>JASGCC010000146.1:0-728614 GCA_030067915.1 Hydractinia echinata | reverse complement strand
TAGTGCTATGATTTCGAGGTATTCAAGGCTCGCTCTGCCATACGAGCGGGTGCTCCGCAGCAAAGTTGTCAAGATGCAAAAGTCAGACACAAGTTATAACTTACAGATAGATACACCCTCCAAGTCTTTGAAAGGCGTGCTATTACTATTTCAAGATCCCACTAAAATCAAGCCATACTCTGTGTAAACGAGACATTTTATAACCCAAGATTGAAAAGATCGCGATCACTGTCGAAGGTGAACCAAACAAACTATACTCTCAGGCTATGCTCCCAAAAGACCATTTCAGCAGGTTTACAACCTGTTTGGTAGTCATGACTCGAAGGTGACGATGGGTCAGTTCTTTAATGAAAGATATGCGCTCTTCATTGACTTTAGAGTATCCATCGATAATGGCCTGCATGGATCGGGTAGACCTCTACAGCGAGTGAGTGATGGCATCACTTTACAAATGAATAAGGAAGCCGATGGGACTGCTGATATACTCTGCTATGTATACCTACTGCAAGACGCTCAGCTCAACATCCTAGACGGGCGCTTCCACGGAGTGGAGTATTGAATAAATGGCAACTCTGGCAATCATGGTGGGGGGCGCATTAATCAACGCCCTCGCATTCAGTGGCTCAAATTATCTCTTTAGCAAGCTCTCAGGCATGGTGAAGCGGAACGCAAGCGCCACGACAAAGCGGTAGAAAAGTTAAATACTGCGCAGGCTCAATGGATCAGAATAGACAGGCTAAATTGGATTGGTTCGGTAAACAACGAGAAGTGAAAAGACAAGCGGGGAGAGCTTGAAGGAGCTCGATGACGATCTATACCAGTACTACATTGCCTCAGAGAAGAAGGCCCCACAACTAAAGAATTTTTACACACCTTCCAAGCAACAACAAGACAGTGAGTTAACATTCATCGTAGGATCCTGACTCTCCTTGGCTTCGTGGTATACAAATATATGTAAGGTCGCGGAACGTTTTCGACATGTAATAAATAAACATGTCGAAATCAATAGTTACCAAGGAAGAGGCTGAGAAACTCAACCAAATCTATTACACTCCGGAACATCTCTTGGACTTGGACGAGAAATGGATATTAATGTTATACCAAATAATATGGAAAAATATATGGCATTCATGTTGGTAAACATCTTAAATTCATTGATAGTTTCCAATTTATGAGCTCTAGTTTGGAAAAATTGGTTGATAATCTACCTAAAACATCATTTAAATATACAAAGAGGAATTCGATAAAAAATAAATTTGAACTTATGACTAAAAAAGGTGTATATCCCTACGATTATATGGATTCATTTGAGAAATTCAATGAAAACAAATTACTATACCAAAAAGATATTTACAGTTTATTATTGGATGAAAATATCACAGATGATTATTACAAACATGCTAAAAGGGTATGGAAGAAATTTGAATTGAAAACAATGGGTGAATACCTTGATTTATACCTAAAATCAGAAAAACATTATTAAGAATACAATAAAACATTATAGGAATTATAGATTATAGGAAAACATTATTTGAAAAAAAACAGATGATACATAAAATGAGAACCATTAGAAGTGAAAAACATATATTGGAAGTTATGAGATTAACAAAATATCACTCAGCTGTTTTGATGACAAAAGATATATCCATGGTAATGGTATAACAAGTTATGCATATGGACATTACAAAATATGTTAACTTTTTATATTCCTTATATTGTAGATACATCAAAATAATCCAAAAAAAATGGCACATCCAATGTATTTACTCAGCCTTAAAAATATACAATTCCCAGACATTGGCAACACTATAAAACATACACTTGCAGACCCTCTCAAATGGTAAAAAATAGCCTTCTGACAGTATGTGTGGTATAGTAAACCCTAAATATGGATCTCCCATTCCTTTCCATGTTTGAGGATTATTCACCCCACAACATATGATGGGGCATGTGCACAGTTTTTCATGCGGTTTCATAAGGCGAAGCGAAAGGGTGTACAAGTAGTCATAGGTATGGGCGTTCTAGCAAAGTTTTAGTACTAAAACTGTGCTAGAACCCCCATACCTATAACTACTTGTTTGAACTTTGTACTTGATAATGGCCATTGTACGGCCGAAACGTCGTTAAGAAATATTTCACCAAAAAATTCGTTAACCCGTGGAAAAACCACGGGGTCGCCCGTCCTTTATATATCGCATTTCGTGTTTCCGTAACAGGACGCGGCTTTCGCGGACACACAGACAGACGGAATACGGCTATTATTAAAGAGACAAATTAAGGTGTGACCCAGCGTTAAACACTCTGTTGAACGCTTATTAAGAGCCGTAAACTGTGCCACACGATCAGGTGGAGCGCTTTAGTACAGGTATAGAGTATGCCGTAAGTCAAGTGAAAGCGCATACACTGTTATAGTGTGCGGCTGTAACATATTTTCCATAAAATAACTTTCCCGGAACAATAGCTGAAATAAAAACATAGTTTACAAACCATTGTTATTCCATCATAGCAAAAACAATCGTTCAATATAATTTTATTTTGCGGTTTAAGTTTCTGTAAAAGTTTAAAAATTAATCGTGACAGTGGCTGAGCGCTTAGTACAGTTAAACGGTGTTGCACAGGTGTATAGGGATAATATCCTATTGATAAAATTTTTATCGCAGCCTCTGTTTAAATAAAAACACAAGAAACAGTCCATTGCTAACACAGGGCCGAGCGGTTAGTCCAGGTAAACAGTGTTGCACTTTCGTACAGGCGTGATTTTCAAAAAAGTTTAAAAATTTATTGTCACAGTGGGCTGACCCCTTAGTACAGGTAAACAACTTCGCACATGCGCATAGGCGTAATACCCTTTTCCAAAAAACTTTATTGCAACTTCGATTTAAATAACAACACAGCGAACAGCATGTTGTTACCCGTCCAGCTAAAACAATGGCTCAGCCATTTTATTTACAGAAAAAGTTTTGAGGAAAATAAAAAAAGATGTAGCTACGTAGCTAACTGCATTTAGCATAAGAATTATTGCTTAAGAATATTGTTGTAGCCAAACTGCATTTTTATACTTTCAGTTTTTAAGGAGCTAGCTAAAAAGCCACCGCCTCAACATCAAAATAAAAATTGGCTAGGATAAAAAGCTCTTATACCAAACAGAATAGCAATAAGTGAGACTCTAGCCAGCTAGCTAACCTTCAAAATCTTCGTTGCTAGCCAAACATCCTAAAACTGGTGCATTTAAGATCTGTACGTGGCTAAAAAACGTGACAATATATATATCCTAACATTGAAAACAAACAGAAAACAAATATTACAACAATAAAAAGCTTTCAGAAGATAAAGTCAAACAGGCCTACTACAAACCTCATACACTGACCATACACGACCATTTTCACAATCAAAATGGCCTTCGTTCGTCCGGCCTCGAAAATCTTGGATTGTTATTTTATGCAAAAATCGTGGATTGTTTTTTTTAAAGAATCAGGTGTCTTGAATGGTATTCTACGCGCGAGCGGTCAAAACAAAGTCGGTAAAAATATGTCACATTTGGTATTGGTGCGCATGTTAAAAATTTCGTGTTTCCGTTACGGGACGCGACTTTCGCGGATACACAGACAGACGACGGCTATTATTAAAGAGACTAGTCAATAAGACCCGTGGAAAAATTGACTTAGGCAAAGAAGCAATGAAATAGATCCTTTACCTAAATTCTGATACGTCAGCAAGAACCTGCCAAAATACGAAAATTATATTTTTTAGAAATTTCTACACCCGTTGCCTTCAATGTATAGATCGTGAAACACTAATCAATAAAATATATAGGATCGTGTACTTTTGACAAATTGTTGCAGAGATATTGAGGTTCAAAGATTTTTTATGACGTCATCAGTCCGTCCATTTAGAAACGGATTCAGGGACCTAGGTTTGGGAAACTTACCCAATTTGGTCCCAGGTTGTTCTAAGTTACCCAACGCGGTGAAAACGGACTTACGTCACTACCCTGTTCCCAAGTTATTTGGCCACAAAATTTTAAGTGCATCATAATGACTTTATTAATAATTGAAATATTGACGTTACGTTAATGTTATTGATGTCGCTCCGTAATATCAGAATATTAATTTTCGGTCTGCGGAATATACAAACCAAAATACCGAATGTCATGAAAATGAGATTAATTATAAGCAAGTTTTTAGTTTGCAGGGAATTAGTACATAAATGGTTTTTTAATTGCAATATTTACAAAATCAATTTGTCATTCAGACTGGTATTACCATTTGATGGGATAATAGCATGTATCTACCATCTACGTTCTAATGGTTTGTTAATTATTCTTGGTGTTAAATGAGCTAGTAGTAGCTAGCTTTAAATTTGATGATATAAGTAGCTAGCTGGGTAACTGACCAAATAAACGTGAAATTTTAAGCTATTTACCAAAATTTATGATGCTGCTGGTATATATCGCGTGTCTCCAGATACTGAGTGTACCTTATTTTTCAAACAACATCTGTGAAAATAACATTAGCCAGGCTTTCCGACAGTGCTTTTAATGGATAGTTGGTCTTGTGGGTGCTGTACCCTATTTATTTATTTTTTCAAGTAAATGTATTATTGGAAGCATTTAATACTCACATTTTACACATTTGACTTCGTGAAACAAGTTGGACTTTCCTTTGAATATTTTTGCTTATTTTTGTCACATTTTAAGCCTGTCGGAAATTGTATTTATTTAAAAGATATGTAAAATTCCAAAATACTATTTTGTGCTCAGTTTTTTACAGTGTTTCCATTTTTCGGTTAAAAATAAAATTTCCCTTGGAAGGATTATTTCACAAATCAATTTAAAATTTTTCCTTAGTAAAAAAAAAAGGGTTTCTGACATGGTTATGACTTACTGTCAAGAAAAAAAATTGTCTAGGAAATGTTTGTCATATCGAACTTTAACTTTAATCAGAGAAGAGAATGTGGTCTTATATTTTCGCAAATCGACACTGGTAGAATTATGTGGAGATTATTTTCCGCGAATAAACAAATTGAACAATTCTACGAGATTAATTTTCAAGAATTTATGTATATCTAAGCCAGAATTAGTTTCCAATTAATTATGATGAAAACTTCTTATAATTACTTTAAGCGCTGATATCATTTTACAGATTATAAGAATAACACCTTTAAGTAAGCGCTATCCAGGTTTTTAAGAAAGATTTTGGTACACATGCAGCAAAATGCACACAAAATGTGCTTAAGGTGTGCTAAATTGGTCAGCCTTTTATAAAATTTGGCATGTGCTATCTTAGAACGAAAGAAATTTTTATAGAAAGAAAATTCAATGAATTTGACAAAAATCCACTTTTTGTCAGTTTCAGCCATGAAAGAAAGTTTTCAACACCAAACAAGATTACATGTCCTCTCAGTTTTAAAACAGATGTTATTAGAAGTGGGTGTGTATTAAAAATGTATATTAAACGCAAATAAATTCGCGTTGTTACGTTTACGTTTTTTATGACTCTCTAGAGGATACTATTCCCAAGTAGAACGTTTTATCAAATAAATCTAATAGATTCTAAGCATAGTTGTTCTTATTAAAAATGCAATTTCACGGTTATGGAAAGCTATTAAAGCCTACTTCGTGGAAAAGGAAAGCTTAGACGCGAATGAATGTGACAATTCTCTAAAATGAACATCCACTAAGTAACACAAAATAATTAATTATCTTTGTTCGAGTGATTGAGGCCATTGGTGCTTAAAATAAACGAATTCCCGATTATGTAACGTGAGTAAAGAACGACAGAAGTAACCAATTGAATAGCGCGGTGAAGTAACTTGACCGCAAATCAATATAGAATGGGTTGCGGAGAGGTTGCCAGGGCAAAGGCGTTAAACACGGCAAGGAAGGGCAGGGCAGAGGCGGGCAAGGAAACAGGAAGATGGATCAGCAAGGCAGGGGTAGGCAAGGCGAGGGAGGCACAGGCAAGGACATAGTAGGCAGGCACTAGAAAAGGTAAAGGAAGGGTAGGCAACGGCACGGTTAGTTGGGCAAGGCAGGGGCAGGCACCTTAATAGAAACTCTCCCCCCCCCCTACAACTCAAAGATTACTTAAACGCTATATATCTAAGCCATGTATCATATTAGTCTAGGATTATAGAAAATATTGAGGTACAAAGATTTCAAATTCAATACCTGAAAAAAGAGTATTATATTTATATATGGTCAATATCCAGTGAATCATCTTATGTGCCAATACAAGAATTTAAACAATTGGTCATTACTCCATAAAAACTATCATTTGTTGATAAATTTGAGATTGGAAGTCAACTTGGTTTCAATAAATTTGACAATAATTGTTTTTAATAACTCTGATAACATAAAAAATTCAAGGTACAGAAATGATCAGAGAAATTTTGAATAAAAAACGACTTTTTGGTTTCTTGTACCTAGCAGGTTCATCAACGCAAAACTTTTTACCAAAAAGTGTTAGATATATTACAAAAACATTGCATTTTTGTGCTCCATTAAAAGTGATGAATGTATGCAACTCCCCTCTCTACAACTCAAAGATTACCTATTATCCTCAATATAGCTATATCATATGGTCATGATTACCTGGTTGTTGTAGGTGCAAGATAGTTATGTTTTTCGTAGATCCGACCGAGATTTGAACCTGGATCTCTAATTTGCATGAGTGTCTTAGCCGTTACACCAACAGGGCATGAATATATATGAAAAACTTAACAGGTGCACATATTTTATATGTTTATGTATTTACAGCACACATAGCCTACTTAACATTTTTTGTGGATATGAAAAATCAATTTTTATTATACTAACTAGCCGGGGAACCAGGCGTTGCAATGTTTTGTTCAGTCACAAGGGACTGTGTTACCCAGTGTTAGACGTCTGGTGGAGCGATAAATAAGTATTTTAAATTTTGCCATACATTCATGTGGAGTGCTTTAGTACAAGTATATCGTAAATCGTGTGAAGCACACGCAGCATTAAGGTGTTTCGGGTGTAACATATTTTTCAAAAAA
This sequence comes from Hydractinia echinata, assembly GCA_030067915.1. Lineage (NCBI taxonomy): Eukaryota > Metazoa > Cnidaria > Hydrozoa > Anthoathecata > Hydractiniidae > Hydractinia > Hydractinia echinata. Next base: position 721,594 of record JASGCC010000146.1, on the reverse strand, counting down.
TAACTTTTCCGCAAAAATACAGTTTACATGCTGTGGCCCTGTGATAGCGAATTTTCACAAAATGTTTCTGGCCGTAAGTCAATTTTTATTCAGGCTGAGCGCTTAGTACAGGTAAACAATGTCGCACATCCATCAAGATTTAATACCCTTTTAAAAAGCTTGTGGCTGAGCAGTGTAAACGATTACACGTGACCACATGAACATTGATCATGAGTGGGGACAGAACGTACTATCTGCAAAATATGTAGCTAGCTATGTTCTTTTGCTGACTTTGCTAAACTTTTTGGTTCTTGGTTTTTAAAATAAAATTGCCAGAGACAACAAATTTTGTGGACGATTGTAGCTAGTGCAAGCTATGTGATGGGACATTTCTAGAGAGTAGAATTATCTCACTCACTGTGTAGTATATGTATAGGAAGAAAATCTGTCCCAAAGAAAATTTCTATGCCAGCTACCTATGTTGCTGATTTTATGTAGCTAAAATAGCTAATTTTATGCTAGCTACATTGATAGTTTTATCTCAGTTAAGTAGTTTATGTTATGATAGTTTTGTAGCTAGTTTTATCCTAGCTATATTGCTCTTTTATATGCTAGCTAACTTTTTGCAGAGTTCTAATATGTTTCCAGCTCAGTTAGTAGTTTTATGCTAGCTAGACTTAGTTGTGAGTAAGAATAAGATAGGGTTCATTACATATAAAAAAATAGAGATATACTAGCTACACATACCCTTTCTTCGGTTCTTAAAAATGACCTTCCGTCCATCGCGACCAGAGCAATATGGGTAGCATCGACACAATTTCCGTTTGAGGCGCGATGTTTTCGAGAAAGGGTCACGTGATATTAGTAAAAGTGACTTATGAATCACGTGGCTAAAACTATAGATTGGCTTGATCTTAACTGGAGGTTCCCGCTATTACATCTTCAAATAAACAAAACTCCATCGCCGTGTTGAATCAAAAATTTACAGGAAAATGAACAGATTAAGGTACTGGGAAACCTAGTCCAAAACATTGACGAAAATTGAAAATTTTGATGTATAGTGGGGAAACCCAATAACCCTCCACCGTACCTTATATTTGGCTATGTAATGAGAAAGAGGGCTACGCTACGCTCCGCTCCGCTATGCTCCGCAAAAATTTACCTGCAACCCAACGTAAATTTTCTCACCGTAGCTATTCCGATTTTCCGGTGGTAATAAAGTTTATGCTAGGTCTCCTGGGTAAGTTTGTTTTGAAGCAGTTAAACATTTATTTGCTTGGACCCTTAATGAACACAATTTTTTTATTTCATATGTGTTAATATGTAAAAATTTGTATATTCATAAATTGAAAAACATTAAGATCAAAAAACTTGCTGTGGTCACACGGAGAAACTGCATCAAAAAAAGGTTTGTAGTAGCTGGTGTTTTTTCAACATTTTTCTGTTATTCAAAATAATCTGAGCATATTCAAAGAGTTGAATTCTTAAGAAAATATCCCTTACCTATAATTTATTGCACAATAAAAACAGCAAACGTACCATCCATAAATTTCAATAAATCACATACGTTAAGTCACAAAGATAAGTGTTTTCTCAAAAAAATGCTGCATTTTCAATATAGGTAGGAATATAAATTATTATTACCCGGGTAAAAGGGCGGCATTGATATTTTCGAAAATCGAGCAATGTGATTGGTTAGAACTTACGTCATAGCGGGCAATATTCCACGGTATTGCCCGCTACCATAGCAACCGTGTTTAAAGTTTAAATATGGTAGCATTAAATGTAAATAAACACGGGAAAAAGTAAACAAAACGCGAAACAGAAGTGAAACTTACTTTTATCTTTTAAAGAATTGTAAGTTGTTTACACGATATTCGATTTAAAAAGTTCGAATGCACGTTCCATATGGGAATAGTTTCTATAAAGACGTGGTTTCTATATCCTGCTTATAATGTTATATTTTTTGTCGTAAAATACTGCTAACCCTATAATAACTGTTTATAAGGGCAATACCTTCGAATATTGACCAACGTCAAAGTATTGCCCGAGTTTGCGAGGGTAATACGTGACAGAGGTCAATATTCGGTATTGCCCTCATAAACAGTTATTACAGGGTTAGCAGTGGTATCGAACGATTAATGTGCAGTAACAGTTACGTGCAATTAAACGTTGTTTTTGTGGCTGTCTGTATTGTTTAAAACGTTTTATTTGTAGGCGTTTTTAATAAAGTCAACAACAACTGTTCATGATAAGAAGTGCAGTAATTTAAACTATTTTTAAGTGGGTTCTTTCACGGGTTAAAACAACTAGTATTTGTGAACGGTTAGTCCCGTCAGGTATCATAAAAATAGATATTTTAGACCACCTTTCAGCTGAAGACGATTGATCATGGCAGCGAAAAAAGTTATTTACAAAAAGAAGTTTCTCAAAAAAATGTTGCGGAAATTTAAGCTCCTGGACCAATTTGGAGCAAGTAGATAGTACGATTAATGACGTACAGTATAGACATTTTCTCTGATCATTATAACCAATAAAAAGAACATGTAAATAAAAATTTCTTTCCTATCACCTTGGATGACGAAGCATCAAATTAAATTATTAAAATTAAAACAGAAGTAATAGGTAAGAAACAAAATTTTTAACACAGTATTCTACCGTGGCTGGATTGGATAAACTAAATTCTAGTTCATCACTGCGGCAAAACTGGAAGCAAAATTAGCGATAGCGACTATAAAATTGTGTGAACATGTCTATATACAAAATAGTATTTTGTATGAGTCACTATTTCGACATCTTCTATCTTTGCCGTAGTGGGTCATTGAGCTATGGAAAGCTAATAATAATGACAGCTTCTTATAATTACTTTAAGTGCTGATATAATTATACAGATTATAAGAATAACGTGTTTAATTAACCGGTAACATGCTGTGAATCCTGGTTTTCAAGAAATGCAGCAAAACGGACACACATGGTGTTTAGGTGTGCTACATTGGTCAGCCTTTTATGAAATTTGGAATGTGCTAACTTAAAACAGTAAAAAATGTTGCAGAAAGAAATTTCAATGGATGTGACAAAAATCTGCCAAAATTAAATTTCTCGCTTTTTGTCAATTTCAACCATGAAAAAAAAAATTATTTACCAGACAACAAGATTAAGTCCTCTCAGTTTTAAAACGGACGTTATTGGAAGTAGCATATGTATTTATAATATTAAATGAAATTTATTCACGTTGTTACGAATTTAAGTTAGCAATGGTATCGAACCACCATTGTACCATAATAATGTTGCTGTTACAAAGGAGATCGTAACTAAACTAGAAATTTAAAAAAAGGTTGCGAAGCATTTCGCAAGTTGCAAGCAAAATTAAACTATCCAATACTTTGTCCCTAGCGCTTCTTCCTTGTCTGGCGCTAACATCTTCCGACACTGAATATCATAGCGTAGAAGAACCCTGGGGACGAGGTAGTGAAATGAAGGCTCTGCAGAACAATTCTTTGCGCAAAAACAGTGTTTTTTGCGAATAGGCTGCGGAAGTATTTGATGTGCGTGGGATATTTTTTTTCAAAATGTGCGAACAAATTAGATGACGCGAAACTAACAAAAACGAATAATGAGTGTTAAAATGTTGTACCACCTTTTCCCACAGAATGATAAAACTAAAGAGCGCCAATACAAAATTATACTTTTAGTACTATTCTAAAAGATATGCAGTACATTGAGTTGCACAACCCGCAGAATTTGGTCTTAAAGTTAACAATTTCGGAGATGACCATATGACATTTGTTCCACGAAACAGAAAACCCACAAAACATATTTTTTCACATAAAAATACCGGCACTAGAAGCCACAGAATCTGCTGGAACGAGTTTCGAAAACTCACGGGAAACAATTAAAACAAAAACAAACAAATCAAAACAGTTTTTTAACTTTATCAAGATTTATTAAATAAATTTTTGGCAGAAAAAACAATAACTGTTTCGCTTTCTTTTCATCACACGCATTGAAAGATTACATCACTCACTCCCATTGTACACAATCTAAAAGGAAAAGAAAACATTTTCATATAGTGAAGTTTCCAGTGCCTTTAAGGGATGGCCGAGTCAATGGAATTGAAAGTGCTGTTTTTCATCTCATAAATAATTAAAAGTCAGACCACTTTGAAAACTATGCTGAATCATGTCTTTTATTAAGTTCATCACTATAGAAAAGCACCATGGATAGGATTCTGTGTTGGATGAATAAAATGACTGAGAAATGGTTTATCGTAAATAACATGGAAAATTTTATACAAATAATTTTAAAAATAATGAACTTTTTATGTGGGTTCACAAACACATGTGGGCGGTGGACAAGAAACTGTGATGTAGCTTCCCTTAGTCTATTATTTCTGAGAATATTCTAAAATTACAAGCAGTTTCGAAAATGCCTTGCCTTTTAGAGGCATGTGCGGCTTGGGCATCCTTGGAGTTCTGTTGAAATGACAGTTTTAATGTCGTTTTAAACCTTGTTCTCAGGGAGGGCCTACGGACAAATAATTTCTATTGACAATTACATTGTTGTTGGTTGATATTTTTCTAATTACTGTAACAGGTTACTTAATAAAAGAGGGTGCCAATAAGCCGCAAACGCCCGCATATATAAGAGCGAGTTTGGGCGGCTTTTCGAATTAAGTTGGCGGTTGTCCTCCGAAACCGCCTGCACATTCTTGAACTTGGCCGGAGCATTCCCGACATGCAATTCCGTGTAACATAACCATGCGGACGACAGTTGGAAGAAGGGCTTTGTTCAAGTCTATGCAGGTTTTTACGGGAAAATATAGCTATACTTGAATTTTTTTCAAAACGCTGCACTCGCTCGAAAACACCCACACTTTTTTAGGCGTATGCGTCTTATCAGCACCCCGTCTTAATAAATAAGAAATTGTGATGAAAAACGGTTGGTCAGCTTACTCCAACACCCAGAGCTATTTGTTTTGCCTGCGCCCTAACTACAGGTTTTCCTATAGCTGGCTATCAGTCAGGTAGGAATACAGCTTCTCCATATATATTCTACAAATTACTTTCAATTCTTTTATACAAAACAGAGCTAGCTAGCTATATATACCTTTTGTGTGTTTAAGCATTACCTTGCTTTGGATAAAACCAATTAAAATTGATAATATTGTATTCTTACATTTTCTTAGAAACAATAAAATAAAACACAGCACGGCGCGTTATAATTGTACAAATTACTTCAATCTTCCTTTGAAAAGGGTAGCTAAACAGGAACTTTCCAATTCAACTCAAATCTCCAGAAAAAGCACAGCAACAAAAAAGCTTAAAATACACAAGTAAAGTCGATGAGAAACAGGACTAGCAATAAATTATTTCAAAAGAAGAAAACAGTTTCAATACTATTATGTTTTATTAAAATACAACTATAATAGTATTAGAAGCAATATTACAAAATAATTAATGAATTATATTTACCATAATTAGGTATAGTATAAAAAGAAATAAGGCATATTTCAGGTCTGTAAAATATACGTGTCTAACATGCCGACTACCGTTTCCTGTTCACAGCATAATCCTCTCTGCGTGTTCAAGTTCGGCGGACGTATAATCGGGACCAAAAGACGGGGGGGGCAAAATCCGGGGGTGGGGGTACGAGCCGTACTTATGGCCTTTTTTACTAAACTTATACTTTAACCCCTCGGTCCAAACTTATTTGTTTTATTAGAAAAAAAATACCCTAGCTTTATGTGCAAAAATATCAGTCCTATTTCTTTACGCTGATTTTATATGATTTTTTTTCTATCGAAATTTTGAGAATCTCAATAATTCTCTTGGTATACCTCGCGTGTAGCAACCGTGCTCCACTAGAAATTAAAAAAAAATGTTGCGAAGCATTACGCACGTTGCAAGCAAAATTGAAACCAGCAAATAGTGGTGCTTTTTGTTTCTCTTTGATATAATACGGCGAGGCGCTAACATCTTACTGCAGCTGATATTGGGGAATACAACAAAGCTGAATATCATAGACGTAGAAAACCCTGAAGACGAGGTTGTGAAATGAACTCATCGCGGAACAACAACTCGTTGCGCAAAAGTAGTGATTTTTTGGCGAAAATACAATATATGTGGAATATTTCCTTTCAGGTGCGAGAAAATTAGATCGTGCGAAACTCAACAAAAACGATTACTGGAGAATTGTCGTAAAACCTCTTTCCACAGAATTATAAAATTAAAAATCGATAATAGTCACAATATTGTCAGTGTTGGCCGACGTAAATCCAACATTGATGAAGCTTTTAGCGCCAATAATCCATGCAAAGTTATACTTTTATAAAGTTAAAACCTTATTCTGAAAGATATGCAATACATTGAATTGTACAACCCGTAGTGTGCGAAAATGTCACGAATAAGGGGATGCGCGTCGTAAGGTACACTCTTTCAACCGGAAAATAATACTCGGAACGCACATAATAATAGAGACTTTTGCGTTAACGGTTTCGGAGATGAGAAGACGAACGAAGCAGCTTGTGGTATTATTATTTTTTTATGTAAAAATACCGGCACTAGTTATGAAAATCAATTTCTTGAAGCCACGGAATCTGCTGCAATGAATTTCAAAAAGTCATCTGAAACAATAAGCAAAAACAAACAATCTACAGAAACCAAACAATTTATTAACTTTATCAAGATTTATAAAACAGCTTCACATTTTTGACAAAAAAACAATAACAACGCGGTGTGAGGTTTCCCTTTCTTCTTTTTATCACACGTATTAAAAGATAACATCTCTCGCTCTCATTGTACGCAATCTAAAAAGAAAAGGAAAACATTTTTATATAGTAAAGTTTCTAAATACATTAAAATCCGGTGCCTTTGAGAGACGATATTTAGAACTGAACTTCCAAACTACAAATATATGTCATTTGTTGGCACAGAGTTGGCACAAAAGTGTTTATTACATACAAAATGCTTGATATAATTAATAAAGTCATGCAACTCTGTTTATTTTCAGGGTTGCCTTCTTTCGGGGATTGGTAGTTCAGTCGGCAGAGCGTTAACTTCATATTCACATGGGTTCAATCCCACATAACAGTTGTTGCTTATTGAACAGAAATTTAAAAGGCTTCTGTAGCTCAAATGGAAGCTTTTTAAAACATCAGAACTGCGTTTGTTGTCCCTCCTGGAAAAAAATTGACAGGGTAAATTTATTGGAATTAATGAGGCTAACCACAAAAAATATAGATCATTACTTTTTGTGGCCAAGACGACAGAATTGAAAGCAGTTTTTCATTTTGAAAGTACAAACAGTATTTAAAAATTTGCCTAAGCTTGCCCTCATACTTATGGCTTTTTTGGCCAGTTGACAAATTCATAACAATCAAATCATCTTATTTTTACTTTTACATGACAAATATCTTATGTTAGAGTCATTTAGGCGCCAAATAAAGGGTTGCTCAGTCCATCGGCGTGTAAAAAATAAAAAATTATGAATTTTACTAATCTTTAAATGAAAAGTTCCAACCATACCAACAGATCTTTCCAAACCCATTTTTAAAAGTATTGAGGCAAGACCAAGAAAAATTAAATCACAGTTTCTAGTCCTAGACACAATAAAAAATACATGCAGGAAATGTCATTATATTATATGTTATTTTTCCAACCAACATTTATGCAATCAGCCAGGCGAAATTTTACATGTCTTGCATAATAGAGTTACCTTGAATTAAGGTACAACACAAAATTTTAAAAGCTCCATAAGACTAAATACACAAATACAAAAACATTACAAGTCCTTAACTTCATCCTAGGGCTAATTCACTTCTTTGGTAAGGCAAACCAGGTAACGCATATTTTGAAATCAGACCGTTTTAAACCAGGTAACGCATATTTTGCAATCAGACCGTTTTGAATACTATGCCGAAACTTTCATTATAGAATAGCACCTTGGATAAAAAGAGGATTCTGCTGTTAGGTAAATAAAATGATGAAAATGACTGCCTTATAGCAAATAAAATGAAAATTTTTACATATAATTTTGCATAATTTTAAAAATAACAAACTTTTCATATGGTGCTTAAACAGAAACTGTGATGTAACACTTAAAAATGGTTGGTCGGCTCACTCTAACACCCAGAGCTATTTGTTTTGTCTGCGCCATAGCTACAGGTTTTCCTATATCTGGCTATCAGTCAGGTAGTAATACAGCTTCTCCATATGTATTCTACAAATTACTTTCAATTCTTTTATACAAAACAGAGCTAGCTAGCTAGCTATATATACCTTTTGTGTGTTTAAGCATTACCTTGCTTTGGATAAAACCAATTAAAATTGATAATATTGTATTCTTACAGTTTCTTAGAAACAATAAAATAAAACACAGCTCGGCGCGTTATAATTGTACAAATTACTTTAATCTTCCTTTGAAAAGGGTAGCTAAACAGGAACTTTCCAATTCAACTCAAATCTCCAGAAAAAGCACAGCAACAAAAAAGCTTAAAATACACAAGTAAAGTCGATTAGAAACAGGACTAGCAATAAATTATTTCAAAAGAAGAAAACAGTTTCAATACTACTATTTTTCATTAAAATACAACTATAATAATATTAGAAGCAAAATTTCAAAATAATTAATTAATTATTTATAAAATAATTAGCTGTTAATTCGCTCGCGAAGCTCAATTGCTTCGCAATTATTCTACACCAAATATAAAACTTTTTTAAAAGGTCAATAGTATAGACATGGCAAAATAATAAAGTCGATATAAAATTAGACGTCTTTTTTCAGCGGACTTTGTAGTTCTTAATGTCTTTGGTTTATATCAAGATTTTGGGGTTTATAAACGATTTTCTTCTTGCAATCAAAATAACAAATACGACCAGAGACAACAATGTCAAACCAATGATGAATGTATAGCAATATTGGACGAGATAAGCAGATGCTAAACTTCCAAATACAAAGCAAACATTTAATATATTAATTCTCATACTTTCAACGTAAGCTTGATGTTTCGAAGCTACCATTGCTGGTGCAACAATAACTAAAAAGATTTGTTCTCCTATCTCTTCTATAGTAACGCACACAGCCAGAATTATTGTAAACATTATTATGATAGGAATGTTCATATGATGTTCTTCTGTTATCAATATGGTCTGGAAGCATCCTGCCAATAAACCAAATAAAACGCTAACTATCCCACAAATATAAACAGTTTTGTAAGTTAGTTTTGTTGATGTGAGTGTTACAATAATTCCGAAAATCACGAGGCTGTAGACAAAGTAGAAAATTGTATTGATATAATAAGGTAACGATAACACCGTGACAATTACTGGAAAACTTCGCGTGAAGAACTCTTGACAAAGCGCAGACACAAACGTGAAAAACATTATGAACATAACGTCAAAAGTTTGAACAATTCTTTTGAGTACAAGTGAGAACGATTCTTTTTCATAACTGCGATTTTTGTTCTCTTCCTCTCCAGTCGCTTCTTTCAAGTCATATTCTTTCGATAGGTCGCTTGCTAGAAATAGAATACCTGTTTGTGACACAATAAAATGAATTAGGGAGATGATACCAGAAACATTATGTATAGTAATATGCAGATTAAAAACGACGATATTAATATGTTGAATAAAATTAACAACAATCGGGCCAAGTGCGTATCCGAGGAAATACGACGCCATTAAAACTGGTATTTTCTTCTTCATTTCATCGGGCGGATACGATCTAGCTACTTCTGCACGGATTATTATTCTCACTACTATAGTAAATCCAACAAAAAATCGTCCCACTGCGGCAAAGATAGGAGATGTGGGAATCACGTACAAAAAACATCCAAAAATACCAAGACAGTTGCAGGTTAATATGATTAATGTTGTTCGTCTTTTTCTGTCCGCGAACCTTGCGATAAAGGCGGAAAATAAAATTGTGGGAAAAAAGTAAAAGGCGCTGATTACTCCATAAAGCAATTCAGGATTTTTCAGTCCATACCAAGTTGATAAATAACCCCATAATGTCACAATGAAAGCAGACTGGTCTATGCCCAGCGCAAAAAGTTGAAGTGTGTAAGCAATAAATGTATATTTTCTTTTCTTCTCCCATATAATGCTGCAATCTCTGGTCATTTTGTAGCCTTGTTGTTGTTTTTTTTTCTGTTGTTGTTGTTGTTGTTGTTATTGTTATTTTTATTGTTGTTGTTGTTGTTGTTGTTGTTGTTGTTGTTTTTGTTGCTGTTGGCATTCTTTTACAAACCAGGAGAATAAACTAAACTAAAGTCTCCAAATAAAAAACAGTTTTGTGAAGCTTCCGACAAATTCATGTGAATGTTGTTGTTGTTGTTATTGTCATTTTGTAGCCTTGTTGTTGTTCTTTTTATTATTGTTTTTTCTGTTGTTGTGGTTGTTGTTGTTGCTGTTGGCATTGGTGGTTGTCTTTGGTTGTTGTCTTTGGTGGTAGAAAAAAACAATTTTTGCAAACTTTTGACAAGCTGATTTAAGTAGAAACGATATGCATTAATTCTATTTTTATTTTAATGATAATCATTGTGGTCGGTTAATATGTAATCACATTATTATTTTTTATTGTTACTATACCAACAATAGATTAACTAATTATCCCAAGGGTAAAACAAAGTGCTTATGTTAACATAATAATTTAAATAAATTAAGCAATAAACTGTGGATAACAAAATAATTGAGGAGTGGCCTGAATACATTATTCTAATACAAAATTATACTTACCTGTTTACACACAAATGGTAGAACGATTAACTTGTGTGATGAGACAAGGATAATAATCTAAGTCAAATTGCATGGTGCTTACACGAATCTCGTAAAAAGTTAGAAATCGTAATATTGTAATACTTACTCTCTATGCTTACTCTTTTCCTCCAAATTATCAAGGGTTAAACTTTGTCTTTTAGAAAAATTTCTGGCTATTTTGAATTAAAAAAATTCAGAAAAAGGTACTGCCCACTACTTATTTTGAGCGCGAAGAATTTTATTTGTACATGATAAAATTGACATATTCATAAAAGTGCAGCAAACGTTTGTCTAGTGTTGAGTGAGTTGCCTTCTACTGATGTTCCTGATGAGCTTACAGTGACAGTTTCAGCCCATAAAAAATCTACTTAGGCACAAGGTCATTCATTTAAATTTCGATGTCTTCAGCAATGATTAACATAGTGTGTGTGTTTTTGTTGTTGTTGTTGCTATTCGTGTTGGTGGTAGTGTTTTGACAACCGCTACAGTACCTACATAAATAACCAATTAAAACTAACAGTCTGACAAAACTTTCAATGAGTTACCATCAAGAAGAACGCTATCTAAAAATTTTATGTGGGCGGTTATTTGTATTTTACTGAAGGATGTATTAAAAATTAAAGAGAACATAATCAAATGAAGTCGATTAACGATGTAGCTCTAATTTTACTAACTTTACGCTCGGTTTAAGCTTGGCTACCGTCTTTCAACCCCGGTCGTTGTTGTTAAATGCAAACTTTATTAAAACGTACATAATGTTTTTAAAATTTTGCAATAATAACGTTATTTTGGCGTTAAAGCAACGTTTCTTTTTGAGTTATTTAACTAGCCATAAATTTGCAACTATCTTGTTCTACGGCTTTATCCGGTAAAACTTTAAAATGGGCTCCTTTTTTTGTCGCCGTTTTTACTACCGAGACTAGTGAAGCACGGAAGGATACCAGTCTAGTGTAGCGTTACGGAAATTATTAGTTTTTGAGTGTTATAACAGAATACTCCGTTGCAAAAGGTACAAAAACCTATTATTTTTATAAGTAAATCATTTGACATTATTATTTTATGTTTGGTTGGTTTCGCTAGTACCAAATTTTACGAAGCTAGATTTGTATTTCGTACAACAAGTTTCAACAGGATAAAAAAATTCGTTTTAAAAAACGAAATAAATCAAAAATAGTTGTTTTTATTGCTTTTTACGTTTCGTTTAGGTTTCATAAAAGCAGTGTTTAAAACTTGAACTCACGTTTCTACTACTTTCATATTTTTCATTCTTTTTTGCTGTGTCAGTTGAAATAATCTATATAATCAAGGAGGTTTAAAGAGAGAAGGAGATACATCTCAGCAACGTCCATTTAAATTCCATTCAAATTTCTTTTGTTTACGTGCTCCTTTGAACCGATCCGTTGCGCCGCTTTTGCTGTATTTTTACATGCCGAGTGTGAGACGAGTGTTTTAACGACAAAGCAGAACTTTCAAAAAACATATTAAAAGCTATACCGAACATAAATAAAACACATGGCTCTGTTGAGCTATAAGAATTAATGCTGGTGAAGTTTATTATCCCCACTTGCAAAACGATTCCGCTGGTATTTGGAGCTTATATTGTGTAAATTGTTGCCCTGAGATATGGTGTAATTTTATATCTTGTAGATGTTTCTGTATGTTCCCTCCTAGCACAGCGTCGTTAAAAGATTGATAAAACTTTTAAAAAATATTACTGCAGGAGGGGTTGCATATTAGTACATATTTTTTTCTTCAAAGTTATTGAATTTTCGGTATAGAATCAGTGTTCGGTGACTATTGTTTCTTTCATAGAACAAAAGAAAATATTAATCATTCGTTACTATCTCTAATTATACGTTTTTCGTTGGGCAATGATTTACTTTTATTACTTCGCGTTTTTATTTTCTAATATTGTTTTTTTATCTCTATGTTACCATAATTTCCCTCATATTCGGCTGATTTTACTTATTTTCTGCATGTACCACCAGAAATGTTTAAAAACTGATTTTAAACGATCAAAATACAAAACAAACGACTTTTTACCGCTAGAAAAATAATTTATAATTATGCAGAAATAACAATGAGCAACGGTTACTTTTATAATTTACGCGCGAGATTTCAAAAAATTTTGTTTACAAAACTGAATTTGAAAACAATACAGCAACCTGCAAATCGGCAACGGATGGTTTCAATAGAAACTGCTGAGATGTATCTCCTTCTGTTTTTAAACCTCCTTGATATAATAATACGCCAGTTATGTGTCTCTGTAACAGGCAAAGTGGATGTGTTGTTTTTTCTAAAGAAACAGCCGCGGTAACATGTCACTTTTGCTAAACTTTTATTTTTATTCTGTCTTTTGTGTGCTTTTTCAAATTGATTTAAAATTTTTATTTTAAAAAAGTCATGGTTAATTTATTTTATTGTTCTCATAAAAACCTTTGTGTAATGATGTAAACTTTATTACACAAAAGTCACGGGTAATTAATTTTTATTATTCCCTTAAGCACGTGTCTATTGTCTACTGAAGAAAACCAACCAGCTCTACATGCACAGTATAAGGAATGACACAGTGGTACTTGTACTTAATTAAGCCAACACAAACGCACACAAAAGCTTTTATAAAAAAAGCCGCTTAAAAAAACTAAGTCTCAAATGTTAGAGATCTGTAAATGACATAAAAAAATTGAAAAGGGGTTCCCCTTGTTTAGAGCCAAAATTTTTCTTTGATGACACGTTCCACACCCGTTCCAAGGTGCTCCACCATCGGTTGCACCTAAATTAAACACGTTCTACACGTACCGTCAAATTCAATGAAGTTGAAGTAAAGTTTAATTTTTATGAAAAATTGACGGAACGTGTGGAACGTGTGCTACTGCAGTCTCCCCTTGTACACTTGGCTATGGAACTTGAGTGGAACGTGTGCGGAACGTGTGTGGAACGTGTGTGTTTTCCATTTCTTTTATATTTCGAAGTGTCTACGTTATATAAAGAACAATTTTAGTCATGTATACATAATATATAAGCATATATAAGCTCTTGCCACATAGGACAAACAATAAGAAACAAACAGACAATAGGAGGCCTGGAATCTTTTTCAGTCCATTTCTTTCTACGGAAAAATTTTTGGGGCTTTAAACTATTATCGAGTGTAGATGGATAATTTCTGATTGACATATATTCATATAAAGTCGTAATGATACCGTCGTGCGAAGAAACAGACTAAAAAGGACCTCACTTCATCTAGCGCCCGCATCTTTTTGCCTGCCACGCAATTGTTAAAGCCGAAAGGGCTTACCGCGGAAAATGTAAACATTCAAAAAGGTCTATTGATTTGTATCTTCTTGATAAATTCCCTCTTCATATCAAAGAGGCAAAGAGAGGTTAAGGAGACAATAATTGAACAACCTAGTGTTCATTATTGTAAAATTGTATTCATGTTTCTCAGTTTGTACTTTATTTTTTAGATCAGCTGTTATCAAACCATGCACCATCAACATTTTCAAAAAATCTTCAACAACAGTAAATTTTAAAGGCCTAAAAACTGATATATCCAAATGTTAATACGTATTTATTTCTGAATTAATTGAATAATAAATCATTGGAATTGAACTTGTTCAGAAGTTATGTTCAAATCGTCATGTTCATACAACAAGATTTGTATCCTGGAATTTCCAGAATTTTCAAGATCAGTTTTAAAAATTTCCAGTTGAAGTTGTAGAGTACTATATATATGTAAAAAAAATTATTTTTTATTTTTTATTTATTAAGTTGTATTTTAACATTGCAGGTTAGTTACAATAATAATTAAGAATTATAGTATGCTCAATGATTTGTTTACCCCATTCTCCGGTTTCAATGTCTACTTTAAATTTTAGAATCTTTCAGCCTAATGACGGAAATCTTCAAGCCGCAGGGCTTCTTGTTTTCTTATTTGAAGTGTTTATGTGGTACTGCGGCGAAAATGTTTCGTTTCTGTTATCAAGATCTAAAACGTCTACATACGAGGTTGTTTTTTGTCCCCGTTGAAGTCTATTTCAGGGTCCGCAAAGCCCGTTTTAGCGAAAGCTTCCAGACCTACCTACCTACCTACCTACCTACCTACCTACCTACCTACCTACCTACCTACCTACCTACCTACCTACCTACCTACCTACCTACCTACCTACCTACCTACCTACCTACCTACCTACCTACCTACCTACCTACCTACCTACCTACCTACCTACCTACCTACCTACCTACCTACCTACCTACCTACCTACCTACCTACCTACCTACCTACCTACCTACCTACCTACCTACCTACCTATTCTTTTATTTATAGCTTTATTTACGTTATACAAAACTATGGCATTAAATCATTCTAATATAACATAACAGAACACTAGTTAAATGTGGTAAAAGACCTCCATATAATTCCGCCATAGTTTATGGTAAGAAAAAGAAAATGCCAAAACGATATACCTTTGATGTCACCATATTTCAACGTTCTGGTGATCCTTTTACGAACAGACCAAAAACAATTGTCAAAGCTAGGAACGGGTACAATCGTACTGATGGATCATCAGAGTGCCGAAGATGTGAAAGGGGAAATTAGTAAACATTACTCCAAGTGTATATTTTTTCTACTGTTACTTCAGCTTAAATGAGTCTGATCTTGTATGGATGTAAAACTGAATTTGTATTCTGATATGCTATAGTTTTTAGACAGATAAAAAAACTCACACTATTTCTAGGTCCCTGAGTTTAAGACAAAGTAGTGAACGGTTAAGGCTGCCAAATCCGGTTATTGCAGTCCTAACAGCTAACCACTTGCTGTGAAAGTGTTGATACGGCCAAAAGAATGTTGGTGCCAATTATCAGTCTTACCAGCTTGACACTTGCTGTAACTCTAGCGTAGTAGGAAAGTGTTGCACAGATTTTACTAGTGGTTGAATTTTGTGTAATTGGCTTTTACTCAAGATCTTACTTATAATGGATGTGGATCTTACAAAGAGGAACATCGATCACAAACACTTATCTACTTGAAAAACTGGAATCCCAACATGGTTATGTTCATGATTAACTGGTTGGAAATCTTTCTGGTTCCAATGGTGTACTTATTGGTCATATAAATATAAATGGACTGCAAAGAAAGCTTCATGAAGTTGCAATTTTATTAAATGAAGTTAACTTTGACATTCTTGCCATAACTGAGACGCATTTATCAACGGAAATATGTGATTCGGAAATCTCAATAGAATGATATAAAATATACCGCAAGGATCGGAACAACGGCAAAGACAACTGGGGAGGTTGTCTAATGTACATTTGCAATGCTTTAAATGTATCAGAATCAGACTTTGGTGATAAAATTGTAAATATTGAATCCATCTGGTTAAATGTTATTGTGAATTCTCAAAAAACATTAGTAGCTTGTATTTATCGACCTCCAAGTGAAAAAAAATTCTTAAATAAATGGGTGCCAATATTGGAATCAGTGTGTTCAAAACGTAAAAACATGGTTATTTTAGGAGATTTCAACTATGACTTATCTTACTCAAACAAAACTGACAATGTGGTAACTAACAGTTTTGCAAAGTCCTTGTATAGTTTTAATTTAGTGAACTTGATTAAACAACCAACACGTATAACAGATACATCAAGCAGTCTAATAGATCTCATTATAACAACGCAACTTTTCAGCAAATCTCATATTTGTCTGACTGGATGTTACGATCCATGTATCTCCGACCATCATTTGGTTTATACATCACTTAAATTTAAAAAACCAAAACGAACACCAAAATTCATCGAAGTGTCAAAGTGCCTCGATGAATCGAAATTAATAAAAGATTTTGAGAATGTTCCTTGGCAGATTTGTTCTATTTTCACTTTGGTGTTGGGAACACCTCTATAAATCGATTGTAACAAAACATGTAACTGCCAGAAAAGTTAAGGTGAGACAGAATTCAAAACCATGGATAAATGGTGAAATAACAACAGACACAAGTTGCTTTTAAAAGCTCGTAAAACATCAAAAGGCTCAACAGAATGAAAGGCATATAAGAAGTTGAAGAACAAATGTACAAACCTTGTTCGTCTTGCAGAAAAGGATTATTGGAAAGAAAAGTTTAATGGCGTATCAAGTAGTAAGTCATTCTGGAAAACTGTAAATGATTTTCAGGGTAAGAGATCAAATTGTGAAATTGCTACTCTAAAAGATGAACATCATGGAATAATTTCAGATGACCAAGCCAAGGCAAATTTACTTAATCATCACTTTGCAACTGTTGGCAAGAGGTTAAATGGGAACGTTTCACCTGACCATAGCATACAGCACATATATAGAGTAACTCCGTGTATTAAAACCATCGATTTTTCCTATGAGTTGTATGAAAAATCATTTAAAAACAGCGTAAAAGAAGGTAAAGCGTTTGGTGCTGATCAGATATCTGCAAAACATTTAAAACTTATTGGACCTCAAAACTGTGGCCTGTATGAAGTAATTAAAGGAAGTATCAACTCAGTTAAATATCCATCTAGTTGGAAAACAGGGAAAATAAAATGTTTATTTAAGAAAGGTTCGAAACAAGACTGTGATAATTATCGCCCTGTAACACTGTTAAGCATTCCTAGTAAGATCTTTGAGAATATGCTTTCAGCTCAAATAGACAATCATCTTAACCAATTCAACCTCATAAGTGAACACCAGTGGGGTTTTCGGCCAAATAGATCAACAGAATATGCCCTATTACACATGACTGAGATATGGCAACAAGCCATTGATCAAGGAAAGATTGTTGTTGCTCTGTTCATCGATTTTAGGAAAGCATTTGACTGTGTTTCACATGATATCTTGAAAAAGAAATTGATAGCTTCTGGAATTTCAGGAAATATGTATTCTTTGCTTAGTGACTACCTTAGTGAACGGAATCAGTTTACTGTTGTGAACGGACAGAAATCAGTTTCAGAGGAAGTGGAGTTTGGAGTACCTCAAGGCTCACTACTTGGTCCTCGTTTTTTCTCCATTGATTCCAATGATCTACCTGATAACGTTGATGATGGTGAGACTGATATGTTTGCTGATGATTCAACATCGTTTTGTATCACAGGTTCGTTTGAACAAGCATTTCTTGAATCCAAAGAGTATTAAATCAAGTTAGCAAGTGGGCTTCTCTGAACGGCTTCAATATTCATGCAGGTAAAACAGAAATTATGTTTATGTCTCGTAAACAGTTCATCGGTCCATATCCACATTTTAAATTGAATGAAAATAGTGTTACCAGCTCCACAAAATGTCTTGGTCTTATCATTGACAATAAACTGTCTTGGAATGACCAGGTACATAAAGTATGTAAAGATTTTAGATCAAAGGTAAAGAAGCTATACTCAATGAGGTTTATGGAACCTGGTGATTTGAAATCGATTTATTTTGGTGGAACACTTCCATCTGTGCTGTATGGTACAAGTGTTTGGGGTAACAGTTCGTCTACGCTTATGAAACCAATAGAAAGTATTCATTTAAAAGCTGCCAGGTTCATCGGTAGAATCAAAAAGAATGTGAGCGATGAAACTGTTCTTAAAACATGTAACTGGAAACAAGTTAGCTGGTACTACAAGAGACGTGTTGCATGTTTAACATATAACATTTACAACGAATTGTCACCATCTCCTTTAGCATCTCTAGTTGAAAAACGATCGACCACTCGCTGTACTCGAAAAAATATGCTCATCAAACAGCCACAATTTAAAACTATTCGATATAAAACATCTTTTCGTGATAGAGCCTCGGTATTGTGGAACAATCTAGCAGATGGCATAAAACGGAAATCGTATGAAACCTTTAAACTAGACCTAACAAAAGACGTTTCAATTTTGAATCAAATTCAGTTTCAAACCTTTATTTCTGGTAAAGCACTAGATGATTCTTATGAGTATTATTAAACTACAGAGTTTCATGTTCCCTGCTTTGTGGCCATATCTGGTTGGTTGTCTGCATTGTCCCAGTGTTGCGTGCTTCGGGGTAGTTCAGAGTGTGAAACCAATGAGGCCATCTCATTGGTTTTTTGAGACCTGGGATGGTTCGGAGTGTCAATCTGGTATGGATACACATCACAGAAGTGATATGTGTGAAATAATGTCTTATTGCCTATCTCCGTGATTGCTATTGCCTAGTGCCTACAAGTTACCCTTTCCCTGACGTTGTGGTAAATTTCTTTGTGTGAAGTGCCTTTAGCACACTATGTAAGTACATGAGATTCTACTAGAGATGGAAGAGAGTATGATTTCAGAAACAGGCAAACTTCTGAATCTTTTCGTTGACCTCGTTTCCTCTTTTATTTTGAATTTGATATTTATTTTATCTTAATATTTTAACACTAAATTTTATCATTTTATAAATTCAGGGTTTCCTGGTAACTTATTCTAACCCTGGTTATTTGATTTCAATTGTGAAAAACCTTTTATTCAGTGTCTGAAACAAGCTAACCGAAGGCGTTAAGGTAATAATCTACTATTCCAAGCAATACTTCAAAATGTGTGTTTTCAGTAAGGTTTTCATATGTGCAAGCTTATGGGTTGCTTTTACAATCTACAACTAAGCAATACAGCTATGACTTTTCTAAATAAATACTAAATAACTACTAAATAACGTTTAGTACTTATTAAATAAATTTTGGTAATTTCATGTACTTGTATATAATGTATTGTTTTAAATTTTATATTTTCAGGAGGTCCACATCTATCTATCTATCTATCTATCTATCTATCTATCTATCTATCTATCTATCTATCTATCTATCTATCTATCTATCTATCTATCTATCTATCTATCTATCTATCTATCTATCTATCTATCTATCTATCTATCTATCTATCTATCTATCTATCTATCTATCTATCTATCTATCTATCTATCTATCTATCTATCTATCTATCTATCTATCTATCTATCTATCTATCTATCTATCTATCTATCTATCTATCTATCTATCTATCTATCTATCTATCTATCTATCTATCTATCTATCTATCTATCTATCTATCTATCTATCTATCTATCTATCTATCTATCTATCTATCTATCTATCTATCTATCTATCTATCTATCTATCTATCTATCTATCTATCTATCTATCTATCTATCTATCTATCTATCTATCTATCTATCTATCTATCTATCTATCTATCTATCTATCTATCTATCTATCTATCTATCTATCTATCTATCTATCTATCTATCTATCTATCTATCTATCTATCTATCTATCTATCTATCTATCTATCTATCTATCTATCTATCTATCTATCTATCTATCTATCTATCTATCTATCTATCTATCTATCTATCTATCTATCTATCTATCTATCTATCTATCTATCTATCTATCTATCTATCTATCTATCTATCTATCTATCTATCTATCTATCTATCTATCTATCTATCTATCTATCTATCTATCTATCTAGTCCTTTCTTGATATCACATTGGTCATTCAATAAATCATTTTCTGTATCATGTTAGGTGAAACTGTTTGGAGACGACGATACTTCAATAAACTTCCAGCAATAATGTTTTTTGATCTCAACTGGGATAAGCATCATGTATGTTTACACTTTTTATTAGGATTGAAGTTTTTCTATCTGAATGGAAATATGATAACTATTTTGTTCCCCTTATTGTAGGTCCACGGGTTAGAGGCATCGAAAAAAACGATAAATTTTTCTTGGAAGACATTAGAAGCTGCAATAAAGAAATGAACATTGTTACAGGATTAGTATGTACACGTGGAAATTCTTCGTGTGTGTGTGCTGTCAGATGCCAAAGCCCTGATATATGGTATGTGTGTTTCAGAGTGATGTTTCACCTGTAATTCTGATATTGATGATTTGCATTAGCATGAACAAGGGAAGATGGTCTATCGGTTCTTTTCTCTTTTCGCAAGTTCGCAATGTATTCTTCATTACAGGACATTGCAGATGCACCAAACACAGCATCTCTCCGACTATCTGCAGAGTTGTTATGGCTAATGTAGGCTTATATATATTGAAAATTAAATAAATGAAAATTATTATAACAAATTTTCAGCAACGTTTTATTATAGATTACGTGACAAATGATGTTGTGGTATTTTTTATTAATTTTTTTGCATTATCTTTTTGATTGACAGTTACAGCTAAATGAAACTCATTTCCTCTCTGGCATCCTTAAATTTCGAAGGTTCACTAAATAGTGAATTTAATTTAAATCTTTCGGGTAATACCAGATGATAGCCATGAAGTGGGTATGTTACCTCAACTTTATTTTCTAACTTTTCTCTTATATATACATATTGTTTTTAAAAATCAGAAAATTTTGTGATCATAAAATTCCAAAAAGGACCTAAAGTTGTCTTCAGTTGACTTGACTTGACCATGCGAATTCATCTTACAGAATATGAATCATTGCTACTTTACTTGAAGACCCGAATGAGTGTTATCCATGGACAGACTGATCTGAAGAATAAAATTATGCTTGGGCTCGTGATATAATCATGGAAAAACACAAAGCCAGCTTGGGTGCATGTACACAGTCGCACCAAGAAGTGGTTTCAAACTTGCATATGATTTTAGCTGGTAATCCTCAACCTCGATCCCAGGGCTTTTTTCTCTTTTTGATATAAGTGACAGCGAGAAAGAAATAGCCCTGGCACCGGCTGGTGGTCTTACAAAGGCCGTCCCAAAAATTGCGGCGAGTGACTTTTAAATATTTTGAGGTGGCGAGTGCGCAATGGAGCGCTTGTTTGTTGTGGTTTCACTATAGCCAGCGAATGAATTTGGTAAACTTTTTAAGAACCGTGTTTTTTAGTAAATTTTTTTAAAGATCTTTCTTGAGAAGTTAGGTGAAGAAGTTGAAAAGTTATCACTTCGAAACAGAAGGCACCTGTCTTTATTTAATGTCAATAGCTTGCAAGTGGTGCTAAATGAATTATTAATGCTTTTAGCAATACTATTATGAAACAGTAGCTAGCTATGTAAAAAAGTAACAACATTAATATTTTGAAAGAAGTCTTAATACGTTGTGATACAAATGATAAAAGTACAATCAAAAGTAGTAAATTATATATGGCTGTCTAGTGTGCTCGTCCCATATTGTCCGACTGTTCCATATTGTTGTAAAATTGGTTCCGTCCCATATTGTTGGGCGCTGTCCCATGTTGTTGTGGCTCTTCTAGACAATACGGGACAGTCATTACAGCTTGTCCATATTGTTGTGTCTCCTCTAGACAGTACGGGACGGTCATAACAACTTGTCCCATATTGCTGTGGCTCTTATAGATATTACAGGACGGTCAAAAAGGCTTGTCCCATATTGTCTGGACTCTTTAATACGGGAAAGGTTTTGAACGCATAAAAATGAGATAAATTATGGTAGTCATACATTTTTTCAATATAAACTCTTAGCCTTATATATGTGAACACTAAAAAAGTAAAAAAAACTGTAAACAACAGAATTCGATAAAGCTTGTACGAACGTGGTTTTTCCATGCCATAATACAGCAACACAATTCGTCACACCATTTTCAAATTCTTTGCCATTGTCTGAATGGATAATGTTTGGTAATCCAAAGACAGTTGGAAACCTATCCACAAGCAGTTTCCTCTACTGTTTTGCGTACAAGTGGAAACAGGACTTGAAACTTTGAAAAATGATCAACAATGTGACCAATATACCGGAAACTACCGTCTGGTTTTGACTGTCAATAAAATCAATCTGTAAATTACATTGTTACCATTATTATAAAAAAAGTTTACAAAATAAACACAGTCACATTTACTTGATAAAAATACTGCTGTAATGATTATGAAAATAACCTAACTGAGAAGATCAGTAATTACCTGTATTCTCTGCAAAAAGCCACAAGATATAATGAGTTTTAATGGTGCTTTTTTAAGCTGTATATAATTTAATGCACATGTTGTGCAGTGCCTAATGTTTAAGAAAATTTATGCCCATGAAAAAAACCTTTTCAAATGTTTTTTATTTATATACAGTGAATCAATTCTCTGCAATAAACTCTCTCAAAAATATCGAACATTTGTGTATCTGTAGCAACACGCATAAAACTACCAAGAGGGTGAGTCACTCTAAAATATGCTATAAACTTGTAGTAAAGTATATAAAGAAATCTTATAAAAGAAAAAATTATATAAATCATTTTTTTAACTAACATTATTCGGTATTATGTATGTATCACAAGCCAGGCAAGTATTACATAGATTATATGCTTGTAACAATGACTACATTTTCATTGGTAATTGCTTGTATTATTGTCATAATTCTCAAAACTAATCCAGACAGGATTCGAACCTGCATTTTCCTATAAATAGGATATCCTACCAATTAGATGACTGGATCGATAATTAAACAAGACGTTAGAAATACATGTTAAATTTTTGCATGTATATACGTACACGTACATCAAATTTTCAACCACTGGCTGTATATCCACTTAGAAATTTAATGTACCCAAGCAGTCTATTTTTTTAAGAAAATATATAAAAAATGATCTTTTATGATACTCACAACTGGTCCCGGGATACAAAGTATATCAACCAGAGCAAGGGTAGGATAACTCATTATCGCATAATTATTTCTTTGTATGCGACGAAGAATGCCTGGTGGTGTTACTGCATGATTTTTTAAGCAACTAACAACAGCTTGTAGGTACATAGTTCACTTTTGAAAATGTACCCAACTAGCTAGCTAATTTTATTTTACAAATTCTTGGACCGGGTGACAAAGTAGGTAGCTGTATTTTAATAACAAAACCATAGCTATATCTTATCTTAACACTAAACCATACGAATAAATCTTTTATAAACTAAACGATAAATTAATTTTTTATTTTGCTTTCTTCAAGAGAAATTTGAATTCTGGTGAACAAATAGGCTAGGTTTTCCATTTGTTGGGCTGAAGGAATCAACCTCGTGAATTCGACGAGCTTGTCTAGTAGTTTGTCTCGCTCGCTCAAAATACAGCCAGTAATCGAGCAAACACCGCATATTTTGCGGTGTTGAACACCGGCCAGTGCCAGGGCTATTTCTTTCTCGCTGTCCCTTATATCAAAAAGAGAAAAAAAAGCCCTGGGATCGAGGTTGGGTAATCCTGGGACCGGAAAAGCCATGGTCGCAAGATGTATGGTAGGTATGTCAAGCCTTCGAGTAAATATAGACATAATATATTGCATAATATATTGTTATGATGTTGATGACTGCGTTTTTCAGATATTTTGCATGATATTGGTTTGTTGAAAACAGAAACTATCATTGAGGTGCAAAGAAGCGACCTAGTTTCTTCATTTATCGGCGATATCTCAGAGAAAACAAAAGTGTTAAGAAAGCACTTGGTAAGGTTTTGTTCATCAATGAGGCATATACCCTTACATCAAAATCAGAAAAAGATTTTGGTCGTGAATCAGTTGATACCTTCATGCGTTAAATGCTGCCAGCACCTGATGATTCTATAAATCCAGTTTTTATATTTGCCGGATACAAAGAGCAAATGGAAGAATTTATGGCTTTGAACCGTGGTTTGAAAAGGCGAATCAAACAGAGATTTGAATTTGAAGACTATAGTCCAGTCGAGCTGGCCAGAATTGTTGCACATATGCTCAATAATAAAGATATACAATTCCCCTATGGCATGGAAAGTGTTGTTTCAGATTGTTTTGCGAATATCCCGAAAAATGTTAGATCAGAACTAAATGCGTCTTTGTGTGCTGATTTGATCAGTGGGGTGTGACAACAACAACATTTGGACTTTACTGCAACATACAATGATCTGATGAAGTACACCAAGTAACACTTCAACCTTGGTGTAAAATCTCTCGTTGACCGAAGTAGAATGAGCAAGGAGGTTTAAAGAGAGAAGGAGATACATCTCAGCAGTTTCTATTGAAACCATCCGTTGCCGATTTGCAGGTTGCTGTATTGTTTTTAAATTCAGTTTTGTAAACAAAATTTTTTGAAATCTCGCGCGTAAATTATAAAAGTAACCGCTGCTCATTGTTATATCTGCATAATTATAAATTATTTTTTCTAGCAGTAAAAACTCGTTTGCTTTGTATTTTGATCGTTTAAAATCAGTTTTTAAACATTTCTGGTGGTACATGCAGAAAATAAGTAAAATCAGCCGAATATGAGGGAAATTATGGTAACATAAAGATAAAAAAACAATATTAGAAAATAAAAACGCGAAGAAATAAAAGTAAATCATTGCCCAACGAAAAACGCATAATTAGAGATAGTAACAAATGATTAATATTTTCTTTTGTTCTATGAAAGAAACAATAGTCACCGAACACCGATTCTATACCGAAAATTCAATAACTTTGAAGAAAAAAATATGTACTAATATGCAACCCCTCCTGCAGTAATATTTTTTTAAAGATTTATCAATCTTTCAACTGACGCTGTGCTAGGAGGGAACATACAGAAACATCTCCAAGATATAAAATTACACCATATCTCAGGGCAACAATTTACACAATATAAGCTCCAAATACCAACTGAATCGTTTTGCAAGTGGGGATAATAAACTTCACCAGCATTAATTCTTATAGCTCAACAGAGCCATGTGTTTTATTTATGTTCGGTATAGCTTTTAATATGTTTTTTGTAAGTACTGCTTTGTCGTTAAAACACTCGTCTCACACTCGGCATGTAAAAATACAGCAAAAGCGGCGCAACGGATCGGTTCAAAGGAGCACGTAAACAAAAGAAATTTGAATAGAATTTAAATGGACGTTGCTGAGATGTATCTCCTTCTCTCTTTAAACCTCCTTGTTTATAGCTTCTAGTCAAATTTGTGATTTTTGGTTTCCACAATTAAATATGTTATGTTGAATAAAGTGTATTACATTCCCTGTACCAAGAATGTTTACAAAACCTTGTTTTAATCATAGAGGTAGAAAAAGAGACGGAGATTGAACTCATCTTGGTGAGCATTAAAATTCTATTCGAATTGCTACTGTTTCGGCATCCCTTTGATATCCATGAGCAGTGTGCATTTCACTGGATTTTTACAAAAAAACATTACGTCCTTCAGCCGGCCGTTTGTTTATATACAAGAAGAAAAATGTTGCAACGTGTATTGATTGTCTCTTGATACATTTGGAAATATGATGTGAAGTGGAAATAACACCAGAGAATCCTGCTGATTTATTTAGCTAAATTTTGAAGTATATAATGGAACTATACATGTGTATATATAGCTATATTTTTACATTGTATATAGCTATAAACAGTTTTGGTTTGCATCTGTTTTTTTGCCCTTGCTCGGGCATTCTCCAGGTCGGAAAATGTCACGTAATACTTTTAAACCAATTACAGGTCCGCATTTTTCAGAGTAGCCAATATGATTTGAGGAAACACACGCTGTCACCTCTTCATAAATAGGGGCTGAATTTTTCACAGATTCTTTGTTTTCTAACTTGAAACCTGGCAGATTTTTTTTTATTATAACACTGAAATTGATTTTAACTATTCTCTTGTTTTCAAATGCAAGTTTCGCCAATTTGAGTGTAGATTTATTTTTAACTTTTTTTAACTGGATTTCTTCAATCTGGTGATCTGTTGTTTATATTTTCTCTTGTGCTAACATACGCAAATGGTATATACCTATAAATCCATTAAAATAATGCTTGAGTAGTTCTTATAGAGTGATGTTGAAATGGTGTGACCTTTACAATTATAAATTTAGAAGTTAACTTCTGCCGTTTTATAAGCTATTTGATTATTTTACAATATGTGCCTTTTCACCACACAAATTTCTAAAATTTAGGCCATAATGCCCAATGCAAGAATGCATGGAATGAATAGAAGTTTTTGCTGCTCATTTATTTCTAATAAAACATACAGTTATAATGACAAAAAATGTTGTATTTATTATAGTGTATTAATAATTGTTTATCTTATGAAGTCTATTTCATATTCCTGTACAAGTTCTTTTTCTTGCATCGACAGATTTTCATGACCATATTTTCGTTGATTCATAAGATTGGATTGTGTGCTCAAACCGACTGGTTTTCTTGTTTGTATTGCATTAACATGAATAGAATATATTACTCTAAAATGTATTTCATTAAGGCGTGACATAAATAAGCTTTTTTCTTTTGAAATAATTATCATCTCGCGCATAATATGAATTAAAAAATTTATTATGAATTAAAAGACATGATCATATATATTATCTTGCAATAAATTACTTCGCTGTTGAACTTCATAAACCGTGATTGAAATTGAACAATCATCTGGCGAGTATGTCAAATTACAATGAATTATGCTCGGTTTATATAATAAACTAGTTATCGCACTTGTTCTCGAAAAATATCGTCTCAAATTTTTTTCGTTTTTTATATGTAAACTCAAAAATTCAAAAAGTAAATTTAATAAAATAAAAGTAAATTCAAATAAATATTTCCGATATTTTTCTCGGCACTGTGCGATAACTACAACATAATGTTACATTCCTTCTTCTTTGTTTCTATCAAACATCGATTTTTTATAGCTCATTCATACCATATTTTATTACTTTAGAAAGCAACACCTACTTTGCTTATCGTAGACACACGGAACTGAAGAATTAGTATATGAGATAAATTTTTTTCAAATCAAAATTTTGTCCTTAGCAACTGAGGCTAAAACGAAAAATGGATTTGCTTATAAAAAAACGTGTAAGTAGGTAACTGTGATTGCGTTGTAAAATAAACCGTAGCAAGTTTTCAAAATCCATGAGTAAGCTATTTACTCAACTCGATCGAACGAGATTAATTTTCAAAAACAACTTGTACGTTTTTTTCGTTATTAAAAACAAATACAAAATTAGTGTAATTCTATTCGTCCTTGGTCTAGCTAGAGTACCTCGTTGCGCCTGCTTGTAATAATATTAGAGTTACAAGTGGTGTGTGCGTTTTTGCGACCTGGTGGAGTAAGGGAATGCGTTTAACAAGGGAAAAATTTTAGTTTTTGAAAACACTAATTATTATTACTGATAGGTCGGCCGGTTCTACACAAGTTCACTAGAGTTCCAACGATAATGATCATGTCGCTATGCGTTATGACGAAAAAACAATGTTAAGTTCTCTGCCTAGCCTTTTCTCAACCCACGATAATACAAGCCACATCGCATGTGTACGCACCTTTGTTACGCAATTTGTTCAACCAATAATCAGCAGCGCTCAAATTCCCCTATAAAAATTTCGAAATCACTAGAATTACTAAATTACTGCAAAATGGAAACTGAATTCCTTAACGTATTTTCATTGATTTCATTCCTTTTTGTAGTTAATGAAAAAATGGCTAGCCTGTGATACAGTAGAGTCTCCATAACTCGAACGGCCAGGGGGAAAAGGAAACCGTTCGAGTTAAGGAGACGTTCGAGTAGTAGAGGTTTTCAAGTTTTTTCAAAATTTTTCCCTTATTTGCCTACCAGATGAACAAAAACAGTACGTAATCTTACTTATTGGGGGTTCTGGGTTGGTGAAACCCTTTGTTAAACTGTTTAAAGATTTTTTCCTTATTTTTTTTCCACGTCGACAATGTGCTTGAAGGAATATTGAAAGCTTTTGCAACATCCTTTGGAGCAGTTCCTTTTTCAAGCTCTTTGAGGGCACTGTATTTTATTTTACAGGACTTGTTATCGGCTCTACTTCTTTTTGACCCTGCCACAGACGCCATTGTCAGATTGCTATGAAATTCTGTTTTTGAAAATTGGTTGAGAAAGCGTTGTCGTTCGAGTTATGGAGTCAAAAACCTTCAAGGGACAAAATAATCTGTTCGACTTAAGGGAACATTCGAATTATGGAGGTTCGAGTAGTAGAGGTTTTTTTATAAGAGTTTATTAGGAAATTTTCACGGTGCCAACGAATTCGTTCGAGTTAAGGAGACGTTCGAGTAATAGAGGTTCGAGTTATGGAGACTCTACTGTATAAGCAAATTCATTTAAGGCTATCTTTTCTCAATAAATAAGCCGAAATAATTGCAAATTGCGGAAAAGCACTAGTTAGATTCGCGAAAATAATTCTTCGCAAAAATCTTAAAATAGTTTATTCGCGAAATATCTCAACATGACTGATTCGCGAAAATTAATCTTCGCGAAAATAAGTCTTTGCAAAAGTTAATCAACTTAAAGTTGTTTGCGTTTTTTTGTAGTTTTTATTTTGAATGTCGCGATTTTTGATATCTAATGTCGCAACTTTAGTCATTTTAATGTCGCGATTTTTTTGTAATTTAATGTCGCAAAAGTATTTTAATGTTGCTAATCGTATTTTTTCTAAGCGAAATGCATATGTCGCAAAAAAATGTTTTTGCAACAAACGGCGCGTCATATATGTAGCTATTTAAAAAACTGATACAATGAACTTCAAATGGAACGTTTTCTTTTTTATCAAAACCTAGTTTTTACAACATTGTCACAAAACACCTTTAAAAAATAATCCTGGTTTCTACAAACCCACACTATATAACTATCAGTTAATAAATGCAATATAAACTGTTTTGTATCTTATACTGAGGCATATTACCCGAGGTGAAAAGTATAGACCGAGCTTGCGAGATCGATACGCTGACCGAGTTAATATTAATATTGTTAGTGTTAATATTGTAATAATAATAAGCAAAATGTTAGTGTTAATATTGTACGATGACATGTCTTGCAATTTACTGTTGAACGAAGAAGTCCAGGAACCATGAAGTGGTACAATCATCTATCAATTATATCAAACACAATGATTTATGGCCGATATATAGTCATTTTATGTCTTCATTTTAGCGAAGTTCTCGTATACTTCACCTACATCTCGCCTATAATTCACTCGCCGATATTTTTGTTGGTACTGTGAGATAACTACACATATACGTAAATTTCAAGTGATGAGGCGTCAAGTTTGATATTTATTATCACCTCTTCATATTTCTTCATATTTCTTTTCTTCTTACTAATATACAATGCATGTATATTTTAAAGTAAGATGACTACAAATCATCTATTTTTTTCCATCTTCACACCTTTAAAAATCTCTCAAAACGCCTGAGAAAGTGTAAAAAAACCCAGCCATTCAGTTGGAAATTTAGACGCTCTTAAGGGAGAGAATTTGCATTGAAAGATAGCTATTACTTGACCTCATCCAAAAAAAATCGCTTCAAAGAGTTTCAGGGAAATATTTCATCGCACAAAAGAGGTTTCCAAGGTAATTAATGATGAGAGCTTTTATATTTTTATCTTTAGAATCGACAAAGCTAAGAAGTGTCTTTATTTAATTTGGCGAGTAAAGGTGTGAACGAGAGCATGTGTTAATGAAATGTTTTGATTCTCCGTCGTGAAAAGTAGATGCGGGCATATAGAGAGGAACAAGGTTTAAACACTAGACCGCCGCCATTGAAGAATACTTCCAAAAAGAGAAGCTTTGAGAGAAGAAATTGGTAAAACTTGTTCTTTATATTCAGTATGTTTGGGGTTTTTAATCTGAAAAATCTACATTTAGGGTAAATATCCAATTTTGTTATGTGTGCAAATTAAAATTTCGTGCATAACTTTGTCTATGATAAGTGTTTTTAATTTTTACAACTGTCATGACGGGTAGACAGGCTGGGCATAGCTTTCTTTAAAAACGAAGACAGAATTTTTGACCTGGAAAACACGACCGACTACTACAACGTGTACTCAAAAGATCTTTTATAGTAATGTATGTTGAATGATATTTTTTCTGGACTACTAGAAGATGCACCAGCAATGAATACGACTTCTGTGATATATCTGCACCAACAATGAATTCGACACCAATGGTTTATCTCTTAAGTAAGTAAAACAGTGAAACAAGAATAATGCTATATTTTGATTGGTTATTCTGTTTGTTTTGCAACCTCATCTCCAGGGCTCTTCTACGTCTTGAGTTCTCACAGGATTGTCAGAATATTATAGGCGTATAAGTACCCTTTATTATTATTATTAACAATTTGTTTTACATTGACGTGTAAAAAATATTCTAGCTTCTCGGGAAAAGTCGCTAATTAAAGTCAATGAAGAAGGCAATTAATTTAGTTAATTTGACTTCTTTGCTTTGCATACCATCATCCTGAAATATAGGATGGTTAGACTATAGCTTGTATTTTTGAGATCGTATATATTGCAAGGAAGTGGTATGCCAGAAAATTCGGGAAAAAAACAACGAAAACAAACAGCAAAATGCTATAAATACTAAATAAATAAATAAATTAAATTTTTTAGAGATTTTAATTGCAAAAATCACAAATTTTTAAACATGTAATAATTTCGAAAAGTAGGAATAAGACTATTCCAAGACATGGTATTCGAGATTTCCACAATTTTTTGAATAGTTCCTATTTATAAGAACACACACACACACACACACACACCATAAAACAAGTGAAAAGAAGAAAAAAGAAAGAAAAAGAAGTCTGCCTGTCAAATGAAACCTAATCCATTAATATACGGTTTGCACAACCTACAAGGGCAACTTTCTGGATTGCATTTCTTAATTTTTGACTTAAACTCTTGTAATGTTTCAGATGTTTTTATATTTGATGGTATCATCTGCCACAATTTTGGCGCGAAATTTGAGATAGTTTCAGTGCCACAAGTAGACGTTTTTGCTGTGTGATAGCAAAGTTCTCTTTCATTTCTCAAATTATAAGTGCTACTACGGAACAGAAAAATATCACTTATTATATCAGGTGAGAGTTTGTTTTTAGCTTTATATATTTCTATAGCTAGTGTTTCAAGATTTTTTTCGTGTATCGTTTTTGATTTATCTCTACGTAACAGTTCCTTAAATGTTGATGTATGGTGTTATTCGAAGTGCTCTTACATGCAGATTATTAATTCTGTTATTCAGTGTTCTATTGTGGAACATCCATATCAAAGGACAGTAACTGAATTGAGAGGTAACAAAAGCCTTCATAATAACTCTTCTTTTTTGAGTATCCATGTAAGGTGCAACACGCGCTAACGCATGTAGTTTTTGGCTGGTTTTTTGACATAAGTCTGTTACATGCAAATCAAATTTTAATTTCCGATCAATTTTTATCCCTAACAGTTTCTGTTGGTCACTGTTTTCAATGTACGTGTCTCCAACGACAGCTTTTGTATCAAGTGGTAAGCTAGAAAGAAGATGGCTCTTTGCTTCATTGGCTTTCATACCGTTTTCAGCAAACCATATAAACATTCTTTCTGTTGTTTTTTCAAGGTCTTCTACCACTTGATTTTTATCAGACCCATACGTATATGGGGTGTTGTCATCTGCGTAGCTAGCTATATCAGTTTCAATCGTTATCAGAAATAAATCTATCAGGAAAACGTTGAAGAGTAGTGGGCCTAAAATAGACCCTTGTGGCACACCAAATAAGATGTTCAGTAACGTAAATGAGTTTTTTATTTTAACTCTTTGTTTCCGGCCAGTAAAATAGCTATGTATTAATCTCAAAGCATCCTTGTCGAACCCATAAGCGTGCAATTTAGCAATAATTAAACCCTGGGCACGAGGTTGATTATTCGTTTTTTATTGATTTAGTGTAGTTAGATACAACAATTTATTTTTTGAGGTAGTTCTAGACATTATCGTCCCCAGTGCTCTTTGAAATAAATGTTCCGGGGGCGAGAAAAAGGTTTTGGGCTCTGATTTTGGCATCGTTTGGCTTCTTTTCATGTTAGTAGTATTATATATATTTCGCCAGTATAAAAGTATGCATATATATAAATTACAATGCTAGTTGGCATATAATAACGACAGGAGCAAGTAGAAGACACAAGGTGTCTTATCATCGAGCCCCTAGTGTTGAGCTTCTATAATAATACTTATAAAGTATACTTTCCTATATTTACAAGAATAATGTTTTTTCACACTCTCACTCTCAGTTTTTTCTATGTTTTACAATATCTATCCTAAAAATACTTTCTTTTGTCGATAACTGTTCCAAGTAACTTATCTTTTGTTACTTTTTTAAAAGAGATAAAAGTATCAATATGCTTCGTATTTTCATTTAAGAATGAATTCCATATAACGGGACCTCTGTGTCGAATGGGAAAAGCAGTAGATTTAAGAATGGTTTTTGGAATAATAAAATTACTTTTTGCATACCTGGTATTGTACCTATGCTCGATATTGGAGAATTGATTTGTGAAAATTGGAGGTACCAATCCATGTTTAACTTTAAACATGAACTGGAGAACTTGGTGCACGTTCAATTGAAAAATATTCAGTACTCCAAGTTTATGGAGAATTGGTTGCGAAGGTGTGTATCTGTTCACTCCGAAAATTATTCTACAAGCATGTTTTTGATTATTATATAGTTTGGTTGGTGTTACCCCATGCAATGTTACAATAAGTTAAATAGCTATGTATGAATGAAAAATACAAATCACGTAAGCAACGAACATTCAAGTATGGTTTCGCTTTATATAGGACTCCAATATTTTTTGCTATTTTATTTTCTAAAATGTTGATATGATCTCTCCATGATGAAGTTTCATCAAGATAGACTCCCAAGAATTTTATTTTACATGTTCTTTTCACATTAATGTCATTCAGTTTTAAACATGGCAACTTCAGGGGGAGATTATCGATTTTAGATGGCTTAGAAAAAAGAGTGTAATTAGTTTTATTTATATCAAGGAAACCTCCTTGTTTATATTCAGGGAAAGTTTATTTGCTTTAAACCATCCTTCAATATATTTTAGTTCTTGGTTTACTGTATCAAAGAGAATTTTTATGTTGCTATGCGAATAAAATAAGTTAGTATCATCAGCGAATAAAATAAAATTGAGAATTTGTGACGAACAATGTAGATCGTTAATATAAATTAAGAAAAGAAGAGGTCCCAGAATAGAACCTTGCGGAACGCCACATTTTATAAGTTTCAGGTCAGTAGATTCAGTTCCATACGATATACATTGTTTTCTGTTGGTTAAGTAATTTTTAAACCAATCGAGTTCGTTATTTCGAATTCCATAGAATTTAAGTTTTGATAGTAAAATATTATGGTTCACTGTGTCAAAAGCCTTAGAAAGATCGATGAATATTCCAAGTGTAAATAAATTTTTATTAAAGCCATTTGTGATCTCATTTACTAGTTCCAATACAGCGTGATCTGTGGAATGTTTTTCTTGAAAACCAAAATGTTTAGCATATAGAATGTTATTGTCAGTAAAATGTTTGTACATTTTGTTACACATAATTCGTTCTAACATTTTTGAAAAGCATGGCAGAACAGAAATTGGTCTATAGTTAGAAACTTCAGATTCATCACCCGCTTTGAAAATAGGTGTTACCTTGGCAATTTTTAATTCGTCAGGACATCTACCCCTCTTTAGAGATAAATCAAAAATGTGAAAAAAGGCTCCTCGATGATATCGAAAATACTTTTTACAACATTTACGTTGATTTCATCAATCCCTGCTTTATTAATTTTTAAACTGTTTAACGCATTTCGTAGTTCTTGACGGGTGTTCCATAACTGGATATGTGTCGTTTAAGTAGAATTCAAATGACTTGGAACTTGGTGGAATGTTTTCTGCTAACTTTGTGCCGACATTCACAAAGAAATCATTTAACTGATTTGCAACGGCTGTTCGATCAGAGCATAGTTCTCCATTTATTTTTAATTGCTGGGGTAATTGGCTATGTGATGCGTTATACTTACCTAAAATATCTATGATTCACCATGTTTTCTTGGCATTCCCCTTTGCAAGTAATAGTTTATGCTCACAATGCTTTTTCTTTGAGAGGTTTTTTACTTTTTCAAAAAGATTTTTGTATTTTTTATAATTGATTTGGTTTTTGTAAGTTTTATTTTTTTAAATTTCTCATACAATTTTTGTTTTTTCTTGGATGACTTGAGTAGCCCGGTTGTCATCCACGGACTTAACAGGGTTTTTGTCTTCATACTTACCTCAGTTACCGGAAAGTCTTTATTATAGGCTTCTTTCAAAAGTTGCAGAAATGCCAGTTTATTTTTTGTAAGAGATTTTTTAATTTTGCTATGGAAAGATCATTAATAATTCGTTTTGTTATACTTTTCTTGGGAACAGCAGCTGGGTTATGGATACTGTTTGTCACCCAAAATGTGGGGAAATGGTCAGATATATCCGTTTTTATTATTCCACTGTCCATTTCAGTATCTGGGAAAAAATTATTTGTTACAATAATATCAATTACTGTTGCAGATACTCTAGTGACTCTGGTTGGTTTATTTATTGTAGGTATTAAGTAATTCTGAAGGAGAGTATTTACGAACCACTTAACTTTATTATTTGATGAATAATCAAGAAGATTGAGGTTAAGGTCACCCGCTATGTAAATGTGTTTATTTGAATGATTAAGTTTTGAAATATATGTGACTCAAGATGATCTTTAAAGGTTTCAAAATTACTAGCTGGTGGTCTATACATGGTAGTAATTATTTTCTTTTTTTCTTTTTTGTTTAAAAGTTTTATTGTCATGGACTCACATTCATTATCATTTATGCTCAACTCATTACGTAATTTATAATCTATTGAATTGTGAACAAAGACACATACACCCCCACCGGTACCGCGTTGTTGAGCAGCACGCGGTTGATGCATAGAAACATAATTAGGAATTGTTAAATTTGAATCATGTTCTGCATCCCTACTTTGGCACCAGGTTTCTTTTGGAGTTATTTATTTTTCAACGCAAGGAACCTGTGGACAAGGTTGGCAGGAGATAACGACAAAAGAGAAGCTCCCTTTGTTTTGTTAAAGTCCATTTTTCCTTTAAATTAAAATAAAAAAAGAAGCAAACAACCGATAAGCATTGTATTGGGAAAAAGTTTATACTTGTGCATGAATTAACTTACTATAAATGGAAATTAGCACGGAGTGCGTTTATATTTGATTTTAAAAATTTATGCGGATGCAACATCCGAATAACTTAGTTATAATTTAAACATTTATACCCGTTTGTATAGAACTAAAACAGATAAAAACGGATGAAACATTTCCGTTTACAAATTATAAGTTTTCGTTTGAATCCAGATACTTTCTTCGAATCCGAACACAGTATTTAAAGTGTGAATATTTTTGCAATAAAATTAATGTAGATATATATTGCGGAAAAGAGTTTAGATAATGTGAGAGAGATAGAAGATTCTCAACTCAATAGATTGAACCTGTGAATTGTATTTTAAAGTGTGAATATTTTTGCAATAAACATAAAATGTAGATATATATCCTGAGCATCCGTTGTTAGTGTACCATTTTGTAGGAAGATTATATTTATTTATTTATTTATTTATTTATTTAATGTTATTTCTTTTTAAGCATTTGAGGTGAAGTATTTTTTTATTAACAATAATCTCAACCTCGTTCCCAGGGCATTTTGCCTTGTTGATGAAGTCTCCGTAATAACAGCTCAAGGGCCACAAGACCCTGGGGACGAGGCTGCAATAATCATTTACATTCACTTACGCAACAACCCCGTTCTTTCCAACTTTTTTTAACCAAAAAATTATTTGATCTGAGTACATCAGGAGGAAATTTAACATAAAATCAAAGACATTCAGCCTGATTTTGATGTTTTAGGCAAACCAGGTTTTTGATAGCTACTCTCCAAAATTGCTGTATTTTCTGCTAACAACCTTTGAGTAACATTTCCATTAAACCTACGGCAGTTGAGTGGGTGGCAAATAAAAAGCACTGAGATGTCTCATTTAGACTTCTTACATTTTGATTTAATTTTTTTTTATAAGAAAAAGCTGACTGTTCTTATATTTATTTATTTAGAAGCATTTCTCAGTCTGATATGTTCTGATAGTAAGAACACAAGTTCTGATAGCCTCATTTTATTCTTATTGAAGTTAATTTTTTTCTTAAATTTCTGTAAAATTTGTGTTGATATAAAATATCGTATTTTTGTTGCACGCGAAGCTATGTGGGTTGTTGCAGGTGAGAACAGAAACGACCGCAAGCTAAAACAATATATTTGCATCCTCGAAATGCAAAATTCAGCCTTGTGTTCTTAAAAATAATGATTTCTCGACGAAATCTTGTGCCCTAATAAATCTCTTTAATAATAGCCGTCGTCTGTCTGTCTGTCCGCAAAAGACGCGTCCTGTTACGGAAACACGAAAAGCGGTATAAAGACGGGAGACCCCATGGATTTTCCCACGGGTTAACGACTAGTCTATATTATAATACTCGTACATACGTCTTTCTGTCACGCAAAATGTTACCGCAAGTAGCAAGACGCGCGCAATGCGGTATTTAAAGGGCGTGGGCGAAACCGTGGCCACCGACTAGTTCTTATTAAAAAATGTTTAATGAATGGAGTGAGGTGTGTTTGAAAACGGTAAAAATTAATGATCGGGTGGAGGGAAGATTTATACGTAGTGTAGAGAATTTAACTTTTAAAGGACACTAAGAAACAAATCAGCATTTTTTCTTAATTTAAATTTGAGTTTTTTTACAGCAGTATTGGCGGGGGTTGTGCGTTGTGAAAGCTGGGAGTAAATATTTTTAATAAAGATAATACCCATATACGTCTAACTGTCACGCAAAATAGTACCTTAAGTAGCGAGACTCGCGCGATGCGGTATAAAACCGATGGGCGATCACGTGTATTTTTCCACGGTCCACCGACTAGTACGTTTAAATAAAGATTGCGCTCGTGAATCTTTTTTTTTGAAGATTCTCTTTCTATTTGAAATCTATCCTTAAAAACACGATTCATTGTATAATTTTTCAACTACTTCGCGTGGGAAATATTAGAATTTAATGTGTTAAAAAAACGTTATACATATCTGGTTTGCTTCGTACTTTAATTTTTAATATAAAAAATATAAATATTCTTCTGCGGTTAGTGCGTTTATTATGCCGTTATCAATCTCAAAAGAATTTTAATATCGAAAATTTCAGCGCTTCTTTATAAAATATTTAAAACTTACTTTCTTTAACGTAGCGACCAAGAAAACAATAACATGCAGTTTTTCAGTATAGACAAGAAAGAAAAGAGACAGGCACTGCAGGAGAGAATAGACAATAAAGGAGGGAGACAGGTACCGAAGGAGAGGGACAGACACTGAAAGAGAGTGACTGGCGCTTTAAGTAAGGCTAAAATTATATTTATTTCTATTTTTATATATTTTTATTAATATTCATTTCTGTTAATTTATTTTTACTATATACTTGATGTTTTCAAGTCTTAACTGAATTAAAAAATTACAACGTTAGAATATAATCATAAAGTTAATGAAGCAGAACGCACAGTTAATAATGTCAATAATTATGTTCTGTCAAATAACAATAGAGGTATAGATGTCTAAATTAACAAAGGTGTGTCGTGCATAATGAGTAAGCTCTTTTTTAATCCGAAGTCGAAACAATTACTCCCATGATCTAAAACAGTGAAGGCGTCAGACAATTACTGACGGCAGACACAGCACTGTTGCTAGGCAACACAAATTTACCTGTTGGTAGAGAGCGTCGGATATGCTCTCCTTCGGGTGGCGTGAAGTTTTACCGTATTATATAGTGTTGCAGCTACTGCACGAAAATTTATATACCACACCTGAGATAATTGATGATGGAATTTTATCTTTGAATCAAAGCAGAGATGACAATCTACAGGAAGTTTTTAATATTACATCTATTTCAAAAATACCTCCCCCGTGGTCTTTTAAGACGAAGGACAAAGTCAACAATTACTAAATCTCCTAACTTTTTGGATGGTCTAGTACTTATACAAAACAATAAAAATGCAATTTACTTCTCACAACATAAACGAACAATCTCGTCCACAAGACTTCCCAGGGCCTCTTTTTCACTTTCTGATATCTTGCTACGCGCCGGAAGCGCAAAAAAGAAGATCTGGGGATGAGATTCTGCGTCATCGTCGGAATATTATAGGCGTAAAAGAGCCCTGGGAATGAGGTTGGCACAACGTTGGAGGGACTATCACATGGTAGTGAACACTGACATTTTTGGTTACGATTTCCTTGCGCAAGATTTTTATCAGATTTCTTGTTAGATTTGAAAATATGATCTGTTGAGAACCTCAAAGAAGGGCTAGAAATTAATTTTTATCTTTATATAAAATAGCATGTAGGTCCTGGGTTTGAGGTTGGTGGTTACGCAACCAAAGTTGTTTTTTTATAAAAAATTGTCAATAAAAATAAACACAGGCAAATATTTTTTAAAAGCAAAATGGAACACTCGACCGAACCATGGCTATTAAGCTATCTTCAGTGAGAATGAAGAATGGAAGAGTAGTATTGGCCCTTTAAGATTAACCTTCTCCCAAAGTTATTTTATCTTTTTTATCGCAGGGAGCCTGTAAACGAGGTTGCCTGATAACTATAACAACTTTGTATATGTTCCTTCAAAGTCCGTTTTACGTTCAAATGAAACAAAAGCAAACAAAGTAAATAAATAAATAAATAAAAAGTATTGCCGAAAAGAGTTTAGATAATATGAGAGAGATAGAAGATTCTCAACTCAAGAGATTGAACCTGTGAATTGTAATTTAAAGTGTGAATATTTTTGCAATAAACATGTTGCAGCCATGTTTTTTAATCGTAAAAGTTTTTTCCGCGAATTTTGTTCCTCTATATATATGTTTTGAGCCATTCAGTTTGATAATTTGAACTTAATTACATAAAAGTTAATATTTGGTTTATGTGATTATTATATAAGAGATATCTATTGCTTTTCAACATCTATATTATCTCATAATTTCACATAATTAGTGTAAGTATAATATCACCAATCAAGGTTTTTCATAAAAAATATTCTCTTGCCAAGTTCTTTCATATGAAATCAACTTTTTTTATGGGGAAAGTAAGTTTATTGTAATCCTATCGTAATTTTAAAGGTTTTCAGTTGCCCTAATATGGGTTGGTTTTTAACGCATGAGTGCGCATAATTGTTGTTTACTTAATTTATGTACTTGACGAATCGAAGTTCTGCAGAAAATTAATAAAATAATGTTGTATTCGATGATTATAAATAACTCAGCCTTAAAACCAGCCTGTTGTGTTTTTTTAAAACATTGAAACCTGTTTATAGAGGCCTCAAATGGACTTTCAAAAAGAGGAGGTTCTTTCTAAATTGCCTCTGGGGTATTGGGGTGTGATGAAATCGACAGCAAAGTGTGTCAATAAAATAGCTTTGGGAGAAGAAAGTGACGACAATATAAATCTGATGTCTTTTATTTAAAGAAGTGAACAGAATTCCTGGAGTTCTGCAAGTTTTTATTTTTACATGCCCGATAACGCCATAAACTTGATAGAAAATATATAAAATCGAAAAGAAAAATTAAACGAAAATGGAAAACAATGTCTTAAGTTGAATAAAAAGTTTTTGAAAGTATTATGTATATGTTATGAGATTGGGTCGTCGCGTCTATTGTAGAGAGAAGTCCGCTATAAAAGATGTCTGCTATAAGAAGTTTTGTTCATCCTTATACATTAAAAAACATATCAAAAACACTACAGTTCCCAGGGGTTCATGGTTGCTAACAAACTGTAACTTGTAAATTTTTTTTTTCAGATCTTTCTGCAGCCGCAATGAACGAATCGGACAACGTAACGTTTACTCATGATCCATTTAAACCGTATGAAATCCAAACCATCGAAAAAATTATATTCTGGCCAATCGCTGCTGTCATTGTTTTCGAAAGCTCCTCACTACTTCTCATTTTTTGTTTGCATCGCCAGCTTCGTTCAGTTACAAATATTTTCGTAGTGAGTTTGACCATGAGTGATTTGTTAAATGGAGCGAT
This sequence comes from Hydractinia echinata, assembly GCA_030067915.1. Lineage (NCBI taxonomy): Eukaryota > Metazoa > Cnidaria > Hydrozoa > Anthoathecata > Hydractiniidae > Hydractinia > Hydractinia echinata. Next base: position 681,087 of record JASGCC010000146.1, on the reverse strand, counting down.
ATTATTACCTTGCGTGCTTTTACTTGGTCTCGCTCACCCAAGTGTGCAACCACTTATGATGCTTGTGCTGATATCGTCAATGGGAAACGTATGCGGCTGCGCATTGGACCGCTGGATTGCCATAAAATACGCTCTACGTTATAAAGGTCTTATGGTTAAGAAAACTTGCTTCAAAATATTGGCAGGAATATGGAGTTTCGCCAGCATTTTGGCGGTGATACCGAAGGTCTTAGGACCAAAAATTGAAAGAACTCGATTGTTTCGCCAAGTGTTTTTAGGAATGATTTTATCCGTATTGATAGTACTAAGCGTGTCCTTGATAGCGGCATATGGATATATTTTCCAGGCCGTCCGTAAGCATATTCGATTCATGATGGATAGCGAAATTAGCTTCAGCGGAGATTGCAACCGAAACTCGAAAGGAAAATTATCTTTGAAACGCTTACGAGTAGAGTTACAACATTCTAAGATATTCGCATTTACAACAGCGACTTTTATCGCGTGTTGGTTTCCGTTAATTTACATCAACTTCGTCGCAGATGTACTACTCCTGCCCCATCTTGTCCCAGAATCAGTTTTAGTGGTCAGTTTACACACGATATTTCTTCATTCCGTTATTAATCCGTGCTTATACGGATTTTATCAGAAAGAGATTCGACATCTTATAATACAAACTGTTTTTAAATTAAAAGAAACAAGTCTTCGACATTTCAACCGCTTTTGAATATCAGACGATCAAGAGCAGGCTCAGAATTTCTCAACGTTGTTCAAAGACGTGATACTCTTTTTACCAACATTTAGTTCGAAGAACTAAATGTTGGTAAAAACACTCTAGTCGAGTCAAACATATGAATTCGATAATCTGATTCAGGTCATTTCTGTTCCAAATCAACAACCGATACGATAACAAATCGTGACGTTGGCTGGAATATGTAACGCGTTTTTGCGATACGATACGAATCGTTAAACTAATTTGATGGAACCGGAAAACATTTATTTTCTTTGTGAAAATCATGTAAAGGGTTTGTGAAATCGATATTAATTGTTTAATAGGTTGATTAAAATAATCATGTTGATGTGATCACGGTTTTCTTATTTAATTAATTTAATTTATTTAACTAATGAGCGCGAAAAATTGTAAGATTTGCAAACGATCATGTGTATATTGTTAAAAAGACCAAAAATTCTCTCAAAATTTCCTAAGCTTTAAAAGCTTTAAAACTTGGTTCATCACGTTCTTAAAAGTAACTCCTCAGTTTCGGCCAAATTTTCCAGAATTGCGATTTAAAAAATTTAAAAAATGACCCGATTTCTTATTTATAGATTCGGCAGAAAACAGCTTTTGAAATGAAAGTGCAACACCCACTAGCTAATACTTTTTCCCGTTCAATTCTGTCGCACAAAAAGACGTTCACATAGAATTGGTAATGAGATGTTTCCAAGTTGGAATAATCCAAACATTTACAACAACAACAAAACATCCATATTGGGGGTGGCACAATATCTTCTTAAAACACTCAAGTATTTTTAAACAGCGTGTGAAACAAACATCACTCGTGCAAACGTCATCATCAATTTCGATTTTCGATTGTCTCGAAATTTGCTGCTTTGAAAACAGCACAATGTGCGAGAAATGCAACATCTTCAGCTAAAATAAGACAAACAAGTCAAAATAAATAAACATGAAAAAACAACAACACGAAATCAACATTTGGGGAAATTGACTTTCTATTTGGCACACCAATGTCGAAAACAGAGTTCGCGGTTTCGTGTTATTGTAGTTTCGTATTATTGTCGAATGAGCTATACTGTTTGCTTCTCAAAGCGTTTGGATATTTATACAGTATTCACTTTACCTTCCTGAGGTATTTTCTTGCAGTGTAGGAAAAATTACAGAACAAAATTGATGAATTTTAATTACAACATTTATTTTTAATCTGTCATAATCGTTTGACTTAGGTAACAAACAATAATATATATATAGATTTTAAGTGTCAAATAATAATAGGTCAAAATTTCCGGTCAAATAATAATAGATCATCATGTCGGCAAAGAGAAAAGGTTTTCGATCAATTACGCTAGCGTTAACAACAACAAAAACGAAAGAAGAAAAACAATATTTTTATATTTAACAAAAGCAAAGATAAAAACCCAGCTAAACAAATGTCTGATACTTTTCCAATATTTTTAGAAAGTCTCCACAACTTTTGCGCCCCTTTGTCATATCAATAAGTAAACTTGCATTAAAACAATTCTTTCTATCAGAGTGTGATAAAATAAAAAACGCGTAAGATTCACCGACCTCTCGGCACAAAAGTATTTTTAAATCACCTTATTTTCAAACTGGCTGCGTAATAACTAGCTATACTTGCGAACTGAATAATAAAAGCATACCTGAAACTTTTGTAGATAATTTCACCCACTCGTCCAACCAATGAACTTTCAAGCGATCGCAAAGTGCCGCTTCGTCTAAACCACGGAATTGAACAGCCTAAATAAATCGGCGAAAGATGTACTATACCACAGCGCACACGAACGAACGAACGAACGAACGAACGAACGAACGAACGAACGAACGAACGAACGAACGAACGAACGAACGAACGAACGAACGAACGAACGAACGAACGAACGAACGAACGAACGAACGAACGAACGAACGAACGAACGAACGAACGAACGAACGAACGAACGAACGAACGAACGAACGAACGAACGAACGAACGAACGAACGAACGAACGAACGAACGAACGAACGAACGAACGAACGAACGAACGAACGAACGAACGAACGAACGAACGAACGAACGAACGAACGAACGAACGAACGAACGAACGAACGAACGAACGAACGAACGAACGAACGAACGAACGAACGAACGAACGAACGAACGAACGAACGAACGAACGAACGAACGAACGAACGAACGAACGAACGAACGAACGAACGAACGAACGAACGAACGAACGAACGAACGAACGAACGAACGAACGAACGAACGAACGAACGAACGAACGAACGAACGAACGAACGAACGAACGAACGAACGAACGAACGAACGAACGAACGAACGAACGAAAAAGACTACCTGTTGTACACATTCTGGTGTCAGGATTTCAATTCCATCTCTTAAAATCAAAGCGTCATCGTCTCTCAAACGTAAAATGCGTCGTCGTAATGAATTTGTGAGAAACCAACGAGGAAGATACCATGCTGTGGGAATCAACCAACATTTACATATCTTCACCTAAAAATGAGGATGATTAGTAACCGCTGCCATGACACATAGTTTCGTATGATATCTACCATATTCCAAGGTTCTTAAAAACTTACATCCTAAAAAGAAATGTTTTTTTGAAATAATTGTATTTTAAGGTTTTTAGCACTTTATTCATTCATTCATTATTCATTAATTCAAAGAAAAAAGGATTTGCACACTTCAGTCTTTCAAGTAGTCCATAAGAGAAATGAAGACATACCCCAAACTTTTATTTTTTTGAAATATTTGTATTTCATCATTTTCGAATCTTTTCTTATGTAAATGATATTTCATGTTTTTTTACATATAGTTTGATTTTAAGATTTTGAAGATTCGATGAACAACCTGTGGGGATATTGCTTACTTCCACATGGGTTTTATTATGTGAAAAAAACATCGTACTGAAGGTCTCAATAATGTTTGAACTGAGGAAAGTATGTTTTCAGCTAACCGGGTCGCAACCATTCTATTTTCCAGCTTTTTTGTTGAAAAGAGTATTTTTTCAGCTTTTAAATGCTAAAATTTATATTAATTCTCAACGGAGTTATTGAAACGAAAATCCTATAACCACAAACGTATTTCAACATAAAGGATGGATTTTTGAAATATGCACCAGTCTCAATTTTACATTACAAGCTTTAAATAGTGAGAAAATTTATAAGGTGGAGGGATGTTTTCTTCTTAAAGTGATTAAAATATAACCACTTCGCACATATACCTTATTGAGCAACATTATCACTGCTCCCCCACAACCCCTTCTAAATAACATGTATAGCACAGCACAACATAACACTCTGTCTGGTACAAAACGTTACTCATTAAGTTTATAAAAGCAATCTCATGAATATTAACTTGTTAAAAATTAGATTCTATACTTTTAGTCAACCTAATATTGGTTGAATTGGAAAGAAGCAGCACAAAGAAAAAGTAAATTATTACTTGAAAAACACTACAAAGAGATCAACAAAGATAAAACCTGGAAAATAATTTCTAATGTTCCTGGCTGAGTTGTTATTAAAATTCTAGCTTCCTCAGCCATTAATAAAAAACAACCTTTCCAGCAAAATCGACAAGCCTGTAACATCTTACCAAATGATAACGGGGCATCCCTTGGAGTGACAAGTCTTCACATTTCATAAAAACATCCTTAAATGTGAGCAACTCTGAATTAGATGGATGCCATCCATCCAAAACCTAAAAAGAAATAAGCAAACAACTCCAAGTTTACAAAGTCTCATAACTCATAAAAGAGAACTTCATTTATATCTTTTAATGAAGATAAGTCGATGAACAAGAAGAGTATAAGAATTACCTTTAGGCAATGATATTTAGTACAATAGTATTTATACTCAGGATTTAACTAATGGCTATTGGCATATCAAAGATGACCGTACTAGAATTTATCAGATTTGTATTGGGAAAGATCTGTCCAAAATAACTGAGATCAGGTACACAACATACAAGATACTTAAAGAACATACATTATAACAAAGATTTAACAACTCGTTATTTTGGATCTCCTTGCTGGTTACACCAACTTCTTTTATAAGTGGTTGATAGTATTGACTCCTCCGTTCATACTTTTCCAATATAAACTCTTTCTTTTGATCTGGATGCCAAAATTGTTGGGACAACAGTTGCTTTGGAAAGAAATACCTAAGTACAAAAAATAAAGGTTACAAAACTAGTTGCATGTACTAACAGATACTACTTCTAGTTTGCTTGCCTTACAATTAGGTCTCCAAGAATAAAAACACACAATTTCACAAAGCTTTTATTTATTAGTAAGTAAAAGTAACGGGAAGTTTTAACGTCCTTGGGGATTCCATCCATCCATATTTTGGACAATAAAGGCATTTAGCGATTTGGATAACATTTCAAACAAAATATAGGCATTAATAAAAGAGATGTCATATTGTTATATGCTTTGTCATATCACAACATATCATGTCCCTATTTACAATTTTTTTCGTTCTAAAAAACCTAGTGTAATGAAACTAAACTTCTATGCACAGACAATGTTACATTTGCAGCATTAACAGTAAGGGAAATCTGTACTAAAAAAATCACACATACGCAAGCAAAGGTGCAACGTATCCAATGAACGGGATCATAAACATCAGTGTAACTGGAAACGTCTTCACAACATCTTGTCTTGTCTATAAAGTGAGTTATCAAGAGTTGACAACAAAAGAACTGTTAGAAAAAGTTTTTAACATTTATTTGGTCATAGAGTACATGTTTTTTTATAAGCAATTGAAATTCCAAAATGAGGCTTAAGGATGCTTTCAGGCTAAAAATATACTTAGTTATGCTTATTGGCAAAAAGATTTATTGAAATATGCTTACGAAAAACACATGCTCAGGCTCAAAATATGCTCATTTAAAAGAAAAAATATTGCATTTGAAATTTAAAAATCAGTAATTAACTCTCACTACATACTGGTTAATTCAGACGTAAAGAATAAAAAGAAAATGTGCCCACGAAACAAAAAACATAAATACTTCACAACATTTTCTTAGGTTTTACATAATGCTTAGCATATGCTTAAAAAATGACTAAATTTAAGCCTACGGATGCTTATAAATATCATGCTTATAAAACACAACAAAATGTATTAGTTTTGTCTGTTTAATGTTCATCACTTCTTGCACACAAAATTTTGGTTGGTGACACATTAAGGCATCCTTCCACCATTATCGGAGAAAGTAAAAAAATGACTGTACAACTTTAATTTTATTTTAATCAAAATATGTATTTTATTTTTAGATGAAAGATAATGAGAATGTTACAGACGCATTATTATGTTAACTTAATAGAAAAGAGGGTGGCGTTTTAGACATCTTATCTTGATTGCATGTAAAGGCCAAGTCTAAAGTAATAAGGATAACTAGCAACACGAAAAATTAAAGTAACTTCCACCTGTCTCATATGTCGCAGTTCTTCTCTGCTCAGCTTGCTGTAATCACGTTGATGGTATAATCCAAGTTTACGTCGCGTTTTCAAAGCTAGTCGTACATCTTTAAATAACGCTTTACAACCAATCCAAAACACATCAATAATGGCCTTAACCTTTTTTAATGTACCTTGTTTTACTGGTGCTGGGTTTTCTGATGGACTTTCTTTTGATGATTTCTGCTCTTTCTGGTTTGTAGTTGAAGAGTAATAACGATAACATAAGCTTCCTTTTAAAAATTTGCTGTTATATATATTAACATAATTATGCAGATAAATATCTTTACTGGTTTCAAGAAAAGTTTTTTTCCATACTTTGTGACTGTTTCGGTATTGATGTGTTTCTTTGCACGTTTGATTTACTTGTGATAAGCACAAAATAGTTCTAGCATATTGACGATTTAAGTTCAATGTTCTGGTGTTACTACACAGTATGTGAAAAGATGCAAATCTTGCTACATGTTTATGACCAGCCATAAAATTTACATTAGTATATATTGTTGAATTTATTGATAAATTTATCTAAAGTGTTAGAAGCCTGTGTGGACAGGTCATTAAAAGAAATGTAAACAGACAAAGACATGACGAAAAAATAATGCTATAAAAAACAAAACATGAACACATGTACATCTTACCACAGACATTAGCCAGTGCAATAAAGTCAATTTTCATGGATATCGTTTTTTTTTAATCTAGTCCTTATTTAGTTTAGTGACACCAGAAGCCACTCACATGGTAGGGGCTAAAGCTTAGATAATTTATTAGAAAGGGCCTAGAACACTAGAATATTCACTTCTGAGACTAGATTTATAGCAAAAAGATATATAAGAATAGGATAATATCAACGTTTAACACATAGGGCCAAAATAATTCCTAAACTACAAAGTATTTATAGACAAAATGTGACACAAGCATCAACTCTGCAACTTCCAAAATGGTCATTCATCACAAGCCTATCGAGGGAACAAAATACTTGCTGATTGGTCAATTGCTTAAAAGTAATTCATTCTATCTGAAATAGGAAAAAAGCATGGCAGCAAAACCAAATTTATTCTATATCTAGAGACTTAACTTTTCTTCAGCAAAGGCAAACCTTAACTTTCTAAGGATGGTATTATACTTTGTCATCCTAAAAGTGGATTTCCACTCCAACAAATTTTCCATGGAACTAAAACTTTTTGCCATTACTTTCCAATTTACCACTGAAACATTAATTAAGTAAACAAGCTAAATTTTTTTCTGATGTCAATTATATGAAAATTAACAGGAAAGTTTATGAATATATTTGGGATTTTTTCTTGTGTTCTATTGAACGTGAACATGGTTTATAAAATTGCTAACAAGGAAATAATTTTGGGAAAGCCAATTATGCTTTGTATGGCACTGTGGCATAAAATTGTCTATGAACTGTGCTCTTTCTAAACGATGCTTTATTTCATGGAAGATTTGTTGGAGTGAGAATCCATCTTAAACAGAAGCATTAGAAAGAAAAACATGCATTTAAATTGTCTTACTGACTGCAAATGCTTTAAAACTATGTATAGCAAAATAACATTTTTAAAAATTACGTTACCTCAGACCTATAAAATGAGATAACTCCAGGCCTTTCATTCTTCAAAAAGGAAAAAAAAATATGGAGACACAGTACCAAAATGAATAAAATGAATTAAAAAATGGACAAAACGAGTAAAGTTAAATAAAGTTTCTCCATAATTTGTAACTTAAATTTCAACAGCAAAAACAATGTACATGAAATATATCTGGTAAAAATAGTCTTGTCTATGTAAATAATTAACTGCCTGGCAAAAAAGTATAGATCTACGGGGAAACTTGCCCAGATTTATGATAGCTGTCTTGTCCTGATATTTTTTGACCAGGATTGTAGGGTATCAGCTATACAGCCCAGAACTTGTGGCTAAATATAGTTTAATATAGCATACGCAACTGGGAGAAAACTTGCAAATATAGAAAAAAACTATGCAACATTATATAGGTGAAAATAAAAGACAATAATTTGTCAATTTTGGTGGGACTTTTTTCTCTGTTGTTAAGTAAACTTGTATGAGGCTCGTGCTCCCTGTACAATACATCTTATGGTATTCTAAGTAAATAACGGGCATAAATGTAAATTTTTAAGCCCTGGTGGTACCATTGAAAATTACCTTTTTTTAAAAAAATTACATAAACACGCATTCATATAAAAAAGCCAGTGAAAGATACATATTAGTTCTTTCTTAATGTCCATAACACAGTTTGTCCACAGCCAGTAAAACCAACAACAGTATAGCGCCGTTGTTCAAGTTTTTCCAAAACTACACGTGGAGGATCAGGTGATTCATAATGCTTGAAGCTCTGACCAGGACCTATAACACATTTATTAAGGATACGGTAGACCCTTAGAGTAAAAATTTTTCAAATTTTTTTTTTTCACGGATGTAACTTCTATGCTAAGTTTCCAGTAAGTTTTAGAAACAATATATTTATAAAAGTGTTATTTTGGCGGGATAAAACAGGGAAAGCGTATTTCTTCATAACATTATCTTTGATCTTGCCCCGAATATGAGTCACAAATTTAATTTTCTTTTAAACACTCATGCTCTGTATTAAAATTAAAGACTTTAAAGTATTAGAAATATAATTCACCATGCACACTATTATTAACTAGCTATAAATTATTCTGCATTTTGTAAATACTATGAAGTTATACTGTTAAAAAGCATAATTTATCTTTTTCTTTTACATGCTGTTTTCTTAATATTTATTTTTCTATTATAATCGTTTTTATTTGTACGTTTAGATGGCATGTTTCACATTTATCAATACAAATTTTTAACTTACTTTAATTTTATACCAAAAATGTTTCGACTCATTAATTATTAACAAGGTTAAAATTCCAATGGTACACTTTTGCACAGGTACCAAAAGAAATGTTTAAGCCTTTTTTTCTCGTAACAAGAAATTCGGCCGATAAATTGCCTGTTCGCGTTGGTAACTCCCCTCCATTTCCTTGAAAACTAGCGAAACAATTTTTTTTGAAACAGTTACACGTCTGGCTACAAATTCTTGCTTTTTTTATTTCGAAATTTGAATAATTATCGAGTTATCGACGAATGATTCATGAAAAGAGGTAAATTCGTGGATTTATGTAGTATTTTAGACAAAATGCATTATAACTTAAGAACGAATGATTTTTTTTAAAAGATGTAGTAAGATATTGTAGAGCTGAATAAGAGCAATACAACGAGGTATTTTTAAACGAAAAAAAAATTGATGGATGGGAGTTACCAAAGCTTTAATAAGGGAGGGTGTTTTTTTGTTTGGAATTTTCTCCATTCCAGTTTTTTTTCACGAATTTATTTTCTTATATACTCTTATACTATGTATAAAAATGTTTTTAAAAAAGGGACATGTTAAGGAGATATTTTGAATATATACTGAACATGTGTCAAAAGGGTCTACCGTATCCTTAAATCAGACAAAAGCTATAAGCAAAGATGTATCCAGTTTTATATAAGAAACAAAAATATCAATTTTGTTTTTCCTAAGGCAAAGACAATTTAATTAGTTGTTCTACGAGCCAGACTGAACGCATTTTTCCAAAAAACTGTAAAGTAATAATACACATTTTTTCAAGTTGTCATCTCACTTGAACTAGCTTCATTAAATCTTTGAGTTTTAAACTAATTTAAACATCCATTCCGAAACGACAATGCGATCTCGTGTTTACACCATCCTAAGATCCGCCTTTATACATTTCGCACGGAAAGGTATCAACAAAATATTGGCGTAACATCTTAATATCACGTTCTTGTTTATATCTAATTAAAAAAAAATAGTTTGAAAGTTTATTAGTTATGAGGTTGAAATTTTTGTTAATCATTATCTATAATCGTTGATAAGTATACGTTTTATACTGACAATGCGATCTCGTGTTTACACCATCCTAAGATCCGCCTTTATACATTTCGCACGGAAAGGTATCAACAAAATATCGGCGTAACATCTTAATATCACGTTCTTGTTTATATCTATTAAAAAAAAAAAAGTTTGAAAGTTTATTAGTTATGAGGTTGAAATTTTTGTTAATCATTGTCTATATAATCGTTGATAAGTATATGTTTTATACTGACAATGCGATCTCGTGTTTACACCATCCTAAGATCCGCCTTTATACATTTCATAACATTGGCGTAACATCTTAATATCATGTTCTTGTTTATATCTAATTAAAAAAAAAAAAGTTTGAAAGTTTATTAGTTATGAGGTTGAAATTTTTGTTAATCATTGTCCATAATCGTTGATAAGTATACGTTTTATACTCTGCTCCGTTTCCTACACTACACACTATCCTATTTAAATGGCTTGTGTTTACAAATCCTTGACATCACCCATCGTTAGCATTGTAAGTACAAGGTTAATACTAAACTAGTCTATAAGACCTACTTAGGCAGAAGAAAATGGAAAAGATTCTGTAATTAGATTTTCAGCAATGACTCATCAATACACACAAATTTTTTTTACAGAATTTGTTATCCTGCTGTTATCCTGTTGTTGCACCTACTGAAGAGCTTGAAACCCTGATTAAAGTAATACTTTCAACGAACGATTAGGAGATATAACGGTTTAAAAAATTTGATGACGTCAGCAAGGGCCTGTTGAAGTACAAAAATTCTGTTGCCTCTATTGTGTAGAGCTTGAAACGCTCGTCATGAAAATGTATAGGATCATGTGCCTTTGGCGAATGGTTACAGGGATATTGGGGTTTCAAGGTATTTTAGTGACGTCATCAATCTGTCTGTTTCGAAAAGGATGGGTTGGTACCAAGTGGTCCCTAGTAACCCACACAGGAGATGATGTCAGTTATTTCCAAGTTTTTTTTTAAATTAAAAGACAACTTAGAACAAAAACAACTTAGACTTAATTTTTCTAATTTGTGCATTCTTTATAGGAAGAAAAAAAATATATCTCCTTTGGAAACCTGAATGTTGGCCTGGTTCTGTATTTTCAGCCACAGACTAACTTTTATAGTATTAATATAAGATATATTTTTGTTATGTATCTGCTGTTCAACTTCCTATAATTTAATTTAATTTGGATATTTGTGTCCCACAAGTAATTATAAAGTGTAATTAAAAACTCTGCAGAAATAGAATCTCTATTTTGCCTTTGTAGATTTAGAGAAAGCTTTTGATAGAGTGCCACGTAAAGTTATTTGGTGGGCTATTAGAAAATTAGGTGTGGATGAGTGGCTAGTTACGATGGTACAGTCTATGTACAGCAATGCTAGAAGTCGTGTCAGGATTAACGATTCACTTAGTGATGAATTTAGTGTAAATGTTGGTGTACATCAGGGTTCTGTACTTAGTCCTTTGTTGTTTGTTCTAGTCTTAGAAGCGCTGTCGATGGAGTTCAGAACAGGTTGTCCATGGGAGTTATTGTATGCAGATGATTTGGTTCTCATAGCAGAGTCGATGGAAGAATTAGTTGAAAAGTTTGAGAAGTGGAAGAAAGGACTAGAAGAGAAAGGGCTAAAGGTAAACACAGCAAAGTCTAAATTTCGTTCACCTAACAAATAATTTTTTTGGAAAGTTTAACCAACAGAAACTTCTTACAGCCTTCACATATTTTTAATTAATATTCAAAAATTATGGCAGGCCCAGTCAGGAAAATTTACCCCCATGTGCGGTGAATCGTGCACGTGAATTACAGTATTTACACTACGTTCTTATAAGCTTACTTGAACATAATAATAAATAATGAACTTTATACCAGCATTTAATTTATTTATTCACAAGTGAAAACATTTTTAATTTCAGTCTAAAGTATATATGGTCCACAAAGCCTCCAGTGTTTGAAGTTCACTGTTAAAATCATTTTGGACAGCACATGTCGACATGTCCAGTAATGTTCAGGAAGAACTGTTAGCTGGAACTTTCTTTTTATTACACAACCTTTGTAATACTTGAAGAAAAAACAACTGATACAACTTTGGAGCTTCAACTGCATCAATAAAAACAGTTTATAACCACTTGATTAAATTATCGTGAAAAGCGCAAAACAATATATATTTAATCTTCTTCTATTTTTTATTTTCTGCTTGTGCTTGTTATGGTAGCATGCCACTAAAATACATCATGCCTGGTGTATTTTGGAAGTTCACATGTAGCAAACAGTTATAATAATATGCTTACTGAGCATGTTTGTGACTTTTGCAAAGAGGATGTTTTATTGTCTCATTTGTTTGCGATAAATTAACTACTTGTTAATATTATACATTAGTTTGATGTCAATAACATATATTATTATGATTTGTGAAGCTATTGCAATGCACTTCCAAGTTTAAGGCTAAATAAGTTGGGAGCGCATGGAGATCATCTCCTGCGTGGGTAACTAGGGACCACCTGGGACCATAATGGGAATAATTTCCTAAAGCTCAACAGACAGCTTGATGACATCATTGGAAAACCCTTTCAACCCCACATCTCTCTAACCGTACCTATACACTTTCTTGATCCACCTTTCAAGCTCTACATATTCGAGACAAGGGGGGGGGGGGGAATTTGATTTTTTTTTGTACATACATGGGCCACTGTTGCAACAGTCAAATTTTAAAGCCTGTTATTTCAAAAACCTTTCAGCAAAACTTTTATATATTATTTTGATCAGCAAGCTTCACGATTTATAAAATAATGATAACAGGCTAATAAATATTTTTAATTTTTTTCTTTAAAATATATAAAGGAAGAGATCAAAGTTTTATTTCTGTGAACATCTACTAGTAATAATAATAAAAGTAAAAAGTCCATACTTTGTTGGAGGGTTGCTCCTATCCAGTTCATCAAATCTTGATCTTGAAATTCGTCACCACATAATGTTGGACCAACTTCAGTGCGAATCTGTGTACTGATGATAACATATGACATTTCTTTTCAATCTGTGAATGTATGATATGTAAGATAAAAAAATTAAGACCATATGCGGTACCTAATTTTATGTCAAGACTAAGGGATCATACGGTAAAAAATGATGTTGGACTTTACAGCTAAAAAATTTAAAGACTCTCAAAACTCCTTTTGTTCCTCAGCATTTAAAAAGATCCTATTAAATATTTTTGACATTTTCTGCAAATTTTCAAATATCCATAAAACTTTAACCTTAAAGATTGTGTACGTTCACGGGCAAGTTCCCCAGTTACAAAACTTCTTTGCTAAAAAATTCCCAACAGCTGCTACCAAGTCCAACACCGTTTTTGGCGAAAAACAATATTAGGCCACTTTCAGTTGATTCTATGGTCATGGTAAATCGCTGTATTTTTATCATCAGTAAAAAAATGGCGCATTTTGATTTATTATTACAAAAAAAAATTAAAAATAGTGGAAGTTTCAGCAGAAAAGTATTTATTACGTTGATTACAAAACCATTTACTCACTATACTATATACTGTATATATACTGTATATACTCACTAAGAAAGTATTGTCTCTTCCTTCATTGTTTTCAGCCTAGCATTGTTTCTATGGTGTCAATGCATGCAATTTTTAATTCTTCAATTACTTAGTCTACAACGGAGAAGGGTGTTACGATAAGAATATTTTTTCTTGTATTTTCGCACCACGCATGCAGTTGATATTTTTATGTTGCAACGAGAAAAAAATAATGTCTCACTAAATAAAATGTTTGGATAAATTTGTTTTGAATTATTATAATAACTAGTTCTCAAGGTATGCATGCTCAAAAAACTTGTTTTCAAAAGTTATGCAGAATTATTCTTGCGCTGTCTCGAAATTTATACAGCAAGTTATTCTCCTCTCTCTTTATAAAATCAAACTGGTTTGATTTTATTAGATCAATTTTTCATCAGAACAATATTATTTTAAAGGAAACTGCCAGCTGCTCACTTTTTTTCGAAACTCACACTCAGCATTTCCTTTATTTCAAATGTTCAAACTATTTTAGCGAAAGTATAGCTAATTTTTGTTTTGTTTAATTATGTAAATATTTTACTACAAAAAACATAATTGCTCTGATATTTCTTTGTGCAAGCATTGTTTAGAAACATGCAAATATAAGCTCTTTAGGGATTTAATTATAACAAAAGATAAACGATTTATGTCCTCTACGCAAAGGTGTGATATTAGCATGTATGCGGTAGATTACATTCAGACTGTACTGTATTTCTTTAAATCAAACCTTTTTCGCTTTAGCTTTTCGAAAATAATCGTTTCAATTCGCATAATTTTTTTTTTGAAACGATCTCTATACGAATTTGAAACAAATTTAAAATATTTTTTTGCCAAAAAAATCGTTTCAAATTCGTTTCAATTCGTTTTAAAATAGTTTAAAATCATTTTGTTGTAACGAAAATCGTTTCGCAATCGTTTCGTATTCGTTTCCTAATCGTCTCACAATATCAAAATCAATTCGTTTCAACAGTTTGTTAAATTCGTTTCAGTTCAAATCGTTTCAAAATCGCTTCAAATTTAACAACATTATCATTATGTTTATCACACGCACCGATTTGAAAGAAATTTTATTATCAAATTATTTAAAATATCTATATACATCGATCTACGGCGACGTTTTCCCTTCATACAATCGTGTTTTGATAATTTCTAAACGATCTACGGTGACGTTTTAGCTTCATACGATCGTGTTTTGATAATTTTTAAACCATCTACGGCGATGTTTTCGCTTTCCTTGGTCGCGTTTTGATGGTTTTTAAACCATCTACGGCGATGTTTTCGCTTTCTATGATCGTGTTTTGATGGTTTTTAAACGATCTACAGCGATGTTTTCGCTTCATACGATCATGTTTTGATGGTTTTTAAACTATCTATGGTGATGTTTTCGATTCTTAGGATCGTATTTTGATGGTTTTTAAACGATCTATGGCGCTGTTTTCGCTTTCTACGATCATGTTTTGATGGTTTTTAAAACGATCTACGGCGATGTTTTCGCTTCTTACGATCGTGTTTTGATGATACGTATTACGACAGTGTTACGACACGGTACGAATCGAACGAACCGGATAATCGATCTGAAACGATGACGACGATACGATCAACGATACGAACCGAACGACATCGTCGTTGTATCAGTTAACGACGAACGTACGATTTACGGATCGGCTCGTCGCTGAACGAACGAACGTTCGTGTCAAGTTATCGAAACGAAACGTAACGAACGACGTAACGAACCGTTACGACGTTTATACGAACGAACGACACGAACGAACGAACGATACGAACGAACGACCACGATACGTACAACGTGTGACGATACGATACGCAGTCGACGAACGAACTGACAGCGAACCTAACTCGAACGCGAACGAACGTATCGAACGAACGAAAAAGACACCTCGTCCGTTGTACCACATTCTCGGTGTGCGATTGTCAGGTATTTTTTTCAATTCCATCTCTGTTAAAATCAAAGCTGTTCATCGGTCTCCTCCAGAATCGTAAAATGTGTTCCGTTTCCCGTCGTTAATGTATTATGAAACCACGGGAACGGTTGACCTTGCTTGTTGGGAATCAACCAACATTCATTATCCTTCAGTGAATAAATTGAGGATGATTAGTTTAACGCGCATGACACATAGTTTCGTATCGATATCTACCATATTTCGAAGGTTCTTATAAAACTTACATTCCTAAATGAAATGTTTTTGAAATAATTGTTAATTTTAAGGTTTTTTTAGCACTTTATCTTTCATTCATTATTTTCATTAATTCAAGAAAAAAAGGATTGCACACGTTTCAGTCTCAAGTAGTCCTAATAGAATGAACGAAGTACTCCTCCCAAAGCTTTTTATTTTTTGAATATTTGTATTTCATCATTTTCGATTTTTCTTTATTGTATAATCGGCAGTTATTTCATGTTTCTCTTACAGTTATAGTTTGAGTTTAAGATTTTGAAGGATTCCGATGTAACAAACCTGCTGGGGATATTTGCTTACTTCCGCATGGGTATTTTATTATGTTTAACACATTCGTTACTGAACTGGTCTCTGTCTTGGAACTGTAGTAAAGTCTTTTTTTCGATGTCTACCGCGGTTTGGCAAATCCATTCTTATTTTTCCATGGCTGTTTGTTTGTAAGAGTACTTTTTTTCGTATTTCTCTCTCAAAATGCTGAAGTTTTTATCATTTAATTTTCTTCAACGGACGGTTTTATGAAACGAAAATTCCATTACCAGCAATACGTATTTTCAACATTAATAGGATGCGGTGGTGATTTTTTTTTTGAAATCATCACCGTTAGTCTCAATTTCACATTACAAGTGCTTTTAATCTCTAGTGTTAAAATTTACGTATAGGTTGGATGGAGATGTGCGTTTTTTCTTCTTTAAAGGGTTAAAAATAAACACTTTTTCGGCACAGTTATACCTTATTGTGTCACAGTTATTCACTTTGTCCCCCACCAAGCCCGTTCCTTCTAAATAAACATGCGGTATAGCACTACGCAGACAATCCATAACATCTGTTGTCGTATCAAAACGTTATGTATATAAAACTATTTCGTATTTTTAACCTCTCTCTTGTGTAAAATAGATTCTTATACTCTCTTAGGTGATCCTAATTTATTTCTTGAATTTGGGAAATAAGCAGCTAAAGTTACAGTTTTTACTTGAAAAACCACTCGATGAGTTCGTTAATTCAACAAAGATAAAACCTGGAAAATAATCGTAATGTTCTGTGGCTGCTTGTTATTTTTATAACTTCTAGCTTCCTCAGTCCTCTCATAGATAAATAACGTTTTTCCAGGCAAAATCGTGACTCAAGCCTTGTTAACATTCGCTTACTCAAAATTATAACGGGCATCGTCCTTGTAGTTCACAGTGTCTTCCATC
Source organism: Hydractinia echinata (assembly GCA_030067915.1). Taxonomy (NCBI): domain Eukaryota; kingdom Metazoa; phylum Cnidaria; class Hydrozoa; order Anthoathecata; family Hydractiniidae; genus Hydractinia; species Hydractinia echinata. The sequence continues at coordinate 664,021 of JASGCC010000146.1, read as the reverse complement.
ATTTATTACAAACATGCTCTTTAAATGTGAGCAACTTTCTGAATGTAGTATTGGATGCCATCCATCGATAACCTAAAAGATATACGCAAACAGAACTTTCAAGTTTATAAAGTCCCATAACTGTCATATAACGTGAGATACTTCATTTATACTCTTTTAGGTGAAGATAAGTGTCGTTCCGTATGATACAAGAAAGAGCTGTATTATTACCTTAGGCCAATTGATATTAGTCAATAGTAGTGTCTATACTCAGGATTTAACTAATTGGCTATTGGCCATATCAAAATGACCGTACTAGAACTATTATTCAGATTTTGTATTTGGGAAAGATTTCTTGTCCAAACTAGATTGGTTATTTACACAAACATACAAGACTCCTTTAAAGGACTATTACATTTACTCCGAATGATCGTTTAATCCACTCTGTCGTATTTGTATCTCTCTTTGCTGGTTTACCAGCAATCTTTTTTATCGGTGTTGATGAGTATTGACTCCTTCCGTTCATACTTTCCAATTATAAACTCTTTTGCTTTTTATCTGGATTGCCAAAAATTGTTGGGAAACAACACGTTTTGGTTTGGGGATAGAAACAGTATCTCACAGATATACAGTATCAGTTTAGCAATACTAGTTATTGTACTATAACCTAGTACTTTTCCTCAGGTTTTGTGCTTTTGCCTTTATCTCAGTGGTCTCCAAGTAATCAAACACACCAATGTTCTCACTCAAAAGCTTTTATTTATTAGTATAAGTAAAACTTACACGTGTGGTAAGGTTTAACGTCCGCCTGGTGGATTCCATCCATCGCCATATTTTTTGCGACATAGAGTCATTAGCGGATCGGTGTGTGATAACTTTTTCCCAACGAATATAGGCACGTTAATAAAAGAGATTTGTTTCATATTCTCTATATGCTTGTGGGTATCTACACACATAGTTCATGTCCCTTTTTTCACAATTTTTTTCGTTTTAACAAAAACCGTAGTTCGTGTTAATAAACCTCAGATTTCTAATGCACAACAATGTGTCAGATTTTGCTTCAGTGTCTTTAACATATAAGGGTATCGTTGTATCTCAAGATAAATCAACACTTTACGGCACGCAAATGTTGCAACGTATCCAATAACGGCGGATTCATAACCACATCGCAGTGTAACTGGGTAAATTCTTCACTCAACATCTTTGTGTCCTTGTCGTGTGTGATTGTTAAAGTAGTTTGACACACAGTAAATGAACTCTCTCAGAAAAGATTGTTATACATTTAGTGTCACGTGTGATTATGTTTTCTTGTTTTATAAGCAATTGAAATGTTCCAAAATGTGAGGCTTAAGCGGGTGCTTTCAGGCTAAAATTTACTTAGTTGATGCTTATTGGCAAACAAGATTTATTGAATAGCTTACGAAAAAACAACTGCTCAGGTGCTCTCAAATATGCTCATTTAAAAGAGAAAAAACAGCTATTGCATTTTTGAAATTTAGGAAATCAGAATTAACTCTCATCTATATACTGGTTAATTCAGACGTAAAGAATAAAAGAAAATGTGCTCCCACGAGACTCATATTAAAAAACATAAATACTTCCAACAACATTTTTCTTAGGTTCTTACATATGTTAGTCATCATGTGCTTAAAAAATGACTAAATTTTAAGCCTACGGTGCTTCATACAATATCGAATGCTGTATTAAATATACACACAAAAATATGGTATTAGTTTGTTTGGTCTGGTTTAAGTTGTTCATCACTTCTGTTGCTACACTCAATAATCTCTTAGATATGGTGACAATTTTCTCAGCCTCTCTCCCACCCATTATCGGAGAAAGTTAAAAAAATGACTGTACAGATCCTTAATTTTTATTTTAATTCAAGAATAGTTTATTTTTTTTTAGAGATGAAAAGATACGATGAGAATGATATACCAGACGGCAATATTAGTTTTAAACTTATAGCAAAGAGTTGTTGGCGTTTTAGGGTCTTACTCCTTGAATTGCTCTCAAATGCCCATAGTCTAAAGTAATAGTATAAACTAAGGGCAACACGAAAAATTTAAGAGGTAACTCGCTCCCATACTTGTGAGATAATGTCGGCAGTTCTTCTACATATAGCTACAGGCTTTGCTGGTAAAAGTTCACTGTTGATTGGCTATAATCCAAGTTATACGGTCGCGTTTTCATAAGGTGAGCGTATCATACTGGTTAAATAAACGCTCTCTCGAAAACAACCGTAGTCCAAGAGGTTCGCAATAATGGCCCATTATTCCTTTTTCTAATTTATCCTTGTACATTTATGTGATGAGCGTTGTTTTCTGATGGACTTTTCTTTTGTTTGAGTTTCTGCTCTTCTGGGTGTTGTTTAATTAAGAGTACTCATAACTCTGAAAACATAAATGCTTCCTATTTAAAAATTTAGCTGTCTATATACTATTAACTAATTAATGGACAGGATATAATATCTCATGCTTTATGGTGTGTCACAGAGAAAAAGAGTTTTTTTTCCATTAATCTTTGTGACTGTTTCAGTAATTGATTGCTCGTTTTCTTTCACGTGTTTTGTAGTTTGTGAATCGCGACACAAATGTATCTAGCATGATTGGACACCTTTAAGCTCTCATGATTCATGTGTGTTATCTTACATTATGTGTGAAAGATGAGCAAATCTTTGCCTACATGTTTATGACCAAGCCATTAAAATAATTACATTAAGAGTGATATTGCTCTTGTATTTATATATAAATTTATTCTTAGTGTTTTATAAAGAAAGCCTGATGTGGAACAGAAGTCACACTTTAAAAAGAAAAATGGTAAACAGACAATAACATGACGAAAAAAAATAATTGCTATAAAAAACAAAACATGAACACATGTACATGCTTTACCACAGACATTAGCCCAGTGCAATAAAGTCAATTTCAATGGATATCGTTTTTTTTAATCTAGTCCTTATTTAGTTTAGTGACACCAGAAGCCACTCACATGTAGGGGAATAAAGCGCTTAGATAATTTCATTTAGAAAGGGCCTTAGAACCACTAGAATTATTCACTTTCTGAGACTAGATTGATATAGCAAAAAGATATATAAGAATAGGATAATATTCAACGTTTAACAATAGCGGCCAAAATAATTCCTAAACTACAAAGTATTTATAGACAAAAATGTTGACCCCACAAGCATCAACTCTCGCAACTTCCAAATATGCGTCCATTCATCACAAGCCTATCGATCGGAACAAAATACTTTGGCTGATTGGTCAATTGCTTAAAAGTAATTCATTCTATCTGAAATAGGAAAAAAAGCATGGCAGCAAAAAACCAAATTTATTTCCTATATCTAGAGACTTAACTTTTCTTCAGCAAAGGCAAACCTTAACTTATCTAAGGATTGGTATAATACTTTTGTCATTCCTAAAAGTGGATTTTATCCACTCCAACAAATTTCTTCCATGGAACTAAAACTTTTTGCCATTACTTTTCCAATTACCACTGAAAACATTAATTAAGTAAACAAGCTAAATTTTTTTTCTGATGTCAATTATTATGGAAAATTACAGGAAAGTTTTTGAATATATTTGGATTTTTTTCTTTGTGTTCTTATTGAACTTGAACATGCGTTTTATAAATTGCACAAGGAAATTAATTTTGGGCAAGCCAATTATGGCGTATGCACTGTGGCATATAAAATTGCTATGAACTGTGCTCTTTCTAAACGCATTGCTTTATTTCATGGAAGATTTGTTGGAGTGAGAATCCATCTTAAAAACAGAAGCATTAGAAAACGAAACACATGCATTTAAATTGCTTACTGACCATCGCAAAATGCCTTTAAAAACTATGGTATTAGCCAAAATAACATTTTTAAAAAATCGTTACCTCCAGCCTATAAAATGAGATAACTCCAGGCCTTTTCATTCTTCAAAAAAGGAAACAAAAAAATTATGGAGACACAGGTACCAAAATGAATAAAAATGAATTTAAAAATGGACAAACGGAGTAAAGTTAAATAAGTTTCTCCATAATTTGTTAATTAAATTTCAACAGCCACAAAACAATGTAATGAACAATATATCTGGTAAAAATAGTCTGTCTATGTAAATAATTTAACTTGCCTGGCAAAAGTATAGACTCTACGGGGAAACTTCACAATTTATGATAGCTGTCTTGATTTGTCCTATATTTTTTATGAACACAGGATTGTTAGAGGTATCAGCATATTTACGCCCAATTAACTTGTGGCGCTTTTTAATATTAGTGTTTATATTAGGCTCATTACTGCATACTGTGTGAGAAACAACTCGCAAATATAGAAAGAAACATGATACAACATGTAGATTAGGTTGGTAAAATAACAAGTAAGATTTTGTGTGCAATTTTTTAATGGGTTTGGGACCTTTTCTTTGATGTTACGTAAACGTTGCTATGAGGCTCGTGGCTCCCTTTGTTTACTTAATAATTTCATTTATGGTTATTCTAATGTCTATAATTAACGTGGGACTCCATAAAATGGTCAAATTTTTATTTAACAGGCCCTGGTTCTGTGTATAAGATTGGGAATGAGAAGAAATTACCTTTTTTTTTAAAAATTGTACATTTCACTCATTATCATATTAAAAAAAACCTAGTGAAAGTGATAGTTAGTCTTTCTCTAATGTCCAGTCTAACACAGTGTTTGTACCACAGCCAAGTAAAACCAACCAACTAGGTTATGGATATAGCGTCGTGTGTGTTCAAAGTCTTTTCAAACTACACCGTTGGAGAATCAGGTGATCATAATGGCTTAAGCTACTGACCCAGGACCGGTTATAGAGACATTTATTAAAGGATCGCGGCTCCCCTATAGAGATAAATTATTTCTGTATAATGATGAAAAAAGAAATTTATATGTATTTTTTTTACGTGGATTGATAACTTCTATGCTAAAGTTTCCATAAGTTTTTTAGAAAACAATCACTATTTTTATAAAAAAGTGTTATTTGGCGGTGAAATAAACAACAGCGAAAGCCGTTTATTTCTTCCAGTGAACCCATTATCTGTATTTGATACAAATAGTGCGCGAAATATAAGTCATAAATCTTAATTTTCTGTGTATCAACACTCAATTTCTCATGTATTAAATATTAAAGACTTTAAATGTAGTATTTTAGAAATTATTTCTTACCACGAATCGCTACGACTGATTATTAACTAGCTATAAATGTTTCTCATTTAATTTACTATATTATTCACTGTTAAAAAGCTATAATTTTTATGCTCTCTCTCTTTACAATGCTTGTTTTTTTAATGATTTATTTATATATATTATATATTAATCTATTATTATTAGTACGTTTAGATAGGCAATCATTGTCTTGTTTTCATATTTTATCATATATTACCAATTACTTTCTTACTTTCGTGTTTTTTGTTGTGCTACCCTATAAGAAGTGTTTCGATTCTCAAACTGTAGCTCTATTAAAGCAAGGTCTTTAAAATTCCCAATGGTACACTTTTTGCACAGGCTACCAAAAAGAAAAATGTAAGCCTTTCTTGTTTCTCAACGTAACAAGATTTTCGGTGACCTCGTACTGTCACTAGCGCAAGTAGTAACTCCCCTCCTATTCCTTGAAAAACTACGCGAAACAAATTTTTTTGAAAAACAGACTTCCATTTTTCTGTGCTACAAATTCCTTGCTCTTTTATTTCGATTAATGTTGCAACTACGTTATATCGGCACATGTATGAGTATCGACGGTACATATTTCATTGAAATAGATATTATGGTTACAATTCGTGTTGTAGTAGGTATTTTACCACTGCATTATAACTTCAAGAACGAATGAGTGTTTTTTTTTTAAAGATGTATAAAATATTGTATAGTTTTGGCTGGAATAAGAGCCAATTACAACGAGGTATTTTAAACGAACAAAACTAAAATTGATGGATGGGATCGTTTACCAATAGCTCTTTATATTTAAGAGGGTGTTGTTTTTTGTTTTGGTTTGGAGATATCATTCTTCCATTCTCAGCTATTTATATTTCAAATTCACGAATTTTATCTTTTAATATATCTCTTATACTATTGTAATAAAATGTTTTATAAAAAGGGACATTTCTATTTAAGGTAGGTTGATATTGTGTAATTATATACCTGAACATTGTGATCAAAAGGGCCATTCTACCGTTATTCCTTAAATCATGACAAAAGCTCATAAGCAAAAGACAGTACTTCCGAAGATTTTATATAGAAACAAAAAATATCAATTTTTGTCTTTCCTAGGCTCAAATGAACTCCAAATTTTTTAGTTTAGGAGTTGTCCACACGGCCAGTGACTGACGCATTTTTTCAAAAAACTTTAACAAGCTAATAATACACATTTTTTCAAGTTGTCATCTCACTTTGAATAGCTTCATTAAATCTTTTTTGAGTTTTTAAACTAATTTAAACAATCCAATTTTCCGAAACGTGTCATAAATTGCGGATTCTTCGTGTTACACCATCCTTAAGATCCCCTTGTTATACATTATCGACGGATAATAGGTATCAACAAAAATCATTGGCGTAACATCTAATAATCACGTTTCTGTTTATATCTATAAAAAAAAAAATTTGAAAAGTTTATTAGTTATTGAGGTTTGACATTTTTGTTAATCATTTATTCCTCATAAATTCGTTTTGTAAGTTATTTACGTTTTTTACTGACAATTGCGATTCTCGAGTTTTTACACCATTTTCCTAAGATTCGCCTTTATACAGTTTTCGCACTGTAACCGGTATCATAGTCTAAATATATCGGAAACGCTAACATTTTCTTATATCCACGTTCTTGTTTTTATTATCTTATTAAAAAAAAAAACAAACACGTTTTGAGACAACGATTTTGTGTGAGTCTATTGAGGTATAGTGAATTATTTGAGTTAATATTGTCTATATAATCGTTGATAAGTATATGTTTTATAATACTGACAATGCGATCTCGTGTTACACCATTACCTCAAGATTCCGCCTTTATATAATATTTCATAAACCATTTGGGCGTCTACATCTCTCTCATCATGTTACGTGGTTAAAGTGGATCTTAATTAAAAAAAAAAGTTTATAGGAAAGTATTATTAGTATGAGGTGAAAAAATTTTTGTGGTGAATCAATAGTCCATTATATCGTTGAATAAGCTATACGTTGTGTTATACTTCTTGACATCCGTTTCACATATATCCACCACATAATCCCTATCTTAAAGCTATATGTTTACACGATTCGCTCTGCACATCACCCATCGTTCAGCATCTGTAAAGTTAAAGGTAATTTACTAAACTAGTCTATAAGACTCTATTAGGGCGCAGAAAAAAGAATGCGGAAAAGATTTCATGTAATTAAGATATTTTCAAGGCAAATGACATCACTCCAATACACACAAGTTTTTTTTACAGGAATTTGTTTATCCTTAGTGTTTCCTGTTGTGCATACCGTACTTGACAGAGCTGGAAAACCCTGATTAAAGTCATAACTTTCATATCGAACGAAACGATTTAGCAGAATGAAATACTCAGTAACGGGGTATTTTTTTAAAAATTTGATTGAACGTCAGCAAAGCTTCCTGTTGAAAGTCAAAAAATTCTGTTGCCTCTATTGTGTAGAGCTTTGAAACGCTCGTTCATGAAATATTGATATAGGAATCAATGTAGCCTTTGGCGCAAGCGCTCTCGGTATTGAGAATTCAACCGGTATCTCTTAGTGACAGTCATCAATTCTGTCTGTTTCCGTGAAAAGGCGATGGGATTTTAAACTCGTATCCAAGTGTGTGTCTCCCTAGAGTAACCCACACAGGAGATGACTGTCAATATTCCTATAGTGTGTGTGTGTGTGTTTAAAAAGATAGACCTTATAGACAAACACCAACTATAGACTTTATTTTTCTATATTGGTGCATTCTTTTATAGGAAAGAGAAAAAAAAAATATATCTACCTTTGGACAGACCTGAATGGTTTGGCCCCACCTGAGTTCTGTATCTTCCATGCCCCACACACGACTAACTTTACTGTTGGTATAGTATTAATACTAAGATTATATTTGTTATGTTTCTCCGTTCTGGTTCATAACTTGTGTATAATTTATTTAATTGGGCATATTGTTTTGCTCCCACAACAGCTAAATTTCATAAAAGTCTTAATTTAAAAGTCTCTGCATAGATAACATAGAATCTCTATTTTTTGTCCTATAGTTTATATTTAGTGTAGAAACTTTTGACTTAGAGTGCCACGTAAAGTTAAGTTATTTGGTGGGCTATTAGAATATTAGGTGCTGGTGTTTATGCGCATGGACATAATATACGATAGGTAACAGTCTATGTTACAGCAATGCTAGATAGTCGTCAGTATTAACAAGTCTCAGGTAGTGATGAGTATATAGTGTGTTATTGTTGTGGTCTACCTATCAGGGTTCTTTATTAGTCTTTGTTGTTTGCTCTCTTAGTGTCTAGAAGCGCTAGTCGATTGCGGATTCTCCAAGAAAGGTTGTCACATGGGAGTTCATATTGTATGCGTAGATGGCATTTGGTTCTGTATAAGCTCGAGTCGTGATGGTCATCGAAATTAGTTTGAAAATTTTCTGAGAAGTAGTGAAGAGAAGGACTCGAGAAGAAAGGGCTAAAGCGTAACACAGCAAAGTACTATTAATTCGTTCACCATCTAACAACAATAATTTTGTTTGAGGGGAAAGTTTAACCAAACAGTGGACACATATACTTACAAGCCTTCTAACATCTCTCTCAATTAATGTTACAAAATTATTGGCAGGCCCAGTCAGAGGAAAATATAAACTCCCCATGTGCGGTAATCGCTCGTGCAACTGTGAAATTACAGTTATTTACACTACGTTTTATAAGCTTACCGATTGAAGCAATATAAGATAAATTAATTGAACTTATCACCGAGTATTTAATGATAGTGCTCCACAAAGCTGTGAAGACATTATTTATTTGTGAGTATTAATGTAGTATATGTGTCCATCTCAACAGACCTCCAGTGCGAGCTCGTTGACATGTTCGATCTTTGTTTAAAAATACATTATTGGACAGGCACATAGTCGACATGATCTCAAGTACATGTCATTGTGTGAACGAACTGGTTAGAGCGTGGTGGAGACTTTCTTTTACACAATACCTTTGTCAATACTTGGAAGAAAAAACAACTGAATAGCCACAACGTTATTGCGAGCTTCAACTAGCATCTAATGAAATACAATGTTTTATAACCACTTGTGATTACCTTACTCGATACGAAAAGCGCAACACCAAATATATATTAATCTTCTTCTTTTTTATTGGTGCTTATGTTGCTTGTTGTATGGTTAGCTGCCACTTAAAATTAGCACTGCCTGTGTGTGTGGTTATTTTGAAGTTCACAATGTAAGCAAACAGTTTTGATAATAGTTATATGTGGCTTAACTGGAGCATGTTTGTGACTTTTTGCAAGGAGATTTTTATTGTTCTCATTTTGTTGCGCATTAATATAACTACTTGTTCACATATTATACAATATAGGTTTGAATAGTCACATAACATATTAGTTATGTAATAGATTGTGAAGCACATATGTGCAATGCACTTTTCCAAGTCTCTTAAGCTAAATTAAGTTGGGCGAGCGCATGGAGATATCTCCTGCCGTGGTAACTGAGGGAACACCTGGACCATAATGGGTGATAATTTCTAAGAGCTCAAACAGACAGCGCCTTTGTATCCTCATATGGAAAACCCTTTCAACCCCGACCTATCTGTCAACCATACACGTTCTGGATAGCGAAATTAGCTTCAGCGGAGATTGCAACCGAAACTCGAAAGGAAAATTATCTTTGAAACGCTTACGAGTAGAGTTACAACATTCTAAGATATTCGCATTTACAACAGCGACTTTTATCGCGTGTTGGTTTCCGTTAATTTACATCAACTTCGTCGCAGATGTACTACTCCTGCCCCATCTTGTCCCAGAATCAGTTTTAGTGGTCAGTTTACACACGATATTTCTTCATTCCGTTATTAATCCGTGCTTATACGGATTTTATCAGAAAGAGATTCGACATCTTATAATACAAACTGTTTTTAAATTAAAAAGAAACAAGTCTTCGACATTTCAACCGCTTTTGAATATCAGACGATCAAGAGCAGGCTCAGAATTTCTCAACGTTGTTCAAAGACGTGATACTCTTTTTACCAACATTTAGTTCGAAGAACTAAATGTGGTAAAAACACTCTAGTCGAGTCAAACATATGAATTCGATAATCTGATTCAGGTCATTTCTGTTCCAAATCAACAACCGATACGATAACAAATCGTGACGTTGGCTGGAATATGTAACGCGTTTTTGCGATACGATACGAATCGTTAAACTAATTTGATGGAACCGGAAAACATTTATTTTCTTTGTGAAAATCATGTAAAGGGTTTGTGAAATCGATATTAATTGTTTAATAGGTTGATTAAAATAATCATGTTGATGTGATCACGGTTTTCTTATTTAATTAATTTAATTTATTTAACTAATGAGCGCGAAAAATTGTAAGATTTGCAAACGATCATGTGTATATTGTTAAAAAGACCAAAAATTCTCTCAAAATTTCCTAAGCTTTAAAAGCTTTAAAACTTGGTTCATCACGTTCTTAAAAGTAACTCCTCAGTTTCGGCCAAATTTTCCAGAATTGCGATTTAAAAAATTTAAAAAATGACCCGATTTCTTATTTATAGATTCCCGGCAGAAACAGCTTTTTGAAAATGAAAGTGCAACACCACTAGCTAATACTCTTTCCCGTTCAATTCTGTCGCACAAAAAAGACGTTCAACATAGAATTGGTAATGAGATGTTTCCCAAGTTGGAATAATCCAAACATTACAACAACAACAAAACATCCATATTGGGGGGTGGCACAATATCTTCTTAAAACACTCAAGTATTTTAAAGCAGCGTGTGAAACAAACATCACTCGTCGCAAACGTCATGCATCAATTTCCGATTTTCGATTTGTCTCCGAAATTTGCTGCTTTGAAAAACAGCACAATGTTGCGAGAAATGCAACATCTTCAGCTAAAATAAGACAAACAAGTCAAAATAAATAAACATGAAAAAACAACAACACGAAATCAACATTTGGGGAAATTGACTTTCTATTTGGCACACCAATGTCCGAAAACAGAGTTCGCGGTTTCGTGTTATTGTAGTTTTCGTATTATTGGTCGAATGAGCTATACTGGTTTGCTTCTCAAAGGCGTTTGGATATTTATACAGTATTCACTTTACCTTCCTGAGGTATTTCCTTGCAGTGTAGGAAAAATTACATAACAAAATTGCATGAATTTTAATTACAACATTTATTTTTAATCTGTTCATAATCGTTTGACTTCGGTAACAAACAATTAATATATATATAGATTTTAAGTGTCAAATAATAATACGGTCAAAATTTACCGGTCAAATATAATAGATCATCATGTCGGGCCAAAGAGAAAAGGTTTTCCGATCCAAATACGCTAGCGTTAACAACAACAAAAACGAAAGAAGATAAAAGCAATATTTTTATATTTAACAAAAGCAAGATAAAAACCCAAGCTAAACAAATGTCTGATACTTTCCAATATTTTTAGAAAAGTCTCCACAACTTTTTGCGCCCCTTGTCATAATCAATAAGGTAAACTTGCATTAAAACAATTCTTTCTATCAGAGTGTGATAAAATAAAAAACGCGTAAGATTCACCGACCTCTCGGCACAAAAGTATTTTTAAATCACCTTATTTTCAAACTGGCTGCGTAATAACTAGCTATACTTGCGAACTGAATAATAAAAGCATACCTGAAACTTTTGTAGATAATTTCACCCACTCGTCCAACCAATGAACTTTCAAGCGATCGCAAAGTGCCGCTTCGTCTAAACCACGGAATTGAACAGCCTAAATAAATCGGCGAAAGATGTACTATACCACAGCGCACACGAACGAACGAACGAACGAACGAACGAACGAACGAACGAACGAACGAACGAACGAACGAACGAACGAACGAACGAACGACGAACGAACGAACGACGAACGAACGAACGAACGAACGAACGAACGAACGAACGAACGAACGAACGACGAACGAACAACGAACGAACGAACGAACGAACGAACGAACGAACGAACGAACGAACGAACGAACGAACGAACGAACGAACGAACGAACGAACGAACGAACGAACGAACAACGAACGAACGAACGAACGAACGAACGAACGAACGAACGACGAACGAACGAACGAACGAACGAACGAACGAACGAACGAACGAACGAACGAACGAACGAACGAACGAACGAACGAACGAACGAACGAACGAACGAACGAACGAACGAACGAACGAACGAACGAACGAACGAACGAACGAACGAACGAACGAACGAACGAACGAACGAACGAACGAACGAACGAACGGAACGAACGAACGACGAACGAAACGAACGAACGAACGAACGAACGAACGAACGAACGAACGAAAAAGACTACCTGTTGTACACATTCTGGTGTCAGGATTTCAATTCCATCTCTTAAAATCAAAGCGTCATCGTCTCTCAAACGTAAAATGCGTCGTCGTAATGAATTTGTGAGAAACCAACGAGGAAGATACCATGCTGTGGGAATCAACCAACATTTACATATCTTCACCTAAAAATGAGATGATTAGTAACCGCTGCCATGACACATAGTTTCGTATGATATCTACCATATTCCAAGGTTCCTTAAAACTTACATCCTAAAAAGAAATGTTTTTTTTGAAATAATTGTATTTTAAGGTTTTTTAGCACTTTATTCATTCATTCATTATTCATTAATTCAAAGAAAAAAGGATTTGCACACTTCAGTCTTTCAAGTAGTCCATAAGAGAAATTGAAGACATACCCCAAACTTTTATTTTTTTGAAATATTTGTATTTCATCATTTTCGAATCTTTTCTTATGTAAATGATATTTTCATGTTTTTTTACATATAGTTTGATTTTAAGATTTTGAAGATTCGATGAACAACCTGTGGGGATATTGCTTACTTCCACATGGGTTTTATTATGTGAAAAAAACATCGTAACTTGAAGGTCTCAATAATGTTTGAACTGAGGAAAGTATGTTTTCAGCTAACCGGGTCGCAACCATTCTATTTTCCAGCTTTTTTTGTTGAAAAGAGTATTTTTTCAGCTTTTAAATGCTAAAATTTATATTAATTCTCACGGAGTTATTGAAACGAAAATCCTATAACCACAAACGTATTTCAACATAAAGGATGGATTTGTTTGAAATATGCCACCAGTCTCAATTTACATTACAAGCTTTAAATAGTGAGAAAATTTATAAGGTGGAGGATGTTTTCTTCTTAAAAGTGAATTAAAATATAACCACTTCGCACATATACCTTATTGAGCAACATTATCACTGCTCCCCCACAACCCCTTCTAAATTAACATGTATAGCACAGCACAACATAACACTCTGTCTGTACAAAACGTTACTCATTAAGTTTATAAAAGCAATCTCATGAATATTAACTTGTTAAAAATTAGATTCTATAACTTTTAGTCAACCTAATATTGGTTGAATTGGAAAGAAGCAGCACAAAGAAAAAGTAAATTATTACTTGAAAAACACTACAAAGAGATCAACAAAGATAAAACCTGGAAAATAATTTCTAATGTTCCTGCTGAGTTGTTATTAAAATTCTAGCTTCCTCAGCCATTAATAAAAAACACCTTTCCAGCAAAATCGACAAGCCTGTAACATCTTACCGAAATGATAACGGGCATCCCTTGGAGTGACAAGTCTTCACATTTCATAAAAACATCCTTAAATGTGAGCAACTCTGAATTAGATGGATGCCATCCATCCAAAACCTAAAAGAAATAAGCAAACAACTCCAAGTTTACAAAGTCTCATAACTCATAAAAGAGAACTTCATTTATATCTTTTAATGAAGATAAGTCGATGAACAAGAAGAGTATAAGAATTACCCTTTAGGCAATGATATTTAGTACAATAGTATTTATACTCAGGATTTAACTAATGGCTATTGGCATATCAAAGATGACCGTACTAGAATTTATCAGATTTGTATTGGGAAGATCTGTCCAAAATAACTGAGATCAAGGTACACAACATACAAGATACTTAAAGAACATACATTATAAACAAAGATTTAACAACTCGTTATTTTTGGATCTCCTTGCTGGTTACACCAACTTCTTTTATAAGTGGTTGATAGTATTGACTCCTCCGTTCATACTTTTCCAATATAAACTCTTTCTTTTGATCTGGATGCCAAAAATTGTTGGGACAACAGTTGCTTTGGAAAGAAAATACCTAAGTACAAAAAATAAAGGTTACAAAACTAGTTGCATGTACTAACAGATACTACTTCTAGTTTGCTTGCCTTACAATTAGGTCTCCAAGAATAAAAACACACAATTTCACAAAAGCTTTTATTTATTAGTAAGTTAAAAGTAACGGAAGTTTTAACGTCCTTGGGGATTCCATCCATCCATATTTTGGACAATAAAGGCATTTAGCGATTTGGATAACATTTCAAACAAAATATAGGCATTAATAAAAGAGATGTCATATTGTTATATGCTTTGTCATATCACAACATATCATGGTCCCTATTTACAATTTTTTTCGTTCTAAAAAACCTAGTGTAATGAAACTAAACTTCTATGCACAGACAATGTTACATTTGCAGCATTAAACAAGTAAGGGAAATCTGTACTAAAAAAATCACACATACGCAAGCAAAGGTGCAACCGTATCCAATGAACGGGATCAATAAACATCAGTGTAACTGGAAACGTTCTTCACAACATCTTGTCTTGTCTATAAAGTGAGTTATCAAGAGTTGACAACAAAAGAACTGTTAGAAAAAGTTTTTTAACATTTATTTTGGTTCATAGAGTACATGTTTTTTATAAGCAATTGAAATTCCAAAAATGAGGCTTAAGGATGCTTTCAGGCTAAAAATATACTTAGTTATGCTTATTGCAAAAAGATTTATTGAAATATGCTTACGAAAAACACATGCTCAGGCTCAAAATATGCTCATTTAAAAAGAAAAAATATTGCATTTGAAATTAAAAAATCAGTAATTAACTCTCACTACATACTGGTTAATTCAGACGTAAAAGAATAAAAAGAAAATGTGCCCACGAAACAAAAAACATAAATACTTCACAACATTCTTCTTAGGTTTTACATAATGTTAGCATATGCTTAAAAAATGACTAAATTTAAGCCTACGGATGCTTATAAATATCATGCTTATAAAAACACAACAAAATGTATTAGTTTTGTCTGTTTAATGTTCATCACTTCTTGCACACGAAAATTTTGGTTGGTGACACATTAAGGCATCCTTCCACCATTATCGGAGAAAGTAAAAAAATGGACTGTACAACTTTAATTTTATTTTAATCAAAATATGTATTTTATTTTTAGATGAAAGATAATGAGAATGTTACAGACGCATTATTATGTTAACTTAATAGAAAAGAGGTGGCGTTTTTAAGACATCTTATCTTGATTGCATGTAAAGGCCAAGTCTAAAGTAATAAGGATAACTAGCAACACGAAAAATTAAAGTAACTTCACCTGTCTCATATGTCGCAGTTCTTCTCTGCTCAGCTTGCTGTAATCACGTTTGATGGTATAATCCAAGTTTACGTCGCGTTTTCAAAGCTAGTCGTACATCTTTAAATAACGCTTTACAACCCAATCCAAACAACATCATAATGGCCTTAACCTTTTTTAATGTACCTTGTTTTATGGTGCTGGGTTTTCTGATGGACTTTCTTTTGATGATTTCTGCTCTTTCTGGTTTGTAGTTGAAGAGTAATAACGATAACATAAGCTTTCCTTTTTAAAAAATTTGCTGTTATATATAATTAACATAATTATGCAGATAAATATCTTTACTGGTTTCAAGAAAAGTTTTTTTCCATACTTTGTGACTGTTTCGGTATTGATGTGTTTCTTTGCACGTTGATTTAACTTGTGATAAGCACAAAATAGTTCTAGCATATTGACGATTTAAGTTCAATGTTCTGGTGTTACTACACAGTATGTGAAAAGATGCAAATCTTGCTACATGTTTATGACCAGCCATAAAATTTACATTAGTATATATTGTTGAATTTATTGATAAATTTATCTAAAGTGTTAGAAGCCTGTGTGGACAGGTCATTAAAAGAAATGTAAACAGACAAAGACATGACGAAAAAATAATGCTATAAAAAACAAAACATGAACACATGTACATCTTACCACAGACATTAGCCAGTGCAATAAAGTCAATTTTCATGGATATCGTTTTTTTTTAATCTAGTCCTTATTTAGTTTAGTGACACCAGAAGCCACTCACATGGTAGGGGGCTAAAGCTTAGATAATTTATTAGAAAGGGCCTAGAACACTAGAATATTCACTTCTGAGACTAGATTTATAGCAAAAAGATATATAAGAATAGGATAATATCAACGTTTAACACATAGGGCCAAAATAATTCCTAAACTACAAAGTATTTATAGACAAAATGTGACACAAGCATCAACTCTGCAACTTCCAAAATGGTCATTCATCACAAGCCTATCGAGGGAACAAAATACTTGCTGATGGTCAATTGCTTAAAAGTAATTCATTCTATCTGAAATAGGAAAAAAGCATGGCAGCAAAACCAAATTTATTCTATATCTAGAGACTTAACTTTTCTTCAGCAAAGGCAAACCTTAACTTTCTAAGGATGGTATTATACTTTGTCATCCTAAAAGTGGATTTCCACTCCAACAAATTTTCCATGGAACTAAAACTTTTTGCCATTACTTTCCAATTTACCACTGAAACATTAATTAAGTAAACAAGCTAAATTTTTTTTCTGATGTCAATTATATGAAAATTAACAGGAAAGTTTATGAATATATTTGGGATTTTTTCTTGTGTTCTATTGAACGTGAACATGGTTTATAAAATTGCTAACAAGGAAATAATTTTGGGAAAGCCAATTATGCTTTGTATGGCACTGTGGCATAAAATTGTCTATGAACTGTGCTCTTTCTAAACGATGCTTTATTTCATGGAAGATTTGTTGGAGTGAGAATCCATCTTAAACAGAAGCATTAGAAAGAAAAACATGCATTTAAATTGTCTTACTGACTGCAAATGCTTTAAAACTATGTATAGCAAAATAACATTTTTAAAAATTACGTTACCTCAGACCTATAAAATGAGATAACTCCAGGCCTTTCATTCTTCAAAAAGGAAAAAAAAAATATGGAGACACAGTACCAAAATGAATAAAATGAATTAAAAAATGGACAAAACGAGTAAAGTTAAATAAAGTTTCTCCATAATTTGTAACTTAAATTTCAACAGCAAAAACAATGTACATGAAATATATCTGGTAAAAATAGTCTTGTCTATGTAAATAATTAACTGCCTGGCAAAAAAGTATAGATCTACGGGGAAACTTGCCCAGATTTATGATAGCTGTCTTGTCCTGATATTTTTTGACCAGGATTGTAGGGTATCAGCTATACAGCCCAGAACTTGTGGCTAAATATAGTTTAATATAGCATACGCAACTGGGAGAAAACTTGCAAATATAGAAAAAACTATGCAACATTATATAGGTGAAAATAAAAGACAATAATTTGTCAATTTTGGTGGGACTTTTTTCTCTGTTGTTAAGTAAACTTGTATGAGGCTCGTGCTCCCTGTACAATACATCTTATGGTATTCTAAGTAAATAACGGGCATAAATGTAAATTTTTAAGCCCTGGTGGTACCATTGAAAATTACCTTTTTTTAAAAAAATTACATAAACACGCATTCATATAAAAAAGCCAGTGAAAGATACATATTAGTTCTTTCTTAATGTCCATAACACAGTTTGTCCACAGCCAGTAAAACCAACAACAGTTATAGCGCCGTTGTTCAAGTTTTTCCAAAACTACACGTGGAGGATCAGGTGATTCATAATGCTTGAAGCTCTGACCAGGACCTATAACACATTTATTAAGGATACGGTAGACCCTTAGAGTAAAAATTTTTCAAATTTTTTTTTTTCACGGATGTAACTTCTATGCTAAGTTTCCAGTAAGTTTTAGAAACAATATATTTATAAAAGTGTTATTTTGGCGGGATAAAACAGGGAAAGCGTATTTCTTCATAACATTATCTTTGATCTTGCCCCGAATATGAGTCACAAATTTAATTTTCTTTTAAACACTCATGCTCTGTATTAAAATTAAAGACTTTAAAGTATTAGAAATATAATTCACCATGCACACTATTATTAACTAGCTATAAATTATTCTGCATTTTGTAAATACTATGAAGTTATACTGTTAAAAAGCATAATTTATCTTTTTCTTTTACATGCTGTTTTCTTAATATTTATTTTTCTATTATAATCGTTTTTATTTGTACGTTTAGATGGCATGTTTCACATTTATCAATACAAATTTTTAACTTACTTTAATTTTATACCAAAAATGTTTCGACTCATTAATTATTAACAAGGTTAAAAATTCCAATGGTACACTTTTGCACAGGTACCAAAAGAAATGTTTAAGCCTTTTTTTCTCGTAACAAGAAATTCGGCCGATAAATTGCCTGTTCGCGTTGGTAACTCCCCTCCATTTCCTTGAAAAACTAGCGAAACAATTTTTTTTGAAACAGTTACACGTCTGGCTACAAATTCTTGCTTTTTTTATTTCGAAATTTGAATAATTATCGAGTTATCGACGAATGATTCATGAAAAGAGGTAAATTCGTGGATTTATGTAGTATTTTAGACAAAATGCATTATAACTTAAGAACGAATGATTTTTTTTAAAAGATGTAGTAAGATATTGTAGAGCTGAATAAGAGCAATACAACGAGGTATTTTTAAACGAAAAAAAAATTGATGGATGGGAGTTACCAAAGCTTTAATAAGGGAGGGTGTTTTTTTGTTTGGAATTTTCTCCATTCCAGTTTTTTTTTCACGAATTTATTTTCTTATATACTCTTATACTATGTATAAAAATGTTTTTAAAAAAGGGACATGTTAAGGAGATATTTTGAATATATACTGAACATGTGTCAAAAGGGTCTACCGTATCCTTAAATCAGACAAAAGCTATAAGCAAAGATGTATCCAGTTTTATATAAGAAACAAAAATATCAATTTTGTTTTTCCTAAGGCAAAGACAATTTAATTAGTTGTTCTACGAGCCAGACTGAACGCATTTTTCCAAAAAACTGTAAAGTAATAATACACATTTTTTCAAGTTGTCATCTCACTTGAACTAGCTTCATTAAATCTTTGAGTTTTAAACTAATTTAAACATCCATTCCGAAACGACAATGCGATCTCGTGTTTACACCATCCTAAGATCCGCCTTTATACATTTCGCACGGAAAGGTATCAACAAAATATTGGCGTAACATCTTAATATCACGTTCTTGTTTATATCTAATTAAAAAAAATAGTTTGAAAGTTTATTAGTTATGAGGTTGAAATTTTTGTTAATCATTATCTATAATCGTTGATAAGTATACGTTTATACTGACAATGCGATCTCGTGTTTACACCATCCTAAGATCCGCCTTTATACATTTCGCACGGAAAGGTATCAACAAAATATCGGCGTAACATCTTAATATCACGTTCTTGTTTATATCTATTAAAAAAAAAAAAGTTTGAAAGTTTATTAGTTATGAGGTTGAAATTTTTGTTAATCATTGTCTATATAATCGTTGATAAGTATATGTTTTATACTGACAATGCGATCTCGTGTTTACACCATCCTAAGATCCGCCTTTATACATTTCATAACATTGGCGTAACATCTTAATATCATGTTCTTGTTTATATCTAATTAAAAAAAAAAAAGTTTGAAAGTTTATTAGTTATGAGGTTGAAATTTTGTTAATCATTGTCCATAATCGTTGATAAGTATACGTTTTATACTCTGCTCCGTTTCCTACACTACACACTATCCTATTTAAATGGCTTGTGTTTACAAATCCTTGACATCACCCATCGTTAGCATTGTAAGTACAAGGTTAATACTAAACTAGTCTATAAGACCTACTTAGGCAGAAGAAAATGGAAAAGATTCTGTAATTAGATTTTCAGCAATGACTCATCAATACACACAAATTTTTTTTTACAGAATTTGTTATCCTGCTGTTATCCTGTTGTTGCACCTACTGAAGAGCTTGAAACCCTGATTAAAGTAATACTTTCAACGAACGATTAGGAGATATAACGGTTTAAAAAATTTGATGACGTCAGCAAGGGCCTGTTGAAGTACAAAAATTCTGTTGCCTCTATTGTGTAGAGCTTGAAACGCTCGTCATGAAAATGTATAGGATCATGTGCCTTTGGCGAATGGTTACAGGGATATTGGGGTTTCAAGGTATTTTAGTGACGTCATCAATCTGTCTGTTTCGAAAAGGATGGGTTGGTACCAAGTGGTCCCTAGTAACCCACACAGGAGATGATGTCAGTTATTTCCAAGTTTTTTTTTAAATTAAAAGACAACTTAGAACAAAAACAACTTAGACTTAATTTTTCTAATTTGTGCATTCTTTATAGGAAGAAAAAAAATATATCTCCTTTGGAAACCTGAATGTTGGCCTGGTTCTGTATTTTCAGCCACAGACTAACTTTTATAGTATTAATATAAGATATATTTTTGTTATGTATCTGCTGTTCAACTTCCTATAATTTAATTTAATTTGGATATTTGTGTCCCACAAGTAATTATAAAGTGTAATTAAAAACTCTGCAGAAATAGAATCTCTATTTTGCCTTTGTAGATTTAGAGAAAGCTTTTGATAGAGTGCCACGTAAAGTTATTTGGTGGGCTATTAGAAAATTAGGTGTGGATGAGTGGCTAGTTACGATGGTACAGTCTATGTACAGCAATGCTAGAAGTCGTGTCAGGATTAACGATTCACTTAGTGATGAATTTAGTGTAAATGTTGGTGTACATCAGGGTTCTGTACTTAGTCCTTTGTTGTTTGTTCTAGTCTTAGAAGCGCTGTCGATGGAGTTCAGAACAGGTTGTCCATGGGAGTTATTGTATGCAGATGATTTGGTTCTCATAGCAGAGTCGATGGAAGAATTAGTTGAAAAGTTTGAGAAGTGGAAGAAAGGACTAGAAGAGAAAGGGCTAAAGGTAAACACAGCAAAGTCTAAATTTCGTTCACCTAACAAATAATTTTTTTGGAAAGTTTAACCAACAGAAACTTCTTACAGCCTTCACATATTTTTAATTAATATTCAAAAATTATGGCAGGCCCAGTCAGGAAAATTTACCCCCATGTGCGGTGAATCGTGCACGTGAATTACAGTATTTACACTACGTTCTTATAAGCTTACTTGAACATAATAATAAATAATGAACTTTATACCAGCATTTAATTTATTTATTCACAAGTGAAAACATTTTTAATTTCAGTCTAAAGTATATATGGTCCACAAAGCCTCCAGTGTTTGAAGTTCACTGTTAAAATCATTTTGGACAGCACATGTCGACATGTCCAGTAATGTTCAGGAAGAACTGTTAGCTGGAACTTTCTTTTTATTACACAACCTTTGTAATACTTGAAGAAAAAACAACTGATACAACTTTGGAGCTTCAACTGCATCAATAAAAACAGTTTATAACCACTTGATTAAATTATCGTGAAAAGCGCAAAACAATATATATTTAATCTTCTTCTATTTTTTATTTTCTGCTTGTGCTTGTTATGGTAGCATGCCACTAAAATACATCATGCCTGGTGTATTTTGGAAGTTCACATGTAGCAAACAGTTATAATAATATGCTTACTGAGCATGTTTGTGACTTTTGCAAAGAGGATGTTTTATTGTCTCATTTGTTTGCGATAAATTAACTACTTGTTAATATTATACATTAGTTTGATGTCAATAACATATATTATTATGATTTGTGAAGCTATTGCAATGCACTTCCAAGTTTAAGGCTAAATAAGTTGGGAGCGCATGGAGATCATCTCCTGCGTGGGTAACTAGGGACCACCTGGGACCATAATGGGAATAATTTCCTAAAGCTCAACAGACAGCTTGATGACATCATTGGAAAACCCTTTCAACCCCACATCTCTCTAACCGTACCTATACACTTTCTTGATCCACCTTTCAAGCTCTACATATTCGAGACAAGGGGGGGGGGGGGAATTTGATTTTTTTTTGTACATACATGGGCCACTGTTGCAACAGTCAAATTTTAAAGCCTGTTATTTCAAAAACCTTTCAGCAAAACTTTTATATATTATTTTGATCAGCAAGCTTCACGATTTATAAAATAATGATAACAGGCTAATAAATATTTTTAATTTTTTTCTTTAAAATATATAAAGGAAGAGATCAAAGTTTTATTTCTGTGAACATCTACTAGTAATAATAATAAAAGTAAAAAGTCCATACTTTGTTGGAGGGTTGCTCCTATCCAGTTCATCAAATCTTGATCTTGAAATTCGTCACCACATAATGTTGGACCAACTTCAGTGCGAATCTGTGTACTGATGATAACATATGACATTTCTTTTCAATCTGTGAATGTATGATATGTAAGATAAAAAAATTAAGACCATATGCGGTACCTAATTTTATGTCAAGACTAAGGGATCATACGGTAAAAAATGATGTTGGACTTTACAGCTAAAAAATTTAAAGACTCTCAAAACTCCTTTTGTTCCTCAGCATTTAAAAAGATCCTATTAAATATTTTTGACATTTTCTGCAAATTTTCAAATATCCATAAAACTTTAACCTTAAAGATTGTGTACGTTCACGGGCAAGTTCCCCAGTTACAAAACTTCTTTGCTAAAAAATTCCCAACAGCTGCTACCAAGTCCAACACCGTTTTTGGCGAAAAAACAATATTAGGCCACTTTCAGTTGATTCTATGGTCATGGTAAATCGCTGTATTTTTATCATCAGTAAAAAAATGGCGCATTTTGATTTATTATTACAAAAAAAAATTAAAAATAGTGGAAGTTTCAGCAGAAAAGTATTTATTACGTTGATTACAAAACCATTTACTCACTATACTATATACTGTATATATACTGTATATACTCACTAAGAAAGTATTGTCTCTTCCTTCATTGTTTTCAGCCTAGCATTGTTTCTATGGTGTCAATGCATGCAATTTTTAATTCTTCAATTACTTAGTCTACAACGGAGAAGGGTGTTACGATAAGAATATTTTTTCTTGTATTTTCGCACCACGCATGCAGTTGATATTTTTATGTTGCAACGAGAAAAAAATAATGTCTCACTAAATAAAATGTTTGGATAAATTTGTTTTGAATTATTATAATAACTAGTTCTCAAGGTATGCATGCTCAAAAACTTGTTTTCAAAAGTTATGCAGAATTATTCTTGCGCTGTCTCGAAATTTATACAGCAAGTTATTCTCCTCTCTCTTTATAAAATCAAACTGGTTTGATTTTATTAGATCAATTTTTCATCAGAACAATATTATTTTAAAGGAAACTGCCAGCTGCTCACTTTTTTTCGAAACTCACACTCAGCATTTCCTTTATTTCAAATGTTCAAACTATTTTAGCGAAAGTATAGCTAATTTTTGTTTTGTTTAATTATGTAAATATTTTACTACAAAAAACATAATTGCTCTGATATTTCTTTGTGCAAGCATTGTTTAGAAACATGCAAATATAAGCTCTTTAGGGATTTAATTATAACAAAAGATAAACGATTTATGTCCTCTACGCAAAGGTGTGATATTAGCATGTATGCGGTAGATTACATTCAGACTGTACTGTATTTCTTTAAATCAAACCTTTTTCGCTTTAGCTTTTCGAAAATAATCGTTTCAATTCGCATAATTTTTTTTTTGAAACGATCTCTATACGAATTTGAAACAAATTTAAAATATTTTTTTGCCAAAAAAATCGTTTCAAATTCGTTTCAATTCGTTTTAAAATAGTTTAAAATCATTTTGTTGTAACGAAAATCGTTTCGCAATCGTTTCGTATTCGTTTCCTAATCGTCTCACAATATCAAAATCAATTCGTTTCAACAGTTTGTTAAATTCGTTTCAGTTCAAATCGTTTCAAAATCGCTTCAAATTTAACAACATTATCATTATGTTTATCACACGCACCGATTTGAAAGAAATTTTATTATCAAATTATTTAAAATATCTATATACATCGATCTACGGCGACGTTTTCCCTTCATACAATCGTGTTTTGATAATTTCTAAACGATCTACGGTGACGTTTTAGCTTCATACGATCGTGTTTTGATAATTTTTAAACCATCTACGGCGATGTTTTCGCTTTCCTTGGTCGCGTTTTGATGGTTTTTAAACCATCTACGGCGATGTTTTCGCTTTCTATGATCGTGTTTTGATGGTTTTTAAACGATCTACAGCGATGTTTTCGCTTCATACGATCATGTTTTGATGGTTTTTAAACTATCTATGGTGATGTTTTCGATTCTTAGGATCGTATTTTGATGGTTTTTAAACGATCTATGGCGCTGTTTTCGCTTTCTACGATCATGTTTTGATGGTTTTTAAAACGATCTACGGCGATGTTTTCGCTTCTTACGATCGTGTTTTGATGGTTCTTAAACGATCTACGGTGATGAACGAGATCGTAAGAAGCTAAAACATCGCCATAGATTGCTTAAAAATTATCGAAACGTCATCGTAAGAAGCGGAAACATTGCCATAGATCGTTTTAAAACCCATCAGAAAGGGATCGTAGATAGTTAAAACGTTGACGTAATTCGCTTGAGAACTATGAAAGTTGACATAGTTTTTTTAAAAACTATCAAAACGGGATCATTTATAGTCATAGTTGGTTTCGAAACTACGTAGTTTTATCACCCCATCCAATGAAAGTCTTGTGCATATTTTTGTGATGGCTGTCGAAGTGAGAAAGGAATGTCTAAAAATAGTTTCAAGCAATTATACAATCATAAAGCTATATATATTATAAAGATAATCATAGTTGACAAGTGCCTAGCATCCAAAACGGCGCCCTGTAAGTGGTACGTGATAGCAAAATCCATCAGGTTTGTATTATCTTAAAAAATTAACTCAAATAACCACTTAGCTAGTGGTTAACTGTCGTACTTTGAGCAGGAGACAGGGGTTCCATTGGCGGTGATTCCATATGGCATAGTGAATGTTACTGCCATAGTCCCGGGTGAAACCAATCCATGTCGGAGAAATTACACACTGTGTCAGCTTTTGAATGTTGCAGGAAGTTGTCTGGTAAAATGCAGACCCTAATTGTGTCTGTGCAGCTCAAAATGAGCATTAAATATTCTAGAAAGACTCCTTATGTAAGAGTATCCTAAGGGCCACCCCTGTCGGAAATAGTAGACATGGTATTCTCCTGTTTAGCAAATGTCACGTGACCCATTTACAAGTCCGTATTTGTCAAGGTAGCCACTATCATTTGAGGGAAAACACACCATTCACGCAGTCACCTTAGGGCAGAATTTTCATAGAATCTTTGTTTTCTTACTTCAAACCTGTCATATTATTGTGTAGTTTTAGGAGTTTTTGCTAGTTTAGCTTTAGATATTTGTGGTTATTATTTAATCAAAGCTTCTTCTGTGAGAGTTTGTCTGTACATTTTCCGCGGTAAGCCCTTTTTCTGGCTCTAACACAACTGCGTGGACAGGCACACAAAGATGCGGAAGCTTGCTGAAGAAAGGTCTTTTTCAGTCCATTTCTTTCTACGGAAACATTTTTGAGGCTTTAAACTATTATCGAGTGTAAATAGATAACTTCTGATTGACATATCTTCATATAAAGTCGTAATGACACCTTTGTGCGAAAAAACAGACTAAAAAGGACCTAACTTCACCTCGCCCGCATCTTTGCCTGCCACGCAATTGTTAAAGCCGAAAGGGCTTATCGCGGAAAATATAACGAAGGTCTATAGCTAGTAAAAGAGAACCTGTGCATTTGGTGGAGTAAAATCAGGTGGGTTGGGATAACTGTTCTGTTTCTGTGTGTTCTAGTTACCTGAAACTATCTTTTTTCCCTGTAACCGAACGATCGTTACGAACGAATACTATAAGAACAAATTTAATTGAGACAAACAATATTGAGGGTACTTTTGCCCACACTGCTGCCCTCCACTTCAACGACCTTCCATTTCAACTTCGGCAAGTGGAAAACTATAACAAATTTACAAACTTAGCGAAAAAATATTTTTTTGATAGGGCAACAGCCAGACTTTTAAGTTGTTCTGATTTTTAATTTATTTATCTGTTTTATCTTAGCCTTTTCTTGATACAGATTTGTCAGTATATATATATATTTTTTTTTCTCACTCAATTGACTATGTTAACTTTTACTATACCTAATTTTTAGTTTAATTATCGGTCGTCCTTTACCTACCAAGCCTCCTTTAGCTTTGATCAATTATAATGGTTCATTTATCCTAATGCCGTTCAATACGTTTTCACAGTTCAAGACTTTCGTATGATTATTTGACTGCTTCGTCTATGCTCTTTTTGCTCATGTTCATTTTGTTTTTATTACTGATTGAGTTTATATTTACGTTTGCACATACATTTAGTATTTACACATTTCAGCATTAAGAACCATTGTAATTTATGGATGCTTGAAATATATGTCGATTAATAATAATAATAATAATAATAATGTTCGCTGCATTTTTGTTTGCAAAATCTGATCAAAAATCATGGACTTGTGTAAATGGAACATGAACATTTAGCTATATGTCGACTTTGATCCTTATCTTCCTTTGCATTTTATTCCGGCGGCCCTTCATTTTCAAAACATGGTCCTTGCATTACCGACGTTCTTTTAACTCCAGCACCAACATGGGTAAGTTTAGCGAAGAGAAGCTAGAATTTTTAATTCTATCCTTTTAAATCAGAAACATCACCATTCATGATGACTTTTAAGACGTAAATTTTACGAAATACATTACTAAATATTTTGTCAGTTGAAGTATATCCGTTTAGTAATATTTGGACATTGTGTATAAGCTGACCTATGATGCATAAACAATATGTCTTTTGCTAGGTATATCCAGAGACAGTTGGCATAAACGCCGTGCCACAGGTGGTCGAAAGAAGCCATTGACCAAAAAAAGGAAGCATTGTTTGGGTCGACCAGCAGCCAACACCAGGGTATGAGGGGTCAAACTATTAATTTTGAGGTTTTATCTTTCTGACGTTAAATTAGATTATAAAACATTTTCTTATTACTCCTTAGATAGGGCCAAAGCGCATCCACACAGTGAGATGTCGTGGTGGAAATCTGAAATTTAGAGCCATGAGATTAGATGTTGGAAATTACTCGTGGGGCTCAGAAAGTGAGTGGCTGTATTTAATTTTGTTTGTGCTATTTCATGTGATGAGGTGATGCAAATGTTTAAATAAAGGATGTTGGATCGTTTTGATCTAAATGCATTCTGGTGACTGTTTACTGGTCATAGTTACACTGATCATCACAAATTTCAGACAGCAAAACATTTCCATCAGCTAGTTTGGGATAACCCTAACCCTGTATAACAATTTCTGTAATAAAAAGCTATCATGTTGTTGTTTTTTATTTCTGACAATAAATTTTCAGTGGCAACCAAACGTTTTAAATTACGACCTAATTTTTCTATTTGATTTCACCAGATTTGTTTAGGTTGCAAATCAATTTTTTGTCTGTCTTGTTAAAACCGATAATTTTGCAATATCACTAGTTTTATTACAAGCAGCTCTGGTGAATAGTTATATAAAAAGTTGTTTAGTACTAATAACAATATGAAAATATCTTTAGTTCATTTTTAGGCATCACTCGGAAAACCAGAATTTTAGATGTGTTATATAATGCTAGTAATAATGAAATGGTCCGTACGAAAACTTTGGTGAAAAATGCTATTATCCACATTGATGCTGCTCCTTTTAAACAATGGTATGGTTAATTTGTACTTGTTAACCTGTGAAAAAAAACACATGTTGCAGGCCATTTCTTGAATAAAACTATGCCAGAGCTACAAAAAGCACCCGCTAAAAAAATTATGAGTGCGGTGTGCGAAAAATCGGACCCGTAAGCAAACTTTACAAGTGCAATGTGAATATTTGCAAGTGTGATTCACACTTAACTATTTTTTGTTTGCCACAACGTTATGTTATTTAAGCTGTTTATATAGAAATATGTTTGAATACTAAGGGATCGTCTCCACGATCGTTTCAGAAATGGTTTCAATTCGTATAATATTTTATTTGAAACGATCTCTATGCGATTTTGAAACGAATTTAAAACAAAAAAATTCCAAAAAATCGTTTCAAAATAGTTTCAAATCGCTTCGTTGAATTGAAAATCGTTTCGTAATCGTTTCCAAATAGTTTCACATTCGTTTCCCAATCGTTTCACAAAAATTAAAATTATTTCGTTTCAACCCCCTCGTTAAATTCGTTTCAGTTGAAATCGTTTCAAAATCGCTTCTAAACACATGCTTATCACATATCGCCAATTTCTAAAGAAATTAACTATCAAATTATGTAAATGTCTGCATTCTTCAACATAAAAATAGCAAATCAATATCATAGAAAGTGAAAAGATCGCCGTGGATCGTTTAAAAACAATCAAAACAGGATTGTAGATAGCGAAAAGATCGAAGTAGATCTTTTAAAATTCATGAAAACGGATCGTAGAAAGCGAAGAGGTCGATGTAGATCGTTTAAAAATCATAAAAGACTTTTTCATCGTTCTATAATATTTTAAAAAATAGAAAAAATTCACAAGTGCGATAAAAAGCACTCATAAATTTTTTTGAGTGCGCTTGTGATCGCACTCGTCTCAAGGAATGGCCTGATGTTGGACATTTAGCTAATTGTATGGGTATTATTATAAGACATATCCACAAGTATAATATTGCATTTTGTGCTTCTTTCCTGCGTACAAGCAGAATAGAGATATAGTTAATTTGTAAAAATTAAACTCTGAGCAAGTTAGGCCAAGTTCCAGATATTTTTCTCATGTGATCTACAATGGTAATAAATAAGTTTATTAACGACCTTGCCATAATTTAGCTATTTAATGGTTAATTTTTTTAATGTATTTCATTAAATGCCATTCTTATCATCATGCATATTTTTTTCTGTATTTTAACCCTATTCCAACTGGGCTTTTAAGGGCTCTCAATCGCTGGGGGGGGGGACCATTTGGTCCCCCCTATGTATCTTCTGATTGAGAAAGGCTAATTACTTCAAATTTGGTAGGGAGTTAGTATTTGATAAATAAAATCAATTTGATTAAAAAAAAATCATGATGACATCATTATTTTTAAGATGACGTCATCAAAACACCTCAAATTGGACTCTTGGACTTAATCAAATGATTGTTATTTGTTGTTTAAACAATTCAAAAAACTATTTATTTTGGCGATGTCATGCATATTATGACGTCATCGTCATCAATAAAAAGGACGAAATTTCCCTTTACAGAAAATCAATATACGTTGATAAAAAGATAATTATTTGACTTCGCTAACAGTAAAAACTAAGTAGATATATAAAATCTCTGTAAAATTTGCAAAACAATGATATATAATGTGTATATTTCATTTTTTTATCAACTCATTGTCTTTTGTCTATGATAACAGATGACAATGGATTAGTGACATGAAAATGTACCCAAAATGAGTAAATGTCATATTTGAGTATGTTTTTCCATTCCATATTTTAAAACAATAGTAAAACTATTGAAATTGATTTATTTCAGCCAAATTAAAAAATATATATACTTTTTGGATTTTAACAACCTCAATAAATTGAATGAATGCTGAAGGTGAGCATAATTTTTTCCAAAAAAAATTACGGCAAAATATTGCTAAATAAATTTTAGAAAAAGTCAGAAAATTTCAGGGCCATATCATAATCCTATAAAAAGCTATGCAACAAAAACTGGTAGGGGGGACCATTTGGTCCCCCCAGTTGGAATAGGGTTAAATATATATTTGTTTGAATAAGGAAAAAATAAACCTTTACACATGGTTTACTTTTCTTTGTTCTGTTTTCTCGTTATGTTCTAATTTGATGCTTAAATCAATTCTTTTTGCTTACTCAAATTTTAATACATAAAGATCCACTTATTTGGAATATATTAAGTTCTAAACACCAAAATTAACTTCTTCTTTTGTTCTGAAAGTTTCTTATTTTGGGTGGAAGCTCCATAATCTTTAAACTGCCATTTGATAAGTTGTACAGAAAATTTCATTCTTTTCCAACACGTTATCCAAAGTGAGATAAGGTGCAGCAAAAAGTTCAGTTATTTTGATTATCAAGTATGTCTAGGACTGTTTTTTACCTGTGACACATACGAATGGTCGAAACATGTCCAGAAACAACAGAATAAGGGTTAAACACTGATTTAAATATATATTAACTTGCACATTTCTTAAGACCACACTCTGAGTAGTTCCCTTCTTCTATAATGCGCAGTTTAAGTGCATTATATGAAGTTAAAGCTACTCGGCCTCCTAACGGATGTTCCATAGAGTGTGATTGAGTCATAGGTGTGCCATATAACCTCGCTTCAGTCTACATTAATGCCATTTTGTTGAATTATTTTTTTCTTGATTAAAATGGCGCAAATTTAGATTGAAACATGTCGTCAAATAAAATGAAATTCTATTTATGTAAAGGATAATTTATATTTTTTTGTGTTTTTTTTTAGGTTTGAAGCCCACTATGGTGTTGCTATGGGACGAAAAAAGGGACACAAAGTCGTAAGTAAACTTTTTTAAGAAACTGAATTGTTGTTATCAGATTTTAAGGCTTGATATCCATTCATCAGATTTTAAGGCTTGATATCCATTCATCAAATTACCTGAGGTGGATATCCATTCATCAAATTACCTGTGGTGATCAATTTTTGGAACGGCATGCAAAAAATCAGATAACTATTGTTTTACTCTTGCAACCGCCAACATTTTCTAACTATTCAAAAAATTTGTCATGTGCGAGCTGAAACAAAAAAATCAAGAAATGAAGGAAATTTGAATGTAAATTAGGCGTGAAATCTGGATATAATAAATCTATCAATAAAATCAACTGCGTGTCCTTTTCCTGATCAACAGGTGCATTTTTTCTCATTTCAAACGTTTTTCTGGATTTTTTCATTTATATTTTTAGAAAAATATTTGATAGATATTCTAATGGCCTAATTATATAATTAAAAATTAATTAAATTGTTTATATTTTAAAACTATACTAGGTTTTGTTGCTCTATGCTCTTTCAAATTGACTGCATTTTTTGCTATATTAAAAAAAACTTTCTTGTGAGCTTTTGTAAAATTTAGGCTGATGGTGAAGAAGATGTGTTAAACAAAACTCGGTCACATTCAGCACAACGAAAAATTGACGCTAGGAAACCTGGTTCCAAAGTTGAGCAACATCTCGAGGAACAGTTTACTAGCGGGCGAGTAATGGGTAAGTATATAACCATGTTTGAATAACCTTAGCAGAAATTTTTGAAGTTTTCAGAATTAAATTGATTTGTGTACTTCGTTACAATTTTTTATTTTTTTAGCATGCATCTCTTCTCGACCTGGTCAAAGTGGGCGTTGCGATGGATATATCCTAGAAGGAAAAGAATTAGATTTTTATCTTAAAAAGCTTAAGACGAAAAAGGGCAAATAAATTTCTAAATGGAGTAATTTTGTGTTTTGCTTCCCGTTTAACCAAGTCTTGCAATCGCGTCAATTGACAGCGAAATACCATTTTTGTCACATTAGGATGTCGCGACGAAAAGTGTATAAAAACCAGTCTGTCAATTTAAAAAACTTAAAAGCTTTTCTGCAACTGCAAATGAAAAAGGGTTGGTTACCCCGTCATAAGCTAACGTGATGAGAGCGGACTTTAGTCGGCAAAAAACAGACCTTTTCAAGATGCATAAACTGAGCAACTTTCCAAAATGGCCGTCGTCACCGTAGCTGCACTTTGATAAGTGCGTGAAAACTAATCC
The DNA here is from genome assembly GCA_030067915.1 of Hydractinia echinata. Lineage (NCBI taxonomy): Eukaryota > Metazoa > Cnidaria > Hydrozoa > Anthoathecata > Hydractiniidae > Hydractinia > Hydractinia echinata. Next base: position 631,994 of record JASGCC010000146.1, on the reverse strand, counting down.
CGACGTACCGTATAGATATCGCATTACCCGTGACGTGCTAACGCGTTCACCCGAGTCTTTTTGGCCCTTGTAACTCTCCTGAGGGGGCGAGGGCCATAAATCCCGAACTACTATTGCTTGTGACGAACCTTTATACTGTTGTAGAATGTCATTCCAAGTAACTTTCGGACACAATTTTTAATTTCAGCAGAAGAATTTTCGGACAAAACATTTAAAGTCAAAAAATGTATGGATAAGTCTTTTGAACGAATTTTAACCAAGTTTCAAAAGTAATGATTACGGGAATTGACACAAAAAGAAGGCTAAAAGCATATATAGTGTTCATATTGAATCCAAGATCTAAAAGGGTCTTCAGGATCCAACTTTATAGATAGAGCCTCAGCCAAATGTAAAAATAACGAAAAACATAAGTTCAAAAACTGCAGTTTTTAGTAATTTTCTGATTACCCTTTATATAATTTCTATGCACTGGTCCTTTGTAAAAAAAAGTAGAAAAAAAAAACTTTCGGACAAAAAAACTTTCGGCAGACACAAATTTCGGACGGAAAAATTTTCGGACAAAAAAAAATCCGAAAGTTTTTCCGTCCGAAAATTTTCGTTTCTAATGTATATCCGATTTTTATGTCATTACGTTGCTCGGGGATGGGCTACTTGTAAGAAAGGGGCCGAGTGATTGGGGTTATAATCGCTTAATCGAAATCTAACGTCAAATACAATGAACACGGGAGAAGCGAGAAATAACATTCTTTTTAAGAAATGACGTATAACAAAATTAATCCAGTGTGAGTGAAGTTAAGGCTGGATTGAGAAAGGATTAAGCAGTAGAAAGATCAAAACAAGGAATTGAGTTGAATATCTCTTATTAAAAAAGTCTACTATAAATATTATAAAACATTTACAACAAAGACAAGTAATACATAAGATATTACTAATTACACACGTCGGCTACCGGCTGATTAAACAAGCTGAAACAGCACCTTTTTTCGAATCTACTCGGGGATTCTTTTACAGAGAGAAATATAACGTGCCAAGACACATCAGAAAGGGAAAATAGTTACTGTGGTATAAATTCGCAATACTAGCCACTTGCAAGACTTCCTTTATGTGTTAATATGACAAATCGTTCCCGGGGTGTTTCCAACATTAAAATTTAGCGAAATTTTTTTTTCAACTCAATTTTGGACGATTTAATTTATTTTTTTCGCTTGAGGATTTAATCAATTTAAGTGGGATGTATACTTCTATGAATTTAAAAGAACAGTCGTAAGCCGGTGTAAAATCCACGGGAAGTCACCCTTCGTTACTCGTAGCTACCATCTTAAGCTCACAGACAGACAGCGAGCATCACACAGCATAAATTTTTGATACGCACCAAATGAGAGGAAAACTGATAATTATGATGTCACTGGTCACACGCATAATTAGACGAAATGAATTACAACATTGTCCTTCAAAGCTAATTAGCGGGTACACAAAATAATAAATACGATAACATTATGAAGTTGCGTTCAAACAATATGTAAACGTTGATAAAAGTAAAGGTAAATTTGTGCAGTTTATTTTAACTTATGCAAAGTTCGTTCGAATTTTTTCTTTTACACCCCTCATAAGGCCTTCTTAACACCATAAAAACTATTTAAAGATGTTCAACCTCCTGTTTGCTGAGCTTGTAGGAAATTGATTGGTTAGAAACTCGATGAGCCAGCGAAACGACGTATTTGTTCAAATGTCAACCAGAACGTCAATGACCAAGGAGCCTGAACACAAGAAAATAAAAAGTTCAATAGATTTAAAAAGTTCCATAAATTTATAAAGTTCACTGGATTCATAAATAAAAAATAAAAAACATACCATTCTTGCCCATGTTGGAAGAAAACCTTTGTACAAAGAAAAGAAGCCTTCGTATTTGACCTGAAAAAGAACACATAGTTTTTTAAGAGGATTGTAACATATGATGTGTACAATAAGTTCTCGCATTTTATCTGGCGTTAATTTAAAGGAAATGTTTATTGGATGCACGACGTGGCCATTCTTTATAAAATAACCATTTAATAGCAGTAAAAAAAAAATTATTTCTAAATATATCGCCCTTACACATACACTGAATATGTTAAGACTATAAATGCCATATTTATATAAAGAATAATTTGGTTTGATGACATTAAGGCGTGTTATTGGTCTTGCTTGCATCCCATATATTTTTAAAAAAATCTGAATTTTTGAAAAAGTGTCTACGATGGAGTGCTATAACTCCTTTTTTCCTTACTCCCCAATAGATAAGCTTTACAGTTGTGTATAACATGATTGGCCCCTTTTTTGATACCAATATGGCCCACCCCACAGTGGCATGTAAAAAAGTAAAAAAATAAAAATGTTAAATCAATTTAAGAAAGTCTGTTCAAGCGTTTAAAGGGTCTGTTCATTTAAGAAGTCATCTATGGATAGGCGCTTATTAAAGTTTCTCAGTGGCTTACTCATGATAATCTTAAGTTAAATCACAACTTACGGCTTTCACAAAGCAATCCAGTGAACCTTTATATTGATCTGGGTTGTTCATGATTCTTGTTTTTATGACGTCAGCAGGAGTTCCAAGGGTGGCAGCAACCAGGCCTGAACAAATGCTGTGTGGAAAAAAAATTAACAGGAACTGGAAAGAAATGTTAAATGTGGTACTGTGGAGCAGGTTAGGGACAGATTTAGGGTCGCTTCTGCGAGTTTGCCACCCAGGGAGCTGGTCAACACATGCCCGTCCTCGAGTAAATTGATTTTAAGCAATCTATGGAATGTTAGTTGAGTTACAAAAGTGTTGACAATATTGTTGGCAATATTTACTTCAAGAAAAATCATAAAAAACTTCGAGACTAAAGTTAGTGAAACAAGAACGGAGTTTTGAGTTTTGAGTTGAACTCCCCAAAACCTTTATTTATCATTCACAAACTGAACACCCAAAATCTTGTCAAAACGTTGTTTTTTTTACTTCTTAACAACCACAAAATTAAACATAAATAAAAATCAACAACAAAAACATAAAAAATGAAAATTTGAGGCTTTGAATATCTGTTCTTACAGGAACAGTGAAGTTGTTCGGGGTTCTTAAAAAAATACTCGTAATCTGCAAATCAAATTCTCTCTGCTTTCTCACACGTTAACTCTGAAATATTCTCCAGGGTTAATGTTTAACACATGGGCTACACACTAAGAGTGAAAAAGCAAATTACCTTGAAAGCATATGGGTGACGTAATTATCCTGCAAACCAGTTTTTCGCAAGATTGTATGTTTTGCAGTATCGTAAGTGGTGAGGTCTACAAGAAAAAAAGGACTAGTAAGACAGAACAGAGAGAAAGAAGAGTTAAATTATTCGGAGGAGACGCTGTAAAGTCAAATTTCCCCAAAATAATCATTTGTCAGGTCTAAAATATTTTATTAGTATAGGTAAAAAAAAAAAAAAAAAAAAAAACAGGGTATAGTTTTCACTATTATTCTTGCATTGTTGTCACAACCAGTTGTTGTAACACGACCAGAGCGCTCTTTTTGATATTGCGTAAATTTGCTTTCCAAGGTTAAAAATTAGCGATAATTTGCGTAAATTTGCTTCCCATCAACGTGCTTTGAAACTGATCTTACTTAATCTACTGTTTTTTCTTCTTCAGGGAAACGTAAGTTAAATTCAGGTTTAGGTGTCCAATAACGTTTCACAAATAATCTTTGATCAGTGTTACAATGCTACAAGAGCTTTTCTACTTTCCATATTTTTGTTCCAATGAATACATTACACATATAAGTAAAAAATTATAACTTTAGTGGATTTACTGTTTGTATTAAATGTTCATTTACAAAAGTTGCATTTATTGCTAACTTCATACCTCCAAGATTTACAAGTGCTGCTCTTTGAACATTAGGAAGCCAGCCTCTCCATAATCCACGCATTCCACTTTCTTTAACAATTATCTGAAATGCATGCATTGTACCGCGATATCTGGAAATGAAACAAAAAAAATTGTACTGTGCGTGCACAGAACTAGGCGTAATCAACAGAAAACTTCATTTACAAAAGTCATATCAAGTCAAATGTAGTATAGTAGTGACTTATATTTTATGTGATTGGTCTCACCAATTTCAAGGGATATACCCTGTCAATTGTTTTCATCAGGAATCACAAAGCGGTTCTAGAGTGTTTAAAGCTTACATTTGAGCTACAAAAACGCAACTATACAACGGCCTTATGTGGGAGTCGAACCTACGACTTCCCCCGGAAATGAGTCGAGCGCTCCACTGACTGAGCTATCGATCCCCTGATTACGTGTTTGTATTGCCCCTGCAGAACTTATAAAGTCGGCTGTACCTTTTAGTGTGTCCTTCTAATAATCTTTTTCCTTCCATTTGCATTTGTACTTTAACAAGATCAGTAGGTGAGGCCAGGAACTGTGCAGCTGCCCCAGCTGACATGCCAGCAACTATGGATTTCCTTTAAAATTAATCAGTTTATAAAAATGTCAAAATTATGTTATTTCATTAAACCTTCATATCTGAAACAAAAACATTATACATAGTTTTTCCTCACAACCAGCCACACTTTGTCTCTCTTTAGGGCCAAAATTTATTAAACAAATACCATAAATTACCTATTAATTAACTTGGTGCGTGTTTAAATTTTATATAAAAAGATAGATGCTTATTTGGGCTGGGCGTTTATTTGGTTACTGAGCGCCTAATCACAAACTTGGTATGCCACTTTTCTGAAACACTGCTTAATTTATTATTAAATTGGTGACTTTATTTTTAAACATTTACTTCTGTTAAAAAGAACTTGAAAAATATCACAACTTTTTTCCACAGCTTCTTTTGCTACCTTTAAAATAGTAGAAAAAAAATCCCAACACACTGGGTACTTCTCCTGTGACAAAACGTTGAACTATTAATAGAGAAACTCAAAATACTGTTGTAAATCAAGTTTGCTGCAGAGATAGTAAATATGAATTTTAAGAATGAAAGTATCACTCACCATAAAGGGAAATAACCATCTGTATCTTTCTTCATAACATAATCTCTAAGGTATTCATAAAATCCCATTCGGCAACCAGAATATACTAAAAAAAAAACATTCACCATTTGACTTAATTCTAAAACTACTATTGCTTTAGAAGTAATGGCACAATAAATAAATAAATACAACAGGCACCAAACATTAACCAGCAAGAAAAAATGTATTAATTACATACATACCAAAATGTCTCAACACAGCTGGAGGTAAACCCTGCCATAATTTGGATAAGCCTTCTTCAGTAACTACAACACAAAAATGTGAAGGTTCAAAATTTAAGCACTTAATTCATGCACATTTCTGACCCATACAAAAACGTTTTTTTTGGTAGCAGAATTTTACCTCTAAATTGTAGACAACAAAATGGCTTTTTTATACATATATCATTAACTTTGTTTAACTTTGTTTAAATTCTTTATCAAGTATTCTGATTTTGTGTATTTTCTTTGAGCACCTTTGGGCAATATTAATTATATCACCTGAAGAGAGCATCATAAAGTTTGTAATTTGTGTTTTGTCCTAAAAAACATGTCCCATCTGGACACCATATATAATCAACCTAATTAGAAACATTTTAAGCCCTATCTGTCTTTGTTCTTTTAGTGCAGATTGTTAAAATCTACGACAGGTCCAAAATAAAGTTCTACTTAACCGTAGCACAGAATAATTTGTTTATCATTGTTATGGTTGTTTTAAAACTATTCATTTTATTTAATAAAAGATTCTACTGGCCCATAAATATTTTAAGCTAAAAACTGGTGAGGGGGGCAAACATATTTTGTCCATTGTCCCTTACCCACATAGGTTCTTGTTGATAGATGCAGTAATGTTGACATAAATGCTTTGCTTTTCTGACTGAAGAGCTTACTCCTCTATTTAAAGGGGAACTCCAGTAAAAATCACTTTTTTTCTTTTTTGTTTTATACGTACTCAGAAAAGCATAAGAAATCAAAAAAAACTTACTTCACTTGTTTTCCTTATTTAAAATTGTTGTACTAGCCTTCGCATATTCAATTTTTTTCTCTTAAAGAAACAGACAGGCGCAATTTCATTTAGGACTGGACCCGATTATACATAATGACATCACATCGCGCAGAAAGTTTAAGCGAGCGCAGAGAACGTTCATGTTAAGACCTATAGCTTACATTTAATCGCTTTTTGTATGTAATTTACGTTTAAATCTTTAAAAAATGGATGTACCAATCAATCAGAGAAGTGTAAAAAAGTCAGTTTTCACAGAATCCCGTCTGTGAAAAAGAAAGAACTTAGACAAAAATGGCTAAACAAAATACGTCGTGCAGGTGATCTACCAAGCGATCAAAGTTTTTATATTTGTTTGTCGCACTTCACAGATTCCTTTTAAACTACTCATTTCTTCTCATTTCATTATTTGTACTTATATACACAGAACACAACCAAATTATGTTTTGTACATTTTTATATTAAATAAAAGAACATTATACCAATTTCCAATACAAACACTGACAAAAAAGTTTTCTAGTTACACATGTATCTTTCGTAGCGCTCAAGTTTCTATTCTTTGTTTTTCAAAAAATAAGTTTTTTTGGTGGAAGGACCTGCCGAATATTTTCGGGGGGGGGGGGGTAAATGTGCACATTTTCTTCAATCTTTGTTACTGTTTAAGGCTGCATGTAATGCTGATAATGCAGTTTCTAAAACAACTTTGTCAAAACAACCACTTATAAATCAGTAGCTTCTGCAACGCATTTATGACCTACCATAATCATAAGAATGATTTTTATTTATACAATATTAATACCCCCGTTTTACCAACTTATCATCACGACACAAACATTATTCGATCACGCATTTCAATGGTCCTCCATCATGGAGAAAATTTCAACGTTACATAAAATTTGTTTGCATTTGTGCGCAAAAAAGCGCGTGCGGAGGAAAGATATTGCTGAACTGTGGAATAAAAATAAATTGGCTGGTAAAGTAAGAAAGATTTTTTACTAAAGCAAATGATAAATTTTTTTGACGAAAAGAATGTAAAAAAAAGCGATTAAATATATTTTTTATTTCTTTAAAAAGAAAATATTTTGCTAAGAACGTTGCTTTGAGTCAGTAAAAGACACCTCGTCACTTTGTATCATAATTAATTTATCCCTTGTGAGACACAAGAGGTTCGAAGTCGTATGACTGTAAAGTCTTTTTCATGAAGAGAATTATCCGATTCTAAGTTTTCTAAGTTATAATCTTCGTCATTATTACAAGACGTCTTATCAACGAACAGTAAGTAAACAAACTTTTAGAAGGTGCGCTGCTGAGCTCACGGACTTTCTGCACGATGTGACGTATGCTCATTTATTCGGACCTAGTCCTCTCGACTTTACGCGACCTTGCAAATTTATTTGAAATTGAAGATGTTTCCACACGCGATTAAGGTATAAATAAAGATTTTTAGCGATTGTAAAAGGCTTATTTTGACATATTTATGTATTGTCTTATCAAAATAACATTTTTTTCAAATATTTTTTTTTCACTGGATTCACTGCCCCTTTAAATCAAATTGATTTCATAAAAAGATAGATATAGATAGTTTTTTTGATAATTCACACATTTATGTTATTTATTTTGATAAATTCATGGAATGGATTGTAAAGTAATGCTTTTTTTATCCTTTGTTCCATGACTATATAGAGATACATTTTTGCCATTCAGTTTGGTGTTTAAAGATTTTGTATGAATTTTTATATTTAGTATTTATGATACACAATTTCGGAATAACATTCCTAAATTTTTTTCCAGTATGACAAGTTCAAATCCTCCTTTCTTGATTATTTTATCAACAATCATGGCATGTTTTTGTTTCCATTGCACACCAGCGTATTGTAATTATAAATCCTGATTTCTTTACCTTTGGGTTATAATTCACAAATTTCTAAATTACCTTGTATTTGGCATGTTGAGTAACTTTATATAATTTTGCAACAAAACAAGAACTAAGAGGTTTAAAAAACATGTAACACAAAAACATCCAAAGAATAGCTGTAAATCTCTTGTGAAAGAGCTTCTATACATTTTAACATTGGTGGTTCAAAGTTCAATTTTCCCCAAAATAATAAAAATTAAAGATGTATCCTAATTTAGAATTCACGTATTATGATTGACAACAGTGATTATTTGTTTCAAAGCTATACTTGGTGATGTCATAATTTTAGTTGTGAATGAATGCTCTTCTCTTTTACTTGTGAACAACTTAAACTGTGAAGAGGTGTATCTGTAGGTAGCTAGCTACATTCTACTATCGATATAGATCAGTCAGGGATAACCGCAAATTAGGCTATCACGCCAAATTAGGATAGTAGCTTAGTTAGGAGATTTTCCATAGACTAGTTAGGAGATCATCTCCTATTTATGTTTTCTTCTTTCACGATTATCTCGACAACCACGTCTGGTTGCGACATCTTTTGTCGGAGTTTATTGCTCATTACATCATCTTCGTTTGAGCAAAATTTTTTATAGTTTGCTTTACGGGACTAAAAATTATACGTCAAAAGTCTTTGGATCGGCTAATTAGACGAGAAATAGTCTATTTAGGCTATGCGCCACCATGTTGAAAATATGCGCACGGGAAATTTAGCCTTTTTCCAGAAGCAACAGTGGCCGTAAAACAAAGAAGCCGTAACAAAGCGCATGCGTTCTTAAGCAAAACAAACTAAACGCTATATCTTCTGACATCGCAAATAATAAAGAAAAATATATTTGGACCATCAAAAGGAGGTTCTATAGAATGTTTTTAGCTAATAAAATCATTGTGACTATGCAACAGAACAGCAATAGGCAGCAAAAACCATGTTGATAGCCTAATTAGGAGTGATAAATCGCCTTAATAGGCTATCGTAGACTAATTAGACTATCATAGCCTAATTTGCGGTTATTCCTGACTGTAGATGACTTTTAATGTTTACGTTTTTACGGGATTCTTAAGCATGCACAGAAAAAATCAGAAAAATCGACAGGCAAAAAAAATGCAGATCTTAGGTGAAGAAAGTTAAATTACGGTTAAGAACTTTTGTACTGTGGACCGGCATCTTTTCACTGATATATGATCTAAATCTACTAAACTACATGCAAGCTATAGATCAAAAGATTCCTCTAACTGAAAATAAAGTTTGAAATGGACTGGTCCACAACTTATTACCTGCATTATTTTGCCTGTCGATTTGCATAAGAGGTCTGGGGATTATAAACAACACGGTAAAAGTCGTCTATTATGACAACCAACTTTAACTTTACATAGTATCATGCACTTACCAATGCCAGCAGCAGTCTTAACCATGCCACGATACTGATGTATTTGTCTGCCATGTTTCTTAGAAGCATGCTCACCTTGGATCTGCAACCGTGTTTTGGTGATATCCAAGGGAAATGTTACTGAAAATTAAAAGGCATTATTTGCATCAAACTGTATTTTAGATATGTAGCTACATAGCTGCAACAAAACATAAAGCATACCCATGGAAAAATTTAAAATATGCATATACAGTTAACATTACAATTGTTATAGCTACTTATAGTGTACAGCTAGCTATAGCTAAAAATACGAAACGAAGGAGATGCCAGCTAAAAAAGAAACATTTTTATTTTCATTGCAAATGATTTATTACCGGTTTCTGCAACTGTAGCAGCTATAGCAGAAAGACAATATTTCTTCGAAAAGCTGTCACTTCCTGCATTAGACGATGCAGGGCGCCCCATCTATATCTATGGCGCACACGAATATTTTTTACCCACAACTGTTTTGTTTACATTATGGTCGCGTCTGCTACGCCATCTTTAAAAACAATGTGAATTTTTTATTTGAGCTGACCTTTGGACCTGTGTATTCCTTCTCCTGCGCGCACCCCACTCGCACGGACAACCCGGTTACACTCCGCTTCGGAAACCAGAAAGGAAAACATACGTCTCGCCAACTTATTTGACACTAGACAAATATGATATGACTAAGGCTGGACTCGAAGAACGTGCAGTAACAGCAGTAGCCGAGAATACCCGTTATTATGGAGTGACTTCATCGACAAGGCAAAATGCCCTGGGAACGAGGTTGGTCAATCTTGTTCACAGAGCTTTTTTTGGATCTGCTAAAGTAGAAACAACCTTGTTGGAGGGTTTTCTCTTATCGTCTGTGATTGTTGTGAAGCAGAAACACAATTTGAGGTGACAAAAAACATGATTTGCTTAAGGACCAATCTATTCTCCAGGCCTTTTTTTCTAGGACTTTGTATTGCGCCTTCATTTTTGGCAACAGAAAAAAATACCAAAGGATGTGGTTGAAGTGGGAACACCACGCAGGTGGAAACACCACGCAGAGGATAGTTTTGTCCTCTTGAATTGCGTTTCTCACTTAACCGAGTTTTCCATTCATAAAACCACGTTTCGGTTAAAGTTATAAATTATTCATAAACTGTTATTTAAGAATTAAACACTTTTACTTGATTATCACGCAATGTTATAGTCACGATGTGTGTTTTTCACTTGAATAAACAAGTTGAAACAATGTATATTACTAACACGACAAGTGTATAAATTTTAAAATGGTGTCATAGGAAAAAAAGAAATATCATACAGTCACTAATTTTATTTCTATCGTTGAGTTGGTTGAGCGTAGCTCTTCCCAGGGCTTTCAGTGTCAGTAAGATAAGTAAATAAGTAAATTAAGTAGAAATATTTCCATCTTAAATTATAATTGATCATCTTGAGTCCTTAAACTTATTGAAAGAGAAGTCAATCTTGATGTCCAACAAGACTGAATATGCTTATTATTTTGACTTGGCTGTTCCAGAAAAGTTTTCTGCTGAAAAGGAGTCAATCATGGTTCGGACGGAGAGCACAGGAATCTTGGAGAAGTATTCTAAATTTTTAGCAAAGGTATGTAGCGTGTTTATTTCAAATGCAGCGACAAATTTCGATAGTTTACCTCGATTTTCCATGATTTAATAATAAAATACGTTTATTTCTTACAGGAAGAGGAAGTGAAAGAAAAACAGGTAAATAATCTTGTAATCGGCATTTCTCGTTTTAAGAAATAACACCTGCAAACGAGGTTTCTAACTCTGCAGTGTTTATGGTTACTTGTTGTCAAATTTAAGTCACAAAGGTTTTTCACAAAACTGAAGGAACAATAAACAACAATATGTGTTGACAGGTCAACCTAGTCCCCAGGGCACCTATTTTTATGATGGACACGTGTATTATAATTATAATGGTCTGATAACAGTAAATGTACAACACAACAATAAAGATGTTATTTTGTTATTTTGTGCGGTTTTTTAAACTAGACGGATTTGTTATAACACCAACTTTTTTCAGTTTCATTTCCAATAAAAAAAACGTAAAGTGTAACAGGAAAGAATTTGATTTCTTCAATCTAATTCCCTGGGCATCGAATCGTAACATCGGATTAATCGGGTAACAATAATTAGCGAGTAAATATACCCTGGAGACAAAGAGGTACTTCCTAGCAGTTTACGGTTGAAGCTCCCACTAGTAAGTTGTAATATCGGTCACGTAAAAACATTAAAGCGGGAAGTTGTTTCTCAAGGCTTTTGTCAATCTTGTTTTCAGTCCAAGATTATTTGATCTATAAGAAAAAAAGGAATAGAGTCGAAATTAGTTCTTGTTGGTATGTTGTTTACCAAGCAAACCGGGTTTAAACCGATTAAATCGGATTTAAACCGTTAGAGGCGTGTTAGCAATTAGACACACAACCAATATCTTCTTTTGTAATCTTTTTATGCTCAGTTACGCAGTTTGATCGTACTCAACAATACATCTTTAGCTAACGATATTATCTTGTAAGTCACTACGGCGTAAGAGACGTCAATGAAGAGATTTTTTAATAATATGGATTAAGTTTTAAAAACATGTCTCACTGCTCCTCAGTCATGCCTGGACATCAAAATGCTGAGAACAAGGTTGGGGAGTCACAAATTAAGAACAAATGCAACTCGTGAGATTTTGGACTCGAATATTAATGAGTATTAGCGTGAAATCAGAACAAAGGTAGTTTGATTGCTAAATGAAAAAAATTATTTTTGCTTCTGCGGTCGCACAAATGCAAAACTTTCCTTAGAAAAAATAATTGGAAAATAAGATAAGCATCACAATGTTTAATGAGGTCTGGTGTCTAACGTATGTTGTTATTCCGGCCTCGATTTTTACGCATCGTAGATTGATATTTATTTCTGCATGTCAGGGTAATTGTTCTCCACCGTTGATGTTGCTGAACTTACTGGCGGTGATGAACTACTCAGTATGAAAAAATGTCTCAAAACATGACCTTATTCTATTTCATTTTCAGACATTACTGAGAAACAAACAACCCGTCTCCAGGGCGTGGAAAAAGTTTAGAAGGTCTGAGGGAAGGAATTAGTAACATGAAAAAACGTAAATAAATATTTCCTTTTTTGTGTTTTGTGTGTTTTAGTAATCTCGTACCAGGTTTTTTTTTCGCTTTCTGATATGAGGTTAGCGCCAGCACGCATATCCAGAAAGCGAAAAAAAAGATGCTCTGGAAACGAGATTGGTGTTTTGGAATTCGTTATTTGAGCAACATTATAAAAGTTCTGCGGGGGAGTTTGAAGTTTCTTCAATTGACAATTATAGCGATGTTGAACTACTTGGGAATCTCATCAAAAACAAAAAAGAGTCGCACATAAATTGTGAAAAAATAGGAAGAATTTTTATAACTCACTGTACAATTTCTCACAAGATGAAAAACAATCAAACTTTTGATCGTGCGAAATATGTCTGTTGTTGTTGTTTTTCCCGCCATAACACGTTCTAAATATTACGTGCAATCTTTTCAATTTCCCTGGTGATACGGTAAATTATATTAGCATGTTCTTGTGTTGATATCGACTTCAAATATATACTATCTCCTAACGTAACCAGAGTGTCCGATTAAAATAAAAGGCGGATAATGAGATAGATTTGGAAGATAGTGAGTTAATTTTTTTCTTTTCTAAGATTTTGTTTACTTCATTTATAGGAGAAAACAAGACGATTAAGAGGTAGTTTTTTTCTATTTTTATTTATTTTTATAAATAATGTTTGTTCTTTTTGTTTCTGCACAATAAGTGATCATGAAAACTATTGAATAAATTTGTTGTTGTTTTTTCTAACGGCCTGCGTGTTGACATGTGTTCTGTCATTGCACAGTTATAAAAATGTCAAATGTTACAAATCGCTTGATGAGATGGTAGTAAACTTGGTACAGTGTGTTGCACAGCTCGGGTGGGTGGTAAAAGATGGCGAATTTTGGCATTAGCTACGTAATTTTGTGTAGCCCTTCAGAATCTATGGTAAGCCCCTAAAAATTAGGATTATTCCATTTCCACTAGATAATTTAGATATGAATAGAAACGATGAATATGTTACATGGATTGTGATCAATCCAGGACTTATGCATATTATTAACCGGTTATCATGCATAATAACACTAAAAACACTGACCCTAACCCTTATACGTAATACTCGGGGGAATATGCATAATTTCCAATTTATCATATACTCTGTGTATTCAACTGCTTCATGGAAAATCTTGTGTTGTTTCCCTCTTAATCATGAAATCGTTAATAAAATTCCTTCATCTGGGACATATACTTTTTTTTATATTTTTTCTTTTGTAAGCCAAGTTCTTAAAAAAGTCGTTCTTCCCCTTGTTCAATGTTGTGATGTTGTTCAATGTTGTGATGTTGAAACACACGTGAAACGCAAGCTTAGACCTTGTATGCTTAAGATAGCAGTTTGGACTATATATTGTACACAACACGAACCACTTCATTGAAGAGCAGATATATATAATTGCCATTCTTATATTTTAAATGTTTCTTTATAGATAGACTATCATTATCTCTTCGAATCAAAAATACTCAACGAAACATGAGAGAATTAAAATCACCAAGCGTGGAGAGCAACAATAGCGCAAGAAATGGCAGCATCTCACCCACACAAGTGAGAAGGAACATTTTAAAATCAAGAAATGAGTTATTTACCCGTACATGGAGTTCGAAGGAAATACGCCAACAACAGAAGCTCGGTGACCTCTCAATGGAGGAGTTGCAACAACTTATTGACAGTAAAGTGCACTCCGTCCCTAATACTCCTTCTAAAGAAGCTCCGGTGGCTTTAACATTTGTTGAACCGATACCCGAAGGGCATAAACTGGATTCAAACGCTGTAAGAAAATTCTTGCAGCCTGTGTAATGTATAAAATATCGAGCATGCATGATAGCATCATGTGTTTACGTTTTACTTGTTTTGTTGTGTGAATTTTAGTGTTGAATATTAACAATTTGGAGGGAATTTGGAACAACTGGAGGGACGGTGGGAGGGGCGTAAAATAAAATATGATATATTGCACAAAGAGTGTGAGATGTGGAGAAAATGTAAAATTAACAACCGGAGGGGGGGGGGGGATTATGCGGCACTATAGAGTGGGTGGATAACAATTAGGGTAACTTCAAATTTGGGTCCACAAAATTTCTACTGCCTCACTGGGTTTGATTCGATAAGGTTTCACAAGATTTTACAATTTTTCACTAAATTTGTAAGAAAAAGATTGTGCTAAAGTTTTTGATTTGTTCGTTTAGGTCTCACTTATTCTCGAAAAAAAAAAAAAAGAAGCTGACGCCAAGCGGAATAAACGAGCCAAAAAAATTCGCTCACTGGAAAGAGATTGTTTTCGAGCACAAAGGATAATCGAGCAAATGAAATCTGTTTCTTCAACCTCGACAAAATTGGATTATGATGATAAGAACTGAAGATTTATCCTTCACGCCATTACGTTATAGCGAATTGACAATATTGACAAAAGGAACCGATTATTTGCAGATAACGTTAGCATAAGTTACGTGACCATGTTTCTGGCGATCACTCCATGACGTACCCACAAACAGTTTCAAATCACCAAGCTTAGAATTGCGAGAATAAATGCGGACAAAAGATCGAGCGAATAAAACTCTTTATTTTAATTTTATGATTCTCAACCAGCTTATTTTGCGTTATAATTTTTTTTTAAAGGTGATAAAAATGAAAACAACATGAATACGTCAACACGGTGAAGTCACATCTCTTAAAAAATCAACAACAGCGCCAGGCTCTGGTAGCAAATTATTATTATTTTGAATTTTTTACCCACCAGGATAGCCTCTTCAGTTCCTACTGGTACTGCTATCAAAAAAGGTCCTGCATAGGGGATCCTGTTTTACGTAACCTGACCCCCAGGCTAATTTTCTCGACACTACGTTGTCTGAGGATTTTAACGCCTCCACATGGGTGATCTTTTTTTTGGGACGTAAACATTAAAAAAATCTTAAAATTACTTTCAAACTAAAGCCCTTGCCCAAGCTATGTTTCCAAATGAAATATTCTTCTCGAATAAAATAATGTTTTACGAAATGCTGTTAAACAAGTGAAACTGTCGGAGTTATTGTTAAATCTTTTGACGTTTACATGTTTCATACATTGAAACATGGATTTTTGAAAGAAAAGAAAATATTTGAAAGTGATTTGTCGTGAACACGATTCACAGGAGCGAAAATCCCAGACTCGCCAATATCAAAAAGCAAGAAAAAACAAGCAAAACGAAATTCGCAAATTTTTAGAATTTCGGCCAAGCTGAAAAATATGCTCTGGCAAGTAAGAAAGATACAAGATGCCCTGGGCGCGGTTGTCAGTCCCGTTCTTTTTTCCAATCGGGTTAGATAATACTTTTCTTGTAGAAGAGTAAAAAATATTTATATTTAAATTATATTTGTGAGAGCCAACCGTCATAACCTGCAAGCAGATATCTCTCTATTAAAACGCTCACTCGCAAATTTATACAGCTTTTTATCTGCTTTATTTCGAGTTAGAATCTTCTTCAAAGTTTTCTTGTCTATATCTTTGTAATAGTCTTTATTTTTATTCTTCTTCTCTCGAGGAAGAACAAGTTGAGTATGGTTAAAATATGTTGGTAATTTTGTCTTTAAAACTTTTAAAAATAATTCAATTTTTTCTAATATTCCAATCGCAGAGTAATATCGTTGCATGTTGTATTTTGCTTTCTCCAATGCCTTTTTTGAACCAGTCTTGCAAAAATTATGCGGACCACAAAAGAATCTGGTCATGACATTATCCTCGCAGCCTCTATGTTGCTTTCTTACACAAGTTAACAAGGCTTCATTCCACAGACCAGATTTTTTCATCTCTTTGATACGATCAGGTGGTCTTATATTCTCTAATCTCATGTATTTGTAATGTGATATAATTCTGCGGACTGGATCTCGTAACATATTTATATACGTGTATGGTCTTTCAATTCTCAAATCGTTACGAAAATAAAAATGCGAAACAAATGCAACCGACACATTCTTGATCACGTGATTTTCTATAACGTCTGGATATGGGTATGAATCTCCCGTATTGTACCAATCTTCAGTCGTCCACTTCTGCACGTGATAATTCAAATATTCGGAAGCGTTTACCATCATTTCACCCAGACTAGTACTTCCTGTTTTAAAAATCCGATTATATAATAAAACTTTCGGGAAAATCGGGTTACATGATATTTTGTCGAACGTCATTATACCTTTATGACGTATGAGGTTATGCATTGTATACGTCATATTGGATTGAATTTCCGCAGATATTTCATTGCCTTGTTTGTTCAAATATTTGTCTCTGCCATTCAAGTTTAAATTTCTAGCCTCGATTGTCTTTCTTAATTCTTTCAAATTGATCTTTGTTTTCATTCCAGTATTTAGTTTCGTTACTCCATGCAGGTTATGGCGTTTGTTTATATCTTGTGAGTTTTTTATCTTTTTAATTTCTTGATCTGTACTTGCCCATAATGGGTTAAAATATTTCTTGATTTTTGCGGTGTCTATATTTTCAAACATCGCTTTTGGTCGCCAAAGTGTTTCATACATTGCAGAACAGGTAGACATGTTACATGAATGGTAGATTATGATAACACCCAGTGTGGTGAATGATAAAATGCAGAACAGAATAATTTTTCTTCTTTTCATACTCGCTAAAAAGTATTGAAATATTATAATACAATGAAAGTCAACGACCATACCATAGAGAAAAAAATTAGGAAATAACACCTCCTCTTTTGAAAGAAGGTTATGAATCACAAAAACCGAACCTACAATCGTGGTCACAATATGTTGGGACAAGAGAACGAATTTCGAATTTCGCCACCACAAGTAATTGCGTAGGCTCATTCTATATTAGATTCACACATCTTGAACTTGTCAAAGTTCACTTGTCAATGTTCAGAGTGGACTTAGGACTTCGGATCTTAGGTTATTTGGTAAATACGAAATTCATAAAATGTGCTAATTGTTGCTGACGTCAGCAAGGCCATTAATCACGAATTTCGGGGCCTTCGTGTTCCCCGACGTGAATTATTTCGGTGTGCGGGCGTGCTAAAGGATGTGACTAGCAACTTTTCAACGCTCTCTGCCTGGCTTACTTGTGTGCAAAAGTAGCGACTTTGCAGCCTGTCGGCTGCAGAGTATTGACTATTTGACTCTTTTGTCCATATTTGGATAATGAGTAAAAAACTGCCTTAGTCTCAATATTTTTGTCCACGATTGTAGAACAGCATATAAAGAAGACTCAATGCTGTTAGTGAGCATAGAGAACATCTTCCAACATTTATTGACAAAAAAAAAAGAAACGGGAGAATAAAAAAGGGAGATATGTACGAAGCGGGCGAATACGAATACATTACCATGTTCTGCCTTGTATCTAAAAATAGATATCAACTAACGCCCATTAGAGCGTAACGGAAAGGCGTAACAAGGCTTTATTATCGGCCGGCCATATAATTTCGCCAGACATGAAAAAAAGTTTTGTTTTGTGACAGGTTTTGTAAAAATACGAACCATATTTTGTATATATTTATTTTTCGGTTACGTATAAACTGTAAAACTTGTCGCAATGCATTATGTATACAATGCATTGCGCACCTTGTATATATTAGTTTGCGAGCATGTGCTCTCTCTCTTTTTGTTACGGAAGATATAGATTCAACAGAAGCAGTTGTTGTTAAATTATTGTTATTTAAATCCCTGTTTCTACATGGCGCCCGATGAGGGACTCGAGTAATATTCAAGATCGTATGATTAACAGTGGTGAAAGGTATACCGTAAATTACCCTAGCATAACGTGATATCTCTAGCAGATAAGACTGACTGTAGACTAATACGATTTTACTGATATATGACTAACTACAGAGATTTTCATTATAAAAAATCACAATGGTTAATTAATCGTTTTTCTTCATCGACAAGAACGTTTTCCGCGTTTTATTATTTTTATTTTTTCGACACTCTCAAAAAAGATTTTGACTTAACGTGCGTGACACACGTGGGGAAGGAACGAGACTTTACCTAGGATTAGACAATTCGTGTGTGTTTTACACGAATTTTGTTTCGTGCATAAGTTACTCCATTATTTGTTTACTTTTAAAAGATGGCTTGGTTTCGAAACTATGATATGGCTAGAGTCTTTATATTTTAGATTTTGTGTACTTTGTTTTCATTGTTTTTTGTTTGATATACTTGTGTTTAACTTGAGTAGAATTATTTCTAAGCAGTGTGGTTTGCAATTATGTCTCTTGTTCGAAAAATTAATCGTAGAAAAGCTTTAAGAATTAACTTAGGCAATGTGATAGATCAGCTTTCACAGGCTTTAACTGAAGAGTCGAGTTCTCGATCAGTTTTAATTGGTTTAAAAAATAGTTTAAATAAGTCATTGGAACAGATAAGTGTCTTGGATGATGAAATCCTAGGTCTTCTAGATCCTGATGATGTAGAAAATGATGTACTGGAAGGTTTAAAAATTATTGAACCCACTCATAAGTTATTAGCTGAAGTAGACATTAAGGTTGAATCAGTCACTATAAGTAACCCTCCTGCTAGTACTGTAAGTAGCAATACAGTGCGTTGTAAACTTCCCAAATTAGAGTTACCTGTTTTTCGAGGAAATCCTTTAAAATGGCAGAGTTTTTGGGATCAGTTTAAGACTTCAATTCAAGACAATGATAGTCTCTCAGATATTGATAAGTTCAACTATTTGAAACGGTATTTAGGTGGACAGGCGTTAGATGCAGTGTCTGGTTTAACTTTAACTTTCCAGAATTATAATGAAGCTATAGGAATTTTAAATGAACGGTATGGAAACCCACAAGTTTTAATTTCAGCACATATGGATTCCTTGATTAAAACAAACAAAATTAAGAATAAGGATGATGTTATGGGATTACGTAAATTATATGATGAGGTTGAAAATTGTATAAGGAATTTAAAAATTTTAAAATTAGATACATCTGGATATGGTTGTTTACTTATTCCATTACTGAAAGAGAAGTTGCCAGATGAATTAAACATGATTGTTGCCAGAAGATTTGGAAGTGACGTTTGGTCATTAGAATTATTACTTAAGTACATTCACGATGAGTTGAGAGCGTGTGAGAACTGTGCAGCTCCTAAGAAAATTGAGAGAGAAGAGAAATCCGAATTAAATTTATACAGGAAAGGTGTATATTCAGCCAGTAATTTACTTAGTCATGGTGATACACGAAACTTTGCTTGTGTCTTTTGCAACAAAAATGGTCATAGTTCTTCCCAGTGTCGTAATGTAACTAATGTGAAAACTAGAAAGGACTTAATCAGGAAAAAAGGCAAATGTTTTGTTTGTTTAAGTTCAGATCATATTGCTAGGAACTGTACTGTCAACTACTTGTGTCGTAAGTGTCAAGGTAAACATAACATTTCCATATGTACAGCACCTGAAAATAAGAAGGATTCTTCAGATAAGGGGTCAGGTGATAAGGATAATGAAAGTTTAAATGTTCATGTTAACTCCAATGGTAGTATTCTATTACAAACCGCTCAGGCTGAAGTGTGTAACCTAGAAGATGATATTAGTATACGTACTCGTATGCTCTTTGATAGTGGTAGTCAAAGGACTTACATAACTCAAAACATTCGTGAAAAACTGTGTTTGGAAACAAATAGAACAGAGAAGGTAATCATAAAAACATTTGGAAAAAACGAGGCCTCTGTTCAAAATTTAGATGTGGTGCAATTTAGGGTGAAAAATAAGTTTAAAAATTCCTTTGTATTTGTAGAAGCGTTGTGTGTGCCTTCTATTTGTAGTCCTTTAACACGTCAAAATATTTCACTTGCACAAAATAATTATGAACACATTAGAAATTTAGAACTTGCAGATGATGATATCCAGTCATCTGATTTTTCTATTGGCATACTAGTTGGAGTTGATTTTTACCATAATTTTATCACGGGTAAGATAATCAAAGCTAATGAAGGTCCAGTGGCATCTGAATCAATTTTAGGATGGGTTCTTAGTGGTCAGATTAATTCTGCTAATGAAAACACTTCTTTTCAACATTGTTTTGAAACTCACCTAATGCGTTGTGTAGTTGAAGAAAAAGAAAATTCTGTGCAAGACGAATTAAGTAAATTTTGGGAAATAGAAGATGTAAGTCATCCTAGTGAATGTGTTACAACTCAGTTTGAGAAAGATATAAAATTTGATGGAGAACGTTATATTACGAAATTACCTTTTAAACCTAGGCATGATATTTTACCAGATAATTATAATGTTTGCGAAAAACGGTTATCTTCTTTGAGAAAACGACTTGAACAGAAGGAAATTTTGTATGATTACAATAATGTCTTCAAAGATTATCTACAAAATGGTATTATAGAAAAGGTTTCTAGTGATGAGGTAACTAAAGATATAGGTAGTGTACATTACATTCCACACAGACCTATTGTACGTGAGGACAGAGAAACAACAAAAATCAGAGCTGTTTTTGATGCATCCTGTAGTGTTAATGGTCCATCCTTAAATCAATGTCTCTATTCTGGACCCAACTTACTTGCAAAAATATTTGATATTTTGTTACGCTTTCGATTTAATAAGTATGTGATTTTGGCAGATATAAAACAAGCCTTTTTGAACGTTGGAATTAATCCTGAACATAAAGATTTTGTTCGATTCCTTTGGTATGATGTAGACTGCCCCGATGATGTTAAGCTTGTTATTTACCGTTTCTTACGTGTGGTTTTTGGTATCACCAGTAGTCCTTTCCTTCTGAATGGTACTATTAGGTATCACCTAAAGAAATTTGATGATAATAAATTTATTGATAGGTTTCTAGAAGACCTATATGTAGATGATACCATATCTGGCTGTAATGCAAATGAAGAAGGAATGTTATTTTATGATAAAGCTTTATCAATTATGGCAAAGGGAGGATTTTGTTTAAGAAAGTGGGTTACAAACAGTCCTATATTGCAAGATTATTTTGATAAAAGGGAAGGGTCATTGAGGTGTCCAGGGAATATTGATGATTTGTCATATTTTGAGTCACAAATGCTTTCTTGCAAAACAACGTATCTACATGTGTTGGGTCTTGAGTGGGACAAAAATACGGATGAAGTTGTGTTTCAATTTAAGGAATTTCTATCTAGATGTAAGTCCATGAGCATAACAAAGCGAAATATTTTCAGCGTTTCTGCATCTATTTATGATCCTTTAGGTTTAATTTCACCAATTACTGCTCAAATAAAAGTAATTTTTCAATTGTTGTGTAAAGAAAAGAGTGAATGGGATGATAATGTTTCTTCTGAAGTTTTAGTCATATGGAATAAATTCTTAGTTGCTATTGAAAATCTACCTATTATAAGAATCCCTAGGTTTGTGTTTGTTGAAATTCAAGAGGTAGTAGAGTCAGTGGAACTTCATGGTTTTTGCGACAGTTCATGTCATGTATATAGTGGTGTTGTGTATGTACGCGTTGTTACCAATACTGGTGTTAAGGCTTCTCTTCTGGCTTCAAAAACTAAGGTAGCTCCATTAAAGACATTGTCAATTCCAAGGTTAGAACTATTAGGTAGTGTGATTCTTACTAAGCTTTTAAAAGATATAAAAAATGCGTTAAGTACTCGTGTGTTAATAAACAGTGTATATTGTTGGACTGATTCTACTGTAGTATTGTGCTGGATTAAGGGTGAGGAGAAAACCTGGAAGCCATGGGTAGAGAACCGTGTGGTGAACGTGAGAAGTGTGGTACCTCGAGAGTGTTGGTTTCATGTATCAGGGGTGTCAAATCCTGCAGATATACCTACTCGCATGATAGACAACTTTGAAAACTATTTCAATGGTCCGTGGTTTAAAGGACCGTCGTTTTTGTCTCTTCCTACTATTAAGAAAGAAAATGAAAACACTAAGGCTTTTAATTTGAATGAGGTACTCCAAGAAGCAAAAAGAAATAAGTTTAAAGAAATTGACAGTATGAAGGTTGATGTTTTCTCTAACTCTGTTTTGACAAATGTAATAAAAGAACTTGACGTTCCTACAGGTAGTGACAAACAAACTAACACAACTGACACAACACAAATTTGCTTGAGTGATTTCATGGATTGCGAACGGTATAACTCGTTGTACAAATTAATTGTGGTAACTGGTTTTGTGATCAGATTTGTGAATAATATGATTAAACGTATACGGAAAGATGGAGAAGCAGTGATGAACGATTCTTTAACTGTGAAAGAATATAATAATGCATTAATTCTTTGGATTAAGGACGACCAACAAAAGTTAAAAATGCTTCAAAAGTTTCCTAAGTTAAAATCATCTTTAAATTTGTTTGAAGATAGTGGTATATTACGTTTAAAGGGACGATTTGGAAATACAAACTGGACATATGATGAGAAATACCCAATTTTATTACGTTGTGGTAGTCATTTTACGAAACTTATAGTGATGGACGCCCATCACAATGTTTTACATCATGGTGTCGATTCGACTTTATCACACATTCGCAGAAGGTTTTGGATAAACAGAGGAAGAAAAACAGTGAAGGATATTTTACGAGCTTGTATTACATGTAAACGGTTTCAAGGCAGGACCTTGTTACCACCACCTAGTCCTGACCTTCCAGATTTCCGCGTTGATCACATGATTAGTGCATTCCAAGCAACTGGTTTAGACTTTGCTGGACCGTTAATTGTTAAAAGAGACGATTTCAGTAAGAACAGTTTTAAGGCTTACATTTTGTTACTTACGTGTGCGTCAAGTCGTGCTATCCATTTGGAGTTAGTGTCTAACATGACAGTACCAGGTTTCTTAAAAGGCTTTAGAAGGTTTACAGCAAGAAGAGGAGTACCATCACTTATTGTACATGACAACTTTAAAACATTTCATTCAACTGAAGTAAAGAAGTACATGTTAAAACGTGGCATATCTCAGAAATTTATATTACCTGCTTCACCTTGGTGGGGTGGCTTTTATGAAAGGCTCGTTCGTTCTGTTAAAACGACTCTGAAAAAAGTGTTGGGAAAATCCTTTTTAACGTTTGAAGAACTTCAGACAGTATTATGTGATATTGAATTAATTATAAATACAAGACCGTTAACTTACACCAACGAAGACGACTTGGAGGAAACGTTAACTCCCTCACATTTAATTTATGGCAGAGATATTTCTATACCTCAAACGTTACGTTGCGAACCCGGATACGAAGATTGCTCAAAACGTGTGCAACATGTACGCACAGTGCTAAATCACTTTTGGAAAAGATTTCGTTCAGTCTATCTTAATCAACTTCGAGAAACACACTTATATCGAAAGAAGAAAACAGGAGAAAAGTCAGTGGTGATTGGAGACATAGTTATAATTCGTGACGACATGCCCGTACCAAGAAGTGACTGGAGAATGGGTAAGGTGGAAGAGGTTATCGTTGGCCCAGATGGATATACTCGTGGTGCAAAATTAGCTGTTATTTCCAAGCAGGGGAGAAGAACACTCTGTTTCCGGCCAATTCAAAAATTAATACCTTTTGAAATAGTCACAGAGAATGTGAATAACGAAAAACCAATTCCTTTAGACACTGCTCAAGTGGAGATTCACGACGAAACGCACACAAAAAGTAATAGACCTAGTCGAAAAGCTGCGAAAGATGGTGAGACATTGAGAAAGTTGAGACAAAAATTTTATAAGTGATTATATGTCAATCACTGGTGGGAGGATGTAAAAATACGAACCATATTTTGTATATATTTATTTTTCGGTTACGTATAAACTGTAAAACTTGTCGCAATGCATTATGTATACAATGCATTGCGCACCTTGTATATATTAGTTTGCGAGCATGTGCTCTCTCTCTTTTTGTTACGGAAGATATAGATTCAACAGAAGCAGTTGTTGTTAAATTATTGTTATTTAAATCCCTGTTTCTACAGGTTTATTACATTTTTTCTGTCCTAGCGAACACGTATTCCATGCACACCTTTCCCTTAGTTAGCAACTTTCTCAGTTGACTGGACTGTAGCATCGTTCTTCGCAGAACAAACATCATGAGTACTATAGTATGCTTCCGATTGTTTTACTGTGTTAAGTTCACTATCGAAGTGCAGGGGAGGGCACTTTAACAACCAAATAATATTTTTATAAATCTGTTACCATAAAAAATAGCCACTTTTGGGTTTCCCATAGCTATATCATTCTGTAACTCAAAATCAAACGAAAGATTTACAACCAAGAAAACATCTAAGTCCAAAATCACATTTTCAGTTATTATCTATTAATTACCCCTAATAATGGATGTTACTTCTAAAGTCTTGCTAGCCCTACGACTGGAAACGGCGCGTCTTAAAATGACACACAAAAATTGATTCATTAAGTTAACTTTAGTAAACAAGCCAGTAATTAGCCTGCAATAGGATAACTAGCCGGTATAGTTTATATACACGATACGTACAGTATAACTGACCGAGATCTTTTTTACTCAATTTTTTAAACATTTGCCTTGTATCGCATAATTAGCTGTATGTTGATAAATTTACCCATACACTGTAGAAGATACTTTAGGTTAAAACATGAACAAAATACACTGAAAAGAGAAAGGATAAATATATACATCTCTATCTTCTGTTTAGCTAAACAGGCTCTAGCTATATATACAGTATGCTTAATGGCTAACTATCCTAGTATACTGTACATCTGAACTATACCAAGTATCACTGCAGATAGATAGATCGATAAACAGATTTGCAGAAGTCACTTACAGCCATAATAAAAAACTAAATTTTACCTGTCAGCTTGTCCTGGTGATCTTTATGTAAAGTTATTTGAAGCATGTCTACTGTTATAGAGAAATATTTTTATTGCCAGCTAGGCTAGCTGCGTGGAAACACCCTAGCTAGCAACTTAAATTCTGTCTAGGTCACAAGCACAAATACTTCTTTCATTCAACCAACTTTATCCTTTTCACCATTTCAAACTTCGTGTCTACTTAACAACACCGAACTACGCAGTCAACAAAACTTAAAATACATCGTCCTTCTTATTCCCTCTTCCACCTTATAGAACAAACTTGGTTTTGTTCACTCCAAACTCGTCCCAGCCTCTTTTACTTACGCGGTCAGCGTTATGTCAAAATGAAAACACTAAACATCAGTTTGACCAACCTCGTTCCCAGGATCCCTTGGCTTTTCTACATTGAGACGGAAAGGAGAATTTCAGCCAGGGATCGTGGGAACGAGGTTGGTCAAATTGATGTTTAGTTATAGTACTAACTATCTTCCTAGGCGTTGACTAACTAGATGATGTTTTTTTTTATGTACATATATATTTTTAAGTATTTAATACCTGGTGATGTAAATACACTTACGATAAGCTTCGTGTGTAATATAAAATTACACATCGCGAGCAAAAGATTATCCATCTATGAATTAATATTATTGTTCCTAAATTTGACGAATCCCTGACGTTTTATAATTTAATTGTTGAAATACGCCTCTGTTACTCATTTTGTTGTGTTAAATGTTGGTGTAAATGCATTTGAATTAGGACTTTAATTGTTTAACAACGTTAGCTAAAAATTTTGCTTATTTTTTTAAAATACAACAAAAAGATAAAATTGTATAATTGATGAAATAGATATATAGATGTGCATTTTTTACATGGCTAGCCTCACGAATGTCGAGAACACATAAAATGGCGGACTGACGTCCCGTCTCCCTGTTCATTTTAACATAAAGAGATTAGTCTACAGAAGCAAATGACTTTAAAGTCATTTGCCTCGCCTAAGATAAATAAAACACTGTTTTTACAAATCGAAAGGGCATAGAAGAAGAAGAAGAATATACCCTGTCTATTATTTCCAGGAGAGGCCGTGGCTTAGATGGAGAGTCCTAGAGTATTTAATGCTCATTTTGAGCTACGCAGACCCAATTAGTAGGGTCCCCGCTCTACTAGACAACTCCCTGTAGCATCCAACAGCCCACACAGTGTGCTATCTCCCCAAAGTACTAGAGTCTTAACCACAAAATTACGGCACCACAAATGATATATCTCCGGGTTAAAACAGCTAAATGCTTACGTCGACTTAAAGTTGAAATAAAATTTTAGCTTTGTGAGGTACTTATAAAAACTTACTTTTACTATCAATGCACCATGTTGAGTTTGATAAAATTTTTCTCAAATAATATTCCCCAAATAAAATAATTTCTAACGTTGATGTACTTACAATATATTTCTGCGTTATCTACAATGTTTTAAAACTTCTATCTGTTTTATAGATTTTTTTGTTTTGTTTTGATAACTTTTTCATTATAATTAATTTACAACACCTTGTAATTCGACATGAAAATAAAAACCATGCAAATAAAAACAAGAAGGAAACATAGATAACATGCAAGTGTAGAATGAAAGAGCATAAAGACTAAATAAACGCAAATATTATTGTGCCAGGGGCGATCAAAAACATTTGAGGGTTTGGAGGGCAAAAGAGCGGCTATTTGTATTTTCTGAGGACTCCGCCAAATTTTCTGAGGACTCCGAAAACCAGAATTACACGCCAAGGGCGTGCACACGGGTATTATCCAACTTTGTTAAGACTTCGGGCGTAAAATTAAAAAAAAAGGGCTTACAGAGATACACCTTAACCTTTTAGAGACAAATTTTAATGGTGTATTTACACCAGTACACCATAGCTAAATTCGGCCCTGTGTGCTAAAATTTCAACTTTTTTGTGTTGACTTTAAACAAAAGTTTTCTAAAATATTTACCACCTTCAACTATCGTGATATTCAGTCCAGTCATGTATATCAGGGCTTTCTAGAATCAGTGTCTCCCGAACAGAAATATCAAGACAGCTACGTTGTAAACCTAAGTGCTTGGCGTGATAGTTACGTCGTAAATCTAAGTGTTACGTTATATTTACGTCGCAAACCTAAGTGCTTAGCGTGATAGTTACGTCGTAAATCTAAGTGTTACGTGATATTTACGCCGCAAACCTAAGTGCTTAGCGTGATATTTACGTCGTAAATCTAAGTGTTACGTGATATTTACGTCGCAAACCTAAGTGCTTAGCGTGATAGTTACGTCGTAAATCTAAGTGTTACGTGATATTTACGTCGTAAACCTAAGTGCTTAGCGTGATAGTTACGTCGTAAACCTAAGTGTTACGTGATAGTTACGTCGTAAACCTAAGCACTAAGTGATAGTTACATCGTAAATGTAATTTTTTATACATATGTCATGGATTTGATATTATCGTGCTAATAATTGCTATTAATATAAAAGATAATATTTTTAATTCTATAGTTAGTTCATTGGCAGTGAGAAGCAGCCGTTCTTCTCAATTATTTTGCTAATCTATAAGAAATTTGAAAACCCCCAGAATGAGTGGAAAATTAAAAACTCAAACCATTAAATGTCATCAAATCTGGTATACTTCACCAATTGCTTTCTCCTCAACTCATACGCCAACTGTATTTATACTCATTTGAGAACGTGTTGAGAAACTCACTTTAGAATATTTGCTCACATCTCCTGGCGCACATCTTTTTGAACAGCCTTCTGCACGGTTGTAAATCATGCGTATTTTGAGCCCTCATCATACATGCAGATCTTTTACATGCAAATCTCTGCAAAGCGGCGAAGAGGTATTGCGAAGGAGCTTCCCCTAATTTGTTTTGAAATTTTATTTTTCACGTCAGAAAGTAATGAAACGTTTTTTTAGACAAAAGGCTGTCCAAAAAATTAATTATTGGAAAATATCCTGATTGTGAGAATCTTGGCAAAATAATCTTTGCAAAGTGGCGAATGCGTTTCATTTTCTTCTTTTTTGGACATATCTTATCTCGAAATGACCAAACGGAATCACCCTGCGACAGCCTACGCTTTTACAGGTGTGTAGGTAAAGTAATAAATACACTACTGACAATTTCCGTCATAACCGCATGATGAAATAATTAACGCGACGACTCGCTAAGGTTAAAAGAAATGGAAAACGAGTCATACTTACCTCAAAAAATTGTTATCGCTTATGCTTTGAATGTAACCAGGTAATTTAGGACCTGAAGTTCTAAGTTCATTTGCTGACAATACAAAGTGGAATTTGACGAGATCGCAGTGCGTAAATCTTTTAGAGTGCATATAATTACTCGTAGAACGAGCTTCGAAATTCGGCTTTGTAAATATGGTATCCCGATTGTGTTGATTTTATTTTTGGTCTCTGTTTTTGTCCTTTGTTTAAAGTTAAAGTTATCAAGCCATGATTGGATACAACTCCACGGATGCTTGACAAGGCACTCCTCCGTCGTGAAACAAAACTATATTTACTACTACAAACTAGCCTCATCGGCGTTTCAGACTTTTTACAACACGATGGAACTTTTGACTCCACCCATTTGATGACCGACATGAATAATGAACTATTCAGTTTTCTAAGAGCAGTGACGGGGAAGATGCGGAAAATGAACCAGTAGCTACAGTGTGTATGCCATATATACCAGGGACAAGTAACATACTTCGTCGGGTATTGAAAGATCATAAAATAAAGCCAGAGTTTCAATCTAAAAACACGCTACGTAGTATACTGTCGCATCCGAAAGACAAAATATGTCTAGAGAGTCAATGTAATATTGTCTACGAAATCCCGTGTAAGGATTGTGATGCTGTTTATGTCGGTGAAACAAAACGAATGTTTAAACAACGTGTACAAGAGCACAAAAGGGCCGTACGCAACGCAGATACAGACAAAAATGAGATTGCGGACCATAGCTGGAAGAATGATCATATTATTGACTGGGACAATAAAAAGATCATAGACCGAGAGTCTGGTTGGACAGGAAGAAAAGTAAAAGAAACCATAAATAGTATAGACAGAAATACTCATATCAATAGTATTTCCTATCAACTTCCAGAAATATGGTTACCCGTAGGAAAAAGTGCAAAAAATGGTTCCGGACAAACGTAACAAAAGGCGAACTTTTAGAAAAAGAAACGTAACATAAAGCGAACTTTTAGATTTTAATCAATCTATTGCTTCCATCTGGGTCCGTGAAAACGTTAATTACTTTAATTGCTGTGATCTGATTGGTTAATTTCGATCCTCTAATTATCTCTTCAAATAATAAATAGCCAAAGATGATTACGATCATTGCCCGTCGATGACAGCTGTAGCTGTCGAAACGTAGCCTAGAATAAACTCGCTTGTTCATGACATGATAATATTTATATTATTCATTCAGTTTTCGTTGTTTTTCAAACCTTTTTTATTTTACTTCAGTTTGCTCCTTAGACTACGTAACCAAAGAAGAATTTTCTAGAATTTCATTTCCAATTGGTGGCCTAGTTGGTTAATGCTTGGTACCGATAGTCAGTTAAATTCATTCTCTTTCGAAAACCTGAAGAACACTTTTCATAATAATCAAGTAATCAGGAGTTGTAGGGTTCTAACGATGTTTATGCTCAGTTTTTGACGACGTGAAGAATTGACGTGGGCATGATTGATGAGATCAGCAAACCTTGTTCCCAGGGCTTTTTGTCTCTCATCGACGCTGCGCTTATCGCCGTCCGATATGCAAAAAGAGACAACAGGTCCTGGGATCGAGGTTGGAGATCAGCGCTTGTTTTTCCACAATATTCATTGACGCGTGGCCTGTTGTTATGGAGTTTACTTCGTAATCACAGGGTCCGCGGTTCGGTCCACAGTGCGGGCATGTTTAGCAAGTGTCTTTACCACAGCTACAGGTCAACCCATGCCATGTGAGGGGAATTGGGTAGGTAATGCCGGTGTATACTTAATGTATACATTCCGAACACAGGACCCACATTGATAACAGTGTTTCCAACACTAAAGTGGCTATATCCTGTATAAATATTCAGAATAATAATAATAATAATAAAAAAGGTCTAGAAGCAAGGATTGCAAATAATGATCCGGCCAACAATGCTTTAAATAAGTCAAAATGTCATCATATTTTTTTTACATCCAATTTTCTTCACGTTTATTTACAAATAAAAATTTCTGCTGCGTTTTTACGAAATAAACAAAATTTTATTTATAAAACAAATAAACAAATAATAGGTAACATAAAGTAATTTAAAAAATATTCTTTGCTCTTTTTTAAGTTGTTTTCCACCTTCTGCGTCATCTTTGCTAGCTTGAAGGTGCTGAAAATAAAGAAAAAATAATGTACTTGTATCCTCTATTGCACATTACAATTCTAAGAAAAATATGGAAACATCACACGGTACTCAATAGCCACACAATCACTGCAGGGATGAAATAGCTACACATTTTATGTCAATGTACCAAAAGCAAGGAGAGATCTCATCTTCTTTTATCTGTCATCTTTTATTTGTGCACTTAAATTTATCATCTCCAAACGCGAACATAAAAATGGAGAAACAAAAAGCCCTGGGAGGGTCAGATTTACTTCTATTCTTATTCATTGAAAAGTCATGCGCAAAGTCATGCGCAAACATGTTTCTACGAACCGTATGTTGACAATTCAAAAACTGGATTACCCATTGTTATTGTTCCTCTTTTTACATACGCCACCACTGGATTCTGATGTTTAATGATGTCCGGAGCAGGTTTTGATTTACATGAAGCTGCATCAGCACATTCCATTGAATAGCATATTTGACCTAACATGAGAGCCACGTGACATTTCTGCTCACCACAACATCTCTCTATACAATGTTTGGCTTTGTTTACGCCATGTTGTGTTTTTAACCGTCCAGACAACATACCACGCTCGAGGACTGTGCTGTTGCGAATACGACCATCGAGATGACAGCCATCTTTCTTTTCTTCAATGTTGCCAGCTGAAAATTTTAAGAAATAAAATTAGTGGAAAACTTGTGGTATGTTGGAGATCGCATCATCTGAATGCTGTAGCGTTTACTGGTCTGTGGTGTTAACTGGGGCGTTGTTTATGAAAATGAAAAGGTGCACCAGTTCAAAATGGAATTTCGTAAGCTACGATGCAAAAAAAGATAGAAAGGTAACTTTGCTATCCATATCTTCAACAAATTTTGTCTTAAAACGTTAACATGTGGAAATATCGGGACGATGACGTTAACATGTGGAAATATCGGGACGATGATGTTAACATGTGGAAATACGGTATATAACTCGATTATCCTCAAAAATATTATACCTTCGTCTAACTTGACGCCATATTTTCTTTTGATAACATACTGAACTTGTTTATCAAAGGATGGCGTTAGCGAGGTGGATTTACTTTTCCTCAAATCTTCATCTGGAACTACTCGACAATTTTTTTCGTCGAGACATTTTACAAGAAAACAGTCTTTACCGAACATGTATCTGCAAAAGAAAGTATCGAGATTAACAATATTGCTAAAAAGAATTCCTTATTTTCAAAGAAAATGAAAACTTGTGAGAACAGGTCTGTTAAAAGTTAATGTAGAACATTTCTGAACCAGTGTCAATTAGTGTTCTGTGAAAGTTGCCAAAGGTGTAGCTGATGTAATGTTTTGATTGAAAGGTTTATCAAGGCAAAGTTTGTTTATGTCTAATTTGTAGGTTTATGATGTTGTACTGGATGAAGGTTTATTGAATAGTTACATAACTACACTCTTTAACTTTAAGTCTAGGTGATCTTATTATGCGCAAGACAAAAATATCAAGAAGTGAAATCACTGGGAAAATTATTGACTGTTTGTGAAGAAAAAAAGCGTTTCTTGATCAGATTATTATAAGGAAAAACTGATAAGGAATTGATTGTTCTAACTTTTTAAATCAAAATTCATACACCAAATTCACTACACTAAATACATACGCTAAATCGCAGTTTTGATCTTCGCAACACTGTCTTGAACAGATATGCATCTTGCCAACTTTTCCAACATGTGTGAACTTTCCAGCATCGTTACCTCCTAACAGTTTGGAACCCGTGTACACTTTCGATTGTGTACACTGCATATGATGTGGTTGCAGACCTGATGGTACTTTTACTATAAACAAATAATGAAGTAAATCTGTCTCCCCGAACATAAAAAGATAAATGGGGCCATCTAAAAGTCGTTAAAGTTAGGCAACATAACATAGAGATAATCTCGTACTATGAAAAATCAAAGACATAAAACGACCGAGACAAAATTTTGATGATGTCATATAAAGACATAATTAAAAGTGAGAAACTTTCCAGCAAATCAACTGTTATGATTGCTTCATGTAAAGATCACACGAAACCAACACCTGTCAACATAATGGAGGTAGTCACTTCTTACAAAAGTAGTATGTCGATATACTTCTCAGACGAGTTCGAAATAGTGTCCACTGTAGTAAGGTCATTTCTGTAACCTACGGTAACTTTCAAACTTACTAATTTTCTTTCTCTTGTCAAACAACCATGGCGATACAAACGCCATCTTCTGTTCAAAACCATAATCTGAAGCAGGTAGAGGAGCGCATTTCTCCTCACTATAACATTTTACTAAGTAACATCTGAAAGAAAGAAATGTTTAATAATCTTTACAAACGGTTTAAAACTTGCACCCAAATGTCCATGAAGGACACCTTTCACCCCTATAAGTCTCCGACATAGCGAAGCATCTTCTTGAGAACCGTCTTGATGTTAAAACTTTTGCCAATCTGGCTCCAAGGGCCTTAACTTTGGCAAAGACCCCTGATTGACCGCAAATATGGTCTCAACTCAGGAGGGGTTGCCACGAAAATGGTCGAATCAATCGGCCTCGATGGACAAAAAGTTGAAAGCAATCTTTTGCATCGATTGAGGCCAACTGAATCGACAAATTTCGTTTAAGTGGAAACCAGCCTTAAAGATCCAATTGCACTAAGAAATCCTCCAGAGGCAGTTTCATGATCATCTACGTACCTTTTTCCAAGCATAAACGCTAGATCACAATCGACTGCGTCTCCACAACAATACCTCACGCATGTCTTAATACTTTTCACACGTCCAATGTCAGTAAACTTTCCTGCTTGTAAACCTCCAGTTAACTTCATGTTGTACATTATCTCATTTTGTGGACATCTTGCTTCGACTTCACGTGATTTCAACTTCTTCGTTTTCGTATCTATAGTGAAATATGCAGGTAATGTTGTGCTGGATATTTTGTTGTTTTTTGTGAGATTGTAGGATACATAAACCTACACAGTTTTGACAAGAAACCTGACGAAAGTTTTGTGAGTTTTAATACAATTCTACCTTAAATTATTTATAGGCCCTACGAATAAAGAAAGTCCTTCACAAAGGAACATGTATTTGTTCTAATAATGTTCTAATAATATAAATAAATGGTAAATATCTGGTTCACGAGATAATAATTCTTGCGAAAACCTGTTTTTAAAAGTACCATAACGAAAGATCAAACTTCTCCGATTAGATAAGCCTACGCAGTACATTAATATTTACAATAAAAACGACCTTTCTTGTTTACACGTACCCACAGTGATGTTACCACGTGTGTTCGGTGAGATATGAGCAATCTGTAAATCATCTTCTCCTTTCCCTGCTGGTACAGTTTCACAAGATGATGTGTTGAAACAGCGCACGCCCATACAAATCTTAGTTCGTCCGTCCATGACTGCAACTTTACATTTTTTGTTTTCACAACATTTCATCGCACATTCCTAAAGAGAGAAAATAAATATAATACATAGGTATATAAGATTTGATTGGAGGCGATAATAAAGCGTAAAAAAAGTACTTGTTCTCCCGAAGTTGCTAACTCGAATTTTCCTTCAATGTAAGGGTATCAGTTAATTTTCAGGAATAGGCTAGCGGTTTGTGCGCATGACTAACACGTTAAAAATATTCTAGTACGTATGTTTCACGTGTATAGGGATTGGGAGATTTCGTCTATTAACAGGATGAGAGAATAATATGGCATATTAAATTACGAATTTTGGTGACCAAATTGATGTAAACGAAAGCTAACGTAAGTCGTAGTTATAAAAAACATTTTAAAACATTTTAAATACACATCCTCAGTACTAAGTTAACCTCCGCTGTAAATGAAATGGTATAGCTCACTAGAAAATGTTAAATCATCTCATTCAAATCTAGGTGCATGAATTGAGTTTTTAATTGACATACTAACTCAGCATGATGTAATAAAAGTACCTGTATGTTCTTTGTTCTACCATAATTATCAAACAGACCAGCGGCGTTCCCACCTCTTAACGATTTACCATATTCTACATTCGAATCTTTACAGTATAATTCTTCTAAGATAGTATGTCCACGAACAACAACAATAAAACCTTGAAATGCAGGAAAAAGTAAGATTGACTCTACTCGGAAAGTGCATCAAACGCAGACAGAACATATACAAACGCTGACAGGACAGATGCAAATTGGACACAATAAAAAAACACAGTCTAAGTAGAAATGTTAAAGAAACGAAATTTTTTCTAATACTGCTCTTGAATTAGGTAAAGTCTCCCCTCTCTGTGTAACCTGCACCATAAAAAATAAAGAAAATAATCAGTAGCAAACTTACACAATAAAATTAAACTTCTCGCCATTTTAAATCGAAGCTATTCTCGCCATATTCTTTGAGCTTTCGATTTCTGCATAATTTTTGTGTAGCTCACTCCACCATTTTTATTCTGCCGAAGTATGCGCAGTTAAGGTCTGATTTAATTTACGCATATTCACTGAGCGGGTGGTTTTAAACAATGAAATGTCAAACAAATTAATACGAGAAAGCTTTCGGTGTAAATACAACTTTAAGCGCCAAAAATTCAAATCGTTTTACCTAACAGACTGTTGTTCAAAGTTTATAAGAATTTTTTTCAGAACTGTAACCGTTCTTACTTCCGTTAATTTAAACACACAAGTTATCAGCAATCTAGTTCCCAGGTTTCTTCTTTGTTTGCTTTCACATGTACCAAAAAGAAGCTCTGGGAAGGAAGTCGAAGAGGGCAGATGAAAGCAATTGTTCGAAACAGCAAAGGAAGCGATAAACAAAAGTGCACGTCCCCTGTATAGTAAAGTCTCTAAACTATTATTAGCACGTCCTACCACATTTAAACAAAGATTCAAAACGCCCATAGGTTGCACAAAACAGAAAACAATCAAATATGCAGTGTCGTGAATCTTTTTATGTAAGAGGAATATAATGATTAAAATGATGTCTTATGGTAAATTCTTTTAAGGTGATTATCTATCTTAATTGTACTTAATAATACTACAGCATCTCTTGCAGTGGGTTAATTAATGACATCCTCGTTCCCAGGCTCTCTTGTCCTCTCAGTCGCTATTACATAGGGACCAAGTTTTATTAAAAAGACAAAAAGCCTTAGGAACGTGATTGAATTGATGGAGAAGTTAAGCATCGTTAAAGAATTGCACTGGTGTTTTCCGCCGAAAATATTTCGTGCATTCGTAACACGAAATTAGTCAGTGTAACAAACAAATAAAAGTTGAGGTTTGAGAAAAAGAAAAATTGTTATTTCATCATATTTTTTTGCTAAAATACAGAAGTGGAATCTTAGCTTTTTTGTTTTTTGAACAGAATAATTGAATTTTATGTTGCAAACTTCGAACGCAGTGAAGCGTTTACACAGAATGCGGCGTTCAACGTAATTTGAAACACATGGCTAAGCTAAACAATTTTTCAGTTGCCTTCCAAACTCTTTTGATGAATATTACATTCTGAAAATATTTCAACTGAAGCAACTGGAATAAATCTTTACAAGGAGATACATGAAACATTCGCGCCAAAAGATGTTAATTTCAGTTGCTTTTTAATGATGGATAGTTTATTATGAAGGATTTTGATTGGCTATTTATTAGTAAATAAGGATTTTTATTGGTGGATTTAATAAGAAATGCAGTTAAAATGTACATGTACAATATTATTACAGATGTTTTCAAATAAAAGATATTATCATCACGGAAAATGGAAGGAAAAATTGCGAATTTATGTTATTGTTTTACTGTATATATGTGTAACGTTTGTGCGTGGAGAATTTGATAATCGGATACTTGACAGACTTGGAAAGCCTAAACGTTGCGCGTATGAGAACGTTTTATCCAATCATACATTTCGACGCAATAAACAGGCCGGCGTGTTTACACACCTTGGTCACACGACAGATATTCATCAATGTAAACTTATGTGTTGTAAAGTTTCAGATTGCGACGTGGCCTTTATGCCTGAAAATCACTGCTATGCAGTGTCTTGTTATAGTGACCAGCATTGTGAGACCACGCCGGCGAAGTCGGAAAACTTTAACGTGCAATTAGTAAAAGTTCGACGTGTCGTGATTCCCAACCCTGATTCGATGGAACCACGTGATGAAGATATAATTCGTTCCAGTCTCCCAGATATGCAATCACAAGACGAGCGCAATGACACAAAGGAGATTAAGGACGAAGGTGGTGTTTTATAATATACAAAAAATTTAGAATGTATGCGTGTCAAATTTTCTAAAAGTTTGAGATTTTAAAACCGTTGTTAACTGTTGCAGAGGCTCTTCAAACGCTGTTTTCTCTTAAAAGAAACCAGAAGGAACCAAAAGCTGGAACTGCTAACTTTTAAAAAACTTCTAGCACTTGATTTTTGGCCTCCAAAAATATAAGGAAATTTCTGGGAAACAAACTTCCCTTCCTGTTTTTTTTTACATTTTCTGTTTAAATTCGTCGTATGGCTCAACATTTACTTCTCTTCCCATGCAACATTTTTCTTGCAACAACAACAAAACAAGTCCTTATACATGCTTATAGCGTGCACAGTTCTTCAATTTTCGATAACTCGATGTACAAGAAATGAGGTATGCCCGAACAATAATAAGTAAGTAAGTAACTAACTAAGTAACGGGAAGTTTTAACGTCCTTGGGGATTCCATCCTAACGGTTGGCTCTCCCTCCCCTCCGACTGTAACTAGGTTACATTACCTGCCACATTACCTTGCCTGCCACACAAGCCGGTTGGCGGTCAGTAGATGGCACCAAATGGGCTGACAACACTACATTTAAAGTGCGCCTAAGTGGGGACTGGAACCTGAAACCTTATGATTACAAGCCGAATACAATAATGATTTGCTCAGAACTATTAATCGTGTTTTTTATATATTTAGTGACCGTACAAAGTCCGAACTTATACGAAGAACTTCTTTGCACGCACAGTCCTATTTTATACAACGTCACTTTGAAGGGTGGTTCAAAAGGAGGAGAGTTTACTGACTTAGGTTTGGTTGACAACATGGAGATGTGTATCGCGTTGTGTTGTGAAATCAGGTATGAATTATACTTGCTGAGAGTTGCATAAAAAATCAAAATGGTAGTTTTAATTCCATTATGTAACTTCAGAGTTGCTTGTGAAGTTTACCAATCCATATTAAATATTTTCCTCACAAAGATGTATTCACAAATAATTTATAATGGTAAAATCTTTTAAGAGCATGCAAAACTCTTTGTCACTTTTATTCCCAGCGTAATTTTCTTTTGTAGTAACTTTAACGACCACCTCTTGGTAACAGCTCTAGGCGAAAGACCCTGAGGACGAGGTTGGGATTTTGCAATACTCTTGAAATTATCTGTTGTTCTTTCAGGCAATGTGATTTAGCTTTCATGATTGACACTACTTGCATCGCTGTACATTGTGATAACGAAGAATTATGTCAAACCATAAAAGCGAAACCAAACAAAAAGTTTCCGAGGGTTGCTTACATCCGACGAAAAGAAAGGGAGCATAAACATCGAGGTATGAACACGTGACATAAATTGCTATTATTATTGGTCAAAAAGTTAGTTTGCTTGATAACTTAGTGACGCAACCCCTGGGTTCAATACCCGTTCAATACCCAGGGGCCGTAAACCCCTCAGACGTATAACCGATCAGTATAATCAATCTGTTTTAATCGAAACCGAGGTTATTCGTAGTGGGTTACATTTAAAAAGTTACCTTCGAATAATGATATCTTTGAAAAATATTGTGATATTGTTGTGAATAAAATAATACCTATATTGTTAGCGATTATACCAGCGCCACCAGAAATTCACGCCCCACCAGTAAAGCTGTCAGAGAAACCGGCTCCAGTTTTACGCCCAAGTACATGTCAAGCTCGTAAGATATATAACAACGCCACATTGTTGGGCGGTATGAGGGCTGGTAATTACACGCCATTGGGTAAAGCAACTCACTTGCAAGACTGCATCGGAAGAGCTTGTGATCTCAATGAGGGTCACGTTGCTTTGATGTTAGGACAATATTGTTACTCAGTGATGTGTCATAATGAAAGAATATGTCAAACAATCCCGGCTAAACCGACGCATTTGAAGCCAAAAGTTGCATATCTAGCCTGGACGCAAGAACCTATTGAACAAGATACAAGTAAGTCCTTTTTTTCATTTGCCTGCCATTTGAAATCAAGCAAATGCAAATTTAATAATCTAATAAATTATTGACGTCAAGAAATACCAATTTCTGCCATTCGTCATAAACATGGACATAACCCTTAGGACGTGTTTTACCGCTTTGTATGGGTCAAAAAGTTCCAAAGCAATTTTTGCCCCAAGTTAGGGGTTCTTTTAAGTCTTCGTAAAATTTTACGTCGTATGAGCTGTAAATTCCCAGTTTTACTGGTATATATTCAGTGCTTTTTTATGTTCTGTGTTGCTTTGTCTATCAATATCGACTAAAACAAAATATAAGGCAACCTTTTAGCAATAGTATGACTTTCTTTCCCGTGAAGATTTGATTTAGTTTGTTTCTTATTAACATAAAAATATTCACCCTCTATTTGTTTAAACTTGCAACATTTCTTACTTTTTTTCTAGTCACAAACATGGCGGAAAGTGATTTTTTTGTCAACCACAAAAGATATCCACGATGCAAGCGAAGTCATATAATGTACAACCATACGTTAAAAGGTGGTCTGCGAGCTGGCAACTTCTCCATGTTGGCTGCGGTGGATGACATCGAAGTGTGCGCAGCGTTATGTTGTGAGGAAAAGTACTGCGATTTAGGTATGCCACTTTGCACAGAAATATAGAGAAAATATAGAAACCAGAGGTGGAGATGGGAGTAACGAGGGAGGAGTGTACATAATTCCGAGAATTGAAAATAGAAATTCATTTAGATTTTTATTTCTAAGCAGAGCCGCTTTTTGTTAAGATATTAGCCGCCGAGTTTAAGGTTTAGTATCTGGGCGTGAGCATTGAAATTTTATGTTGGCCCATTTATTGTAAACCTGTTTTTAACCAATCACATACTCGTATCAATTCTAGCTCTTATGATTGGTGACAATTGTTATGCCGGAGATTGCGCCAGTCCGGAATTATGTTCAGCCGTACCTGTTCCACCAGGTTCAGCACAAAAATCACAAATCGCTTATATAACTGCACCAGGTCGAAAAAAAGCAGAGGATAAACTTGTGAACGCAGGTAAGTAAAATCAAATCATAGAAAATTTGTCCTCTTTTTGACAATATCGGAAAATACAAAATATATATTTACATTTGAGAGTTGTTTATGTCAGAATACACTAATACTATCTTCTACCACATTCTATGGTTATTTTATTGGTCAACTGGCTAAAAGGCTTACATGAAAAGAAGCTTAAAATTGCGAAACGAGATGCAGAGTTTTAAATTTCATAACGTACGCGAAAGTTTGGCAGAGTTCATATTCGAAAAGAAGTGAAACAAGTAGGATTTTAATTAGGGAACGTACAGTACAAGGTGGAAGAGAAAGAGCTCATTATTGATTTCAAGGTGCTTTTATATGCATAAAGAAGAGTATGCATATAAACAAAACTTGGCTTTCCAAAAGTTTGTACCTCCTTTGAATCATTCCTATCTCCTTTGAAATATTCCTATCTGCTTTGAAATATTCCTATCTGCTTTGAAATATTCCAATTCTTTTGAAATATTCCTATCTCTTTTGAATCATTCCTACCTCCTTTGAATCATTCCTACCTCTTTTGAATCATTCCTATCTCCTTTCAATCATTCCTACCTCTTTTGAATCATTCCTATCTCCTTTGAATCATTCCTACCTCCTTTGAATAATTCCTATGTCCTTTGAATCATTCCTATTTCTTTTGAATCATTGCTACGCCCTTTGAATCCTATCTCCTTCGAATCATTCCTATCTCCTTGTTCAAGCAAACATTGCGGAGATTTCAAGATGTCTTTTTCACATACCTTATAAGCAAAATTTTTCGTATTGAGTTTTTTGCATATATAGATGTGTTAACAGGTGTAATTCTTTTAGACTGG
This sequence comes from Hydractinia echinata, assembly GCA_030067915.1. Lineage (NCBI taxonomy): Eukaryota > Metazoa > Cnidaria > Hydrozoa > Anthoathecata > Hydractiniidae > Hydractinia > Hydractinia echinata. The sequence continues at coordinate 591,377 of JASGCC010000146.1, read as the reverse complement.
AGTTTGGTGTATCTTATTGTAAGTGCTTTGGTGATAGGAATCAGTGTGTTGGGCACAGCATGGACGGTTTGTTTGTGTGCACTGAAGTAAGTCCCTTTTAAAATGATAAAAAATTGATGTAATTACCTTTTTTTAACAGGAAATCTTATATTGTGGTAGAGTGGAACCCATTTCCTTCTAAACATCTATCCAACATGCATTCTGCAATGTAGCTATATTTTCTGGATGTTATCAGGCTTTAAGATTAAGGTTGTGCTTCAAGAAAGTCTTGGGATGTCCCTAATGATCTTTGGAGATTCTTTAGCATAACAAAACGATACTACACTATGGAAAGCCTGAGATGTTCTGAACTCGTTATAATTTTTGAAAGGTTCTGTTTTTTTTTACGATTTGTTCGAGTAACAAAAATATGTGCAATAATATTATCATTACTATTTTTCACCCAGAATAGCCTTTTCAGTTCCTAATGGTACTGTTATAAATGAGGGTCCTGCAAAGGAGGTCCTAGTGCATTTAAAGCTCCCATTTGAGCTCCGGAAGACGTGCAAGCACAACAGCCGCTCAACTAGACAACCGCCTAAGGATTCTGAGCTGAAAGGATGAATTCGAACTTTTTTAGTCTCTGGCATAACTCGGCCGGGGTTTGAACCCAAGACCTTCAGCACTGGAGGCGAACGCTCTAACACAAGGCCACCACTCGGCGGAAAAAAACATGTGTTTGTGCGAATGATTTTGAACTTTAGAGGAGTGTATTTGTGATTTTTATTTATTTCAGAAGACATCGTCGAAAAATGGTGAAAAAAAAGAAAGATACGTTTGGGAAATATTTTGGAATTGAGCAAGCAACTTCAATGAAAGGTTAATAGAGAAAAAATTGATTTGTTTAGAAAACTTACTTCACTTCTTCCCCTTTTATTTCGAAATTGCTAAAAAACGTTTCTTAGTTGGTAATAAACCTATGAAATTAAAAAACTCTATTTTATTTCTAAGGAGCTGTTTATATGAGAGGCGGGCCGGGACGTTTTCCCGCCCTTATCAATAATTGTACTAAAAATCACTTTGTGTTTATATATTTTTTTCCCGCGGGACACTTTCGTCCTGTCCCGGCTGAGCGGAATCCCGGATCAGGCAGGCATATCAACACACCGTCCCGGAAATGAACAAGTTAGCTTCTGCATATTTCAATTGAAAAAACAAAAACACAAAAATCATCCCAGCAAACGTCCTGTCCCGTCTCCCATATAAACAGCCTCTAACTAACTGACACAATGTTACAGAAGAGAGGAAAGTGAAGAAGAAAAGGGAAAAAGGAAAGTGAAGTCTGTAATTGAATTAGATTTGCATGAAGTAGACCTAACAAGAAGCCCTGTGGCCTAAAGATTTCCGCCATTAGCAATAATCTGAAAAAGTACTGAACTTTGAAGAGGACTGAGTAATATGGGGGAACAAAATCATTGAATATTCTAAAATTTTAAAATTCAATTTTTGATTACTATTGTAACTGTAAATCATAGCTAACTTAACTTACATAAACTTCATTTCTCTATAAGAACAATTTTAAAAGAAAAATAATAAACCTGAAAATTGATGAACAATAAAAACAAAATAAGAACAACGGCAAGGCTGAAAATTTATCTATTTTCTCTTTTTCTCTGAAAAACAGCTTGGAAAATATCTTTAAAGGTGGCAGCAATTTTTTTTTACATAATCAGTTACGAAAGGTTATTTTCAGACTACATATTCTTATTTTTTCTTTTATAACACACTTGCCACGATTTTATAGCTATAATACATTATCTTTCACCAAAAATATTCAGCCTCAACAATTCCTCTTTAAACTAAAATTCATCAATAATTAATTAGTTCTGCTGAATATAGCTTTAGTCCACGTGCTTGCAAAATTGTACAGAAGGAAATGACGTAATTATTAACGTCAATAACATCAAAGATGGCGCATTATAAGACGATCTTCATTATGCTAAACTGCACGAGCTTTAACTTTCGATAGCAAGTATTGTTCATTGGATAATAAAACAATTTGTTGCACTGTTAGGATTCTTATTGGCTTAAAACTCATTTTAGCCTCGTTCTCAGAAAAAAATCTGTCAAAACGAGGATTTAGGCTTTAGCCTGGATAAGTTTCGGGCCTCCAGCCTAGCTGCGCTGTCTCTATCTATCTCTCTATCTCTCTATCTACCTATCCATCTCCTCAGGCGATTTTAAAGATTCCGCCTTTGCTGGCGGAAATCAATAATCAAAAATTCTGGCAAACAATGAAAAAGTATTCAAAATTAAAGTTGTTTTTACACCTGCCAGTGTCTTTTTAGACCAAAACAAAAGTTTGGTTACCATAGCAACAAAACAAATACAAAGAAATGCCTAAAGCCTTTATTGACCGCGAATTTTTAAAGGAATTGAAAAAACATTTAACACTATCTCGAAAATTTATCTAATTTGCTTCACACGGTGTATGGTTCCACATTCTACAATCTCTGTGGTTGAGAAATGGCTACTGTGGCCAGTGAAGGATTGAGAGATCATGAAAGCATTGCGTCACACATATTTTTATTTAATCTTTTTAGATGAAATGCTGCATGAAGGAGAAGAACCAGTTGGCACATCATCTAGAAATAGTTTTAGTATGAGTGCCAGTGATATTCAAGTAAACAACGAACAATCAAAATCTACAAAAAACGATTCGTGAAAAAGAAATTCGAAAACAGACCTAACTAACGGACGTGAAAGGAAACATCAGTAATATATGTAAATAATAATAATAACAATAACTTTTTAGAAATTTGTTTTTATAAGAAAAAAAATTCTTAAAATAATATAAATATGTGAAGAACATGTAAAGGAGACTTCTACACACGACGCCCATCCTGTACCGACAGCGCATACATCTATCCAGCGCATACCTCTATCCAGCGTACACCACTATCCAGCGTACATCTTTATCTAGCAGACACATATTTTAGTCCTTCGGGAATATTTCCGTGGAATATAATTTCCATTAAGCAAAAATCAGTTGATATTTTGTTAATTGATCCTCTTCTTTCTTCTACTTTTTCCTAATCCTTCATGCAACAATTACAAGAGGAATTTTAATTTCCTATCCCTATCCTTGATTATTTTTCCAGGTGTAAAAAGTCTAGACCAAATCTCTAAAGCGGACAAAATTATTTGTCCCACGAGTGTCTGTTTTTGGGGAGGTTCTCCTATGTAGCTTGGAATGATTCTAACAAAGTTTTCAAATGTCATCCATAACTCTTTGTCTTCCTGGCAATGTGGGTAGAGTTGCGTTAATTATTTCTCTATTTGCGCCACCTTGCGACACATTGATTCTTGCACAACTTTTGTTAAAAATAAGTACGTAAAAAGTATTCGAAAGGTAATATCGACATAAAAACAATTTTGATGTCAAACAGCGCCGTAGGACTTTTAAACAAGTTTTTCCATAATTAAGGTAGATTTGGAGGGACTAATTTACAGTCAATGCCATCTTTATTAGCGCTTTCCAATTGTAATGAACTTTGATGGACTAGGAATGTCCCACGTACTATAGCTCACAGAGCTTGATAAATTCAAAAGAAATAGGTTTACAGACAAAAGTACAAAAGTTATTTTTCTTCAATATATTTCATAACATAAAATTTACACAAAGATAAAGTTAAAGGGTTTATAATGTTCTTGTTTCATCATTTCTAACAGTCTAATAATCGTCCTCTTCTTCTTCACCTTCATCGACGGAATCCATACCAACTTCTTCGTAATCTTTTTCCAAAGCAGCAATGTCTTCACGAGCTTCTGAAAACTCTCCTTCTTCCATACCTTCTCCAACATACCAATGGACAAAAGCACGTTTTGCATACATCAGATCAAATTTATGATCCAAACGAGCCCAAGCTTCTGCGATAGCAGTGGTGTTACTCAACATACATACAGCTCGTTGCACCTTGGCAAGATCTCCACCAGGAACAACAGTTGGTGGCTGATAGTTGATTCCAACCTTGAACCCTGTAGGACACCAATCAACAAATTGGATTGTCCGCTTTGTTTTGATGTTGGCAATGGCTCCATTGACGTCTTTGGGAACAACATCGCCTCGGAATAGCAAACAACAAGCCATGTATTTACCATGTCGAGGATCACATTTTACCATTTGGTTGTTTGGTTCAAAACAAGAAGTAGTAATGTCCGCCACACTAAGTTGTTCATGGAATGCTCTTTCTGCAGAGATAACTGGAGCATATGTGGCCATTGGAAAGTGGATTCTTGGATATGGGACTAAATTTGTTTGGAATTCAGTGAGATCAACATTCAATGAACCATCAAATCTTAATGAAGCGGTAATTGATGACACAATTTGACCAATCAGTCGATTTAAGTTAGTGTATGTTGGCCGATCAATGTTTAGATTTCTTCGACAGATGTCATAGATGGCTTCATTGTCAACCATGAAGGAGCAATCCGAGTGCTCAAGTGTGGTGTGTGTTGTTAAAATCGAATTGTATGGTTCCACAACGGCCGTGGATATTTGAGGAGCGGGGTAGATGGAAAATTCCAACTTGGACTTCTTCCCGTAATCGACAGAAAGACGTTCCATGAGAAGTGATGTAAATCCAGATCCAGTACCACCACCAAAGGAATGAAAGACCAGAAATCCTTGGAGTCCAGTGCATTGGTCAGCTATCTTTCGAATCCTATCTGAACATTGATCAATCTGCTCCTTCCCTACTGTGTAGTGACCACGTGCATAATTATTAGCAGCGTCTTCTTTACCAGTGATGAGCTGTTCTGGATGGAACAATTGGCGATATGTTCCTGTGCGAATTTCATCTAAATATAAAAACGGTTGAAAATTAACAGCAGTGGTGATTGCACCATCTTGCTTTGTTATGTTTAATTCATAATTCATATTGTGCGTTTCGATCGAATTAAAAAATATTTTTGGAACTTACCAACAACAGTGGGTTCTAAATCAACAAAGATAGCTCTTGGAACATGTTTTCCACTTCCTGTTTCACTGAAAAAAGTATTGAAAGAATCATCACCACCACCAATTGTTTTATCACTTGGCATTTGACCATCAGGTTGGATACCATGTTCTAAACAATACAATTCCCAACAAGCATTTCCCATTTGACATCCTGCTTGTCCGACATGAATCGAAATACACTCACGCTAAAGGTAAAGTTTTTAAAATAGATGAAATGTAAACAAACTGACTTGACACCCTTAAAGGGGCGGCTGATCGCAACTTTAAAGGGGCGGCTGATCGGTACTTCAAAATTTTTTTTATATAAAAGCTTGTTTTGTTGAAATAATAATCTCTTCTTAAACTTTCTTAGTAATTCTTAAACTTTAAATTAATATATTATAGTTCCAAAACATAATATGCACACAAATAAAGTTAAAATATTTAAGTTTACCATTTTGATTTTTTAGTTAATTCCAAAATTTTCGTCTTCGTATTTAACAAAACTTAAATTTTGATCGAGTGAAGAAGAAAAACGAAAAACTGATATTTCGATCATGAATGTGAGGCTTATTCTATTTATGTTAAATTCGTATTTGATATCTACCAATCAGATTAAACTAACCCCCAGCAGTGTATTTAAACCAATTGATTGGAAGTGTTTTTATTTTGACAACCTGCTATAAGTAAGTTATTATATTTAGTCACCAGGCCTTCGTTGTCATTGACAATAAAACTAAAAATGCAGGCACATTTTTTTAAAAAATATATATATATATTTGTTTAACATTGTTATTTCTGAAACTTCGTTTCTATAATTTTCAGCCTGAATATAATGTTAGATAACATGATGACATAAAAAAGTTGCTTTATTTAAAAAGGCGGAGGAAGTTTTTCAGCTTCATCTAATGTTGATTGGTTAAAAAACATCTGCATTTTCTTGCCGATGTCTTTACATAGAATATTTCCCAAAATAAACGCCGAACCCACATTACTTTCGGGACAAAACTTTCGGGGACACAAACTTTCGCATTTTTTGCGTATTTGGTCATTTTCGCAAACGTTTATGCTTTGACAATTATAAACTAGCAAAAAGCGAAAGTGTTTTTACGCGAAATCATGGATATTTTTTAAGATACGAAAGTTTTTTTACGCGAAGTCATGGATGTTTTTTAAGACACGAAAGATTTTTACGCGAAGTCATCGATATATTTTATGACACGAAAGTTTTTTTACGCGAAGTCATCGATATATTTTAAGACACGAAAGTTTTTTTACGTGAAGTCACGATATATTTTAAGACACGAAAGTTTTTTTACGCGAAGTCATCGATATTTTTTATGACACGAAAGTTTTTTTACGCGAGGTCATCGATATATTTTAAGACACGAAAGTTTTTTTACGCGAAGTCATCGATATATTTGAAGACACGAAAGTTTTTTACGCGAAGTCACGATATATTTTAAGACACGAAAGTTTTTTTACGCGAAGTCATCGATATTTTTTATGACACGAAAGTTTTTTTACGCGAGGTCATCGATATATTTTAAGACACGAAAGTTTTTTTACGCGAAGTCATCGATATTTCTTGGATATCAGGATTTCTTGAAACAGTAATGGACGCAGACTTTTAATTACTAAAAATAGGAGAAAAGAATGAAAAATAGAATTGTTGCTATTTGCAAATGATTTTCCCTTTTATATGAAGTGATTTTTGATTTTCGCGAAAGTTTCTGCCCCTAAAGTACAATTTAATAAGAAAATTGTACCCACTGCTCGCGTATCAACCGACGCTAATCCTGTTGCTACGATATTGCGCATGCGTAAAAATATACATCGTTTGAATGGGCCGATGCATGATATCAATATTGATACTGCTCTTTTATAACCTTACAAAATGTATTTAAGTGTTTTGGATAAATTCTAAATTTATTTTCCAGGAATAGACCCTTTTATCGATAGCGACACCATTTTGAAATTTTTTCAGTTTCGCAATGCATCTCCGGACGGCTTGGGTATCTTAGAATTTAAAACATTACGCAAAATCAGAAGACGATATCCATTTTGAGGCTTGGAAGATTGTTCATACTTGGATTTTTGTAAAATGGGAATTAATGATTGTTGTGATGTTGGACCTTGTAATAATGCTCGAAAATATAAGGAAAATATGTAATTGAGCCACATATCTCTGCATACGATGGAAGTCTTGAGTTAAAATTTTGGAAGTGTCCTGATCCAAAGTTTTATTCCAAATGGGGGTTTGTATGTAACATTTTTAAGAAGTACAGTGTTATATATTCAAATCTATTTAAGTATGGAAGACCCACTGATGTTAGCAAACACCCTGCACTGTATTTGAAAGAATATGTTAAAGAAAAGGAAAGAAAACAACCAAAGGACAGGCAGGTATTGCCTTGTGCATCCAAAAAACGCAAATCAGGCAGAATATCGACATTTAAAAAAAAAAAAGAAGCATCAGTAGGATCAGCCGGTGAAAAAGTAAAAGAAGAAATTATAACATCCGATACTGTCTTATAATTTCTGTTGATGTTTGCTTAAGGTTTAAAACCATGAAATGTTAGGTTTAGATACCACCAATAACTCCATTCACACGACTTTATAATGAACATATATTGTGCTTTGTACGTTAACGTGATCATTTTTCTATAAGAACACAAGATGCAATGCACTTCATTGGACTAGGAACGTCCCACGTACTAAAATTCGCAGAGCTAGAAACCTTCTAGAAAAATAAGTTTGCAGACAAAAGGAAAAAAGTTATTTATTTTTCCTCAATATATTCCATAACATAAAATTTACACAAAGATAAAGTTAAAGGTTTTTTAATGTTCTTGTTTCATCATTTCTTAACCGTCTAATAGTCGTCATCTTCTTCTTCATCTTCATCGACGGAATCCATACCAACTTCTTCATAATCCTTTTCCAAAGCAGCAATGTCTTCACGAGCTTCTGAAAATTCACCTTCTTCCATACCTTCTCCAACATACCAGTGGACAAAAGCACGTTTTGCATACATCAGATCAAATTTATGATCCAAACGAGCCCAAGCTTCTGCGATGGCAGTGGTGTTGCTCAACATACATACAGCTCGTTGTACTTTGGCAAGATCTCCACCAGGAACAACAGTTGGTGGTTGATAGTTGATTCCAACCTTGAAGCCTGTAGGACACCAATCAACAAATTGGATTGTCCGCTTTGTTTTGATGTTGGCAATGGCTGCATTGACGTCTTTGGGAACAACATCGCCTCGGAATAGCAAACAACAAGCCATGTATTTACCATGTCGAGGATCACATTTTACCATTTGGTTGTTTGGTTCAAAACAAGAAGTAGTAATTTCAGAAACACTGAGCTGTTCGTGGTATGCCCTTTCTGCAGAGACAACTGGAGCATAAGTCGCCAAGGGGAAATGGATTCGAGGGTAAGGGACAAGATTGGTTTGAAATTCAGTTAAATCCACATTAAGAGCCCCATCAAATCTAAGAGACGCAGTAATTGAGGAAACGATTTGACCAATGAGTCGATTTAAGTTAGTGTATGTTGGTCGATCAATGTTTAGATTTCTTCGACAGATATCATAAATGGCTTCATTATCAACCATGAAAGCGCAATCAGAATGCTCCAATGTCGTGTGTGTCGTTAAAATCGAATTATACGGTTCCACAACTGCTGTTGATATTTGAGGGGCAGGATAAATTGCAAATTCCAACTTGGACTTCTTCCCGTATTCAACAGAAAGACGTTCCATGAGAAGAGATGTAAATCCAGATCCAGTACCACCACCAAAAGAATGAAACACTAGAAATCCTTGAAGTCCAGTGCATTTGTCAGCTAGCTTTCGAATCCTATCCGAACATTGGTCGATCAGCTCCTTTCCTACTGTGTAGTGACCACGTGCATAATTATTAGCAGCATCTTCTTTACCAGTGATGAGCTGTTCTGGATGGAACAATTGACGATATGTTCCTGTACGAATTTCGTCTAAAAAATGAAATCATTTGAAAATTAACAGCAGCAGTGGTTGAATTTTCTTTCTGTGTTAGATTTGGAATGCAAAATTATTTATGGAAACTTACCAATTACGGTAGGTTCCAAATCAACAAAGATAGCTCGTGGAACATGTTTGCCACTTCCAGTTTCACTGAAAAAAGTATTGAAAGAATCATCACCACCACCAATTGTTTTATCACTTGGCATTTGACCATCAGGTTGAATACCATGTTCTAAACAATACAATTCCCAACAAGCATTTCCCATTTGACATCCTGCTTGTCCAATATGAATCGAAATACATTCACGCTAAAGGAAACATTAACATTCTTGCTTTCATAAATTGGAAAATATTTTGTTGTTGTCATTTTAAATTTTGTCATTGTAGTATACTTTTTACTCTCTTTAAAATCGTTACATCTAGTTGAAATATTCATGAATTTGCCGATGTTATGCACTGCAAAAATGGATTCACAAATAAAAATTAGACTCAAAAAATATTTCAGAATGGTTTTTGTTTTTTTGTTTTTCAAGCTTCGTTGTTTCACATTGTTATTTTACCAATTATTGTTAAAAAAATATCATGCGCAGAAAACAAAAAAATAAAGTTGCCATAACTTACCATGTTTCTTTTCCTGAAAAATCTTCAAATCACGAAAAATAATATTAATAAAGTAGTTCTATCAACGAAGCAACGTTTCGCGAAAGCAACTTACTTAGTGTAAAGTAGTGAATACTCATAAAAAAGAGAAATCACGGCTTAACATTCAAATCATACAGCATGCTTCATTCACTACGATGTATTCATTCTGAATAGATATTACAATCAACCAATCAGAAGACGAGAAGTATGTATCAACTCATGCGAATGAATCAGAAGATATAGCTTTTATTTTGACAACAAGTTGCATGAATTATTTTACGTGTTAGTGAATTTTTATTGTTTATTTTTTTTTTGCTAATGACTACGCCTTATATATATTTCGATCCAGACTCCCATATTTTGAGCGTTTTCATTATCAAAACGTCCACAAAAATCCCTGGAATTGAAGTTGTAGTTTTCATGGAAACATTCAAACATAGCTGACAACTCGCAGAGGAGAAACTTCTACTCGTGTTGTGTGCACAGAAAATATTTAACTGGCAGTATGTATTTGCGCTTTTGGTAAAGTTTCCCGCCGTATTATTTTATGATAATGTGCCAACTGTGTGGGACACTGTGGATATGGACTTTTTATTTCTTAAAAATAAGCAAAAAATGCGTCTAATTCGTTAAACATTAAAGTAGTGGCTTTGTGTCGATATATTAGGTTGAAGGCAATAAAAATAGCGAAACATTATACTTAAAAGTTTGAGACTAAAGACGGGCGCAAATGCGTCAAACTGTTCATCAAACAGCTCATCAAACTGTTTGATGAAAATTTTATCAAACTGCGAATGTTTGATGAAATCGAATTTTCTATTTGCGTCAACTCGTCAAACACGTTTTATCAAAACATTCGAAATGATTGAAGGCCTATTCATTTACAAAATTTCAAAATGGCGGCTGATATGGCGAAACTTCTGGTATTGAGTGAGCTTATGGATTCTGATGATGAAAAGCCACATCGAGGAAAAACACGCAGCTGGATAAAACGAAGAGATGAAAAGGGATACTTTAATAACATTGTAAAGGAACTAAAAATCGAAGATCGATTTGGATTCCGAGAAATGTTCCGAATGGATATTGTTGATTTTGAGTTAATATTAACCAAAATTTCGGATTTAATTTCGCCTAAGGAGAGACTTGGTGGAACCAAACCCGTGAATGCTGATGAAAGGCTAGCATTAACTTTACGGTTTTTAGCTACCGGGGAAGCTTTTAAATTGATCTCTGTTTCACTTTCTGACGTTGCCATTTTGTCTTGTTCAACGTTCAACGTTCAATGAATGACCGAATGAGCATATGTTTTTTGTTTTGGAATATCAAAAGCAGTATTCGAATGTCGAAAATGTTCGAAAGACGTTCGAAACGTTCGAAAGACCCTCCACTGTTGATATTTTTTGCACTCATCGCGGTTATAAAAAATGACTGTTTGATGAAATTCGACTCAAATGCGTCAAACAGCCATCAAACAGCAAAACTCGGTTTGATGAACCCATTTTGTTTGATGAAAAGTTTGATCGCGATCAAACTTCATCAAACTTCATCAAACTTCATCAAACTTCATCAAACTTCATCAAACTTCATCAAACTTCATCAAACTTCATCAAACTTCATCAAACTTCATCAAACTTCATCAAACTTCATCAAACTTCATCAAACTTCATCAAACTTCATCAAACTTCATCAAACTTCATCAAACTTCATCAAACTTCATCAAACTTCATCAAACTTCATCAAACTTCATCAAACTTCATCAAACTTCATCAAACTTCATCAAACTTCATCAAACTTCATCAAACTCAATTTTTTTCTTCTTTTCTCATTTTTTCGAAAAAATCATGTTGATAGTTCAACTCAAAAGCATCAAAATTTTCATCAAACTCGCTAGCACGTCTTAAATATCGGGTAAAACTGGTTGGAAAAAAGTGACTAGGGACCACATGGGACCAAAATTGTCAAAAAAAATTCAGAAGAAGGACTTACATACTGTTTCACAAAAAATAGGTTGACAGTGTTACTAAAAAAAATATTTGCCATATCTTCTGAACCGTTTGACAAAATGTCATGATCCTATATAATATTTTGATCAGCGTTTTTATGCAATACAGCAGGGTAAAAAAATTAAGACTGTAGATGGACGGGTCATGGCTGAAGTTATTCAAAGTTATAAAATCAAATAACTCTTCATTTTTCAAAGTAAATTTTTCCACGAGTTTGGAAGCTAGTTTCTTTATTAAAGAAGAGGCGAACAAAAAAATTTTTTGTGGCAGCCAGATAATAAATTTTAAGCGAGAAAATTTTTTTTAATAGATTTCTAAATCCTAAAATCTACTATAATAACAAATAAATAACTGTATTAATCTATTTATCTTTCTAACAACATTTTTACAGAATTTTTATGGCTGTATGGGGTGAAAATAAGTAGGTTTTAGATGTACTTATCAGTAAACATCGAAAATGAGATCTTTGACTTGAAATAACTAAGAATATTTTACGTACTATAGTAGTAACAGCATTTTATGACCTTCGTTTAAACTTAAGAAATATCCGTCATACCAACAACAATATTTTTTTCATGTTTTGAGTCCCTTTTCCACAACATACTACGAGCTTCGAACGATAAAGTTTGTTATGACGAGATGGCGCCGAATTTGAATAAATATACAGACTGGAAACATTCAACAACAAATCGAACGCACGATAGGGTGGCTTCATCTTTATTAACGAATCTTTCTTAACTTTCTTTATCTTCACTCACTAAGTAAATATCAATTTGTTACGTACGTTCAATAGCTAGTTTAAAATAATAAAAATCAATATATAAAGGGTTGCGTAGCGGGAACAGGCTCCCTATGTTCGCAAGCGGAATATTATACTCGACGGTGCAATTAAGAAATTTTTTAAGCAATTTACAAGTCCCCAAGCAACCTCGTCCCCAGGGTTCTTTTTTCACTTTTTGATAATGGTTGGTCTCCAGGTTTTCTTTTTACAATGAGAGTCGAGGTGCAGAGCACTTCTGTTCCGTACAAGTTATTAAAAATCGTGAATCTATTATAAACGCATTCGTTTTTCAGCAAGTACAAACGGCATACTCGTTGCAAAATTTAACGAAATTAAAAATTTATAGAAAACACTACAAAGAGAAATCCTAAGGAGTTTTCTTACATAATTAATAATTCTGTTTTCCATTTTTTGGTTTTTGAACTATTTACTCTGTGTTCTCACATTGACTGAACGATTATTTGGCTACTAAGCGCTTATTAAAAAGTTTGCAGAATAAGCATTCTAGTACCCAGAGCTATTTGCGATAAACATCGAAAAACATTTTTTTATCATATCAACAGCAACAACATCAAGAACAGTGCACAGTACACACTGACCCGCAAAGCAGCGTCTTCGAATTTGCTAAATTAAACATTCGAACCTTACAACATGATGGATAAACATCGTTTCGAGATTTCTTTATTACGTTTTCATCAGATAAAGCGGCCACAACATTAAACTACCCTGCGTGCGTTGACTGTTGACAATTATCAATCAAGAACAGTAAAAATGACATTCTATTGTTCTGTTCGCTGAACTAAGTTAAACAAAACAAAGAAAGGGTACATCAAGAAAAGAGTTTTAAACATATTTTTACCGGCGAGCATATTTAAATCTTTTTACATTTTTTGTTAAAAAATATTTCTATACTAAAACTATCTATTACTATAGCCATCATTTTGTAGGTACTGTTGGGTAATCTAAAACATAAAAGACATGGTGTTTGTAATGTAGAGAGAGAAATAAAAAGCAGGTTCGGAAGTTTGTTGAAAAAATTTGTTAGCTAGCTATATAAAAGAAACATTATAAGAGAATTAGTTTTTTACCTAAAGTAAAAGTAATATCGTTAAAAACCTGAGTTCATTTCTTCTTTTTCCCTCTTTAAAGGCCGGGGCAAACGATTCCAACATTCCATCCAACACACATCCAACACCCATGTTGGATAAATGTTGGAATCGTTTGAACGAAAGTAAAATTTATAAAAGAAGAAAAAATGACGCCAAAAGAAGAAAAAAATAGTTGGATGAAGTTGGATGAAAGTTTGTTCGCCATCAAACTTTTCATCCAACTTTTGCCTCTTTTTCTCGCTCGATTTTCCTGTTGGAATCGTTTGAACACTTTTCGTCCAACATTTGAATGATGATGACGTCAATCGAAAGAAAATCGAACGTTTTTATTCGAAAAGTTCTCAAAGAAATTGTGTATAAATAAAGATGGTAGAAAAGCTGTGTATAAACTGTGTGTAAACAAAACACAAACACGGACAGTGAAGACGAGCAAATTTTTTCTGAAATTAAAGCTGAAAACACCGGAGTGGAAGGGAAGAAGAATATAGAAGAGAAGAATCTAAAGCAACTCCTTCTATTAAATTTCCCTCGTCGTCAAATGAATCCACTAAGACGTTCGGGCGATAGGTATTCTGCGATGTTTGGCTCTTACATAGCATATTGTGAAGGGCTAGCGTTGTCAGAATGATATTTTCGACTCGTTTTGGAGAAAGTGGAATTGTGGTGTGATATATTCGCCATTTGTTTGCCAATATTCCAAAAAGATTCTCAGAAATTCGTGTAGAAATTCATGTCTGTAGTTGTAAATTCTTCTATCGACAGTCAGATTGTTTTGGGGATATGGTTTCATCATATATGTTTTAAGCGCAAAGGCGTCATCTCCCAAAAAAACGAATGGCATATTAGGATATGCATCTGAAATTGACTTTTTTTTGGAAGTTCAACAACTCCATCCTCAATAGATGACTGTAGCTGCGATTTGTTCCAAACTCCCCCGTCATTTGTTCTGCCGTTTGAACCTACATCCGCCCATAAACACTGGTAATCCGGACCTGCTATTGCCATTAAGATAATTGAAATAAAATGATCCACCATTATCTCTTTTTTTAATTGTAACATGTTTTCCATCAATTGCTCCTAACGCGTGCGGATAATTCCAGCGATGTTCGAACCTCTCTGCAATGTGTCCCCATTCATCAGTGGATGGCAAAGGTACAAAGATGTGCAACATCCTTTCAACAATTGCATCACAACAGCCTTTGATAATGTAAGACACAGCCCCTAGTGATATTCGAAATTGGAAGGACAACGAGTGAAAAGATTCGCCTGTTGCAAGAAATCGTAGCGTTAATGCAAGTCGTTCATTTGATAGTATAGGACGATTTCCTCCACGTGCTTTTTCTTGGGGGGAAATGAGATCGTCAATGTGACTCAAAACAATCTCAAAATCTTCCACGCTCATTCTAAACATCTGCTTGAACGACATCCGATCCTCCACTATCTCCTTGACCAAAGTCTCATATATTCCAAACTGGCCTCTCCTTTTGACCCACTCTCTTGTTTTACCCCTTCAAGGCTTTTCGTCATCAGAATCAGCGAATTCTGATAAAATAATCGGGAGGAGCATGTCTTCTGCCGCCGCCATGTTTAGTTTGAAATGAATGAGTAGAGCATGTGCTAATGAATGAATGAACGACATTTTGGATAAAGCTAATGTTGGATGTTACGATTAAACGCTTTTAAGGGCATCCAACATTCATCCAACATTCATCCAACATTTGTCCAACAATTCATTTTTGATGTTGGATGGCATGTTGGAATCGTTTGCCCCGGCCTTAAAACACAGACTGTAAACGTAATTCGAGGAGCCATCATAAAACACACAAAAATGATAAACTTTATTAATATTCTTTTATTTTCCTTTGATCACATGACAAAACTTTATAACTTTCCTCAGCAGTTTTTATTGTTTACGATTTTTTTCCTCTTTTCTTGTTTGAAAGAAGAAATTTTGAACGTCGTAATCGATTTCCAATTTTGATTTGCACATTTCGCGCCGAAAAGTCACTTCAAACCCAGTACGCAAAAATATCTTCTTTGAAATACGCCAGTAGTTAAAATACTTTTTAATCTGGATGTCATAAGCACAACCGGACTAAAGGTCATAAGTGAACACCTGGCTAACTTTTTAAAAAAGTTCCTTCGTAAGAAATATTTTCGCTCGCTTAAATGGCAAATGGGCTTCGCTCGCTGGCTTAGCTCCGCAATAAGTTCGTCACATGTTGTTCAACATTTTTTGCTATTTTGATCTTTAAGTTTTTCTTTATTCATTATTTTGTGCGTATTGACCTATGACCTTCACAATAAGGAGAAATATATCCTATTGTTTTTTAATTAAGCCACTCGTTTGGCAAATGCATAAAAATAGTCAATTATAAATAATTCAGCACTCACAAAGATGTAAACAAAACTGGTATTTTTAACAGACTGTTTTATATTTTGGGTCTACTCTGTTGTCGTTCTGCAAAGTGAAAATTTACCGTTTTTATAACTCTACGAATATTTTTAATATCAAAACATTCTTAGTCTTTGTTTCTAGACTTTTTTGTTATGATGGTGTACATGTAAATTGATTCATTATGTAGCAGACCAAGCCAATCGGTCTGGTCTTTAAAATCAACACGGGCATCATGAACTTTTATTATGCAGCCGTGCCGTGCGCAGTTTGCCTCTCCTTTAATATCCGTTTTTTGTTTGTTTGTGCGCAAGAAAAACGTCGTGCTACAGGCACACGGAATAGAGTTAATTTAAAGACAGGCGACACCATGGATTTTTCCACGGATTAACGACTGTAATAATAGTCGTATGTCTGTCTCACCGCAAAATGAAACTACAGCAGCGAGACATTTCTTATGTAAGAAAGGACAGGCAAACTCGTGGAATGTCTCTGTAATAATACCCATATTTTGCCTGTGTGTTCAAAATGATAGCTTATATTCCTGTGAACTTTTCGCAACTTTTTAGAAACCAGGGGGAGTTATTAAATTAAAAACCGAACTTTAGTCGCACCTACGATTATATTAATCAATAATCTAAACGAGGAAAAAAGATTTTTCATCTTAATGTACGAGGTTTTCTGAATAATATTGACCAAATTGCAATTTTATTTCACGACTTCAAAAATAATGATATATTAACTATATCAGAAGTTCACATACAACGACAACCCGAACCCTACTAACATACCGGGGGATACATTTATTTGACGTACAAGAGAGAAGGGGAAGTGTGGTGGTGTAGCAATGTACATTTCACACCTTCTTATGTGGAAGCACTGTGCGAATTTAGAACATAGTGAATTAAAATGTTTATGGGTGGAAATCTTTCAAAAAAACGCAGAATGTTTCTAAGTCGGGACAATGTATAGATTTTATATCAGCCTTTTTTGTTGGAAAATTTATGCTCAAAGTTTCTTTGATTGCGCTGACATTGTAATTATTTCTGGTTGGTTTTCTTATTCTTTTTTTAAGTGTGGATAGAACGTGAAATGATTGCAAGAAACATACTAAGAAAAACCCAAAAATTTATCGTAATATCATTCAGCTTTAATTATGATATTTATTTGCAGTTTAGTTACAGAAAGGAAATTAAAATGTAAAATATTTTAACAACAATCTTAGACAAAATTATTGAGACAATGGTAGTTTTTTTTCGTCATTTTTAAATCATGGACAAAGGAGTTAAATGCTCAATGCTCTACAGTCAGCATTGCTTGTCGCATTCTCCAGCACACTCGCACTACAAACTAATCCACGTAGAGGATCCGCGAGCCCAGCACACTTCAAGAGATTGGACTCTACTACATAACCTAAGTTCCTAAACATTGACTCAGAACATTGAGAAGTTAAAAATGCGTGATTATAGTACAGAAATAACCTATGTAATTGCTTGAGGTGATGAACTGTGAAATTAGCTTTATTGTTACAATATATTTTGACGAAGATTTATAACGAATATAGAAAGCTATTTAAAAATTTGCTGCACCATTTACTGACATCTTTGTTGTAAAACTTAGTGATGTCTTGTGGTTACAGTTTTCTATCCGCCATTTTATTTTTGCGTGAGATTTCCTTGTACCATGCTCAATGAGTAGATTGTAAGTCTGCATCTTTTTCCGATAGGAAATGTAAAACTCATGAATTTTTACGCTTCATATCAAACGACAAACGCTCTTGCACCATTTTATGAACAATTCAAAATGACCATTGTTTTCCCTAGAGTGTCAATAAACCTGATTTTGACCACCTGCTACCTCACTGTTGGTGAACTTGTGCACTGCAGATAGATAATTTGGCTAATAGATATCGCTATCTCGGGCTTGTTGTGATACCAATTGACCTGCTTCGAAGTCTAAGAGTTAAAAGATTAACGCCTTGAGGTTTGTTTCACTTCGAAGAAAACAAAGAAAGTAAAAAATAAGAAAGTAAACTTAACAATGTGTGAAGAGGAGTTGTCCTTTATGTAATGATCAAGGTTTTGACAAGTTTGTTTGTTTTTTTCACTTGATACAGCACCAATTACAATTACTGTAACTTACACCGCCCTATCTATTTGAAAAAGAATGTCTTATTTTAACAGGACTATGTAACAAGCGCATTTTATTAATTTTTACATTTAAATAAACCATTTAAGCTAATCGTATATCTTGGCGTTAAAAATATACTCTGAATTCACTGCTAAAAATGTTTAAAGTTAACATATATAAAAGCAGTTCACTAACACAACGAAAAATTTCAGTGAAGACCAAAAAATATTAAAATGGTTCAAATATACAAAAATATACAAAAAATGAAGAAGAGAAAGAAGGTCTACCTTCAGGAAATTAATTTTCGCAGATTTGCAAGTTGATTCCACGAATATTGTTAAGAATTTCGTTATTCGCGAAATTCGCAAAAATTATTTCTTGTAAATTTTACATTTATTTCTGTCTTCTGAAAAATTATTTACACCATTCTTATCTTCAGGTTTTACGGCATTTATAATAACAAATATTGAATACTTCTGCAGTTCACATAAATCTTCCGATAAATTAATATAATAGAAAGAGAGAAATACCATTTTTCGAAAATTAGCAGAATTTCGAGTAATAATTGGACTTGTTAATTTCGCGAAGTTTATTGGTTTTTTTGCAAAAAATTTCGTGAAAAATAATTCTCTCAAAGTATTTATATACTTCAAAGTTTAATATTCATCATCTCCTTCATCATTTGGCGTAACAGCGCAAATTTCTTCGTAATCTTTTTCCAACGCCGCCATATCTTCACGAGCTTCTGAAAACTCTCCTTCTTCCATGCCTTCTCCAACAAACCAGTGGACAAAAGCACGTTTTGCATACATCAGATCAAATTTATGATCCAAACGAGCCCAAGCTTCTGCAATAGCAGTAGTGTTGCTCAACATACATACAGCTCGTTTTACTTTGGCAAGATCTCCACCAGGAACGGTAGTTGGTGGTTGATAGTTGATCCCAACCTTGAAACCTGTAGGACACCAATCAACAAATTGGATTGTTCGCTTTGTTTTGATGTTGGCAATGGCTGCATTAACATCCCTTGGTGACACATCTCCTCGAAACAGCATACAACAAGACATGTATTTACCACATTCTGGGCGGCATGTTACCATTTGGTTTTGTGGCTCAAAGCAAGAAGTAGCTAGTTCTCCCACACTGAGTTGCTCGTGATGTGCCCTTTCTGTGGATATTATGGGTGCGTAGCTGACAAGAGGAAAATGAATACGGGGGTAAGGTACCAGATTTGTTTGAAATTCAGTCAAATCAACATTAAGGACCCCATCAAATCTAAGAGAAGCAGTCACTGAAGATACGACTTGACTAATGAGTCGATTCAAATTACTGTATGATGGTCGTTCAATGTCTAGGTATTTTTGACATATATTATAGAGGGCTTCGTTGTCAACCATAAAAGCACAATCAGAGTGCTCGAGTGTTGTGTGTGTTGTTAGGACAGAATTGTATGGCTCCACAGCAGCTGTAGACAAACGTGGAGCAGGATAAATTGCAAATTCTAACTTGGGTTTCTTTCCATATTCGACAGAAAGGCGCTCCATGAGAAGTGATGTGAAACCAGAACCGGTACCACCACCAAAGGAATGAAAAACGAAAAAGCCTTGAAGGCCAGAACAAACATCTGAAATTTTTCGAATTCGGTCGACACATTGCTCAATTATCCCTCTTCCCAATGTGTAGTGACCACGTGCATAATTATTGGCAGCATCTTCTTTACCAGTGATGAGCTGTTCTGGATGAAACAATTGACGATATGTTCCTGTACGAATTTCGTCTAAAAATAAAATCATTTGAAAATTAACAGCAGCAGTGGTTGAATTTTCTTACTGTGTTAGATTTGGAATGTAAATTTATTTATGGAAACTTACCAATTACGATAGGTTCCAAATCAATAAATATGGCTCGTGGAACATGTTTGCCACTTCCAGTTTCACTGAAAAAAGTATTGAAAGAATCATCACCACCACCAATTGTTTTATCACTTGGCATTTGACCATCAGGTTGAATACCATGTTCTAAACAATACAATTCCCAACAAGCATTTCCCATTTGACATCCTGCTTGTCCGATGTGAATCGAAATACATTCACGCTGAAAGAAAAAATTGAAATTGATTTTACAAAATTTGTGCCTCTAACTATTGACATGTTCCAAAGAATCTCCAATGCTCTGGGACTTATTATAATATTTCATTTTGTTTGAAAAATGTTTTGCGAGATAATAATGGTCATGTTTCTAAAACTGAATAGCAAACGTCGTGGTCACACGGAAACCTTCCTATTTTCCTGATGTGAACCAGTGTAAAATTTTCGCGCAATTATTTTCCTCAATTTTGCTCCACTCAATTTCTCCCATCACAAAATTATTGGCAATTTTTAAATTTTCCTTGGCATATCATCGCGGATTATAAAAAAAAGATGTGTTAAATGACGCTAATTTAGCTTCACGAATCTTTAAAGGGATTCCTGCATTTAAAATGATAGTTTTGTAACAGAATTGACAATAGGAGTTAAAGGATTGTTCGCCTTTTTCTGACGTCAGCAAAATGCAACTATGATAACTTTTTTTATTTCTTTAATGTATCCTAGGAGGGTAGCAAAAGAGAGTTTTCAAATTATAAGCTGAATAAAACACCTGCCCGCGCTTCGCAGATACTCCAATAGAAAAAATATAGTTTGCTCTCCTTCTCTGTCTCTCTATGCACCTAAATCTATCATATCACATTACTGCGCCAGTTTCATCACTCCAGTATTAACCAATCAAGAGCTCAGCCCTAAACCCCAAGGTTGTGTAAATTTAATGTTTTAGCGATTTCTTACCATTTTTTTCTTTGATCCGTCCAAGTAACGATTCGGTTTGGATCAATATTAAAAAGCTCTAAATATCCAAAACTCAAATATTATTTCACATTTTCAATTTTTTTACAATGCAGTGGAATTGTAAAATAAACTGACCCATACACACTGACATACTGACTGGCATACACATTGGTTTAAAATTGCAGTTGCTTGAACATGTGAAACAAATTTGCATCGCAACATATGAATAGAGTCAGTCACATAAGAAGTAAAAACAATATATACATCAACAACTAAGTCTTTCACTTGTTTACATAAAATATTGTTTAAAAACAGAGAAACCAATATATTCTTAAAGAGTCGTGTCCTCATACATACGAGATTTACGTTACATATTTATAGACACGTCAAATCCATATTATCATTTGTTGTGGCAATTTTTTTTATTTATTACTTTTCGTGTCGACTCGCCATTTTTTTCTGTCGACTCGCCGTTTTTTCCTGTCGACTAGCCACTTTCTCTCTCCATACGCCACTTTTTTTTCTGTTTACTCGCCATTTTTTTCTGTCGACGTGCCGCTTTCTATGTCCATGCCCCACTTTTTTTCTGTCGACTCGCCACTTTTTTTCTGCCGACTCGCCACTTTCTCTGTCCATAAGCCACTTTTTTTGTGTCAACTCGCCACTTTTTTTTCTGTTTACTAACGATTTTTTTTATCGACTCGCCGTTTTCTATTTTCATACGACACTTTCTTTCTGTCGACTTCGACACTTTTTTTCTGTCGAATCGCTACCTTTTTATATTGCCTTGTTGCAACTTATTATAGCATATATTTTTGCAAAGTCTATGGAAATTGGAAAAGTAAAGGGCCTGAGAATTTGTTTACAACAAGTAATGAGTTGTGAGCGAAGTTGGTGTGAATTACATGTATTAAGACTATGTTCACACATTGCGGATAAGTTTCATTCCGGAATCGTTTTATTCCGGAATGACGTGTGAACATGTTTTTCGAAAAACAGAGGAGCGAAATCATTTCACTTTTTATAGCGGAACAGAATCATTCCGTTCCGCATATCGGATAGCTTCAAACCGTGTGAACGCGAGGCCTATCCGCAACAAAAGTCATTTCGAAGCGACATCTATCCGCAATGTGTAAACATAGTCTAAAGGGGTACAAAACGATTCTTAAGTAAGATCTCCGTCATTGATGTTGAACTCCATATTCGCACATTATTAATATAACATTGTGTAATACCAGACCAGTCAGAAGGTCAAAGTACGAGAAATAGACCTATTTCCATATCCATTTGATTCCGCGAAATATGCATACGCAAAATGCAGAATAACATGAAAACGAGATTAGTTATGAGCTAATTTCGGGATGCTGGTTGTTTACATGCAAGTTTGAAGAACGTACCAACAAAATGTTGACTTTTGCAGCTTTTAACTAGCAGTTTCACATAATCGTAGTTAACACAGTTATAAAGAGGGTTTTGGTAGTGGTAGTGTGACAAAAAAAGTTAAAATATTGAAGATTTTAAGGGCGTATCTTTTGGTATATGTTAGCTAGCTAAACCTCTACTAGCCACGTTAAAAACCCAGCCACGTTTTCAGAATAATGTGAATACATTTTTATTTACTGCTTCCAACTAGATTTAGAACTAAAACTCCATATACAGTTTACTAACGCTCAGTGGCACTTCATATTACTTCTGATCAGTTCAAAAAATTAAAATTAGCTTTCTGGTAGCTAAGCCAAAGTAGCCTGCGGCTAAGCTAAAACCCTGGAAAAACATATTGTAAATATTATTTTGAGCTCTCCATTCCCCCAAAATGAATATCGAATATGCTTGACTGATGCTAACAGAAGTACTCCAGAAACTTAAAAAAAGTAACATTGACTTCGGGGGGGAAGGGGATGGCACAGTAAAGAGATTTCAACTTCAAGAATAATGAAAAGGCTGTATTTTCTTATAGCATTTTCACAAGTATTTTTTTCAGGGTTGTAACTATAGCTTAGCTGCATAAGTTATCAACAAATCATTTTTCAACAATTGTTGTGTAAACTGATATTTTAAAATTAATATTTTGTAACTGTCACACTCCCTCTATCACTACTCTCTCTCTTACTGACTGTCAATAATCGTACATTTGTATCAAGCATTGTGATGGTTAACCTTAATACTTACAGTTCGTAAGTAATATGAATTGATAGAGCATAGATCTTATTATAAATCCCCATATGTAGAAAAAGTAAAGTCTTTTTTTTTAAATGGCACCCTATTTTTTTAGGTTTTTATCCAAAAAAAAAGGAAAATAAAATAATATACTTTTTCTTATAAGAGTTCTGGATTTCAGCTATAAAAGTGCTTAATAGTTATCAAAATTCAATCTACGATAGAGGCTTAAAATTTAACACAAATAAGCAAGAACATTCCAAGGAAAGTTTAAAGTCCAACTTTTCCCACCAAGTCAAATTAGTATCCTAATTCTGAAATCACAAATGTGTAAAATGTGAGTTATAAATACTTCCAAAACTACCCAATTAACGAGTTTTAAGGCACCCACAAGGTCAACTCAACTACTATTTTAAAACCAAAGTCAGTAAGCCTGGCTAATGTTATTTACACAGATCAATAACTGGAGACACAGGATATATACCAACAACATCACCAATTTTGGTAAACAGCTTGAAATTTCATGTTTGTTTGGAACAAGTCAGCAGCCAAGCCAACTAGCTACTCTATTCAATTCAAACACAGCTACTAGCTAATACCTAGCTCATTAAACACCAAGAATAATAAACGAACCATTAAAACAGCCCAATGTTTGGCAGATACATGCTATTATCCCATATTATCACCAAATGTTAATAACAATCTGTATGACAAATTAATTTTGCAAATATTGCAAGTAAACAAATCATATCTGCACTACTTCGCTGCAAACTAAAAATTGCTCATAACTAATCTCGTTTTCATGCTATTCGGTATTTTGGTATGTATATTCCGCGGAACGAAAATGGATATGGAAATAGGTCTATTATACCCACTTTATTGCAACAATATTGACAACCTGTTAATAAATAATTACTTTTTAACGATTTACTATATTTTTGAAAGCAAAAATATAAATATTATGTATATGTTTGTCAGTGTTCTTTTTTAAGCTATGGTCTGCATCGTATCATACATAACAGTAATATCGGAAAATTGCTTTGATGAGAAAGCAAAGACAACAGGAGGGACATAAGCTCGAATTTTGTGTAAGTCACTAAAATGAAAAAAACCAGCTCGTTTTGTAGCTCCTTTAATCGTAAAGAGCTCTATTTACCGTAATTCCTCTTTTTAGCCCCCCTCCCTTTATTTAGCCCCACCCCCTTCTAATAAGCCCCCCTCCAGCGACTCAAAAAGTTATTTAGGACCCCTCCCTTTATTTACCCCCCCCCAAAAAAAAAAAAATAATAATAATAATAAAATAAAAAAATAAAATAAAAATTAAAAAGTCAAAGTAGTCAAAGATATTCGATATTATTCGTTGATTTAATGTCATATGCAATGTTTTATCCCCAAGTTTTGTTTGCAAAATATCTATGGTTCTTTTTCTTTACGACGGGCTGTGTATGTTCCAGATAGGTTCCAGGCATAACAAGTCCATCTTCTGTTAGATGAAAATGATGATGAAACAGAAGAAGTTACTATTATGTATTAATTTGAAAAATAGATATTGTGTTTGCGTTTATTTATTTAGCCGCCTCCCTTTATTTAACCCCCCCCCCCATCCTTCTATTAAGCCCCCCCTCTAAAACATCCAGAATTTAATAAGCCCCCCGGCTTATATATAGGGGCGGATACAGGAATTTAAACCAAGGTGATCCATTTTTTACAAATTCCCATACAATTAGGCGTTAAAACGCATAAAAGCGCATAAAATCGAATTTTAAAATGCATAAATTATACTAAGATTTAGAAGCCGGTTTACTTAAAATGACATGTTTCATAATGTGACCAGTTTACACACCCTGTGTCTAAATGAGTTTGTCTTACTGTTACAATCTCTGCAGCTAGTAAAAGCAACTTAATTGACTTAACGATGTCTTTTGGTTGTTTATGTTTTTTAACGCTTGAATTTTTATTTCAAACCAAGTTATTTAGTTGTTCACCCTGAAACCATATTTTATAGTGATTAAATCTTTTAAGAAGCATTATTTATCAACAAAATGTGGTAACGCGTGATTAAATAAAGCTACCTCTTTGGGAAAGAGTGTAAGTCTTAGATTGTGGCATCAGCTTGTTATATGTTTAATAAAGAAACAAAACCAAGGTTAACTTAGATACTTAACTGGCTAGGTAAGTATAAAATATGTTTTTAATGTCATATAAATGTTGGCTGAATAATTTTTATAAGCAACACAGGTTGATAATATTAGGTTTAAAATTGGGTCAAAATTAGCATATTGCTTAGCAACCTTCAGTCCTTATATCTACGCTACGCTACACTACGATCCCTTTCCTCAGCTCTAGCAACTTTCCCATTTGAACTATGGTGAAAATTTTCCCATAAGCGATATATGCTAAAAAAAGCAATATAATGAGCTTTAGCATGATAAATTCACTGCTGATTAACATGATCCAAAGGGTCAAGGTCTGGTTCACATTTCTTGAACTGTGTTGGTAAAATAAAGGTGCTAGGTGCTAAGAACAACCAGCTAGAAAGGCCTTAGCAATTTAATGCCTGACCCAAGAGAGAGATTAATCTTTTCTTTAACTTAATGTGTTATATTTTGCTAAAGGGGTTATTCAATAATTATGTAACACCCAAATTAGCCATTTTTACCATTTCCCGCCCCTTCACCCACCCCTTGTAACCCATGGTAACAAATCTAGTACCACCCAATCCCTTGTTACGCAATATTTCGAATTTTAAAACCTTGTCTATTCATCTCCATAGTGCCATATTCATTTTCATAGTACCAAAAAGCTTCATGTAACAGATAATCAGGCAAACTAGTGCTCTTATATGAGAAAAAGATATAACAGGGCCATTTATTTCGCACGCAAGTTGACATGTTTGGTACTTTTGCGTAAGTCCAGAGGCAAGAAACAAATTCAAGATGTAGATCATTGGTTCGTGCTATCAAGACAGCTAGCTAGCTAGCTCATGTTTTTTCTCATCCAGCTAAATTGCCAAATTCATGTTTTTAACAACGCAAAGAACCTTTATTTTCATTCAAAATGTCAACAATGGAAATCTGCTAAAATAACATTTTTAGTAAAAATATTTACTGTTTGGCTCACCGTTTTTTTTTAAACAATCATTTTGTACATTTCTCATAGTCAGGAATCCTCTTATCTTTCAATGTTTTTGTAACAAAACACGCCATAGTAAATCGTTGCATATATTATGACGCGCGAATAAATTATCTATGTCGAAGGTAAGCCAATCGCATTACACAACTCACCAGCCTGTACCACGGGGGTTTTCGCCGCCGTCCTCGATGTCAAAATAGGCAACAAAAAAACCTGGGACGAGGTTGGTTTTTATCTATGGACCAAAAGTGTCAAAAAAAAATTCTAAAGAATTCTAACGCACCGTTTTACAAAAAAATTGGTTGACGGTGTTACTAACAAAATTATTTGCCATAACTTCTAAACCTTTTGACAAAATGTCCTATACATTACTTTGATCAGCGTTTTTATGCAACACGGCAGGGTTAAAAAATTAAAAATGCATATGGACGGGTCGTGGGTAAAATTATTCAAAGTTATAGAATCAAAGAACTCTTCATTTTCCAAAGTAAATTTTCCACGAGACTTGCAGCTATTCTCTTTAATAATAGCCGTATTTTTTCTGTTTATGCGTAAGAAAAACGTCGTGCCACAGGCACACGAAATAGCGTGTAATTTAAAGACAGGCGACCTCATGGATTTTTTCCACGGGTTAACGACTAGACTAGTCGTATCTGTCTCACCGCAAAATGAAACCACAGTAGCGAGACATGTAAGAAAGGACAAGTACACTCGTGTATTTATCCACGGGCCACCGACTAGCCTCTATAATAATATCAGTATTTTGTTTGTGTGTTAAAGATGTTATTTTTTAAGAAACCAGGGGAGCTATTAAATAGACAACCGCAATTTAGTCATAACCTACGATCATAGTAATAACCTCTTCCGAGCAAATTTCATTACTTCGTATTAACAGGCCGGCAAGGATGCATGAAATGCGATGTGGAAAATATGCAATGCTTAATTAGGCGCCTGCTTGAATAACCGTCCGTCTGTTAAAAAGAAAATTGCTACATGTCTAGAAAGTAACTGACTCACTCATTGTAAAAGCACATAACAAAAATTTTTTCGGTTCAATAACGTTTTGTCCAAACATAATACAGCTGGAAATTCAAAATGCTACGACTTTTTAATGTGCTAAGTGCTCAAGTAAGCGGCTGTTTAAGTGGGAGGTGTAGAGGACAAAGATCAATTGAGTGGTAATGGAAATCAGAATGTAAAAGTAAAATAGAACCCCTGTATAAAACGTCTGATCAGATTAATTTGTGCGACATTTAAGAAGTCGATAGATGAAGATCTGATGCTGTCAACGTAGATAAAAAATAAGAATATCATATTTTTCTTCTCCTAAACTGTTGGTCAGTCTAAACCGAGGTAAACCGCTTGCAAGGTTACGTTGCCACGATCTGACATTTAATCGATTTCATATCGGCCCTCTTTTGTTGTTGGAAATTTTGTTGGAAATCAAAACAGTTCAGTGAAGATCATAATATACTGGGAGAGAATTTCTCTATTGTACACCTTAGGGGAATTAATTTCAGCGAGTTTTCGTCAATTCCGCGGAAAATAAATCCCGCAAAAATTGTTGGGAATCTCGTTATTCGCGATATTAGCAAAAATTAATTCTCGTAAGTTTTGGATTTCTTCCTGTATTCTGAAACATTATTTACATCATTCTTTTCTCCAGGTTTATACGACATATTGGATTCCAACTTCAGCAGTCTACATAAAAGCGCTTAAAGCGCTTATGTTTTCGTAAAATTCGCAGAATTTCATTCTCGAGAAATATTTAGACTTGCTATCGCTAAAATTAATGGAGTTTTTTTTAAATGTTTCGCAAAACATAATTTACTCAAAGTATTTATATACTTTAAAGGTTCAATATTCATCATTTCCTTCATCATTTGGTGTAACAGCGGAAATTTCTTCGTAATCTTTTTCCAACGCCGCCATATCTTCACGAGCTTCTGAAAACTCTCCTTCTTCCATACCTTCTCCAACATACCAATGGACAAAAGCACGTTTAGCATACATCAGATCGAATTTATGATCCAAACGTGTCCAAGCTTCTGCAATAGCAGTGCTGTTGCTCAACATGCATACAGCTCGTTGTACTTTGGCAAGATCTCCACCAGGAACAACAGTTGGTGGCTGATAGTTGATTCCAACCTTGAAGCCTGTAGGACACCAATCAACAAATTGAATTGTTCGCTTTGTTTTGATGTTGGCAATGGCTGCATTGACATCCCTTGGTGTCACATCTCCTCGAAACAGCATACAACATGCCATGTATTTGCCAGATCCTGGGCGGCATGTTACCATTTGGTTTTGTGGCTCAAAGCAAGAAGTAGCTAGTTCTCCCACACTGAGTTGCTCGTGATATGCTCTTTCTGCGGATATTATTGGCGCGTAGCTGACAAGAGGAAAATGAATACGGGGGTAAGGTACAAGATTGGTTTGGAATTCAGTCAAATCAACATTGAGAACTCCATCAAATCTAAGAGAGGCAGTGACTGATGACACGACTTGACTAATGAGTCGATTCAAATTACTGTATGATGGTCGTTCAATGTCTAGGTATCTTTGACATATATTATAGAGGGCTTCGTTGTCAATCATGAAAGCACAATCAGAATGCTCGAGTGTTGTGTGTGTTGTTAAAACAGAATTGTATGGCTCCACAACAGCTGTAGACAATTGTGGAGCAGGATAAATTGCAAATTCCAACTTGGACTTCTTCCCATAATCAACAGAAAGGCGCTCCATGAGAAGTGATGTGAATCCAGATCCAGTACCACCACCAAAGGAATGAAACACCAGAAATCCTTGAAGACCAGAACAAACATCTGACATTTTTCGAATACGGTCTGCACATTGCTCAATTATTCCTCTTCCCAATGTGTAGTGACCACGTGCATAATTATTAGCAGCATCTTCTTTACCAGTGATGAGCTGTTCTGGATGAAACAATTGGCGATATGTTCCTGTACGAACTTCATCTAAATATATATTCAGTTAAAAATTAACAGCAGCAGAGGTTGGATTTTCTTACTGTGAGAACTATTTGTTGAAACTTACCAACTACGGTAGGTTCCAAATCAACAAAGATAGCTCGTGGAACATGTTGTCCACTTCCAGTTTCACTGAAAAAAGTATTGAAAGAATCATCACCACCACCAATTGTTTTATCACTTGGCATTTGACCATCAGGTTGAATACCATGTTCTAAACAATACAATTCCCAACAAGCATTTCCCATTTGACATCCTGCTTGTCCGATGTGAATCGAAATACACTCACGCTGGAAGAAGAGATTAAAATAGTTTTTACAAAATTTGTGCCTCTAACTATTAACATGCTCCAGAGAATCTCCAGTGCTTTGTGACTTATAACATTCCATCCTTTTTGAAAAATGTTTTGTCATTTGAGGCATTTCAGGTTGCGAGATAATGGTCATGTTTCAAAACTCAACAGCAAACGTCATGGTCGCACAAAAATTTTCAGATATTTCTGAGGTGAATCAGAGTATAACATTTGCGCAATTTTTTCCTGAATTTGAGAAAAAGATATGTTAAATAACGCAAATTTAACATGACGAATGTTTAAACAGAATTGAAAAGGAGTTTAAAGTATTGTTCGCGTTTTTACTGACGTCAGCAAAATACAACAATGAAACATTTTTTATTTCTTTAATGTATCCTAGGAGGATAGAATAATAAAGATTTCAAATTATAAGCTGAATAAAACACCTGCCCGCGCTTCGCAGATACTCCAATAGAAAAAATATAGTTTGCTCTCCTTCTCTGTCTCTCTATGCACCTAAATATATCATATCACATTACTGCGCCGGGTTTCATTACTGCAGTATTAACATCAGGCGCTCAGCCTCAAAATTCCTTGTTTTGTAAAATTGATTTTTAGCGATATCTTACCATGTTTTTTTTTCTGAATTGATCCGTCCAAGTAACGAGTCGATTTGGATCAATTATAAAAAGCTCTAAATATCTAAAACTCACATATTATTTCACATTTTCAATTTTTTTACAATCCAGTGGAATTGCAAGATACAACCATACAGGGGACTCGAAGAAAACTAACATACAAATCATTGGTTTAACATCGCCTTTGCTTTTATGGAATAAAAACATGTGAAAGAAATTTACATTGCAACATATGAATAGAAAACGAGTCAGTCACATAAAAAGTAAATACAATACTGCAAAACTGTAATATATACATTAAGCCAAAAAGTTTTTCACAATGTTTACATAAAATATTGATCCAAACAGAGAAACCAATATATTCTTAAAGAGTCGTGTCCTCATACATACGAGATTTATGTTACATATTTACAGACACGTCAAATCCATATTATCATTTGTTGTGGCAATTTTTTTTATTTATTACTTTTCGTGTCGACCCGCCATTTTTTTCTGTCGACTCGCCACTTTCTCTGTCCATACGCCAATTTTTATTGTCGACTCGCTATTTTTTTCTGTCGACTCGTTAACTTTTTATATTGCTTTGTTTTTTTATATATTTCTGCAATTATGGCAAAAGTCTGTGGAAATTGGAAAAAGTCTGCATAATATATAACATAACAGTAAAATCAGAAGTTTGTTCTGATGAGGAAGCAAAGTCCACCTGAGGGACAGTATTTGTTAAAAATGCTATACTAAATGGCCTTAAGGAGGTAATTAATACCTCTTAAGTCTTAGATGTTGCCTCAACTGGCTTCATATGTCATAAATTGGTATGTTTTGTCCAGAATAAAGAAGAAAATAGCTAGCTAGCTAAGTCAGAAAATTTCAAAGTTTCTTTTGCCACAAAACCTGACTTTAAAGTAAGTTAAGCGTTTATATAAAATAAATTATGGATGTAAAATATTTGTAAGGTACTTTTCTGTCGTTTCTTATTATATTTAAAAGTCAAATATGATATCCAAGATGATTTAAGATGTTGTTTTGATCTTTTTGATCATAAACTTTTCCACCGCCATAAGCTCGACTTTCGTGTAAGTCACTAGAGTAAAAAAAACAACAGGTGGTTTTGTAGCCGCTTTAATCGTAAAGAGCTCTGTTCAGACACAGGAATTTAAACAATATAATTTATTTTTTTACAAAATCACTTAGAATTGGGCGTTAATTCTTCTCTTCCGTTCAAAACACTTCTCTTCCAAAGCTTCCATGAACTCAAAAAATTCCCAGACCCAATTCTGGTCCGGAATATTGATTGGGCTAGATTTTAATAACTCGCGTTTTTGAATAAATGACCGACCACCTTCGTCCTCAGGGTTTTTGTCGATATAGGAGATGAAAACGAAAATCCCTGGAGACGAGGGTGAATAAATGACATAAGGGTTCCAATAACTCTCTAAAAATAGATAAAAATATATTGTTGTATTCCATTTATGGAATCCCTTCATCTTTTTTTTAAAACACTTTGGTTTAAGAATGTCAAAATTCTAATCAGGCTGGTCATTATATTAATTTTTCTATTGCCCTAAACAAAAGACCTATTGTTTTAACTTAAAATTCGAGCCTATTCTTATAAAGCATATTTATTATAAATAAAAAGCAAGTAGTGTCCATTAGGCAAACTACATGCTTTTTTTTCATGATTTTGAGGAATCTGGGCAGCCATTTATTGCGTCCATTGATATATAAAATTTACTATTCTGTTACTGATCTGAATTGGTTCGTGATATTATTTTATTCATGCACAAGCACCACATCCTGCTACAATATAAAGCTGTTGGTAAATTGAGCACGTGTAAGCCAAGTATACTTCTTGCGAAAAGTAAAAAAACATACAGACCATGGGTGTAAAATTGCGGTCCAGATTTTTAAATTTAGTTGTGAGAAGAAAGTTTCGGACCACATGCAGAGAAGTGTTAAGTGCAGAAAAAAAATGTCAAAACACAGAAAAGTGTCAAAACATAGAAGAGAAGTGTTTGGATCATAGAAAAGAAGTGCCTATAGACCACTTTCCGCGTGACGTAGTTGTTTTCCTTCCATTTTGAGAACAATGGGCATGAGTGCACTTTTGTGTAGGAAAAAGCAGGACTCGCACAGGGTAAAATGGTTATTAATGAAGATTCAAGATTTTTTTGGGTAGCATAAGATCTAAGAGGAACTGATATTAAATTTTAACTATATTCTTCCAATTCCTCTTAAAAAAAAATCACTAATTTTGAGCGAATATTTGTTTTTTGGATGGATTTTTTTTATTACTGTGGTCTGTTTGTTTATATTTTCTCCCTACAGAAATGCTTGCGCATGTGCAAAAAAACTTTTTAATTTTTGTAGACATTGGCAAGTCATCTATAAATTGGAAGAGAAGTGAGCCACGGGGCCATCGTACTATACAAGCCACTTTTACACTAAGATTTATTTAGAAGCGGTGTTTACTTAAAATGACATGTTTCATAAAGTTACAGGTTTACACATCCTGTGCTGAGGCAAAAATTCCTGCACGCTTTAAAAATAAAGTTTTTTTAGTATGTTTAACCATCCAGGAGGCCTTTCTATATAAAGAACTACAAATTATGTATACCACATGTTCATCTCCACGCTGGAGAGCATATTTCAATAGATTTCTGGTGACCAGCCGAATAAGAGTCTTGCTTTATGAAGGCGTGTGCGAAAAAAAAAAGAATGAAACTCAGCACAAAAAACATGAAATATATTTTATAAAATATAAATTACATTTTTTATGTGAATACGTCATTTTCTGTTTTTACGTTTTACAAAAATGTCATAGTTTAATTAATGATTTGTTGTACTAGTTGAAAAACGTATGTATATATGGTTTTTCTGCACAATTTCACGTTCTGACTAGCTAAAAAACATTTTACAACCATTACAAAACCAGATTCTACCTACAACATCGTCCATCGATAAACAAAATTCACAGAAAATAGTATTTTTCGAGGTCTTTGAAAGTAAACCATTCTTTGAAGCTAAAATCGTTGATTTAAAATGAGCAACTTATTCCAGTTCACATCTGCTTGTAATTCGAAAACTCACAGCCAGACACAACAACTTCCTTCATCGAACTTAACCGACAGCAAAGTTTTAATAAAAAGCATCATGCTTATTCTTTTGTCTTTCGCTGATAAATTAAAAACTTTCAACGAACATCACACCACGACTACAAAGTTTCACAGCTACTCTCGTTCAGCATGGAAATCTCTTCGCAAGTCAATCGTAACTAATCTATCAGGGGGTAGTAGTTGCACAATGTTTTATCAACTTCTTATTTATTGCTGTTTCATGATTTTGATAATAAATATTCAGAAATAGATATGTTGTTTATTATTTTATTTTTGTTGCAAAAAATTATTGTACCACGAAGTAAAGCGACGTTTAATTTTGTTTATAAGGGTATAGAAGTGTGCTTAGTACCCTCCTCCAGAGATATAGGAGAGTGCTAGTACCCTCCTCCATTCATCCTAATTCCTATAGAAACGTGCGATTTACTTTGTTCAGAAAAACGATCAAAATATGTGATTAGCAACCACAAGGATGTAGATGACTTGAAGCGTGACGTATTGTTTTGATTTTACGTCTAAAACAATGGACATGCGCACGTATGCACACAGGCAATATATATAAAGAACAGACCGCAACGATCGAAAAAATCAAGTTAAGGGAGCGACTTAACACGCTTTTACAATTCCCGTTGTTTAGGATTTTGTGCGTTTTTAATTGAGTGCATGTAACGCGCACACAAAAAAATTGAGCTGTTTTTGTTATTAGCGGTCCTTTCCTACGACTTCACTACGACTGTTTATTTTCGATTTTTAAACTAATCAAAGAGATGACTACTTCTTATTTCTGCGCCGTAAAGGACTGTAAAAATGGTTCAAGAAAGCTTGAAAAATGGAAATTTATTAATTGTATCATCCATGATGGAATTATTCATAAAAATTGTTCTTGTGATCCTCCATTCAAATTATACCCATTTCCCACTGCAAAGAAAGATCCTGTTCGCCGTGATAAATGGATTAGACTTATTAATCGTGTGGATGCCAAGGGTAAACCCTGGACTCCGAATGCTCATAGCAGAGTTTGTTCTGGACATTTTGTGGATGGTGAACCCTCCTTAATAAATCCTTTACCCACAAAAAATCTTGGATATAATGCTTCTTCAAGAATTAGAAATTTGTCTGATCATTCATCTAGAAGAAGTATCACATATTCTTCAGAGGATTCATTTCCAGAAAAATCTCATTTATCTTCAAGTGTGGTTGCACCAATTGTCTTTTGTGGAGAAGGAAATCCTATTTTATCTATCCAACAAACTCCATCAACAAAAGCAAAAAATTATTCCTCAACAAATATGGTTACGCCGCAACACTCAAAATCAAATAATCAGCTATTTTAAAATAATAAAGACACGATAGCTATTGTACCTGATGAAACCAATACTTTTATAAATAATAAACATATTACTTCAACTCCTATTCCGCCTAAAATATTAAGTATCAAAGATATTAACAATAAACTACCATACAACCGTAAAATAAATAATACCGTCACCAAAAATCCTGATGACATCAATTTCCAAAATATAGTTATATATTTATTATCAATTTCCTTACTACTTATCATGAATAATTGTTTACTGGATATAACAAACAAACAGAAAAAAACGAAATATGTTATATCACAGAAAAAGCCAAGTGTTACTCCATTTTATAAAACTTTCCTTACTCAAAACTATGTCAAATTTTTTACCAATCTCAAGTCAATTGAAGTATTTAATATTCTTCATGATTTTATATCTCCATATGTTCAGAGAAGTTATTGTTCTGATCCGGTTAAAAGAAAGTTTAACGGTACGCCTAAAAAATTTGGCAGACAACGAAAATTGCATTCCAAAGATGAATTTTTGTTGATGTTGTTAAAGCTTCGTCTTGGCCTACTTAATAAAGATCTAGCTCACCGATTTAATATATCCCTTGGATTAGTCTCAAAAATATTTCATTCTTGGTTACGAGCAAGTGCCGAAGTCTTAAAATCATTGGTTTATGTTCCTGACCCTGGTACAACTTATGCAGTTACACCTTGTCGTTTTCACAAATTTCAAAAATTGATGTCTATAATCCACTGCACAGAAATTTTTATCGAAACTCAAAAAGATTTGGAGCTACAAAGTGCGACGTGGAGTGAATATAAACATCACAACACTTTGAAATTTTTAATCTGTATATCTCCAAATTCTAGTATTATTTTTGTTGCAAAAGCTTAAACTGGAAGGATTTCAGACAAGGCATTAACTCTTGATTGTGGTTTTTTAGATGTCATTTTATTTTTTAACTTGGTGTTTCGTTTCGATACAGTTTCTGTTGTTGATTTTTTGCTGTAATTGTCCTGTTTAAATAAGAAGTTCAACTTTTTTTTTTGTTTTCGGCACATTCCATTTAGCTAGCTCACTAGTGCATGCAACTTTTGTCATACCGGTTAACACTGCAGCTTCAATTCTAAAAAGCACTCCGGCAACATGGTTGCAACTGCCAAGTAAACCGGCAGTGCACGTACAGTACGCACTAATGATTTTTCCACCGGGCTCATCGTGGCCTTTTTTTTCGACAATCGCCCAAACGCTGTACATTTTTGAACGAAGCCTCTGACTTGGAACACATTTCGTTTTGTATAAACAGACTTTACTATCTACATCTAATGGATGAAACATGACTTCATTTATGAAACCATTTGTGAAATATCGATAGGCTTATCCCTCTTTGTATTCACACAAAATGCGATGTATTGTATCACCTTTGTCGATAACCGTTGCAAAATAGGTGGAAATGTCGGTGATGCTTAGGTGAGGCCACATCAGCATTCCATTTTTTTCTCCTAGCCAACCTGTCTGCACTTCTAAGGGGTCTGGGATATTTTCATGCTGATAACTAAGCTTTTTTGGTACTCTAATAACAAACTTCTTTCTGTATGTTCACAATCAGGATCAACATCACAACATTCCTCGTAAGCTGCAAATGCCCTGTGTAGTAATGACTGGCTATCCTCCATATACTATTTAACCTATGCCAGGATATTGTTTTCCATAAATTTAGCTCAATAAAATTACAGCAGCAGAGTTTGCTCCTCATACCTGGCTGCAAGCTCTTCATCACTCCCAACAACTTGTTTTTTTCGTATAAAAAGAAATTTTGTAAGTGCCAGATGACTCCATAACTTGAAATCATTTAACGTAAGCTTGCTAAGTAAAACTGGCTCACAACTTGAATTACTAGCCATGACAACAAACCAGCAATAAGCAGTGAGTGCACTTGACTACTGCTGCTAACTTGCCTTTTGCGCCACTGAATAGCTCAAAATTTTCGTGAGTTTTCAGCACCAAGACAGTTTAACCCGCTCGAAATTAAATTCCGTGACTCTCGGCGAGATTGTAATACCGTGTATTCCGGCTCCTAGGGAATATTGTGAAAATTACTACCAATATTTTCTATCTATAAAAAATACAGCTTTAAGAAACATGAGGATTACAGGTCCATCCTTCCAGCAACAAGCTCGCAAAACATTGAAAAAATAGGAAGGGTTCAAGAATTCTAAGGATATACACAGGGGTCATACTCTATAAATTTTCAGAAAATCTCCTTTTAAGTTCAAAACTGCAAACCAAAAATATAAAGAGCGAACAACCTCGTTCCCAGGGCTTTTGTCTGTCATGGGCGCTGCGCTTGTTGATAGGTCTCACGAGATGAGCATTTCGAAAAAAAAAAGAGACAACAGGTCCTGGGATCGAGAAAATAAATAAAATAAAATAAAATAAAATAATATTAGAATTCACTGAATCTCTCCCTTGAATCCATGTAAGGGATACCAAACAAAAACATACATATATTTCAATTTAAAATTCTTAAAAAAACAGTTTGCCTTACAGACCTAAACTCATCATAATCAAGAAAATCAATTACCGTAAAATGCCGAAATTTTTCTTCTGACGATTCAACAACTGATGAAGATTAAGGAATATAAAATGTACAAAATGATACACAAAAGAATATACATCATCGAAAAAAATTATTCAATTTTTCTTTCATGTTTTTCCTTGCACTTTTTTTATACTCGTTTATAGGCGCACCCGTGGATAAGCGCACCCTCAGATAAGCGCATCAAAATCTTGTCATCACCACTGATAAGCGCTGCGCTTGGTTTCGGCATTTCACGGTATTTTGATTTTATGTATCAAACGTACCGTGCATGATAAAAATGCAGCGCATTTGAATTTAAGAATCGAATATATTTCAAACGGTCGTTCGTAACATAAGTAAACATTGATTTTAGGTTTTAGGTTTAGGATTATTATAACGACATCAACACTGAATCACTATACTCTGTAGTGTTGAAAACAGTAACAACGGAAAAATTACTTTTTACAGTTTATATAAATTCTTCTCTAGGATATACACGCTGTTTTTATAAGAATAGTGTGTTTTCGTTTCAGCCTCGATGTTTTTAACGTTTTTTACAAATGCTATCCTCATTATTTTCAACATGTTCTTAGCATGACTATGGCCTGAAAATACATAATTCCTTAATAAAATAAAGCCTGCTATAAGTTACTATAGCTAGCTAATGGCAATTTCTACAACATGTAACGGCCCATCTTGGACAGAAAAAAGTTCAGTTTGTTTGATATGCAATAAAAAAAGTAAACTTCTAATCTATTTTGTGCGTTATACAAATGTTCATATTTAAAACAAACAATCAATCTTAGACATATTCTTAGGATATTCCTAATTTTTGACCCATTTTTCAGAGTATATTCTTACAAAATAAGTGCTTAAAGAAAATATTTTCCGGCTCAAGACACAACAAGAAACTTAATATGTAAGGGAAAATTTA
Source organism: Hydractinia echinata (assembly GCA_030067915.1). NCBI lineage: Eukaryota > Metazoa > Cnidaria > Hydrozoa > Anthoathecata > Hydractiniidae > Hydractinia > Hydractinia echinata. Next base: position 553,361 of record JASGCC010000146.1, on the reverse strand, counting down.
GATCTGAAAGTTAAAACGGCTAAAAAATGGTTATACACCCAAATCATTTCTCTACCAAATAATCTAAACAACACACTTGCTTTTCTCTGGATAAAAAAAGTTCAATCAGTTTTTTACTTCGAATACTAAACTTCGTTTTATCCCAAAGATAACGAATTGGAAGCATACACACTTTTTACTCATGTCAGCCTCAATGTTCTTAACTTTCTTGACAAATACTATCCTAATTATTCTTAATATATATTTTTAGCATGGCTTTGGCCTGAAAAAATGAATGCCTTAATAAAATAAATCTTGCTATAAGTCGCTATAGCTATTGGCATTTTTTTTATATACTAAGAACAAACAATCGAGGTTGGACATATTCTTAGGATATTCTAAACTCCTGACCCATTTTTCAGAGTATATATTTTTTTTAAAAAAGTGCTTATAGGAAATATGTTCAGGCTCAAGACACAACAAGGAACTTAATATTTAACGGAAAGTTTAGCTCTGAAAGTTAAAACGGCTAAAAACTCGTTAGCTAGCTATACACCTAAATTCATTTTTGTACCAGATACTCTAAACAACACACCTGCTTTTCTTTAGCTTTCTCAGTAGGTCGCTAGCTAGGGTTCTTTGAAAAGTCTAATCAGTTTTTTACTTCGATTACTAAACTTCGCTTCATCCCAAAGAAAACGAATTGGAAATGCATAGCTACAATTGTTTGATACATTTCCAATAAATTCTTTTTGTGATGTTATATCATCGTACGTTTTTCTTCGTTTTAAAAAATATTTCTGACAACATTTCGTTCGACAACAACAGTTTGTTTTTTTACATTTTAGATTCGAATGCGATACTTTTTTTTATAAAAGTAAGCAACCTCGGCCCCAGAGCGCAAAAATGGAAAATATAGAAAAACAATAAGCTTTAAGTTAACCTCATGATGAGTAAACATTGGCATGCTTTGTTTTCAAAAACTTTTTTTCAGAATTAATTTAAAAAACAGAGAACCTTCCTCGCTTCGGTTTTCTTTTTTTAGTTGATAAAACAACTTGTTTCCGTGAGATACGGCGCGCACATGGTAAACCGGTGAAATGAAATTATTTTAACCACTAGCTGTTTCCCGTGGAAGAATCCACTAATTTCTCATTTAATTCATGTAACAGATATAACGTCCATAAAAAACAATACAGCAGGTGCGAACCTTACATTTTGCCTTATTATACAAATGACCAAAAATTGAAGGTATCCAACAACTGCAGTATAATGTGACATTTAAAAAGTAAATATACTATACTAAAATTACTTGCTCTGACCTTCTGACAATGCAAAAATTATCTGGAAAGAAGTTTACCAAAGCATTTTAAAGTACATTTCATTCATAAAATCTAAATCACTCAAAATGTCACATACAAAAAAAGCTGATCAATGTAAAAAAAAAAAAAATCTTTGTCAATGTATATGTTAAGATCAGTTAGGTTATTACAAACCCTGCCAAAGGTTTACACAAAATGTGAAAATAAACAATAAATTGTGCCTCTCGCAGAAATTTTTATTTAGGTTTAAAGAAATGGATTGCAAGGATAAATTATAATGCAACAAAACGTTTTGTTATATATTGCATAATAAAAATATATCTTTAGTAAACTTTAGACAAACTGTTAAAAAAAAATTAAAAAAAAGAAGGGTGTTTAAACCCAAAGTTAATAAAAATTAGTGCTTTTAGCAACTTTCATGCTGTTTTACCATCAATAAGCCTTACACAAAATTTCAAATGTTACATAGTATTCTGTCACAAATGTTCACATAAAATATATATAAAAAATAACAGAGTGTAAAACCAATTGGCAAATTTTTTAGGCTAATTAGTCAAATTAGAAATGCAAAAACAAAGTTTGAGTCATAATTCATGTTAAAACAACAACAATCAATTTAACGGTTCATTTTATGTCAATTTTTGCACTAAATTTGCAACACAAAATACAAATTCTAAATAATTTCTATGGTTTTCCTCATAAGTTTAATCAAAATATAAAAGATGAGAGGTGAACGACAAAATCAAAGTTTGCAGAATTTAATTATTTTGGTATATGTCTATTGATATATGCCCTCTAAAACAATATTTTAATCCAAAATGTGAAAAAGAAAAACAGTTTGCAACAAAATCAGTTATTCTGATGATATTGCATACACTTTTTCTCCACAAAAGTGTATAAAAGGAATGGTTGTAGGAAATATTTCTGATTCAACAAAAATCAGTATTTTTGATATTTTGCATCTTATATATACTCATTAAATATTACCCAAAATTTCAAAAAAATGCAATTTGGAACGCATCAAATTTATAAATAGAGAGGGATCAGTCATTTCGGTATGTTGTACAGAGTCCTGCCCGGTAAGAATTTATACAAAATATAAAAAAAACCTTTCAATGTGCAAAATCTAATTCTCCTTCTATATGTCTTCTGTAATATGTCAAAAAAAGTTTAAGTTATAACGTCTAAAACAACAAAATCAAACAAAAAAAAGAAATTAAATTTATACATCTTAAAAATAAGTAATTTCTGTACTTTATTCTTAGAAATTTTTGCAGGAAAAGAACTTCGCAAACCAAAAATAGAATCAGGAAAATGTTTAAAATTTTCAGGGTTAATAACATTTTATGAATTTTGTGGCAATTTTACGTTTTGTATATATATTGTCAGTTGAATTTCTGATTTAATATAAAAACAGGAATAGCTTGCAAGTTGCAAAGTCAAATTCTACAAAAATTAGTTCTTTCGCTATAATTGCATGATCCTAACACATAACATTTCAAAAAACACACAACAGTTTGTATATATTATATACACTATGTATATATATAAATGAAAAGTTACCCCAGCCTTTCATGTACATTTTTTACATTTAGGGTAAAAAATGTGAATCCTTCCGCTGCCTTTCCCAAAAAAATTAAAATAAATAATCAACAACCCATGTAAATACTGCAACAAAATCAAAAAATGTGAAAAAGCTACGTAAAGTTTCCCCATAATGTCAAAAACCTCTGTTAAATAAGAATTATATAAAAAAAAAACAAGTTTTTTCGGTGTTGTACTCCCTCAAAAAAGTTGAAACTTTTCTTAAATAAGACAAAATGTCATAAACAAAAACATTTTAGTCAGAACATCTAGAACAACAAAAATCACTACACTAAAGGTACCGGAATTACTACATGTTAAATAAAAATAGTTTCGTCATATTGCATGTAACCGATGTATATAAGTTTAGTTACACAAAATGTGAAAAATACATTATTTGCATACACAAAATGTGAAAAATACATTATTTGCTTAAAAACAGTCCTTAAACTATTCTTAAATATTATGTAACACTTTTTTAAAAGTTGTTGTGGCTTGTTAATTTAAGCTTAAAATGTCAAGTGAAATAAGTTACAGCCACATTCTTAGCAAAGACCACTAAGATAACTACGGTAGCTAGCTTACATCTATGTAAAAACAACATAAAACCCACCAAGTTAGCTAGGTATTTGGAATCTTAAGTTTGAAGCTAACATAAGCTAGCTACAGCAGTTAATAGCTGGTCAGTTGAATATAAACTGGAGAATTAGCTAGGTATAAAGAACATGGCTACATATTTATAAATTCCGAGCTAGTTAGATATTAAGGTTGTTGTTGGTGTGGTTGGCTTTATGATGCTAGCTAACAAACATGTCTCGCATCAATAATATCATCAAAACTGAAAAAAACATAACCAAACCTTTGAAACCTTGCTATACTTCATTTACATACCATGCCCTTTTTCAAATGTTTTTGTAGATTTATTTTGAAGGCAAGAGAAGACAAATGCTTAAAAAGAACAGCCGTCTTTTTTGCAAACACAATTTCCGTTACTTTGTGCTAGAACTTCATTTAACAAACCACACAAAACTCGCAGCTTTTCACGACAAAGAAGACATATATTTTACGGCAACATCAAAGATTTTTTCGGCAACATCAAAGGAGAATGAAGAGATCCACTTTGCCTGTCACAGACAGACAGACAGACACACTTAGCGTATTATTATAGAGACTAGTCGATAAGACCCGTGGAGAAATCCCCTTAGGCAGAAGGACAATGGAAAAATAGGTTGTTTTAGATGTTTTGCTGACGTCAGCAGTGCAGATCCATAAAAAAATTGTAAAATTTAGTTTATTCTTTGATTGTAATGTGTAGAGGTGGAAACGCTGATCAAATTAATGTATAGGATCATATGTTTTCGAAGAACGACTAAGGAGATATAAGGGTTTAAAAATTGTGCTGACGTCAGCAAAGGCCCATGAAAAAACACAAAATTTTTTTTTAAAAATTTATATACTTGTTGCCTTCCTCGTTTAGATCTTGAAACGCTGATCAAGAAAATGTATAGGATCATGTACTTTTGACAAACGGTTGCAGAGATATTAGGGCTTAAAGGTTTTTTGATGACGTCATCAACCCGTCCATTCCGAAACGGATTTGGGGACCCAGGTTTGGGAAACTTACCCGAATTGGACCCAGGTGGTCCCTAGTTACCCACGCGTTGAAAAATCATTGACGTCACCACCTCGTTTCCAAGTTATTTGGCCTGAAAGTTTTAAGTGCACTGTAATGGCTTCATTAATTTAATATACTTTCCTTTGACGTTAATATTAGTTTAACCAAGGTTTTGCGTTAAAGTTTGATAAATTACAGAACAATTTTATGGGCGATGTTTTACAGACTTTCTCAAAGAAAATAGTGAAGAATATAATCCTCTTTGCAAAAGTCACAGACAGACAGACGGAACTGGCGTATTATTATATAGACTAGTTATTAAAACCCGTGGAATAATCCACTAATTGTCTTTTTAAAATTTATTGTGCTTCTTATCACAAAATTGTTTGTTAGCAATTTCATTAAGAAGGCTGAAAAACGTTTTAAAAGAAAACCTCTGGAGGAATTCACTCAAAAACATTTATTTACGTTTTATATCACAAAGTGATTTGTTGTCAATTTCAATAAAAAAGTACGAATGGTGAATTAAAACGTTGAACAAAATAACAATAATAACAACGTTAATTGTCTGTGACTGTGAAAGATAGATAGATGTGCATATTTTACATGGCTAGCCTCACAAATATCGAGGGATATACCCTGTCTATTATTTCCAGGAGGGGCCATGGCTTAGATGGAAAGTCCTAGAGTATTTAATGCTCATTTTGAGCTACGCAGACTCAATTAGTAGACACACTCTTCGTATTATTATAGAGATAACGACTGAGAACGGCGCTGTAGCATAAATGATAAATGGACCTGTTTTCTAGTTTGACGGCTTACTTATTTTTTTAGTAAATTTTAGCGTAACGCCACGTCATAAGAAAGTGACCGGTGATGTGCGTGTCGTAGACTCACATAGTTAGTTACTCACGCAAGGGAATTAATATAGAAGAGATATTGTTATGTTAAAGAAAGCAAGAACTGTTTGATTAACTCATGCTTTCTTTCACTAAAAAATGGAGATTGTTAAGCACGCATGCGCGCCATCATGTGGCATATAATCATATGATTATTTGAAAAAGACTGAATTCTTAAGCAAATTCAAGAAAACTACTGCGTAATTGTTAGTTCAGCTGCATGTCCTTTTATGGCTTCCGTAGCCAAAGTAGGAGCCTTAAACGCAATATGAACCCCTTCGCAGGGCCTTCGTTGATAACAGTACCTAATAGGAACGGAAGAGCGTATTGGGGGTAAGTAATAATAACAAATAAATAAACCTAATGCCATCTTATGCCGCCATTGTTTTGTTTGTTCACCGTATCTTTTTTGTCCAAAAACGGGCTAGTTTTATTTTTTGACCAAGTTTTGGGCAAAAGCTATCTATTATTCGAGACCGTATCTTTTTTGTCCAAAAACGGGCTAGTTTTATTTTTTGAACAAGTTTTGGGCAAAAGATATCGATTATTCAAGTTGAATAAACGAACTAAGAGACTTTCTTAGCTATAAATTGGCGGAAGTAGGTTCCAATACAGAGAAAATGTATTTGACTCAAAGCCAGTAATATATTTATAAAAAGATTGGAGATACAGTCATGAAAAAATTGCAAACTTAGATAACAGAGAGAATATGTTATCTCTTTAAATAATATACGAAATTACGTTTTTTCTAGAGTTTAATATCCATCATCTTCTTCCTCTTCCTCGCTATCTTGTGTATCAATACCAACTTCTTCGTAATCTTTTTCTAGTGCTGCTAAATCTTCTCGAGCTTCTGAAAATTCACCTTCTTCCATACCTTCTCCAACATACCAATGGACAAAAGCACGTTTTGCATACATCAGATCAAATTTATGATCCAACCGAGCCCAAGCTTCTGCGATGGCAGTGGTGTTGCTCAACATACATACAGCTCGTTGCACCTTGGCAAGATCTCCACCAGGAACAACAGTTGGTGGTTGATAGTTGATTCCAACCTTGAAGCCTGTAGGACACCAGTCAACAAATTGGATTGTTCGCTTTGTTTTGATTTGTGAAATAGCGACATTAACATCTTTTGGCACCACATCTCCTCGAAACAGCATGCAGCATGCCATATATTTGCCATGGCGAGGATCACATTTTACCATTTGGTTGTTTGGCTCGAAGCAAGAGGCAGCGATCTCCCCGACACTAAGTTGCTCGTGGTATGCTCTCTCTGCAGATATAACTGGAGCATAAGTCGCCAAGGGGAAATGGATACGAGGATAGGGAACAAGATTGGTTTGAAATTCAGTTAAATCCACATTAAGAGCCCCATCAAATCTAAGAGAGGCAGTGATTGAGGAAACGATTTGACCAATTAGTCGATTCAAATTAGTGTATGTTGGTCGATCAATGTTTAGATTTCTTCGACAGATATCATAAATGGCTTCATTATCAACCATGAAAGCACAATCAGAATGCTCCAATGTCGTGTGTGTCGTTAAAATCGAATTATATGGTTCCACAACTGCTGTTGATATTTGAGGGGCAGGATAAATTGCAAATTCCAACTTGGACTTCTTGCCATAATCAACAGAAAGACGTTCCATAAGAAGTGATGTGAATCCAGATCCAGTACCACCACCAAAGGAGTGAAAAATTAAAAAGCCTTGGAGACCTGTGCAACCTTCAGAAACTTTACGAAGCCGATCTACGCATTGGTCGATCAGCTCCTTTCCTACTGTGTAATGACCACGTGCATAATTATTAGCAGCATCTTCTTTACCAGTGATGAGCTGTTCTGGATGAAACAATTGGCGATATGTTCCTGTACGAACTTCATCTAAAAACATTTTTATAACCTACATAAACACAAGTATGGAAACTGCTTCGATGCAAAATCGTTTTTTAAATTACTTAAGCTGTATGAAATTGAAAATTTGTTTAGCTTAGTCATTTTTTATACCCTAAAACGGTTTTTTATGCTTAGTAACATAAGATGGCTTCACCAGTGCCCTAGTTTTGTGGGTGAATATCTGGATATAAAAAGACTTTCAGTGAATCGTTTTTTCAAAAATAAAAATTAAGGCTTTATCTGACTTTCCTGGTTCAAGAATGAGCACAGCTTGTGCAATAATACACTTCAAAAACATTTTCTCTTGGTTATGATTTTCTACAATAAATGTACCAGGATGTGAGACAAGACCCTGAACTACTACTCACCAACTACAGTTGGTTCTAAATCAACAAAGATGGCTCTTGGAACATGTTTGCCACTCCCCGTTTCACTGAAAAAAGTATTGAAAGAATCATCACCACCACCAATTGTTTTATCACTTGGCATTTGACCATCACCGTTGAATACCATGTTCTAAACAATACAATTCCCAACAAGCATTTCCCATTTGACATCCTGCTTGTCCGACATGAACCGAAATACATTCACGCTGAAAGAAAAAAGTAGGAATGAAGAATTTTAGATAAGCCAGCTTTAGCCAGAAGTGTTTGTACAATAAATAAACAGAAGGATTCTGCGTGTAAAAAATTAAGAACGAGCATGCACATGGTTCAGCATTACAGAATATTGTAAAAAAGCACAAATGATAGGACTACTTGTTCTGCTAATTTCAAAATATATCGTTACACATTTTAGACTTCCTTGAATCCGCAAGTAGCGAGACACACGAAACGCGATATGTAAAGGACGAGCATACCTGTGGACTTATCCACGGGTTACCGACTAAGATTTAGATAATAAGAAAAGTTTAGAAATACCATGGTTATATTTTTGTCTTCCGATAAAAAAATTGATCCGTGCAAGTAACGATCTGTACGTTCAACTGCAAAACATGAGAATAAAATAGTTTAACTAATTCACATAATGTGAAAGGGCGATTCATGATCTTCGAATTCGTTTCATCATTTCGACCAATGAAATGGCTACTTTAATGTGACAATTCAGTCGATGTAATACATTTCATTTATCTTGCGTCCAAGACAACAATGTTTATCGTAAGTGTTGTCATGACAATTAAAGTGAATAGGCTGAGCAGAATGAGGCAGATTAAAAATGGCTGCACTACGTTTTTTTTCTCCAAAGTTCCAAAGGTCACACGGTAATAACTTAATGCAGGTGGAGTTGAAGATTGGATTAAAGAATCTAGGATTTTGAAACTATTATTGTTAATCCAATTTTGTTGAAGAACATATTTTGCGTGATTTCGCTATCTGAGTAGCGTTCCCTTAAATAAATAAATAAATGTCTGAAAGTCAAACTATTAAATAGTGAGCGGGCATTTAATCGAGCCCTTACGTCAGCGTGTCTCTTCTCTTTGTTGCACACCAAAGGACATCATTTTCTTTGTGTTACCCTTGTAAATGCTGGTAGTGCTGTAACCTTGTGCTCTCACCCTAAGATTATATTTTTGTTTCGACGAGATGAAATATACTGAATTTTCTTCTCATCGTCAACAGTTATACATTCGGCAACATATACTGTATTGCGCGATCTATTCTCTCAAGTCATTCGATTCGTTTGGATTTCTACGATACGTGCTATATTCAAAAGAATGAAGTAGCTCTTTGAGTGTCAAAATAATGAAAAAATTAAAGTCAGTAATATTAGCTTTTTATTAGCACGCGCGTTTTAACTAACTTACTGCTGTGCTTGAAAGCTGTTTCTGTGCTAAGATGTTTGGAGATTTTTAAACATTACGTAAATTCTTTAATTTTTAAAAAACATTGACAATCAGTAAAACAATTAAATTATGCAGATAGATAAACAAAACTGATTATACGAAAGCAATTATCAAATTTTGGAATTTAAATGCCGTTCTGGAAATCCAACAGGGCGACAAAGCTTTCCCTAACTTTGTGTTTACATGAGAAAACGAGATAGTTAAGTTTCCGATTTCTTTAGGTGACCCCAAAAACGTTCACACTAATCTAGTCTGCAAGATCATTGCAGGAATCAGGATTCTGACATTGGGCATGTTATTATCCGCATCTTGTTACAGTCCTCATCTTGGAACAGTCCGTAAAATTCACAAAACGAGTATCAGGTCTATTTCTTATTTAATTAGGTAAGTAAGTAAGTAACGGGAAGTTTTAATGTCCTTGGGGATTCCATGCGAATGGCTGGGTCTTCCTCCCCTCCGACTGTAACTATGTTCCATTAACGCCAGAGATATGTATAGCATTGCTCCAACTTGCTTGCCTACCTCACAAGCCGATTAGCAGTCAGTAGATGGCACCAAATGGGCTGACAACACTACATATAAAGATTACTGGAGTAGGGACTCGAACCTGAAACCTTATGATTACAAGCCGAATGCGCTACCACTACACCATCTCCTCATTAAAAACCGCATTGAAAAACGGGTAGTGGCTTTACCGTTCATATAGCATACAACAACGTGTGTCTGTTAAATAAGAAAATGACCGAATTTGCCTAAAGATTTTTCTGTACGTGTCAATGAATTTCATCCAATCAAAATCCGTTTAGATAACCACTACATCATTCTTTCTAACTGTCTTCGTGCAGACCGCTGACGTCATACAAACAAAAGTTTGATGAAAAATCAGCACGAAATGGTTGTGCAATAACATTCCCTGTAGTTATAAAAGACAATAACAAACTTTAATCTCTGCGTGATACTATTCATGTTGATAGTTGCTGCTGTATTTTTAGTGGAAATGTGGCATTGCTGGTGTCATTTGGATGTTTTTCTCTGTTTATATTAAATTGTATTTGCCGTTATATGTGTGGAATAGCGCTTCCAGAGACCATTATTTGAAATCAGGCTGGGGGTTGAAGACAGACAGTCTTAGAGCATACGTACGTTATGAAGAGAAACAAATTAAAACTTTAAACGTTCCCATGTGAGCTATATGGATAAGCTAGAATGGTTCTATTTTTACACACAAAACAGGAAAGTTATATAGCACAACGCAAGGTTTGGAATGTAGTGGTATTAATTAAGCTTTAAAAGACTGTCTAATTAAAATACCTGTAGAAAACACGCATCAGAATAATTGACCAAGACTGAGCAATATGCTTGGAAAATGTTATAAAAAATTCTCCTATCTGAGCCTGAATATATTTATAAAAAAACACGCGGTTCATTCATTCAAAAAGAACATTTAGTGTGCTGCGTGAATCAGCAGAATAAAATTACTGTAATCTTTCTTTTGAAAAAGAACCGAAATTCAAATTTTGAGAGAATTAATTTTCGCGAATTATGCGAAGAGTGAGTTTCTTAATATTTTTCGCTACAACTAATTTTTGCGAAACTCAGAAAAACTAGCAAAATTATCTTATAAAAAAATGTATTATGTATTCCATAAAAGTTGTACGGTGAAAATTAGGTTAATAATTACTTGTTACACCAACAGAAAGTGAAAAAGGCGTAATTTTAACTTTTCTTATATATCGTTGTGTCAAAATCATGTTTCTGATTGAATATACCTCTTATAGACGCTGTGAAAATTAAGAAACTTGTTAAGAAACTTTTTGTAGTAAACTGACAACACCATTTTTGTAGATTGATACATAGGAGTCAAATATAGGTTTAGCGGTCAGCTTTTTACATAGGTTTGGAAATGTGCTCTCACCATGAATACTCACATTGACTTTTTTTCTCACTTTCAGATGTCACGTACAACCGAACTTACGTGATCAGAACTGTTAAGGGACCACCGGCTTGTTAAGGGACCACCGACTTTTTAAGGAGCCTTTTCGGGGGTCACCAGCATTTTTAGGGACCATCAATCAATCTGTTAGAATCACACAGTTCATATGTACGTATGGTTTATGATATAGTTGGTGTGCGTTTATTTGAGTCAAATTGAATGTCATCGGTAAAAAATGTCGGCATAAACGTCCGTCAAAAATTTTAGTTGGCAAAAAGTCGCTTATATTTGATCATTTTTACCGACTTTTCTTTACTGATAAGCTAGTTAGACGAGTTTTCAAATCATGGAAACGATATCGTGGTTAACATCATTTTCAAAACATCGCGCATGTTGTTTTATTAAAATAAAATCAGGCCAGACAAAACATCCTTTTTCTTTTAGTCATAATAAAGTATTTTAAAAATTATATTTACAGTATCTAAATATTTAACAACAAATATTGTACATCTAATGTCTTTCAGCTGAACCTAACGCTGTTCCCAGGGCACGGGTTTAACCCAGGGGTTTTTTTTATTTACGCACATAATACGTGTTTATCTTTTATCGGGTTGTTACCAGAGTTAGGCATAAAACTACAAGTGTTTTGCAGCCATCTAGTACTTTTGCCAGCCTTGATCATTCCTCTTGTACACCATGTACAATATCTCCGTCTTTGGCACCCATAGCTATCAAATATTCAGAAACATCAAAATGTCCGTGTAACGCGGCAATTTTTAAAGCCGTAGTTCCCGTTTTCGACACTTGGTTTAAATCAGCGCCGTAACGCAACAACAGCTTGACGATGTTCAAATTTCCCGTGATACAAGCACGATGTAACGGCGACAAACCAGGATGTCGGATAACGTTTATATTTACTCGTCCATTGGCAAGCACACGACGTACCGACGCTGTATCTTCTCTGGCGACAGCGTTTAATAAAATCGTTTCTTCGTCGGCATATGTGCAACTGCGACTGATCGATTTCTTTTTGTCGATTTCAGCAACCTGAAAACCCGTCTTTTTGAGCGAAGAATTGCGATCTAACGATTGCACCGAACGCAACAAAACATTATTATTCACGGATTTGCTTTTCTTTTGTTTTGTATCTTTAAAAAATGGCATCTTGCTATCACTACAAGATCAAAATAATATCACTGAAGTAATGTCACAGAAAACTTACATGTAGAAATCATTTATGTTGACAATGACGTCATCAGGTAGACAAATAGTCATTAATGTTGACATTTTCAACTCTAAGTTCTCAAGATTTATCTTGCACGTCATGAACAAGTTCAACATTATGAACAGTTACAAGCACTTCTCCACAGACATAACCCATAAACAATTAAAAAAAACTTATAGCGATATTCTGAAGGAAGCTCTGCGGCGGAGTGTATGTGATTGTCTGAGTAAGAGATTTATTATTTAGTGGGAGTATTGGAACATTAGAGAAAGATGACTGGGAAGCCTACGCCTGATGTGTTTTTGTTGATTCTAAACTGGTTTATTGTAATTGTGAAAAATATTTTATACGGCAGAAAGAGTTGAATAAAACACGCGATAGCTCACGAACACAATGATAAAGCCAGAGAAAAAAAGAAATAATTATGATAAAAATGAGGTTAAATTCTACAGTTCTGACCTCACTATAATAAGGACAAATCAGCCTAAAAGAGCACAAAAATAAGAACAGCCAAGCCTCAGGTCAGATTTTACTGCTTCTTTAAAAACACAAACCCAGATTACGAGGAACTTATTGAACTGCATAATCCAATTTGTATTCCACAAGAAGAATGACTACAACTTACGTGACAAACAATATGTTGTCTGGAAATACGAAACATCACAAACACGAAAGCTTTGGGTTACATACACAAGTTTCACATTTTAAGTTGTTTTGTTGTATATTCATACTTATGTTGACTGGTTATCACAACAAAAATACAATGTCTTCTGCATAACTTCTTTTAAAGATTTAAAGACAATTATTAGTCCCTTAAAAGCCAAAAATATAGCTATCCGGACCTCATTGACTCCATTGAGACTGTTGCTTTAAATTATCACCTGCTGTTGATTTTATTATTTCCCAGTCAACAACCTTTCTGCTTATGTCAGGTATGTTTTAATAAAATCTGATTTTCTAGAGTGTAGTTAAGTTGCCTCGTATGGCAACGCATAATCTAATTTATAACTTTAAAAACAATGTTTCAAAAATCAATGTCGAATATGTTGAGCTTCATCTGCATCAATAAAATGTATTTGGATACTTATATATACTCATAATTCGCAAAAACAATCTTCTTTCCTACCTACCGCTATATCTCCTTCGACCTTTTTTATATTCTGTATATATGTTTATAGCTTTAGAAATAGGAAAGGAAGTTTATATGAGCTAGTGAAAACATTTTACGACATAGCTTCATAATATACTTCATTTCATCTCTGCTATCAATGTTGACACTCTCTTACGTCACAACTTCTTTCTCACGTATAACCTTAACCTTATGTTCAAGCAAGCTGGTCACATCAACAGAAATCTAGATTTTAAATTCAGATTACAAATAATAAATGTTTTCCTGAAATTCATCCAAATTCGTCACTTTAAAGTTGTACTAATAGAAGTGTCCCTTCAAAAGTCTCTGGGAAAGTCCTTGTGATCACTTCTTTTTTGACGTTTGTGATTATGTTAAAATACAAGCGATGAGGAAAAAAATGCTAATAAAATTAAATATGGAAGTATTAGGTGTGTAAGTATGAAAAGAAATTTTTAACAATTTCCTGGTTTCTTATTAACAGAATGCTTGGTAAAAGAAATGGTTACATGAAGAGGATGGAACAGAAGTCGAAACAAGTGAAAAGACACAGCAACCAAGAAAAACTAATTTGTCCCCAAAAATAATAATAATAATAATAATAATAATAATAATAATAAATTATATTGACAAATATTATAGGATTTATTGAATTCTTACTTCGTAATATTTACAAGAAAAGAAAGTTAGCTAGATACCTTGCACCATCCATAGTCATAAAATGATTCAACATAACATTACTATTTGAGTAAGTAACAAAAACAACTTCGATTCGACAGCTAGTTCGCAGAGATTTATAATTAAAACGTTTTAAGATAAAACACAAAAATTATAAAAAAACACAAATTCCATAGGCTTTGGAAAAGTTATTTAAATGCATCCTGTTTATTTGGAGTTCGAAAGAGGAAACTACAATTTTATATTTTTGAATCAAAAAATATAATATAGGCTCCACTTTTTAATCACAAAATTACGACGGTTTTTGCTCAACTTTTTGAATCAAAGTGTTCTATCATAATTTCTGCGATATTAGTGTCTTGAACTTTCTTACAAATAAAACACACTCAAGTATTTATTCCAGAATCACGTGTACCTTACTTCTTAATCAACCCCGTTGTAAGATTATTGTTGTACCTGGGATGTTGCAGAGTAAACCTTCAGGGTGGTAGGACTGCAAACACTCTTGAGTGGCATGTTAGCCCCTGTACAACTTTCAGTGATAACTACTTCTTAAACCTAAGTAAACATCGGTAACCGCAATTGAACGTTCAGATGTAACTAGGCCTTTAAGACGAATCTCTCATTAAAACGATAGTTTTAAGATCAAATCCTCCCACCTTAGTGCATGCTGTGTTAGCTTATTTTTAAAAAAAGAATTTCAGAGATTAAAAAAAAGGAATACCACAAAACATCATCTCAGCAAAAATACACTCTTCACGGTATCAAAAATCATGATAAAATGACAAGAGATGTTACGAATACGAACATTTTGTCGGCCCTAGTTTTCGTCGGCCCTAGTATTGTCGGTCCCAGGTTTCATCGGCCCTAGTATTCGTCGGTCCTAGTTTTCGTTTTAGAAAGTTTGGGCTGAAAGGATAATTTGCTCCCAAAAAAATTTAAACATCAGTGGTATGAAACACTAATTCTATTCCACACACTATCACAACATTCCACACACAACAACAACAACAATAACAAAAACAACAACAAAAACAAACACAACGATTTTAACTGCAACAACAACGCATCGAGAAAGAAACAACTTTATTAATTCATGATCATAATGGAAAAGAATTAACATATTTACGATTTATCGTCTCTTCATCCACTCATCTCGACAACAACATGAATAAAAAGTTTTGTTTTGTCAGCCAAAAACGCTTACAATCATCTCTTTCATCCGATAGAATAATTATCAACTACATTCCACTGTTTTCATATCAAGATGATAATCTCACACACAATGGAAAAGTTTGCAGAACATTTAGATCTTCTTATCACCTAACGTCATATAATATTATATACAATACGTCATATTAAAAAGTAATAATCACTACACTTCACGATGTTTGCTTGAAAATGGCCGTCGAACGGCCGAAACGTTACTTTTTTTATTTTACACACAATCATTTTTCACGATACGTCATATGCGTAAAATAAGATTTTCTATTGCTCTGCGCAAAGTATACATTCAACGATCCAGTTAGATGTATACTTTTGATCAATATACCACTCTTTTAAAGTTCAGCTAACCATACTAAGGTTCTAACATCGTTTAATAGGACATACGGGCTGCCATGAATTAAAATTGCTATTTTGACAAAAAAGTTCACCCAATCTTTATGATTTTACTGGAAAATACCGTGCGACTATAGTAATAACTCAAGAGAGATAATTCAAAATAACCTGCGTAATGAACTTCGTAATGAAACCTATTTCGTAAAAATTTATACCGCGAAATTTAATAACTTTAAACCTTTCCCAGGTTTAGAGACTCTTGGCATTCATTTTATTTTCGCTGAATATTTTTTTCTTTTACTATCTTTTCAACTTTTAAAGAACTAAGGCTACTTTTGCTACTGAATGCACCAAGCTGAACCCAAACACTTTTTACGGCGTAAATAATTGTCAGAAATGTAACCGTAGATAAAATTGATTAAATGGAATGCCATAATGATGACCTATATTAAAATTAAGATCTGTTGTATGTTTTTCTACAGCTGCAGTAAATGGTACCGGCAATTTAAAATTAAAGGAAACTGGAGTTTTCAATGTTCTTCATATCCTTGTCATTCTCTGGTCAAAGACCTGTTGTTGTCGAAGACGTTTCTTGTATTACTTAATATTAACTTTTTACTTCATTTGATTCATTTGGTCCACAGCCCAAAATCTGCTTCAGTTTTTAAACGTTGCCTTCAAAACATTCTTCCAAATAAGTAATTTCGGACAGGGCGGTAATTTGACAGAATAATTCACTGCGTCTATTTTCATTCTAAACTTTTCTTTTTGCTCAATTTTCATTTTTCTTATACCGCCCCAATATCACTGCCCAATAATAACAACTCTCTCTCTAACAATCACCACCCCTTAATTGTTCCCAACCTCTGATAATCATTGCCCCTAATAATCATCGTCTCCTCTTTTATTACGTCAATCCTTTGTATATGCCACCCGTTTTCCCGTTTTTCCCACTTATTTTCCCGGTTTTCCACCCATTTTCCCGGTTTTTTCAAAAATACTCTCACAAGCTTTTACCTCATTGAAAGATGACAAGAAAGCCTCGGCGTTCAAAAGAGGAAATATGGTTAGTAAGATAGTTTCATGTTTTTCTGCATGCTGTATAACACCTAGAAGAAATAAAATCATACCGAAAACACTCATTTTTGCTTTTGTTTATTCATTCTGGCAGCAAGCCAATCATGCGTGGTAATTGCTGTTCATCCTTCTTGCTAGCCGCTTTACATTTCATCAAGAAAGAATAATATGATGTATAGACGAATATGAATTATATAAATAGAGTAAAAATATAAAATATAGAGTAAAGTACATAGTAATATTAGATTCCATTAATAGTTCTTTTGAAAAATGGTAAATATTAAGAGTTGATAAACAGTTCAACCTGATAAAACATGGACATACATATCAAACATTTTTTTATACAAGCTTTTTTATTTGCATGTACTTTTTTACCGTATATCTCCACAAAGGTGCACCCAGATGGACTTAATTATGAGGAGTGCTCTCCTACTAAAACGACGTGCGAGTACTGGCTTGTTATTCAGGAGAAGTTGACGATGATATATGAAAAGAACTTAGTATACGCACACAAAGGAAAATTATATCTCTACAATGAACATCACTCAAATTACACGACACGTGTAAGTCGCTTTTGCTATGCTATTGTTCGGTGTTATACAAAGATACGGATGCCTAATACAAGTATTTTTCCCTTGCGGCGGACATCTGTTTTCAAATTGAAGAAGCCAAGATGCCCCGGGAAAGAATGTTGAAAAACTCAGAATGGAATGAATGACTACAATGCTTTTGTTCTTGTGAAAGAGACAAGAGAATTTTCTTTAACTTTCTGTGTTTTCTGACCTCGCATTTTTGCTTTCTTGTCAAGGTCGTTTTTAAGGAATTATAATTTTCATTTTAACTTAGTCCCCAGGACTTCTTTTTACTTCTCTGGTATCGGACAGCGAGAAAAAATATCAGAAGAAGAAAAAGAAGCACTGGGGACTAGGTTGCATTTCTTATCCAAATGTAATTTCGGACAAAACTTCTACCTAGCAAAGTTAATGTCACCACAACAATCTTGTGTTTACACATGCGCATTGGTATATGTAAACAAACATGGCGACGTAAAATTGTCTTGTTTGCTTTTACATTGCGTCATCACCAAATTCTAAGATTATTTGACTTTTCCCAGGGCTTTTTTTAAGCTTAAGAAAACAAGCTGTAACAGGAAGTTTGAAATTATTCTTTTGTGCATAGGTGCAATCTTTCTGTCACCTTGGAGGGAAAAAATTAAAATAACTTAGTGTAAAGAGAGCTATAACCCGACAACAAAAAACTTCACCTCTTGTGATTGTGTCTTTTACTGTTTGATATACGTCTTGAAGTTGATATACGTCTTGAAGTTGCTCTGTCAGAGTAATCAGAGTAAACAAGCAAACCTAAAGTCTTTAACATGTGAGTAACATGTGAGTAACATGAACTAATAGTGAAGCTCTTTATCTCCACAAAGGTACCCGAAGACAAAGTCATTACAGTGGATGGTGTTAACAGAATGGTAAAAGCAGTTAATGGTTCTGTTCCAGGGCCACCACTTGTTGTGTATGAAGGCCAAACAGTAACCGTTCACATACGTAACATGATGCTCAGTGATTCGTTAACGATACATTTCCATGGATTGCATCAAAAAGACACTCCATATTTTGATGGCATGCCTTACATTACGCAATGTCCTATCGCAGCCGGTCAGAGTTTCACACATTCATTCAAGGTGAGTGTGACCATTGTGCATCTAAGACGTGGCAAATAAAACGGTCTGCTCAGGCGATTTACGGCGCGACCCTACAGAGTTTTTGTAGAAAATAAGCACAACTTTTTTTACCATAATAAACCTAAACACATCAACATCTAAGGATGCCATGACGATGTTATTTTTTTTAACACGAACTTTATGGGGACGCACCATAATTCGCCTGAGTGCCCCATCATGATAATTTGTTGTCGCAATTTTAGGTTGATATGCAGATTGTTAAACAAATAAAAATTTGAGATTTGAAATCCTTCTTTCTGTGTGACAAAATAATCAAAATTAAACCCTTGATAATTTTAGTATTATGAACAGTGTTTGTGTTGTGTTTGGTTTGCTCTTTATTTCACACCCTATGACAGCCAAAAATTGTCCAAAGAGCAAAAGAGAGATTAAGATGTTCAATGTCCTCTTTGCTATTCGTATTCTTATGTCCCCAAATACTTGTAGTTACTTAAAAATTCTGATAACATCATAGGCGGAGCCGAAAGGCACATTTTGGTACCACAGTCACGTGGGTTCACAACGAAGTAATGGCGTGTTTGGAGCGTTCATTGTGAAACAGCGGATGAGTGAAGGTGTTGATGTTCCTACTGACATGATAATGACAGTGGGAGATTGGCATCATGAGAACTCGGACGAGGTATGAAATGTATTGTTTACCCAACCTCGTTCCCAGGGCTTGTTAGGCTTTATATTTGGACGGCCTAACAAGCCCTGTGGACGAGGTTGTTTTTTACCAGGTAATTGCAAACCTCTTTTTAAAGATAAAATCAGTATCTGGTAGATAGGTTTTTAATCAAATAAGAACAAAATAGTTAAGTTATAGAATCTTCAGGCCAGGCAAAAATGTTGTAAAGGTGTGAATTGATTGTGTACGCCATTAAACTAGCTTGATCAGTACAACAAACTGACGAAGATACAGGATTGGATGATAAGTAGGTCCATGAAAAATACGTAGACATGCGCATAAGTAGGATGAAATATCGACCCCCGTCCATTGGACCCCGTTCATTAGACCCCGTTTATTAGACCCGTCCAGTATACCTGATAAAGATTTGGGGTCCTAGGGCCAAGTTTGATGATATTTTAAAAAATGGGTGTGGCCGCTAAGCCGTTGTTTTATTCCTTTCAGGTTTACATCAAGATGATCTACGGTAACTACATTGGTCGGGATCGGTACGAAAGCACACATACATTAGATGGCGGAAATTTTAGTGCCGTACCATGGGTTTCCGGATTGTTTAACGGGAAAGGACGATACACTGATAAAATAACAGGTAATGAAGTAACTAAAGGTCTCGACGCTTGCGAAGTTTTTTTTTACATTCAACACCTTTTCTGAATTAATTCTCTTTAATGTGCCGCGAATTTTAGTGTTTCATAAAATATGGATGGAAATTTCACAATTTTCGTTAATCAGCTTAATAAATTTTGAAAAAAAAACAAATTAAAACACCAATTGAATTAATTATTTGGGCCATTTTACCGCAGAAGTATTTCAAAAAAATTCCAGATTTGACAAGTGGTCCAATTAAATAATGTAGACGCAAAATTTTTCAAAAACCACAAATTTGAACTTTTATAGCTTTTTCCTTCAGAATACGCTATATAAAAATATTAGACTGAGATTTACTCAAAAATTAATAATATTATAAAAAAGGAGAATAGGACATCAAACGCATCGCCTTCTTCAATTACTGTGTCAATTTCTGCCCTAACAAGTTTCCAATCACTCTATACACCATAGCCCCTCCCCCCCTCCAACCCTCATCAGACTAGGGGGCAGGGGGCCTCAATACACATATACAATACATATGTGTAAGGATATGCTAAGAATAATTTCTGCCTGAAAATTGATTATAATTTAAGACTATTCAGCCTGCTTTGATTTCTATGATTCTTGAAAAAAAACATTTCGCCTAGGGTTCAACTTAGCAAATTTTCCAGTTATCGGAGATTTGACTTATCGATTTTTTTATGAGAAAATATAAGTGAAGGTTCAAAGGGGAAAAATTTCGAGTTATTGGAAGTTCGAATTATCAAAGGTTTGAAATACAGGGGTTTTACGATTTTTTTATAGGCAAGACTGTGATGGCTCCTCTTGCGTGGTTTAACGTCACGCGGGGTAGCAAATATCGGTTCCGTGTCATTGCAACTGGAAGTATATATCCACTACGCATTTCAATCGATAACCACGAACTGACTATCATCTCCTCGGATGGATACGATATAGAGCCCTGGGTTGTCGAATCTTTTATCATCAACCCCGGGGAAAGATACGATTTTATTTTAAATGCAGACCAATCATACGGAAATTATTGGATACGAGCTGTGAGCATGGAGGTAATCTTTTTTGTATGAATGACCAACTTAGTTTATATCAAAAACACTTCAACAGATACAACCAACTAGCTGATAAGCCCGTGGATATTTCCACGGGCTTATCAGAAGAAGAACAATAGAAAAAGATCTGTTGTAACAGATACACAAAAAAAATGTCTTAGTTGTTAACAAGTGTGATTTGAAATCACAAATTATTATTTCCACAAGTTATATAATAGTGCATGGCTATGTGAAGTATCATCTAAGGGTGACTACAATGAAATTCGGATCATGCAATTTCTAGCTAGTAGGGCAGTGATGTATTTGACAAGCGGATAAAGAACCAACTTGTGTGATTCATGTCTCATTATCTTTCCGTTCGAATACTTTAACATTTTGTAGGTTTTTCAATTCAATCATAAAGTCAAGTTATAAGCAGTTCTATTTCCTTTTCACATTAAAGATCTATCCATGAAAATAAATCAGAACCAATAATTAACAGAAGTTATTTTCTGTCTATTTTTCGCTTCAAAAATCTCAGTTTTCGTTCGAAATTTTAAAACTATTCCATCTTTACTCTTATTTTACACCTTAAATTTCTTCGTTTTTCAGGATGTCGATAAAAAGCATTCCATCGAAGCTATTCTTCACTACACCGGATCGCTGGATGGTGAACCAAAAACAAAAAGAGATAAATGTACACCAACCAGACCGTGTATTGTTCTGAATTGTCCCTTTGAAACTTACCCAGTAGCAGAGAATGCGAAATGCATCAAAATAATTGAAATGAAAGCTGCTGGACGAGTAGACCCCCCGCCAACATTTACAAATGACTCGTTGGAGTATTTTTTAAACTTTGCTTTTCCGGGTGAAGGAATTGAGAAATACATTCCGGGTGCAGTGAATGGACGGAAATTTGAATATCCCGGTGTAAATTCGTTATTTCAAAATGAGCAAATCGAATCAGATTATGACTGCGCAAAGAAAGATTGCGGAGAAGACAAAATATGTCACTGTCATTATGAACTAACCGTGCCTTATAATAAAACAATTCAGTTTGTATGGCTCAATATGGGGTCTGGATCGGGTTGGGCCCATCCAATGCATCTTCATGGACACAGTTTTTACGTGCTAAAGATGGGATATCCCCCACAAGATGAAGAAACTGGAAGATTGATAGGTGAAATTATTTTGTTGTTGCCTTACTGTTGTTGTTGTCACCGCTTTTTTGTTGTTGTTTCCGTTGTTTCGTGCGCCTTTTGTTGTTGTTGTTTCCGTTGTTTCGTGCGCCTTTTGTTGTTGTTGTTTCCGTTGTTAATGCCCATATTTGTTGTTTTTTCGTTGCGTTCTTATTTTATTGTTTTTGTTTTTTTCCGTAGTGCCTATGTTGTTGTTGTTATTGTTGTTGTTGTTGTTATTGTTGTTGTTGTTAATATCACATTTTTTCAAATATGCTTTTTCACAGGACAAAATGATGACATTGATTGTGGGAACACAAAGTTGATGTATTGCAACAATGCAAAGTGGAGAAACTCTTCTTGGAAGAATGGAAATATTCCAGGTATGAATCTAAAGAATCCGATACGAAAAGACACCATCATCATTCCCACTGGAGGATATGCTGTGAGTGAAACAATCAAGTTGTTATTTTAAAAAGTATATACAACTAGTTATTAGTCCGTGGAAAAATCCACTGCAATTCGTCCTTCATACATTATTCCCGCATCGGTACTTCGTATTTCTTGTATCCCTTGTTTATTATTATTATTATTTACCCAGGATAGCCTATTTAGTTCCTATTGGTGCTGCTATCAACGAGGGTCGTGCAAAGGGGGTCCTAGTGCATTTAAAGCTCCCATTTAAGGCACAACAATCGCTCAACTAGACAACCGCCTAAGATATCAATCCTATTCTCATGCTGAGCGCTAAGCAGAAAGGATAGATTTACACTTTTATAGTCTCTTGCATGACTCGGCCGGGGTTTGAACCCAAGATCTCCCGCACTGGAAGCGAACGCTCTACCATAAGGTGAAGTACGATGAAATTATTATTGACGAAACGTACGAATATTTATAGTGCGCAAAATATGCTTAATTCGCGAAAATAGAATTAAATTTCGCTATTGGTGGTGAAGTTGGATTCCTAAATACGAGTTTCCACTCAGATTTTGTACTGTTTAAAAAAACGTAGAATTGACGATGAGGATATTCTTCTTTCGTTGATGAGAAAAATATTGTGCGCGAAATTAAAGTATATATAAAGAATTCATGGATGAACACAAAATAGCTGAACAACAAAAATAGTAAAAATATGCTGCCAACTAAACAAGCTACCTTTTCCCTTTTCAGATAATCCGATTAAAGTCCACCAATCCAGGAAAATGGTTTATGCACTGTCATATCGAGGTCCATGCATTGGAGGGGATGGCTATGGTTTTGAATGAAGCACCCGAACTGGAAGTTCAACCACCACCTGGATTTCCAATTTGTAACAACTTTTACAATGATCGAAGCAGAGATATGCAGTTTTTAAACGAACAGAAATGTAAGTCTTCGTTGTTGTCTTCTCTACATCAGGTTTCTCACAGCTATTTTTTGTTTTCGTATTAAAATTAAGATTTGAAGTTCTGCAAAGGGGTTTCCTGCAGATTTGGAGAAATCCATAATCATTCCTTTTTTATTCTGTTCTTTTTCCAGAAGAAAACATATCACAGCTAATACAAATTCTGTTATTTTCGTTTTTTATAGTCTAATTAAAAAAATCAAAATGTGATGGAAGGTTATTTACTTCCAGTGTACAGAGGAGAGTGAGGTGAGGGGGGGGGGGGGGGGGGGGCGGCCCAGTGTAGAGAGAAGAGGAGGGGAGGTGGGTCGAGTGTAGAGAGGAGGAAAGGGGAGGTGGGTCAAGTGTAGAGGGGAGGGGAGGGGGGTCCAGCGTAGAGAGGAGGGGAGGGGAGGGGGGTCAAGTGTCAAGTGTAGAGAGGAGGGGGATCCAGTGTAGAGAGGATAGAAGGGGAGGAAGGGGTGAGTCCAAATCCTGATGCTGGTGAATGTTAAGAAGTTGAAAAGAGTTCCCTCACAAGTGCATTTATCCAAGTGTCCAAAAATGAGTTTAAATGCATAACGACATTATATGCAGCATATTTCTTGTCATCAGTGTCAATATGAATTAAATAACAATATAAATTTATTGAATATGAATATGAGATAGTTAGCCTATAAAGTGATTTGCGTCTTATTTTTATTCATTTGTGCTCACGATAGCTTTTGTTTTTATTGATACTGTTAAAAAAAAGTGTCCAGCGAAGAAGGCATCCAAACCACGAGGACAGTGAAAACACAGCAACAGCTCAACTTATAACTATCTTGGACGTTAGCCATTCTTTAGATCATCATAAGTAGAAATGATTGACTTAATATTTGGTCTCTCATCTGACTCTCTCGTGACTCTCTCGATAAATCAGTTAATATTACTTTCTTTGAAGTCGTCTTTTTGTATATGCAGGGAGGTTTAACATAAAATGTTCAACCTGTTCTACTTTGATTTGCCCCGCATAATCACGCGTGGTAGTTACTAAGGCTTAACAATTTTATTATTTTATTTTCAGGTGAAAAAGCAGAAGAAATGAAACAACTTCTCGTAGCAAAAAATGGCATGAATATTATCGTCACACTCGTACTTGGTGTCGTCATAATCATGCAGATTTTTGTCATATGCGCATGCGCGATACATAATAAGAAAGCACTACTGAAAAGTAAGAAAGACAAAAAAATGAAAGAAAAGCTGAATATGCAATGATAGATAAAAATTAATAATTTTTATAAAAGTTTGATGAACCGGAAGCTGGCAAGTCTACCACGTAACGAGAAAACTTGACACTTAGCAATCGTGGAAGTGACCAGACGCAAAGACAACTTATCGAAGTTTTAATTTAGCAATGATGTTTCCCGCCATTACGAATTTTTTGTAAATTTTTTAATTACTTTGCTTCAAAGGCGTATTGTAATTTTGATTACATATGCAATCTGTAATAGCATTATCATTGCAACCTCGATTCTGTGTCAAAAAGAACCCAATTGTAACTATTGACAACAACTCAAACTGATGATGTGAAAAGAGAAATATCAATCTTGTCCCCAGGGCTTTTCTACGCCTATTACAGAGACAACCCGTCATGTTTTAAGCGTAGAAGGGGACAAGGTTGCAGGAATATATAAGTGGAAGTATTTTTCTATAGTTTTCATCAGTTTTTTTATTTCTCTTATAACGCCATATAAAATTTGATCAAGTTAACCAGTTTTATCCGAATTTGTTTATCGGAATACCCACAACTTTGATAGCACTTCAGGTGACATAATTTGAAATTATTAAACTGTTTTACCGGTGTTTAGGTGTAGATAAGCAAAGTGTAATTTTTAGTATGAGAGACAGCCATGAGCAAAGTGTGATTTTTAGTATGACAGACAACTACGCACACGAAGTTTTAAAAAGTTTTTTCTTATAACAATATACTGTGTTTATTTTTCTTCTGTACACCTTTCCCGGATTTATTAGTTTCTTTGTTGTGCCGCGGACTCTTCGTAAATATTTTGTAAAAAGTGGATGAAATATTGAAAAACCTCACCTAAAACCTAAACAAGCTTAAACTTCTAATATTTTGCTGCAACTTAACCAGCTGCTTAAATGTTTTTTTTACATCTTGGATCCAGGGTTTTAAATTTTATCGGAATTGATTATGCTGGTGGAGAAGAAATTCATCGCCATACTTTTTTATAATGTTAAAGCTTTGTTTGAAAAGCAGAGATGGCGTAGAAAATATCTCACTTGCGTTTGTAACTTAGAAATGCAAGTAAGATAAGCA
This sequence comes from Hydractinia echinata, assembly GCA_030067915.1. Lineage (NCBI taxonomy): Eukaryota > Metazoa > Cnidaria > Hydrozoa > Anthoathecata > Hydractiniidae > Hydractinia > Hydractinia echinata. The sequence continues at coordinate 527,708 of JASGCC010000146.1, read as the reverse complement.
TCAATTCGTTTACTTCAATCCACTGTTAACAACACTTTTTTCAGTTACGATTTCTTTCTTGTAAATAAAAGTAAATCTGTTAGGCAGATTCAAGGCACAAAAATAAAAATAAATAGTGAAGCGCTAACGGTGGGCAAATCTTGCTTTATAAACAAAGAATGTCAAAAATACTTTTTCCATGGACGCTGGCGTTTAGGGGGTTAAATTGATTCAACGTTAATATTGCGTTGGGAACGTTTTAGAAATAGTATAACTGTTAGAGTTATCTCGCGAATGACACTTCGATCGAAATTCCACATGGTACTGTGTTTTATAGAGCAACTTACTGTTGTTGAACAACTCAATTGCCAACAAAATAGAAACGGATAAATGAACGGAGTGGCGTCAAAGTTAGTAACATAGGTGTAAGAACTGCGCAATTGATGACTTACATGAAAATAGGTTACTAGACGCGAGTAAGTAAAAGAGTTGAAAAGTTGAAAGTATAAAATACTATTTAACCCTATTTCCGTCGGAAGATGGGTAGAGTTCCGAAAGTAGGAGAGGTTAAGGATAAAGCTAGAATGCCGCTCGGGCGTAAATGGGCGTTAATAACAAAGACTGCCACAAAACAACCTCAGCACATCAAATTGGAAAAGTATGGAATGGTTCCTATGAAATAAAGCCCTTAAAAATATTTTATGATTCCAAAATAATGAAAAATAGAAAACTTGAATATTTTTGGACATTTAATTGTTCTAATGTTATTAATAAAGGTATGCGAAGTATGCGTAAAGATGTTTGAGATTCCAGAAGTCTGCGCTATGTAACCGAGTATTATTTTACATCTGCGGTGGAGTATCTTTTAGGAGAGCAAAGAGCATTTCGTTGCACCAAACTAATTATTCCAAAGTGTAAACTTTCGACACGTTTTTCTATTTTTCTTGAAAATTGCTGTGAAAGTTGTCGCTTTTGTATATCATACTTAAAAATAGTTTATACACACAATGCGAGAGAGGGAAATATATTCGTTGTGGTGGTGAAAAAATTTTGCTTGTTAAAACATAAAGAAGGGAACATAACATTGGTAAAAAGATGTTTATTTGCTTGCTATTCTCTATTAATTTTTAAGAAGTAAGAAGTAAGAATAAATATGGTTTTAATTTTTTTTGTCGTTCTTATTATTTCTTAGGCATATGCTTATTTCTATTATAATTTTCGTTATTGGAAATGTTTCACCTCCAGGCTTCTTTTTCTTCTTCACACTAATTAACCCGTTTTAAGAATTGTTTTGAAAAATTCGAAATATCCATTGTTTGACAATCTTTCGCTTTTCAACATTGTCGGTGAAATAGTTTTCGGAGTGAGGGGAGCACAAAATGGCGCACGATGGTTAGCGCTGAAAATTTTTTTTGGATTCCAGACCTCCTATAATAGCCTCAAGTTGCTTACCTTTGGATGTTTTTGCAAATAACTTTACACAATTTTTACTTTTGAAAATTTAGAGCCCCGTGTCCCCTCCCCCGGTGTCGTCAGCGCTTGTTCAACACGAGTTCTGGTCACCTACTCCTCAAAATTGATGAACCAGTTGGATAGGAAATTTCTTTCTTTTTCGTATTGCACTATATTTTGACTTCTCAAAGTTGAGTGAACACGAGTTATGGCTAATAAATGGCATGTCGTTATTTTGGCCTTGTTGTGACGCCACTTGGCATATTTTGAAGTCTGAGGGTTATATTGTGTTCGAAACAAAACAGGCGCTATTAGAGGGCGGGGCCCTGCTAATTACCCCTTTTTGAGGTGTGGGTATTAAATAGAGGAAGTAAGTTAACAAGTACAAAAGTGAATAGATATCAATTTGATGATTAAATTTTGAATTGTCTTTGGGATAATTTTAAAATAACTTCACACGTTATGTTAATTACTACCAGAAGTGTTTTTCGTACATTTTCCAACTTTCAATTTTTAAAATGGAGATTATTTTTTATCCGGCATACATATTTACATGTAATCCAAGTCTCCGATTTCTTTCTACTCCTGGGAAGCAAATTGTAATTCCTTTTCAATAAATAGTCCACGACATGTTTCAACTCATAGAAAAAATAATTAAATTTGGGAGAAGAACATACGTCTCTTTTTATTTGACTAATCAATTGTCTAATGATCATGTCCCAAAACCATTATATAGTGATTAACTTGCAAATCCCAAAACCATCTGTTTTCCAACGCATGAATCAAAATGTTGAGGAAAACATTCAATGGATACATGTTTGTTTCTACACTCAACTGGTTATCAAGAATCGTTGAACTATAACTTATTTCTTAGTTTGTTTGTTTGTTTGTTTGTTTGTTTGTTTGTGTTTATTTATCTATTTTTAAAGTACCTTCAGACATACAAAAAACTATTGCAAGCAATTTTACGGAAACAGAAACTTTCTACGATTCTATAACAGGAAAGCAAAATGAGCAAAATAGTCCGCACTTGTTGTTGTTGGGAAGTAAAATAGTACCCACTATTTTGCTTCTTTTATTGGGAAGCAAAAGTTTCTAGCGTTAAATTTTTACTAATACTAACGATATTTAATTATTGTGTTACGTGACACCCTGAAGACTCAATTGGTGCCAATTGCTTGTTTCAAATGCAGGTCTGCAAAATACAGGCACGTTTTCTTCATGCTTACTTGAATGAACTGAAACAAGTTTTTTAGAATTAGATTTGCGGAAGAAGCACTTTTGAAGTGTATCAACTTGTCTCCGGTTCTTCTTTGTGGGGACTGGGAATGAAGTTGATCTTACGCACGAAAAGGAGTTCTCTCTTTCCGAAGACAAAACAGATGATTAAATTCCATCGAGGTAGTTCTTGTACTGAAAATTATATCAGTACAGTTAACTTCTGTGATGGAGCGTGTCCTTGTTGCGGACGTAAAAGTTTAGCATTGTCGGCATCTGCGATGGAGGGTGTTCTACTGCAGGGTTGTAAAAAGTTGAGCGTCACCTCCCTTCGTCGTCAGATTCAACGTTACTGTGTCGCGTCGTAAAAAAAATTAGTCGGGTAAAATAAAAACTGTAGCTAGCTACTATCTGGCTTTCAGCAAATATATTTTATTTTTTACATGTAGCTACAGTGATATTAAGCTGTTTAAAAAATTACGAGTTAATTTTCTTCAAACAAAATTTAAAAGAAGGTGTCACATAAGGTTGTCTCGCGAGTGGCAAATCTATTCTTTGACCTGATTAATAAAACAATGCAATTCGCATTTCAAAAATAAATTTTTTTTATACAATATCAAATATGATTTTTTAACACAGAGAGAAGAAAGGGTAAAGGTGGATGACAGAAAAAAAAATATGTATGTAGAAAAGTTAGTTTTGTAGAGAATGGAGAAATAAAAGTTAAAAAGATATACCAGGCAAAAGTTTCAAAATCACAACCTTATGAATAAATGGTTAAAAATCTTGTGTTTAGTTAAAATTAAAATAAAAATTAGAATGTAACAAAAACAACGAATTATATCTGTCTCCATTTTTTTTATATAGTTTTTTATTCTGTCTTTTATTTTCTCAAAACTGATATTCGCTTTCCAATTAAGTGCTAACATTTAAAAGCTCATTTGGGAATTTTTCTTCGAGTTTTTTTTCAACTAAAACATCTGTATCGTGTTATATTTGTGAAACAACAGAGAGAGAGAAAATATTTCGCTGAGTGGCATGTCTGTTAGGCAAGTCTGTGCGGACAAGACGGCAAAATAAATAAAATTTTGTTTGTTTGTTTGTTTGTTTGTTTGTTTGTTTGTTTGTTTGTTTGTTTGTTTGTTTGTTTGTTTGTTTGTTTGTTTGTTTGTTTGTTTGTTTGTTTGTTTACAAAGAAATAGAGAACAAAAAAACAATAAATATATAATATATAATGCAATATATTTCTATATTTTACAGGCGATAAATAACAATATTTGCAACAACAACAACAACAACAACAACAAAAACAACACATATAAAAACAATAAACAAATAATTATGACTGTGGAAGATTTTTGCGTTGCACAGGAACTAATTGAAGAGATACATGCTGATCTCGATTTGGATGAAGATGGAATCACAGATGAAGAAGTAAACAGAAGAAAGACGCGCATATTTGTAGGTGGTTTGAGATTTGGTTCAGAAGATCATGTTCTCCATGATTATTTTGATCAATTTGGACCAATCAAAGAAGCTGTTGTGATCAGAGATCGTAAAACTGGTTTGTCAAAAGGATACGGATTTGTGAGTGTTTTTGCAAATTTTGTTTTTGTTTTATTTCATAAAACTCTAAACATCTGTAACAACTTCGTACTTAAACTTCTTTGGACGAACAAAAAAGCAAAAGGTCTGGGAATATGTCCAATTAACAAAATGGACCTGGATAAAATAAAAAAAGTCAAAACTTTGTGGGAGGGGCAATGACAAACTTTTTTTGCGTTTACAAATTCGACAACTTTTGTTTTGACTCAAAAAAAGTAACATTCTATTAAATTTATTTTACTCTTACGACCAACAAAATATTTTCTTCGTTACTATGACGACAAATTAGTCATTTTTAGAGTCATTATGGGAGTGTCATTCCTCCATATTGTCTTTTACACGATGCACTTCGCTTTATTGTATCCAGTTAAAGGCGGATACTATGCATGACATACGGAATACCATAAAAATATTGTTTTCTGTTTATCAAAATTTTAAAAAAAAATTCTCACATCTTTCGCTATTTATTTTTTCCTTACAATTTTCCACTCACCCATTGAATTATCAAGCATAAAAAAATAAAACATTTTTTTCTTCAAGCGTTTGGTCTCAAATTCTAACTTATTTTTTTTTTATCTTCAGAAACAAAAAAATATTGTCATGAAGAAACAAATCTTAAAAATGTATAATTATATTAGCATTATCATTATGATCACGACGTTAATTATTAAAACATTTTAATGTCTGTCACGGGATTAACACCGTCATTAGCTGGATTATTCCCGAATGACGGATAGATGACGGGTGCTAATAATAGACACTAATTACTCATCCCACCTTTTGAGTTGAACAGCAACGCAGAGGAAAGATTTTCTACGGTTCAAAATTCTTGCATCCTTTTCCCCACTACACTCTTTTTCCTTAAAAATTTTTTTAAAAATTTTCATGAAGGCTGCATAAACTATCTGAAATTTCGCCAAAACAAACTTTCGCCATTTGTTTTTAATTCGTAAGTAGAGTAAAAATCGCGAACTTTGCGAAACATTCTACCCGTAAAACTTTCCGACCCTTCAATTTAGTTACTTTTTGTCCAGGTTCGGACTTCCAGCCTGCAACGTGTCTTTGATCGGTCACGTGATTTTAACCTGCACAGTAGGAACCGAGAAAATAGAACTCCCTTACCAGAACCCTCCTTAATGGCAGTACCAATAGGAGCTGAAGAGGTTATCCTGGCTGGGTAAATAATTTCAATAATAATATAAACTGGAATGAAAAGCATAGATTATATCTACACGTTTTTATAAGAACACTCAAATTAAAGGAAGCCTTTAAATGTTGTTTTCTTGACTATATAAATTTGAAACCTCGAAAATGTTTTTAATTCTTCTTAATTTTCTTAATTTTTTTCATTTTCAAAGTTCAAAGTTTAAAGCAGAATTCGGTCCTTCTTGGTAAATTCTTATATAGTTTGTTCTTATATCAAATGTGTAATCGAGACAAAACGATGGGAAATGATAGATAGACGTTGGGTAGTCGTGAATTATGACTTCTAGTTTAATAAATTGTTACGAGGAGGGTACGAGGAGGGGCATTATGAACGAGAAAAGTATTTTGATGTAATAAAATTTTTTTAAAGTTTCAACCTATTTGTCATTTAACCCATTATCGACATATTTTAATTGTTCTGTGGCCACTTCCGCAATTATATGGGCCGTCGATATCTAAATCACTTTTTTGTATATTAGCTGCAGAAGAAACGCAGTAAATAAAAATGGCTGGAGAGTCGAAGATTCGATCTGTTTTACTTATAAAAAATTGTTTATATTATATTTAAATCTTTTTCAGGAGGATAAGAAAAATAACAACGTAGAAAGTACCAGAACCAAATGTTAGATTGTTCTGTAAAATGTTGAATCGTTCTGTAAATTTTCAATTTCCCAAACACCTAATATAATAGCCGAATATTATGTTTGCCGAAGTTGAAGGTATACCTACACTAAATTCGACAATATAACAAGGTTTCCCCTTTGTATTTTTATGGCTTACTTTGCTAAAATATTATCCACAACTGGTTCGTGAGAAAAAAAAATTTATAACAGTTTGCAACGATATAAAAGTCATCCTCTTTCCATGTTTTTTTTTCTGTTCCAGCAGCTGTCATTTTTCCTTTAGGGGCATAAGTTTACAAGTTTAAAAATATCATATTTACTGACTATTTTTTGTATTATGAGATTGAAATTAAGTATATATAAAAAAATCGATCTTATGATGTTCCTTGGAGAACTAATACAAAACCACCTCGTTCCCAGCGTCATTTTCTTTCGGTCAACAAGACGTCTGATGAGGATGAAAATTCGTTGAAAAAATTGGAATCCACTAGTAAACAAAATTTTAAGCAAAGCAGGTCTGGACATTGTGATTTGTGAATCCTGATTGGTTGATCAGTTTTTTGTGAATCCTGATTGGTTGATCAGTTTTTTGTGAATCCTGATTGGTTGATCAGTTTTTTGTGAATCCCGATTGGTTGATCAGTTTTTTTGTGAATCCTGATTGGTTGATCAGTTTTTTGTGAATCCCGATTGGTTGATCAGTTTTTTGTGAATCCTGATTGGTTGATCAGTTTTTTGTGAATCCTGATTGGTTGATCAGTTTTTTGTGAATCATGATTGGTTGATCAGTTTTCGGCCCATGTTGATATTATAATCCTTGTAATCATTGTAACTTTAGTGCAACGGACAAAAACGAGCAGTGTCATTCAAATTGTGTATCATACCTCCTCTGAACACAATGTTTTGAGTTATTCTGTTGTGAAAGACTTAAATTCTTTTCTTATATATGCATGTGTATTCCTTATGCTTTGGAATTCTGTTATCTTTTGTGCTTTTAAAGTTTTTTGCTATCTGAAAAATATTTTTTTCCTTCTTCTTCAGACAGCCTGCTATTCGTACGTTGATAATAACGATGTATAGATTGTTATGAATAACAAAGCTATAAAAAGCTTGTGGGCAATAAATACATTTTTCTATAAAACTTTTCTAAGATTGTAATTATACTTAATTATACCGGATATAACATATAATTAAGCACACGTGATCCTCAATTTTTACAATCATACCGAAAATCCTTCTCAATCTGTGCGGGCGGGAGGGTGGTGGTGGATTTTCCATTTCTTTTAATATAGGGTGGGGTTAATAAAATTAAATGGGTGGTAAAAATTTTTTTTTTGAGGGTATGGATAGCTCTAATATTATTTCGATATTTCTGCAGGTGACTATGACAGAAGAAATGAATGCATTGAAAGCAATTTCTGATAAAGCTCCAAAGTTGGATGGAAGACGATGCAATGTCAACCTTGCTTACATTGGACAAAAGAAAAAACCACCATGTATGTTTCTTTCACTTAAACACCATCTCTCAAACAGGACTGAATTTTTCTCTTATTTTGGAATAAATGTTAAATGAAAAAAAAAAGCTCAAAAAGTTGTTTAAAGATTAATAAAAATCCTACTAAAATAACTCGAGGAAATTATTTGTTGCAGGAATTAATCTTTGCGAATTTTCGCGAGTTGTTAATAATTTCGCGAAATTAAGTTTCCATGAGAATTGGGAAACTCGTTATTCATTCAATCAGGAAATAATTTGTCTTACTGCAGTTGATTACAACCTGGTTGCTATAAAACAGAATATTTGTTATTTCAGCATGTGTCTGCTATAGCAGGATATATTTCTACCCTCCTAGATTCTTCTATATTAACAAGTTCCATTTTCAAACATTGTAGTAGCTATCTTTCAACCGGATGTCGAGTTAATGATTTTAATTTAATCCCTTTTAGCAAAGAAAAACGATTTTCGGTTTAAAGAAATTGGTCCTTCGTCACCTACCAACTAGTAAGTTGATACTTTTTATTTCATTGTATGGAAATGAAATTAGCCTAGGATTTAAACCTTCACAGACATCAGAAATATCAAATCTCGAATTTTAAACGGTCAGTTAAAATGGAAAGTGACACTAAGGATTACAAGGCCGTTATCTTACAGTTTTGGTACTGAAGGATAAAATCGCAAAGGGGAACAACTTACATTTTTTTGTTACCAGGAATGATAAGCAGAGGTAACACGCAACAGCTATGTAGAAAGATATATATCAAAGCTAAAGAAAAATATTAATGTTAGGAATAAATGTTATAAAAGGTTTCTTTAACAACACAAAAATTTTAGCTACCTTACTTGTACACTATCTACTTAGAAAGAACAAATTGACATGTTTGTTCAGTGAGGGGTGCGCCTATTGACATCAAACTTTCACAAATTAATCACGTGTGTCATTATATGTAATCTGGAACAATGATACTTGTTGCTTGTCCTTTTATTTTTTATTATTTATTTACTCAATTCAAGCTAGAAGCTGGTTACAAGTAGCTTTGTAGGATTTGAGCCTCGTGTTGCTTATAAAACATTGCTTATGCAAAAAACGTGCATGCTTCTCCAACACATGACGCAAATTATAATATAACTTGTATTTCACTTCTATAATTTTATTTTTATTTTTTCTATAATTTTAATTACTTTCTTACAGTTATTTGAATGGTCTGCATCCTCCTCAACTAGTGACAAAAAATGGTCATTATCCATTTTTGGGCTTGCCACCCCTTCATGGGTGCCAACCAATTTATCATTTTGCACCAAGTCCAACGACAGCCTACGAGAATCACAACACTTGCGATCCTTACATGCATCACTCGCCGATGACGCCGATATCTCCAATATATCCACAGACGATTTTTTTCTCGCAACCCATGATACTGAGCCCATCGCCTTTAAACAACAACAACAGCTACGCGTATCCGCCTCCCACTTTGTCACCAAACAGTGACTGCGATAAAAATACCATCGCGGATAACATCGCACCTATCGCGCCTGTCGCATCATCACCTTCGTCATTCACATCGATGACTGTATCGCATCAACCACCGGATATAGTTCCAATTACGTCACATAATGTAACTGGTGGTCCAATTATTATGGCACAAAAATCTCCCATGAACGGAAACGCGATTGTCCTGAACAGTCATCATGATCACGTGGGTGCAAGCTACCAAACTTTAAACAACAACAACTTGCCGACAGTAAATGGTTCCTCTAACACGCATCTTATTCAAAATAATAATCACATGATCAATGGAAATTCGAGTCATTTATTCAACGGAAATCACGTGATGAACGGTCATAATTCGGTAACGACATTTGTGACATCACCATTAGCCTCGCCTTCCACCCATCCCACAAACCAAAATCATGTTTTTCATTACCAACCTCAACAACAGCATTATTTGGCTCATCGAGACATGATCCATCAAATGTAAACATAACAATATAGGCGAGCGAAAAGAAACAAAATTTACACGATAAAAAACGATAATGAAGGAGAAGAGTTTACGGGTAGTAGAAATTCGTCTTCTCTTCACGAAAGAGATAGAACACATAAATTTAAATACACATCAAATCACGGTTATTTAAACATTTTATATTTTCGTTTCACGTCATCTGATGTCCTGTTTTAGAGGTCTCACCAGATGTATTATTTCGTTTTGTTTTAAGTGAATTTTAATGGGACTTTAGTTTAGGATTTTTTTAAATCCAGTGAACTGGCGAAACACTGAAGATTTTCAGAGGGGAATTATTGTCAAAAATTCAGAATAATTCTCGATCTTCTCCAGTGGCTTTGAACATAGTTACAGTGTTAAAGTAGCTATGCAATTCATAACTTTTAGCATCATTGGTTAAAAATTTTATATTTTAACTATTTAAAGTACGTAAAGTAGAAAATTTCTTTTTAAATTACGAGAAATCAACACATCGTGTCTTCTAGTCAGAAAAACTTAAAAAGAGGTTCATTTACAGGAGGTTTGAGTCTAAATACACAACTAGTCATGACACCAACCAGTGAAGTCACACAAGCTAAAATTTTTATATTTCTAGCACATATGTTTTATTATATATTCATTCTTTATTGTATTAATATTTCAAATTTATTTCATTTTCTTTCTTTTATACAAGCCATGTACAAAGATACTAATAATTATACTTAAAATAATAAATACAAAATTTTAACTCGTTTTTTAACTCTGATAAATTTCTAATAAACCAACTTCATTCATAGGCCATTTTGCCGCCAGCCATAACTCTAAGCCCTTCATACGTAAAAGAAGTTCACTGAATAAATATTCTTATCCCACAATCCCTGATGCGTTCAACTTTGTCATGCGGGCTATTCTTCGCCTGGCAGGCCGACAGAACGGCATAGTTATAGCCGTGGGTCAAGCTGGATCACATATGAAATTCACTCTTAATTCAAAACACGAGTGAGCTTGACGAATATATTATCTAGATATATACCCCCCGCCCCCCTCTCCATAAAAAGTCGGTGACAATTATTTCCTGGTCATATCACATAACGCATTCAGCTGAAGAGCAAACCGCATAAAGCGGTTGCCAGCAGGGAAAAAATAAGCCTGCAAGGAAAAGAATGGAGCAAAATAAAATCATAAGGGCGTCATTTACCGAACTGAGGAGTCTAATCATAACGATCCCGGACCAAATCCCAGACTAAATCTCGGACAAAATCCCGGACCAAAAGAAATATATATTTCAGTAATTCTGTGGTCGATATTTCTTACCTCTGAGGTCAAAATATTGGTCCCAAAAATTTTTTTCGTCGGCTGAAAAGATTTCTTGGGAGTTAAATTTCGCGAGTAAAACAGTAAAATCCTTGAATTTTAGTGACTTAAGAGTAGGCCCATCTTACTAGACAAATAATACAGTGATATTATAAAAATACCTTGTTATTTTTAAAACTTCTTTCTCGCTAAAAACTGATTTTTGCTTGGATATAAAAGTTTTCACAAATGATGATATTAGCATCAATCTAATCCGATGATCATAGTACGTTTAAGTTTAAAAAAATGAGCAACAAAGTGACTTTTGAGGTATTTACAGGTATCAAAAATGCTGTCTTGAAGAAAGTCCAAACACACGTGTCCATGATTAGAGCTACAATCCCTAACAAAAATTATTGAGGCGTCAATTAAACCTTTGGCTTGGTTTTGTATCATGACTCCACCCTAAACCCTACCTCGATGCTGATGTAAAACGAGCAGAACAAGTATAGCAGAGCCAAGTCTGTGCATAAGAGACGCTAACATTGTATTTAGGGAGAAGGGGAGGGAGTCTCAAAATTTGTGTGAGGAATTGTAGCTACCTTTGCATTCGATTTCTAGTGAATTTTGTTTTGTTTTTAAATGAAAAATATAACGAAAAAAAGGGAAAAAATAAATTAACGTACAAATAAATAAACGAACAAACAAATATGTAAATAAAATTAAATAAAACAGGAATATAGGATTTTAAGTGAACAAGGAAATAAATTTTATTTCTGACTTACGCAGAAACAACAAAAATTAATATTGCTGGTGGATTGATAAATTTGAATTATTGATATTAGGGATAATTATTATTTTAAGGACAGAGAGGTATATTCTGATGCAAGCAGACATTTTAAAGGTCTGAAAAATATATTTGAATACAAAGACATTGAACAACAATAGCGATGCAACAATTCACTGCAGACGGAAATTTTTGTAAGTAAGGTTATACGTTTTTATGCGAACAAATTTATAAGAACAACAGAGACTGTGAATGTCTCAAAAATAAGGACAAAATAAAATTTACAATTTTTCGAAACTTTACAAACATTACAAATAATATTTGTATTTAAAAATACTCAAAACATAAAAAAACAATTGAAGAGTTAATTGTTTGGAAGTCGCTAACTTTTCTGCTGTCCAGATCAACTTTTACCATATTTGCAGGATTTTTCTTTGAATTTCTAACTATACTTTAAAATTACTTGCAAGTGACTAGCTATTTGAACTGTAATAATATTTGTAAACTTCTTGCTGACGTTTTGTTTGTTTACAAAAACGATGTATCTATCTATCTGTTCAACCTTGCAAAACTATCTAGCCATCTAAAACCATCAAACTCTAAAAGAAAAAATAGCCAAAAATGTTTTTTATATATTCCTTCTACTAACATTTTATTCTTCTTCTCGTTATTTTTTCTTACAAAAAATTATGTTCCACTTCAATGAATTTGAAGCAGCTCCATAATGCTTCACTAATTAGATTCGACGTAGCTAGATTATTGAGGGCCTAATTAAGTACAATTTAAAGGGTCAATAATTAAGCCGCACACCGTCTGATTAAATTTGGGTGTGACAGAAACAAATAATTAAAATGTAGGCGTGGCCTAAATCTAAATTTTGGGTTAAAACAAATCACATGACTTTTAAAATGTTAGAACAGTAGCTATGATTTTAGACTCAGCAAACATTTTGACCAATTTTTCTTTTTATCAAACATCGTGTTTTTAATTCGTAAACTTTTATTTAATGAAGTAGTTCGTATTGCAGTTGCAACAACACTTTAAAAATAATGGCAAAAGGTAAAACAGCAACAAGCAAATGGAGATGATATTATCATCATTTGTCTGTAAAGGTGTCTTACGGTTGTGTATTCTTAGAAATTGGGGTGGTTCTTTCACTACCTTGTATACCAGCTCCTTTTTTTTGCACGCTTGGGCCTACCTAGAAAATATTTCAGCATTTTCTCGTGGTTTTCAACAAGATGAAATACATTCTAAACTGATGTTTTTGAACATTTAAAAATTAAGCTTATATTAATGATTACAACATAATTCTCGCATCATTGATCAAGCATAAAATAATTAAAGGTATTAATAGTACATTAAATGAAATGTTTTCAAATTCTCGATCAAGCGAGTAAATATCCACCAATCAGATTGCAGTACTCACTGAATGCATCAAATGTTTTCGATTTGAATGCAACTATATTCAGTGAAGATGGTTTTGAGTATTCAGATCAAAAGAGCAACTCGGTAGCATAAACAATATAGCTGGGATCAAGATTTGCTTAATGGATGCTTACAGCTTTTAATAGAATTTGTGACAACTGGGTAAGTCTTAACACACTTGATCAACCTCCCTAATTTTCGAAAGTTCATATACCTAGTTTTAGGTCATAGAGCTAGTCTTTTCTATATTCTTCCATTGGAATTTAGAGAAACATCACGACATTACTATGTTCATGTTTCTTGATACTTTCTAAAAGTTTGCAATAAAAACAAACTCATTTTTCGTTCTTTTTCTTTTTATCACCTATTAACTAGCTAACTATTAAATGGACTAATAGTTGGGGAATACTTTCAACGTAAACTACAGTTTGGCATGACTATTCACATAAGATATCAAAACAATCTTGATAACTGCAGTAGAAAGTTTACTTATCCTTGCATCTCAATTCTTGCAAGAGAGTCTAAGAGAAAGAATGCAAAGAAAGCTTGATATCTCCACATAAAACAATTGATACTTCCAGCAGGAGAATTTATTTTCTCTATATATACGTTTTATTCATCAGAAAAATTTGAGTACTAAAATTTTTTTATTTTTATTAATATGTTGTACATAGCTTACGTTTCTTGCTCGGTGCACAAGCAGTAACAGATTAAAAGAAAGGTTGCATGATTGAAGTGATCATATGAAAGTATTGTATTCAAAGTGTTGATAAAAATTGAAAATAAAAATCACAAAATAAGAAACATATTTTATAGAAAAGAGAAAGAAAGTTGCTGTAGAACATTGTTTCGTTTTTCGGTATGATGATTACCAAATCTCCTTCTACATATCTTGATGGTCCCTTATTAGTTAGTCAAATTGCATTACTTAATTACTGCTCTCACAGGAAACCATTGGTTACTCACGAATTGTACGATAAACAAAAATCAGCATACAATTTGCAACCTGTTCTGCAAATTCACATAATTTGAAAATTTACAATTTTGAAATTAGCTCTAGTTTTATTTTTATAAAGATGAAAATATTTGAAAAAAAAATTGGGCATAAGATCATGAAATCAAACTTCAAATGATCAGTAAGGGAAATGTTTCTTTGTTTGATCGTAAACAAGTGTTTTCAAACGAACGCGAAAATAATGACAAAAAAAAAATCCTTAGGATTTTCGTGATGCGTATGGAAAAATAAAAGTTAATTAGTTTGAGTCTGCAAATAGTTTGGCCTTACAATGAAAGTATCAGGGTTTTTTTCTTTTGCTTTATTTTTCTTTGAAAAGTAAAAACAGATGAATATATAAATATATAATATATATATAGGAAATATAAAAAAAATCACGCCCTTGCATGTGCATAGATAATTTTAAACGATATTATTTTTTTCTTGAGTAAAATAATTCTTTACGTGCCTAAATTGAACACAGCTCCTTCAGTAAAATACCGCATTGATAAATAAAATCTCTTTAATTTTTTTTGCACTGCAACCTCCCACGTAAAACAAAATGTACGGTAACCGCAACAGTAGAATCTTGATCCAATAATGAAGGAGAGTGTTAGAAAAAACAGGTAGAGCATTTTGAGCATATTTCGCCACCCTTTTGCGATCAAAATTCTATGCTCAATGGCAGCCCTCTTCACGTAGGTTTCTTATAGAGAAGCTAAAAATACACCTGTATCTCGAAAACTGTTTTAACAAAAGAGGACAGGTTTCTTCGTTCACGAAAAACACAGCCATATTGTAAAAAAGAAGAAATAGCGACATTCAAAAGAGGGAAAAAATATTAAACTAATGTAATAATAATTACAATAATAATAACTAATATATGTATGTAGCTATATGAATTTAAAAAAGGGTATGATAAAATCTAGTTAGGTAGTAGAAATATTAAAATTAAAAAAAAAATCTATGGATATTATGTCGATATTGAATTTATGACTATGTTCACATTGGTGGATTTTAGTGGCGCTGGCTTAAAAAACCTTGGATTAATAAAGGTAAATACACACCGTGTAGGTATTTGTAATTTCTTTCAGACGATCAAACTCTTTTGACGGAATTTAAATTCCATGTCTTGTTTATAAGAGCCTATAGTTTATTCACATTTAGGCTCAAATTCGGTGACGGTTTCAGGACATCCGCATATCAGGGGTCAGAGATAAGTCAGGAGAAAAGAAAGGATAAAAAAATATATAGTTAAAGAACTATAAAACACAACTTCGAACGAAATTATTTTTATTTACACGATTTTCGTGTATTAGCACGTGATTTTAAAAACATTTAGGCTGACATTGGACTAAAAAGAGACATTAAAAAAGTGTTAGAAGAACCTCAACAAAGTTCCATAAAAAAAATTCTTCCCAACAATTAGTGTTTGTAAATCACATGTAACGATAGTTAGGTAACATACCCTGTTTTTTTTTAAGAATACTAAAATTCTTTTAAAACCATAGACCTAGCTTGATATTCTTATAAATCAAATTCTTATAAAAAAGCGTGTAGTAGTCGTCGGGTATTCGTTGAAAATGAGATGCTGTGATTGGCTGTTTAGCTCAATTTGACACACTCCGGATTTGTAGACGAAAGTAAATCTAGTTTCTTTTACACGTTCTATGAAGTGTGTAAAAGTTTGGAACAATAGAAAAATAAGAATAATGACAACTTCGGTTAGAATTTTGGTGTTGTTATAAGAACATAGGCTTCAGAGGTCCAAAATTTAGAACATGTTAAGAACATTTAACGCTTTGTCAATACCAAGAAGTAATGAAATTCTGCTTTAAAATTTAATATGAGAGGAAAGTTAAGAACAATCCAAGAACATTTTAAGGTTTCAAATTGAAAAAGTTAAGAACAATTGAAGGCTTCCTTCAAGATGAGTATTTTTACAAAAAAACGTGCTCAACATTGACATGCAAAGACTAGCTTTTGTCTTTTCTGTCTCGGTACGTCCACAAATATCAGCCTGTGTAGATAATGTTATATCAAAACAACCACCTGACTACGAAAGATGACATTCATAAGGCTAACTCACGAACAATCTAAAATTTCGTTAAAACATCAGTGGAAGAAATAAACACAAATACATACAAACATTGCACATGCACAATGCAAATTTTTATATCTGGAAGAGAAGATTTGAGTCTGTGACATTCTTATATTCTTAATTTTTAATATCCATCATATCAAGTCTCAATATTCTTATAAGAAAGTGTGTATAAGAACGTAAGGATTCCACTGGTTAAAAATTTAGAACGAGGGCATCACATTGCAGGCCTTACTTGGCTGTACATATAAAGAAATGAGATTTTATAGAATTTGAATTACTTTTTTTGTTTTTTCTAAGAACGTCTTATGAATCATTTTCAGCTTTTAAAATCCAAAAGTATTTTAAGAAATGTTTCACGAAATCAGTACGCTTATGAATTGTGTTTTGTGCACGTGACAGTGAAACGTCTCACTACTCTATATACATGCATTTTTCTTACTAAAGGTTACCAAGGAAGGCTTTAGGGCTTATTCCAACTAATGTTCGCGCAAAGGTTGATTATTGCGCGAAATTTAGCACAGCCCGAAATCTTTTGCGCAAAAATATAATTCTACAGTTTACCTAAAAAGAAAGGCATCTATATTGTCAAAATTCAGAATTTTACAATATTTTGATTTTACTATTTGCGGGGGAGTTTAAACTTGCGCGAAAGTAATACACGCGAATTTACACGAAAATTAGTAGCTACGAATGAAGCAGACCTTTATGTGGGTGGGCTCAGCGTTGATGGATTCCACTCAAAGCGGATCGGAATTGAACAAGAAAAATACTTAACTTTTTGAGTTGAAATACACCTTTATATGGGTGGTGGGCGTAGTGTTAGGAAGCTGTCTTTTATTAACTTTTCTTTTATTTTAAATTTTCCACTAAACTGTAACAAAAAATACAGAGGAACTTTAACCAAGTAAATGTGACCATGCATGATTTTAATGAAACGTTTGGCTTTATCTAGATCTGATCTTTCAAAGTGATGGATCATTCGCCCCGATCATTCGATGCTGGCATGCATGATGAGAAAGGTATACCTCTTGTGTTTTGTAGTAATCGAGACCAAAGCATCTCTTATCACATGTATACACAGATCGATTCGTGACGCAAATTCTTAAGTTTTTTGCTAACTGTTGAAAATTATTTTCAAAATTCCCCAAAACGAGGACATCTAAAAAACATTTCCGTGGGAACTTGAATGAGTTAATTTGATTTGAACCCATATACAAGCCATTTAACTTTTGTCCTTGAAACACACTACATGATTCTCAATCTTACTGGTTTAACGCATTTCAAAATAGGAGAGTCAAAGGAGAAATATCGTTTGTTTACAAATATAAAAGCAAATTCACTGAAATATTGTTTTTATAGTGATGTCTTTGGTCAATAAAACGAATGTATTTTTGACCGAAGAAATACAACATTTTTCAGAAAAGCACCAGGAGCATGCGCAGTGATAACTTATGATGCATTTCGTTCAAACCTTATTTTAGCAAAACGTGGAAAGAAAACTCTTGCACATAAATTTTTTGCAAACATCCAAATTCGCGCCAAATATATTTCACCGTGCGCGAAGTTCACCCACGCTTGTTAATATTTATTTCTATAAAATATATTTTAAGTTTTATTAAAACACGTTTATAATTTGCGTGTTTACCAGTTTCTTAATTAGCAAATTATTTACTTAAAACCAAAACAATAACATGTAAATTTATGCTTCATTAATTAAGTGTTAATTATTTCGTCTTTCATATTTTCCGACAAATTTAGCACCCGTCTAAACATGTGTACATTAAGCTACTGAATAAAAGTGAGCTGGGTACGAAGTAGGTTAATTAAGTACATGTACTAACACGTGCGCTTGTGTTACTAGGACCTGCAAACTGTTCCGAATATATCATGGTAGTTTTAGTTATAAAATAGAATCATTCTGAAGAATATTTTTTTGCGGGAGGACGTATATAATTCTGTCATTATTATTTTTTACAGGAATGCCTTTCAGCGAAAGTAAATTCTCAATAAATGGTACGTATACGGAATTCTCACTGCGGAGGAGTTTATTTTCCTTTAAAAATTAGTTGCACCATATTCTATAACACGCACCAACGTAGATGTTTATGTACTCTTTTTATTTAGATCCTGGTGGTGTCAACCAGTTGGGTGGAGTATTCGTCAATGGACGACCTTTACCGGATTACATGCGCCACAGAATTATCGAGCTTGCTCAATGTGGTGTCCGCCCTTCGGAAATTTCAAGACAATTATTAGTATCTCATGGCTGTGTCAGTAAGATTCTAGGACGTTATTATGAAACTGGTTCCGTACGCCCTGGCGCTATTGGCGGTAGTAAGCCAAAGGTGGCAACGCCTAAAGTAGTGTGTCGTATAGTAAAACTTAAAGAAGAAAACCCGTGTATGTTTGCATGGGAGATAAGAAATTCTTTACTTGGCGAAGGAATATGTGATAACGGTAACGTACCAAGCGTTAGTTCTATAAATAGAATATTACGTAATCATGCTGCGGAAAAAGAAACAAAGGAAGCGAAAATAAAACAAGAAGAACTTCAGAAACAAAATGGCTTCGGAATGATGAATGGTTTTACTTTGGGTAACTTCGGACCTTTTAACGGTCTAAATGGCATGACAGCAAACAACTCTGAGAATGGTTACGGTCAATTTCCTTTTACTTTTAATGCTGGCTTCCCTATGTTGCCGATGCAGCAGCAACAACAGCAACAACAGCAGCTATTAAACCTACCGTTAACACAGTTATCGCCGGATCGTAAATATAAAAACACAGATATTAGTTACCAACAATTAGTAAACGCACAACATTTTCATGACCAGGATGGTCTCAACGATGTGCCGCCTCCGGCAGTTCATATAGACGATCTACCGCCGTCCTTACGAGAAGGCACGCCCATACATCATCAAGACACATCTCATTTGCCTCATCCTGATATATCTCCTAGTTCAACGATTATCAGTGCGGGAAGTGGTGAACATAAAGAAGGTGATACGCCTGAGGGTACGTTTGCTTTTATATTCTTGGGCAATCATCTGTTGATATATATTTTTTAAATCTGTTTGTTTTAATCAAGCCGAAATAGTTTGATGTCTAAAAACTCTACGAGAAAACATGATTAAGATCGCGGTTACGCAAAATCTGGATTATTTTGTTTCGCGATTGTTCAATTTTTAATAAACTTTTTCACAAAATTATGAAATTTTTCACGAATTTGACTTGGTTCATCAAGACTTAAAGTCCCTAAAATCGTAAATGTCTCCCGTTTTATTTTTGTCAAAAATTTCAAAAAACATTTTCAATTGGTTTCTACGTGTACACTTTCCGACTGAAATATTCTCATCATCAAATAACTACTTTTCAGATGAAAGACGTCGCCAACGCAACGAAAGTCTTTCTGATCGACCTCCTCATGGCTCATCGAGTCATACAGATTCTGAACATGGAGAGCGAGGCCATAAACGAGGCCATTCACCATTAAGACCGGACAAAGAAGAAAATAATAACAACAAATCAGGAAACTCGACTGGTAATGGTACATTGAGCCCTGATTTAAAACGAAAAAGATATAACGAAAGTCCTGTGGGACACGCAGATGTAAGTATTTGGTGCAAACCCGTCTTTAGTTTCACAACTTCTTTCCAGATGAAAGTTTATCTAGTGATATACTCAATATAACTAGTTTACTCATCATTTTAAAAGAAACTTAATGAGACAGCCTTTCCAAATATTGTCGATACTCGATAATTGCCAATGCAAGTGCTAACGTGTTGACTGAACATGCAGGCGAATAACATACCACGTCAACTTCCTACTACTACACATGGTTTTGGGAGATTTCATTATGTTTTGTTACAATTTATGTTTTTGTTTAAATTCTCATAACTCTTTCTTTTTTTTTAGCCAATCATGTCGCAAAAGGTATCTCCCACGTGGTACAAATACAACACAGTTTTCCCTTCGAACAGTAACATGGCGGCTGTAAACAGTATGAACGCAGCGTTAAACCAAATTAATGGCGCTTTAAATTCTTTTCAAAATATCGGACAATACTCCAACGGCGTGAATAATTTAAACGGATTATCTTTGAACGCTTACGCAGCAGGCATAAATAATGTTGCCACGTTGAACGCAATGAACACTGGACTTACTAACTTGACTAATTTACAGAACCTAACTGGGCAAGGAGTAACTGGATTTACACCCACCTTCGAAAATGAACGATCTCTAGCGCAGCATGGTTTAAACGCAGACTTTACATGGCCCAACAATTTCGTTAGTGTGTTAACGGATGGGTCGCCATATCAACAAGCAGTAAATATTTCATCCAACGGAAATGTATTGAACTCGTCTTTCGGTTTAAATATGTCGTTACCCAACATGCCGAAAAACATGGTTCAAGGCTTACCAAACTCCACGTCGCCAACGAATGTATTATCGACGTTGTCATCGCTACAAGGACAACAAAATATGTTTAGTTTGCAGAACCAAGTCGGTAACGGAATGCAAAATATACAATTTCAAAGGCCAGACCAGCTGACAATGAAAATGATGGGTTCGAATTTATTAGCTTTACGAGGTACACACGTGGCGCACGGTAATTAAGCGAAAAATTTGATGAGTATTCAATCCTCGGAAATTGTATTCACATTGCGCGAGTTTAAAGGCTGATCTCCATTAGGCGAATTTTGGTCGCTCGGGCTCTAGGGATCCGAGTGGAGAAGCGACTATTAAATCTCCATATGCCATAGCGAAGTAAGATGGGGGATAAAAGTTTGAAGTGAAAACATGGATTTTATTTTTATTCTTCTGCAGAAAAATATTTTAGCACATTTTTTTGAGCATAATGTTTATAATTTTGATTCTGATTGGCTGTCAAAGATTTGTGACGTCAAAAATCGCCAACGATCGCTGAAAAAGTTCAAACTGTTTGAACTCCTTTGGCGATCTCAGTATACCGCTCATGTTACGCAGATTTACGCAAACAAACCTTATGCGCATGCTCACATCCCAATTGCTAGAGCCCGAGCGACCAAAATTCGCTTAATGGAGATCAGCCTTAAGATCACAAAAATTCAATAGCGATCTAATGTATGACGTAAATCAATATATCCATGGTAACTAGGTCACAAAATATCCCTTTAAACGTTCCCTTATTTTTATCGCAGTTTCTCTTTTTTATGCATAAAAATAGTTTTAGCTAACAATTAGTTATATTTTTATTTGCGTATATAGAAATAGTTTCAACTTACTAAAAATCGATGTTTGCAACTCGTACTATATATATTCATAATTCATACAATCGATGTGTGTCTACTTTGCACGTATTCCTCTTTGTATGCATTTGTGAAAATAATTGTGTTTTCTTTTCAACCTAATCGTCTCCGTTTTCGCTATGTTTGTATATATATGTAGGATTTAGGAATTTTTAAATTATGGAATTTGGCGGGAGATGTATAAGAGTATTTGAATAAACAGAGCTCTCTATTTTTCTACAAATAAAATATAATCAAAAAAAAAGTTGAATTTTTTTCGAGCATCCCTGGATCATTGTTTTTTTTATATTCTCCGACGTTGTCAAGGGCGAGGAAAATAGATATAATAAGTTTATCTGCCTTATCGGAGAAAATTTTCGTCGATTAGATATTCCAAAAAAAATTAAAAAATTGTCCATTCTTAAAATTTATGGTGATTTTTTTTTTTCAGAAACTTTTTACGTAAATACTTAAAAAAGATAAAAAAAGTCTAGACCTTGTGCTTTGTGACTGAACTTGCAAATTTCTCTATGACAACAATGATTTTGAACTCAAGATGTTGTGAACGGCGCATGATCCAGCGATCCAACTAAAAACTTTTCTTCTGTGAAAAATCCAAATAATAATTTTTAGGTTAAAATGAAACTTTTTAGAGCAAATAAAAACAAAATTCACAAAGGTAGGCAAATGTTTAAATCACAAAGAAAAGTTCTCCAATTTTTTAAAAAAAATATTAATTGACTAAAAGACAATATGGTAATCTTTATATTCTTGGTATTGAAGAAAACATTTTTCTTGTTATCACTTTCTCGGGAAATATTTTAGACCCAAGATCTAAGTTCTTATCCATTTAAAAAAAATTCCAACCTCAATCATTATATACTTCAGTTTTGAAAATTTTCAAATTTTCAAACTACAAATAAAATTAAATAATAATAATCTTAGAGGTATATACTGGTGTCACATTGTTAGGTCATAAAAAGTACAGCGGGTGAATAATGAAAGGGCAAAAAACAAGTCATTTACGACATTAAAAGTATTTTTAAAACGTTAGAATATTTACAGCTATATAGATCTAATTACACAAATCACAGTCCTATACAGGAATAGCATTTCTTAACAATTCTTTAGTTGCCGTTGGTAGATATTTTGGAAAGTTTATGTCAAATGTAACGATTAAATCTCCTTTTCGAATTGGCATCTTTGGTAGCGGAAGTCCTTCTCCAACAATACGTTTTGTGCAACCAGGTTGTAAAACATCTGTCCATGATATATTAACAAGTTTTCCTCTGAGAGTTGGTATAGGAATGTTTCCGCCACATAAAGCATCTTGTAATGATACACATGCTTTGTAAATAAGATTATTGTTTTTGTCTCTTGTAAAGTATTCATGCTGTTTATCTCTAATTGTGAATGTTATATCTGACGGTACGTGTCCAAGTTTTTGATCTCCTTCTTTAGCAAATGTTATTTTTGTTCCTTCTTTCCAACCTTTTTTTATATCAATGACTAACACTTTTTCATCTGCATACATACTTTGTTGATCTGCACTTAAAACTTGCCGTGTTATTCTAATTTTTTTGTACAACCTTTTGCTAAATCTTCCAATGAAACAAACAAATCTTTTTGTACCGGTGGGTCTTGTATTTTCTGTCGCTTAGGCATATGAAAGGAATTGTGGTGTCCCCCATCGAAGTTATCAAAGTCCATTGGTTCATCAGCATTTTGTCCACGAAACATGAATGAATTCATTGATGGATTACTACGAGCTGTTCTTCCTGTGAAGCCACTAAACAAGTCTTCAAAGCCAGAAAAACCACCCATATCTCCACCAAATGTTTTTGAAAAGGTATTAAATGCATCACCACTTGTAAATGTAAACGTTTGAAATCCACCATTTTGACCAAAATCGAAACGACCACCTTGTGGTCCACCGAATCCAGCAGCACCACCTTTTAGACCCTCTTCTCCATATTGATCATAAATACTTCGTTTTTCTTTGTCACTCAACACTTCATAAGCTTCAGATATGTCTTTAAACTTCTCAGTGGCTCCTGGCTCTTTGTTTTTATCAGGATGATACTTTAATGCTAATTTTCGATAAGCTTTCTTCAGTGTGTCTTCATCAGCAGTTTTAGAAACACCAAGCATTGAATAATAATCTTTTCCCATTTTAAATACTTATTTCTCACAAGATAGTGAAATAAAATAATGTTTACAAAAAACAATTTTACTTTGTTCTTACCTCGTAGATTAAGTTGTTTTAATGAAGAGTCGTACACGGCCTGACTTGTTATAAAGACATTCGCATTTTTCTTGAACATTCCATACACTTTCGTTTTCGTTCTAGAAACTTCCCGAAACGCTTTCATTTACCTAATGGTGGGCCATCTAAACAAAAATTATATCGCGTAAAAGGTATATTCGTGTACCAATTCTCATTAAGAAGCAATATTAAAACTAAGGACCCACTATTTCTTGGAATTTGAATATTTATAAAGTTTAGTGCAAAGTTTGGTATCTCTAAAATTTAGATTTGCTAATCTGATTCTTCTAAAGTTCCTTCAAACTGATGTTGTATTCTATTTATGGGAGATAAGGCACCACATACTATTTTAATATTTAGTGTTTCTGTTACATGGATCCATAACAGGCGAAAATGTTTGATGGAATGCTGAAGTTCTCTGGCTGCTGGTTAGACAGGATAGCTACCTGTCTCTCTTTTCTGCTCTCGCGCTTTCGATCTCTGTCCTGAATGCTTTGTAACTCTGCTTTTTTGCCTCCTGACTGAGAAGCTTACACAATTCGTAAAGTTAAAAATTAATAGTAATGTACATCAGATCCCTCAATCATTGCCAACTCCTTTAATTCCTTATTTACTAGTATTTGCTGATAAATTAGGGAAAAAATACCAAAAACGCCAAAAAACTTAAAACCTTTTTAATAATCCTGATACTAACCTCACAAACTGTAAATTAAGCACAATAAATCCCTAGCTACAAGTTTCTACATGAGTCAATACATCAACTAGCTTTCAACTAGCTTTCCTCTTCATTATTTTGTCTCATTACTTTTTTCTATTTGACTATATGGTACTGAATTTTCATTTATACTAATTATAATCAATAATGTTTTTTCATTTTATCTTTGTAAACTTACAGTATTTACTGACATATGAAAATATTTCACATTTTTCTTGGTGGCTTTCTCCTTTGTTTAGCCTTGGCTATCGGGAAAGTCTCCTTCCTAATTGCTAATTTATTCTTTTAGTAATGTAAATTGTCATTTCTTAGGTAAATAAATGTTACTTACTTACTTACTTACTTACTTACTTACTTACTTACTTACTTACTTACTTACTTACTTACTTACTTACTAACAATTCTAATCCTAATTCAATCTTTCTTACCCCTGTCAATTCTTTTGAAATCTTAAACTGTCTATATAACTCAAGAGTAGTTATAGAGATGGGGTACAAGGCCAGTTTGGTAAACCAAACTTTCCTCGAACACCCCATCTCTATATCTACTTGTACACGCAATGGTAACAATTGTTGTTTGCAAGAACTCTGGAATGCAATGTCAACTGATGATGGTAAGGAGCCGAGCAGGCTCGGGAAGTCATCGCGGAGCGATGAGTGAGGCTCCTTTCCAGCTCGCAGTGGGTAGAGACGAAGTCTCGTAGGGCACCAGAGCAAAACGTAAAATCATCTGGTTACATATGTTACATACACATCATTTAACAAACCAATTTTACCACCAAATGGGATGTTTCTTTTTGCGATGTTATTTGTCGGTTACATCTGTTGTCTAATGCGTTTAAGACTTAAAGAAATAACATGTATGTATAGTATAGATGAATAAACTTACAGATAGAGAAATTTGGAATTATAGGTGATGAGGATTTACTTGATTATATGGGGTATCATATGGATGATTATTTTGGTGATACTTATGATAAGGATGATAAAGATATTATAGATTGTGCATGTGATGCGGATAAGATTAAGAGCATAACATCATCGACACTAGTTTGTCCAAAATGTGGTGAAGTTAGTGATATTCCAGTTTATATCACTTCATACAGTGTTTTTGAACGTTGTACATTTCGTAAGAAGTGCATACACAAGAGGGGTGGGAATTTCACTGTTATCCTAAAACAGTTCATATATATGCAAGATCAAGTGGTACCTGATGATGTGATAAAAACGTTATGGAGTCAGATTAATAATACAGACAATTTAGTATACAATTATACTATACCACTCAGTATCCCCATACTAGAATACCTATTAAAGAAAAACAAGTTGATGTCCTATAAAAATAGTATATTTAGTATATTTAGTATATTTAGTTCCGCTATATGTTGTAGTCCTGTTATGTATGTGTTGTTGGGTCCCTGGCGTGGCATTAGGTTGCCCCTAAACCACATAAAAATATAAAAATCGAGAGTACGGGGGTAGAGCTCAAAGCCGGTTGGACTTAGTTCACTAGGGTGGAGTGCCGGTCGTAACTCTTTAAAAAAAAAATTGAATTAAAAATGGCCTGCACCATGAAGGTGCGCGCAATAAGATCATGATACTTCATGATACTTCAGACTGCTGCCTCATCTTTCATTTTACCAATAATCTTCTTATTTGATGTATTATAGAATTGTGATGTTTCAGGGTAGTCACTATTGTCAAATTTAATCTTTATCATTCCAGAAATCCATATATGCATCATCAGTTGTAATTTCATATGTTAGTGAATCTGTATCTGTGAATAGTAGTTTTGCATTATTTTTTTATTTCTTTTTATATAGCTGTAGTGGAAATCGTACATTAATGTTTTGGATAAATCGAGAATACACATTCCTACATATGCAGGTCTGTTTAGAGTTAGTGTCTCCTTAATTCTATGTAACAGCCACAAGGTCCTCGTTGAATATTTTTGATGATTCAAAGGTTGGTTTTTGAGGTTAATTTCATTAGTTTGGCTTTATTGGTTACAAGTTCTACATTTACACGTTTTCTTATGTTTTCCATAGTTTTTCCAAATACACTATTATTCATAAGTTTGAAGAAATTCTTTTTCAAAAGCATTTTTTACAATAAGTTATTTTATTAGTATTGAAATCAATATATTTTTTCAACCATGGGCTCTGATCAAATTCTAATACACGATGTACTTTTTTGATTTTTTAATCCTAATGATATATATAATTGTAGATTTCGATAGTGTAATACATATTTCTCTTTTTTGCCTAATGTTGGTATTAATTTATTTACATCACCTACTGATATCTTATATTGTTCTTGAATTTTTTACAATAATCTGATAACATATTTTTTGGTAACATTTATTTTTCTGGAGCTACAGTACTGTGAAAAGGTTTGTTAACATCGTGTTCGTGTAAACGAGCGTGGTGCACACGAACCACGATAAAATCGTGGTCTTTATGTATAACAAACATTCAAACATTCTATCGTGGCCACCACGCTAATATTATTATCTCCACGAAGGATCGTGTGTCCCACGATTATTTTCGCGAGCTCAACGATTTTTATAGCCAGTATAAATTAATTTTTTTTCTTTTCAAAACAGTCTTTGATTAAAGTTAATTTGTTTGTTTCAGGTTTTATCAAGTTGAAAAAGCATATTCGTAGTTTTTGCTTGGTGTATACTTTTTCGTCATGGGATGCGATTGTATTTTTACGAAATGTCATTTGTCTAGAAAAGTTAAATTTGTCTGCAGCAATAGAAATGTTTTTTAAGATCGCATTTTAAAAGTTTAAAAAACGAAAAGCGGCGATAGAAATGTTTTTTTAAATCGCATTTTAAAAGTTTAAAAACGAAAAGCGGCGATAGAAATGTTTTTTAAGATCGCATTTTAAAAGTTTAAAAAACGAAAAGCGGCGATAGAAATGTTTTTTTAAATCGCATTTTAAAAGTTTAAAAACGAAAAGCGGCGATAGAAATGTTTTTTTTAGATCGCATTTTAAAAGTTTATAAACGAAAAGCGGCGATAGAAATGTTTTTTTAAATCGCATTTTAAAAGTTTAAAAACGAAAGCGGCGATAGAAATGTTTTTTTAAAATCGCATTTTAAAAGTTTAAAAACGAAAAGCGGCGATAGAAATGTTTTTTTAGATCGCATTTTAAAAGTTTATAAACGAAAAGCGGCGATAGAAATGTTTTTTTAAATCGCATTTTAAAAGTTTAAAAACGAAAAGCGGCGATAGAAATGTTTTTTTAGATCACATTTTAAAAGTTTAAAAACGAATAGCGGCGATAGAAATGCTCTTTTAGATCGCATTTTAAAAGTTTAAAAACGAATAGCGGCGATAGAAATGCTCTTTTAGATCGCATTTTAAAAGTTTAATAAACGAAAGGCGGCGATAGAAATGTTTTTTAAGATCGCATTTTAAAAAGTTTAAGAACGAAAAGCGGCGATAGAAATGTTTTTTAGATCGCATTTTAAAAGTTCAAAAACGAATAGCGGCGATAGAAATGCTCTTTTAGATCGCATTTTAAAAGTTGAAAAACGAAAAGCGGCGATAGAAATGTTTTTTAAGATCGCATTTTAAAAAGTTTACAAACGAAAAGCGGCGATAGAAATGTTTTTTAAGATCGCATTTTAAAAGTTTAAGAACGAAAAGCGGCGATAGAAATGTTTTTTAAGATCGCATTTTAAAAGTTTAAAAACGAATAGCGGCGATAGAAATGCTCTTTTAGATCGCATTTTAAAAGTTTAAAAACGAATAGCGGCGATAGAAATGTTTTTTTAAGATCGCATTTTTAAAAGTTTACAAACGAAAAGCGGCGATAGAAATGTTTTTTAAGATCGCATTTTAAAAGTTTAAGAACGAAAAGCGGCGATAGAAATGTTTTTTTTTTAAGATCGCATTTTAAAAGTTTACAAACGAAAAGCGGCGATAAGAAATGTTTTTTTAGATCGCATTTTAAAAGTTTAAAAACGAATAGCGGCGATAGAAATGCTCTTTTAGATCGCATTTTAAAAGTTTAAAAACGAATAGCGGCGATAGAAATGTTTTTTAAGATCGCATTTTAAAGTTTACAAACGAAAAGCGGCGATAGAAATGTTTTTGAAGATCGCATTTTAAAAGTTTAAGAACGAAAAGCGGCGATAGAAATGTTTTTAAGATCGCATTTTAAAAGTTTACAAACGAAAAGCGGCGATAGAAATGTTTTTTTAGATAGCATTTTAAAAGTTTGTAAACGAAAAAGCGGCGATATAAATGTTTTTTACATCGCATTTTGATTCACGAACGATTAAAATCTATTATATAGCTAGCTTTATGACAACAAATTAAAACAACAAGTGTTAATTTATTTTTGCCCGTCGGTTTTTGATTTAATTGATAAAGTCTTTGTTGTTTACAATAGAGTTATCTATCGTGGACGCCACGGTGTAATGTTTAATTTTTGTTCGTGTAGTCCACGAAACATGACCTCACGTCCACGATTGTTAAAAAAATACGCATCGTGGGCTATCGTGGTTCGTGCGTAACATGAAATAAACACGAACCACGATGTTAACAAACCTTTTCACAGTACTGTAGTGGATAATCATTATGTAGATCATGTAGTTCTTTTGGATATTCTAAATCAACTTCTAATATTAGTCCTTTAACACTTTCTGGTTTATAATCAGCTAGATTACATGTTTTTATTTCCTTTTCTTTTAACCATCTAAATCCACCAGTTGGTAGATATTGTGACATTCCATAACCGTATAGATTGTTAGCATCCAAATACATTAGATACTTCGATGGCATATCATTATCATAATTGTTAATGTACTTATTATTGGCTTTCCCATATCTGTTAGCAATATATGATACACCACTTCTTAATCCCTTTTCAATAAATAAAAACATGTCAACATCTGTCATCAATTCAAGTTCTACTTTTGTCATTTTCAACATTGAATCCCAAGATAATCCTGGAGATGTATAATAATGACATGGATCCAATTTATAATATTCTAAACATGTACCCCTAAAGTTTCAAATATATCTGCCAATAGTAATACATCAGATTTTAGATATAGGTCATGGTATTCTCCCATTGTTTTCAATTCAAACTTCTTCCATACCCTTTTAGCATGTTTATATTGCTCATCGGTGATATATTCATCAATTAGTAGACTGTAAAAATCTTTTTGATACGGTAATTGTGTCTCATCAAACTTCTCAAATGAATCCATATAATCGTAGGGATACAAACTTTTTTAAGTCATTAATTCAAATTTATTTTTATCACCAAATTTTTCATTCGTATTATTAAATGATGTTTTTGGAAGGTTATCTGCTAATTTTTCCAAACTAGAACTCATAAATTGGAAACTATCAATAAATTTCAACTGACTACCTAACATCAGGCCTATCAATAAGAAAAAAGCTCCCGCGCGACAAAACGCGCGCGCTGAGAGGGGGAAATTCTGTTCGCGCGAGCGATCTTACAGTTCCAAAATTAAGACAAAAAGAGAAAAGAAACATTAATTTCTGAAGTCGGGGGACGATTTAACCAGTGAACCCCTGAACACTGGAGAGTCGAAAGCCTTTATCTTGACTTCATTCGTTACGAAAATTGTATCATGTATATATGTTAATCTCTTTTTATCTACTTGTGGTGCTTAATTAATATAACAAAATTCTATTTTTTTTTTTAGGTTCGTATATATATTTGAAGATAACTATTTATAGAAAGTGTTTCATTATAGTTTTACAAATAGAGATCGTCCTCGCTGTCCCAGCTCTCGTCACTTGAACAACTATCATTATCTGAGCGATCATCATCAGTTATATTATCGATACGGTTTGGTTCTGACGTATTCAACTTGAGCCGCCTGCGTTTTGCCATGTAGAGCACTCTCGCTCTTTCGATGATTTCTTCCCGCTCCTGAGGTGACCACAGATTATCGTTGCCAGAAATGATCAAAGTATCCTCCAATGTATCGTGAGCCATTGAAAGTCGCCGGTCTGATAGAATGGAAGTGACAGTACTAAAGCACCGTTCAACACTGGAGTTTGATCCGGATATGCTGAGAATCAAAGAGACGAGAAGGCTCACGTTGGGAAATGATTCTCTTTTGTATGTCAACACCGACTTCCACATGTCGCGTACTGCCATTTTATTGTAGTGAGTCGCTGCGTGTATTTTGAACTTTTTCCATTCGACCAATGATCGTTCAAGTCGAATCCTGCATACACAAAGGGGCTTGGCGAAATGATTATGTAGAAGAATTATTTCCCGATTACCGTAATCTCTATCAGATTCCCAATATTCCATGTCAATGAATCTCATTGATGTATACAATTCCTTGTCCCTCTTATAATCACAAAAGCGCTTCTTGAGAACTTTAATCAGTGACTCGCCACAACTTTTTTTTCAGAGCTCGAACAACATCAATGGCATGGTCTTGATTGATTTTATTAGTTTGGAATTTTACAGTGACGAAGGTTTTATCTTTTTTCCGCTTTTTCGCCAGCTTTAATGAATTGACCCTCTAATGCTCCACTCAACCAATTCTGATCACCCGCTTTGGTACTAACACTGTAACGTCCAACATAACTGTCCAAAAACTCAAAATCACCCCCAATTTCGTCAATGTTTTCATTCAGTTCAGAAGTTGTTTGGTCGATAATCGAATTGACTGAGTAAGGTAAAAGATCATTCGATTCAAATATTTTTGAGACAGGAACAACCATTTCAAGCATATCGAGGTAAGTTGCTATAGTCAACAAAAATTCATAGGATTTGAACTTTTTAAGAAGGCCTGAAACTTTCGCTTTCGTAGTAGCATTACTCCCTTTATCGTCCGCGATGTAATTTTCGTATGCTGTTATGTACGCTGGCCATGATTCAAGGATATTCTGAAATCCCCGCCTACGATGCCCAACAAACCTTGTTCCTGTGATCTTCGATATGTTATAGTATGTGATACCTAACGCCTTTGCACATTCTGCAACTTCAGATTTTAGTTTGCCACTATTTCGCAAGAGATAAAAATTTGTTGTGTAGAACTGATCAACCTCGTTCAGCTTGTTTATATTGAATGCTTCCTTAACTGCGAGTTCTATGCGGTGGTTTGCACAGTGAATCATCAACATCCATGGCCGCCCCTGATCCTTCATCTGCGTCAAAACACCCTTGTATTTACCAAAGTTAACACTGGCTCCGTCCGCCGTACAACTGACAACCTTTTTAGTGAAGCTCTCTTGGTCCATCAAAGCGCACTATTGTCGTCACGGAAAATACTTTCAATACCGGCAACAATCGAACAAGCATCACCCCCACCGAACCTAGCCACTTCCAGCAAACTCGCAACCACGTAAACTGGAACACCACTCCTCTCAGTTCTCACTAAAACAAGTTCTTTTTCCCTTCCAGTTTTTCTGGCTTGGCTACCATCTGATAGAATCGACATAAAATAACCACTTGCAAGTACAACTGCACATTTTTCCCTGACAGCCTCAGCTATGCAATGAACAAACTCACGTCCAGAACGACCGTCTTCTTTCCTCTCTATGAGTCGCACACCATTCTCCTTGCAGCATTTAACCTGAAAAGTCAGATAGATAAAACAATAATGGTCGTACTCAAACAATACTCGAACATGGTTTCTACCTATTTCGAAAACTTTAAACATATTTATAAGGGCAACTTACCAAAACACCAAAGTGTTTGTGTGGCATTGTCGGTTCCATCGCCATGTGATACGCACATTTGATAAGCTTCGTATATGCCTCAGCCGCGGATTTTGCGTTTGCTGATTCAATAGTCGTTTGGATCTATGAAATATGAAGTGAACGTAATTGTGTTAGAGTGAAAGTAAATAAAACTTGAAAAACCCTATTTTGTAGAAACAAACCTTGTCAACGCTAGCTCCCGTCTTAACACATGTGATTGATGGTAATCGATCTTCCTTTGGTTTACTTTTCTCACACGATAGTGCGAGAGAATGACCTTCGCCGGAAATATGTCGCGTAACAGAGTGTTTTGTTACGAAACTTGTCCCATCAATATATGTCAGGACAGCTTCCTTCACTGGTCCCTTGCAATTCGGATGCTGAAGAATAGCAGGCTTGTTTTTCGCACAAAGTTTGCACCAAACGAAGTTAACAAATCTATTTCCGTTTTCTTCTAAAGTTTTATGTCCGATAATATCATCAATACCCCATTTCATGAAAGTAGATAATTGGATTTTGTTCCCTTTGATACTTTTTTTGACGAAGACATGTCGCGATAATGATTTCAGATAAATATAGCAATCGAGTTTTCAAAACATACGACCTGCTATTTTAGAATAACGTTTCGAACGCTCTCACCCAGAGATGTTCCCATAACAAAACTATTTTTGAATGAATGGAGAAACAGGGAGATGGAGTGTTATGTAAAACAAAAGAAATACATTACTCATTTTCTTGTTTATTACAAGAACAGGTTCCACATAAATACGCGTGGTGTGATCAACAAAACAAATTACAAGTCTTGTTACACAACTATAGAAAAAAAACGACATTTGATAACTGAAAGTACGAAAACAAAAGAAATATATTGCATTCACAAACAAAAGAGAATCATTTAGCAAATATTTCTTGGTTTAAGGCAATAAATAACAAATTAAGTTTGATAAATTTTCTCCCTGATCTTTGTCAGAGCATCTTCAGATCATAACTAAAAACGTCTTTCAACATGCATGTAAATCATAATTGTTACGTTACAAAAACATCGTTTGACCATGTGACTATAAACATCATCCACTTCTAACTTTTTCATGTCGATGTATCTTCGTACGATTCCGATTTTAGCATGTCGGGGTCTGGTAACAAAGTAGATTCACAAAACGGAATATCTAAAGGTCATTACTGGAACGATATGTTTTCGCTTCGCACCTAACGTGAATGGTTGGTCAGTTTATGATTAGTAAAATGAACTACTCTATCTAAAATAGAAAATACAATCTCAGGAATTTAGGATATTATCGCTCAGCTACATAACATGGAATCAATCTAGGCGAGTGAAAAATCACTCCACAGAGGCCTCATATTTCAGAATTAGGCGCGTGTTTGCGTGCGCGGGAGCGATCGCGCGCCTCTTATTGATAGGCCTGTAACATGAATGCCATATATTTTTTCCATATTGTTTGGAATTACATTGATGTCCATTTCTTTGAGTTCTCCCCATTTATTTTTATACGAATGTTTTTTAAAGATTTTACCCAATCTGTTGCATAATAAAATGGCTATCATATCCTCTCAAATTGTGGAAAACTACGGGTAATTTGTCTGTTAATCTATAACTTAAATTACAATCATTATGTGCTGATCCTCTATATCTACCTGTTACATGGCAATGATCTCTAACTTTGATATCTGTCTCAATATATTTTTGATTACATATGTGACAACTATCTGCTGTTTTAAAATTTTTGATATCGGTTTTTGATATTATCATATCCTGTTTAAAATGTTTGTTTTTAATGTATTTACAATATTTAGCTTCCTTTATCATTTCTTCCATAAATTTGTATACAGCATCTGGACCCCTATATATTTTTATTGGTTTGCTATATTTGTCATCATATCTACATACAACCTTATAACCATATCCACAATCCACATGTTTCTGGTATGCTTCTGTGTATGATTTACTGTTTTTAGGTGCACATCCATGTACTTTCTCAGTGATGGCTTCAAAATCTGCATATATACAAATGGTGCCTCTAATTGTTTATGATAATTTTGGAATTTTAATGTGTTCTCACCTGGTGCTGGCATATTTATGGCCTTTTACCATTTATTACCATACAGATTTCACTATGTTGTGCTAATATTTTTTCAGTTTGAGAAACATTGTAGACAATAAATACAAAAGTGTTTTCTTTCCCTATGTTTTGTTTTGTTATACATGAAACTGTTAAAATTATCAATTAGTACATAATGTTTGTATTCATCCTTTGTTATTAATAGTAGGGACATACTATCTTCATACTTCTCTTTTGATATATATATTGGATATGGTTGTTTATCCTCATATCCGAATACATTTATTCTGATGTTGTTTTGTTTTTCAATTTTATTATACTGTTTAGTCGTTACAGGAAATTCAATACCATCATAGTTCAATTCATCTACATATCTTCTATCGGATTTTTTAATTCTTTCTGGATGTGATCCCTTATATTTGTTCAAATGCCTAATATGGCACCATCTAAAACATTCATTATCTGTATTTTGCATATTGATTAGTCCCTTTGAACTATTTATTAATTCTTCTGGTAGTTTTATATAACTTGATCCGTTTAGTGAATCATATAATGTTAAATTCAAAAAATGTGAATCTACTGATTCAATAGTCCATCCAGATCCTTCAGAAATCCATTGGTTGATACGATTTATTATTTGCTGGGATGATAGATTTATAGAATAATGGATATCATTTTCATTTGTGACAGTGTATACTCTATTTTTAAAGTATGCAGTTTTAAAAACCATATCGTTTGAATTAAGAGGCTTTACAAATGTTATTTTTAATGTTTCCACATATTTGAAACCTTTTAATTTTGACAATTCCCTATTCAAGATACTGGATATATTATTTCTTGTTAATTCTAATTGTTTTAATGGATCCATATTATTTTTAATTCCAACCTCAAAATGATTTAGTTTATCTCATAAATGCTGAATTTAGTTGTATTATTGGAGACTAGTCGATAAAGCCCATGGAAAAATCCACTGAGGCAGGATAAAAATGAAAAAGAAGCGTCATTTGAATTTTGATGACGTCAGCAACTTATCCACAAAAAAAAAATAGAACCTTGTTTTACGTTGCCTCTATTGTGTAGAGCTTAAACTGCTGATTAAGAAAATGTATATGATGATGTGCTTTTGATGAACGGTTAATGACATATAACACAGTTTAAAGATTTTGCTGACGTCAGCAATGGCCCGTTAAACCCGAATTTTTTTTTTTAAAATAAGTATACCTGTTGCCTTCATCGTATAGATCTTGAAACGGTGATCAAGAAAATGTATAGGATCATGTATTTTTTTACAAACAGTTGCAGAGATATTAGGGTTTGAAGGTTTTTTGATGACGTCATCAACCCGTCCATTCTGAACCGAATTCGGAGACCCAGGTTGGGAAACTTACCCAAATTGGTCTCAGTTGGTCCCTAGTTACCTACGCGGTGAAAAATCATTGACGTCACCACCTCGTTTCCAAGTTATTTGGCCTCAAATTTTTAGGTGCACTGTAATGGCTTCATTAATTTAATATAGGATATTGACGTTAAAGTAGTGTTATTTTCGTCGCGCCGTAACGTCAAAAAATTTAACATATTAGACATGCATTTTTCGGCAACATCAAAGGAAAATGAAGACATCCACTTTGACTGTCACAGACACACAGACAGACACACTTAGCGTATTATTATATAGACTAGTCGATAAGGCCCGTGGAAAAATTCACTTAGGCAAAAGGCCATTGAAAAAATAGGGTGCTTTAGATGTTTTGCTGACGTCAGCAGTGCATATACAAAAAAAAATGTTCTTAAAATCTTACACAAAATGTCAAATGTCAAATCTTACACAAAATAAAAAAAGAACATCTTGCAAGATGCAAAATCTACTTTATAAAAAGTTACAACAACGACACTCACAACATAGACACTCACAACACCAATACTCACAAAACTGACAGTAAGAACACCGACAGTTACAACACCAACAGTCACAACACGGATAATAACAATGTCAGAAATAACGCATATCAAATATGTACATCTTATAAGTGATTATGTTGAAAACCCTCAGTATTTTATTCTGAAATGTCAAAAAGTTGGCCTGCAAGAGCACAAATCAACAAAAATAAGTTATTTACACATTTTAAATATTGTCTTTCCCTTAAAAGCTTGTACAATAATATGAAAAAGCCATAGTTTGGAAAACATCAAATTTAAATCTACAAAAATCAGTCATTTCATTTGCATACCATCCTCTCCCACAAAAATTTACACAAAATGTAAAAATCAACCAGTTAAGAAGACAAATTTTTTTCTTTTTTAGTATGATGCCCTTTACCAACAATTTTGAACCTAAATGTCAAAAAATCAATAAGCAAAGAATAAACTTGAATAAAAAAAGATCATTATTTTGGAAATATTGTATACGGTTCGTAAACAAAAGTTTACACAAAATGTAAAACAGATTGGTTTTTGAGAATCACATCTAAATCAACAAAAATAATTTCATTCAGCATGTCGTATATTGCCATTACCCATTAATCTTCCACAAAAAGGGTATATAAAACACATCAAAATTTAGAAAAAATAGTCATTTCAGTGTACTATATACAGTCCTCGCCCATTAGATTACAAAATATAAAAAACAAAAACAGTTTCAGTCAGAACATTAAGTATTTTTTTATCATCAGCAAACATTTATCCCTACAAAATTTTGTAAAATTCTCAAGAAAAACAAAACCGTGAAACCATGGAATTCTCTTCCAGCAAAAATGACATCACATACAGTTAGTTCTCCCCAACAATAGTTTATATTACAAAATATAAAGACATCAGCTTATACAACAGCATACAGTGAAGTCCGATTCTACAAAAATTTGTTCTTTCAGTATATATCGCATGTGGTCTATTTCCATAAAAGTTTACACAAAATTTCAAAAAACAGCATTTTGCAACACAAACAATATAAACTGACTTAACCATACCATCCTCTCATAATTTTTTTTAACCCAAAGTCATAAACCCACGTAAATTTCCAATCAAATGTAAAAAACCCCTGTAAAAAAACCTGGCATTTTACATGTAGGCTGACAAAAGTTTAACAGGATGTCAGAAACAAAACAATAAAAAATAACTTAACACACACACTTTAAATTCTACAAAATTCGTTCCACTTGTCAAAAGTTTATAATGCGAAATACAAAAAGACATCAGCTTACACAACAGCTTACAATGAAGTGTAATTCTACAAAAATTTGTTCTTTTAGTATATTGCATGTGGTCTATTTCCACAAAAGTTTACCCAAAATTTCAAATAACAGCACTTTGCAACACAAACAATATAAACGGACAACCATACCATCCTCTCATAAATTTTTTTAACTCAAAGTCATAAACCCACGTAAATTTATAATGTAATTTCAATAACCCCTGTAAAAATAACTTGACATTTTACACCACGTAGGCTGACAAAAGTTTAACAGGATGTCAGAAACAAAACAATAAAAAATAACTTAACACACACACTTTAAATTCTACAAAATTCGTTCCACTTGTCAAAAGTTTATAATGCGAAATACAAAAAGACATCAGCTTACACAACAGCTTACAATGAAGTGTAATTCTACAAAAATTTGTTCTTTTAGTATATTGCATGTGGTCTATTTCCACAAAAGTTTACCCAAAATTTCAAATAACAGCACTTTGCAACACAAACAATATAAACGGACAACCATACCATCCTCTCATAAATTTTTTTAACTCAAAGTCATAAACCCACGTAAATTTATAATGTAATTTCAATAACCCCTGTAAAAATAACTTGACATTTTACACCACGTAGCCTGACAAAAGTTTAACAGGATGTCAGAAACAAAACAATAAAAAATAACTTAAATAACTTACACACTTTAAATTCTACAAAATTTGTTCCACTAGTGATATTGCATGTGGCCCCCTTGTAAAGTTTGCAGGTAATGTGAAAAAAACTATACTCTATGGGCATTAACATGAGTCACACTATCCTAAAAGTTCAAGAAAGATTTTGTAGCTAGCTTGCTACATCATAATTCGTGTTCAAAAAAGAAGAAAAGTTTGACTAAAGGTAGCTATAAATACCTAAAAAAAAGAGGAATAAATTATAGGTTAGAGCTAACTATGGGATGCCTTCTTGAAGCTAACATTAGCTAGCTAACAGTAGCTAGGACACCCAGTTAAATATACTTAAGCTGCGGAGACTTAGCTACGTCTATAGCTAGCCATTTGTGCTTAGTAAAACACATATAAAGGAAAACAATAGATATGTAAAAATTATGACATTTGCAGTTATAGTTCAACAAACCAGAATTTTCTATTTCGCCAGCACATTGTAGCCAGCTAACAGCTTTATGTAGCATTTTGAATTTTAGGACAAATACATTAGTTACGCACCAGGAGATTCATTAATTATGCAAAAAAACAAAAACAAATATGCTAGCTTCTTTATAAAAAATGCGGTAAACTTTAAGAATTTGAAGCTCTAATGGATATTTTTTGAGAATACGATTCTCCTTGACAATTTTAAGTGTCCTACATATAAAAACGGAACGTCTAAAAATATCAAAGTTCTTACTTTTTCTGAATTCCAAGTCACTTGAACTTGAAACTGTAGCATTCATTTTCTACTTCTAACTTTACTTTACTACTTCTAGCTCCACTCTTCACTTCTGAAGTAATGTATTGTGGCTTCCAACTTCACTTTTCTACTTTTACTTCTACTTCTTCACTTGGACTTTTCTTTTTTTCTCATATATTATTTTTTGAAACACTTTACCATTTCACTTTTTGCAATTTTTGAAGACGAAGGGACCGTTCTTTTGTTGTTGTTTTGTGTGTCGATGTTAACCCTGTTCCAAACTATATGCTTTTTTAATCCACTCCACTTCTTCACTTTGACCTTCCTTGCTCTTAATATCTGCACTTTTTTATGACTAAGGGATTGTCGAAAATAAGACATTTTTTATCCGCTTCTTTAGTTCGCCTTTTGTCGAGAACTTTGTAGAGAGATTTTATGTCTGTTTGTTTTTACGCCAAGGGAACTTTCTATTCGAATGCCGTCCCGTTCGAAAGTACGAATTTAAGCGAATCATGTTGTTTATTTTGTATCACGTGGTTTCTAACGGTTGCGAGACAAATGTAAACAAAACAAAAAACTCGACAAACTCGCGCATTCGGGTGGTAAAAAATATCGCGTTTGCAAAAGTGACAGACAGACAGAACTGGCGTATTATTATAGAGACTAGTTATTTAAACCCGTGGAATAATCCACTAATTGTCTTTTTAAAATTTATTGTGCTTCTTATCACAAAAATGTTTGTTAGCAATTTCATTAAGAAGGCTGAAAAAACGTTTTAAACGAAAACCCCTGGAGGAATCCACTCAAGAACATTTAAAATTTATTTACGTTTTATATCACAAAGTGATTTATTATCAATTTCAATAAAAAAGTACGAACAATGAATTAAAACTTTTGAACAAAATAGACAACAATAATAACAACGTTAATTGCCTGTGACTTGCACAATAATTTATAACAAAGCACTCGTCACGGTAAATTTATATTAGCATGCAATTAAATTCCTAACTAATGAAATCATTTTATTTTATCACATGATTTGTTCTAGCCAATTAAAATCGTAAACAAAACTTTTTAAAATACAGAACACTTTTATAGTGGATGTATTATAGACGCTTTTAAAGAAAATTGTAAAAAATAAAATCCACTTTGCCTGTTACAGACACACAGAACTGGCGTATTATTATAGAGATAGTTGATAAGGCCCGTGGAGAAATCCACTTAGGCAATAAAAACAATGGAGAAATAGGATGTTTCAGATGTTT
Organism: Hydractinia echinata; assembly: GCA_030067915.1. NCBI lineage: Eukaryota > Metazoa > Cnidaria > Hydrozoa > Anthoathecata > Hydractiniidae > Hydractinia > Hydractinia echinata. The sequence goes on along the minus strand of JASGCC010000146.1, from coordinate 487,649 downwards.
TGTCGTCATCAGTAGTGCATATAGAAAAAAAATTTGCCGAAAATTAGTTCATTCGTTGCCTCTATTATGTAGAGCATAAAACGCTGATCAAGAAAATGTATATGATCATGTACTTTTGATGAGCGGTTAATGAGATATAAGGGTTTAAAAATTTTGCTGACGTCAGCAATGGCCCGTCAAAACCTAAATTTGTATACCCGTTGCCTTCATCTTATAGATCTTGGAATGCTGATCAAGAAAATGTATAGGATTATGTACTTTTGACAAACGGTTACAGAAATATTGTGGTTTAAAGGTTTTTTGATGACGTCATCAACCCGTCTATTCCGAAACGGATTCGGGGACCCAGGTTTAGGAAACTTACCCAAATTGGTCCTAGGTGGTCCCTAGTTACCCACGCGGTGAAAAATCATTGACGTCACCACCTCGTTTCCAAGTTATTTGGCCTCAAAGTTTTAAGTGCACTGTAATGGCTTCATTAATTTAATATAGGATATTGACGTTAAAGTAGTGTTATTGACGTCGCGCCGTAACGTCAGAAAATTTAACATATTAGACATGCATTTTTCGGCTACATCAAAGGAAAATAAGCATATCAACTTTGCCTGTTACAGACACACGGAACTGGCGTATTATTATAGAGATGAAACAGATTTTCTTAATACTGGTTTTTTAGTTACAGGTTTTTCAGGCCTAGGTGCTAGTACAGGTTTTACTTGTCTTGGTACTGGTACAGGTTTTATGGGTCTGGGTGCTGGTACAGGTTTAATGGGTCTGGGTGCTGGTACTGGTTTTATGTGTCTGGGTGCTGGTGTTGGTTTTATAGGTGCTGGTTTGTTAAGCTTTTTATATGCAGGACCATCTATCTTGATCCATCTATTAGTCTTTGGGCTTCTGATATACCCAGGTTTCTCATCAGTGGTTTTATTACCATGTATTAAATTGATTAGCTCAGCCTTACTTAGTTTTTGAAGATCTATATCATTCATCATTATATTAGGTTTGGAAATTATTTTATTCATTTTATACTTTAATAAAGTGGTATCTCTTTAAGTCAAAAACGTGAATAAACTCTTTTAAAGATATATTAATATAAACTATATATAAATGATAAATATTGAAATAAATAACTGCGTTTATATTGATCCATTAGATATAAATATATACAAAAAATATATGTATATCTCTTCAATTTACTTAAGTATTTTTATGTATGTGTTTTAGATGACTGTCTAATGTTTCTTGTGATTTAAATGTTCTGTAACAATATTCACATTTGATTCTCACTTCATAGAAATATTTAATGATCTCTGTTATAATTTCATCATAATCATTGCTTACCAGTATCTTGTATCCATTTAATTTATATTTCTGCAACATCACTCTCTGATTATCAGATAATTGACCATTACCCTTTGGTGTCCTAAACTCAATTACAAATCCTGGATATACCAAATGAAAATTTTGTATTACCATATCTGGTGCATTATTTTGATAGCCCATATTGTATGATCTTATTCTCATGTTACTATTTATTTGTTTTTCACCCAATGATACAGCCATAATTGCCTCAGTGTAATGGTTTCTAATATAATTGACAACCTTAGAGTGTAGATCATATTCTGATTCAATAGTATAGGCCAACATCTTGAATTTCTTTTTCTCGTACTTTCCGGTTTTCCTTATTGATGGTATAACATCTTTTGTAACCCATCTTTTGAATTCTTTTGCTTTCTCCATCTTTGATCCTATAATAAGGCTATATAATCCTGATTCATTTATGTACATCATATGTCCATTTATTAGGGGGAACTTTTCGTTCCCCAAAGATTTGATGTCATTTAGTGTGGTTTTATCTTCTGGTTCAACATGATCCCTTATAGCCTTGCGAGTATTTGTATATTCCAATATATTGGCAATTACTTTTGCTTTGAACCAAACAATGTCATTAACATTAATAACATTTAATTTCACATCTTCATAAATAAATATATCTCCCATAATAACAATTACTAATAATGTTATTTTCTTAAGTATAATCTTTTAAATACCACCAATCGGTTTATTGTATCCGATTAAAAATATGTAACATCTGCATTTACTGCATAATGCCCAATAGATAAAGTTTCCACCGATTATTCTATAATACGGTTTTACGTCATTAGATAGCCTATGACATTGATTACAATAACTGTAAATACAATAGTCTTCCATATAACTATAGATTATTATTTCTTTCTTTTTTCATACCAATAAATACCACCACCAACCATAGTCATACTAGCAACAATAAATCCTAATTCCCTATATTTCTGTGATTCTGATGGTTTATAGAAGTCTGATAATTTAGGTTCAGGTGGTAGTTCTGGAAGTTTGGTACCAGTAAGCACATAATATCTTTTCATCGCAAGTCCTAAGTCATTAAACCTTTTTTCCGATAAGTTTTCCTTTCTTATTTCATTATTTATGTAATCAATTCGTTTTTGTCTTTTTTCAGCCCATGCTATTTGAGCCTTTTGCATTGTTTCGACTGCTAAGTCATGTCTTTTTCTCTCTTCATCACTTCCCCTTAATGTACTAAAAAGGAAATTACTACCTGAGAAAGCAAGCACATTCGCCACAGCACCAATACCCATCATTGCTAATCCAGCCATCTTATATGTTATCAGGAATTATTTTTTGCTTCACTAGATAGTCCTTGGTCATATCGCAGCAGCAACAACAACTATCAATTTAACAGTATCCTCTATATCATATTTACTAAGAGATGGTGGTGTCATTTTAAACAGTGATTTTCCTAGCATTGTGTATCCAACAGCTAGTCCAGAAACGACAGCTCCATGATACAGGCTTTCTTTTATATTTTTAGTGTAATCCGTAGTACTCATTATATATTATGGTATAGAAAAAGTTATTCCATACTAAAGATATCTTTACTAGGTTTTTTGATAACTACCTTTGACCGTTCTGGTTCTTCAATTGACTGTGGTTTGTGTTGTAATACCGGTATTTTCTTTTTTATTTGGCTATACGCAATATATGATGCACCAATTAACAATATGCCTGCACCAACAACCACATACTGGTAATTATTTGTTTTGTTTTGTTTTTCAACATGGTGTTCTTGCTTAGTTATACTATCATTGAGTCTCTTCAATTCTTCTTTTTTATGACGATTATGTTCAACAAGCTTTTTACCCCTGTTCAACTCTTAGGGGATTCTTCTGTTTTGTTACTTTCTGCTCCTCCACTACTGTTGCTACTGCTGTTGTTGGTTCCACTGTTTGCTGCTCTTCCATTATTACTACTATTAGTGCTAGAATTTTTTACATAATGTCTACCTGTAATCATGGCTACACTAACTGGCGCTAACATTGCACCAAATTGATAGTACATATCACAAGTGAATCTCTGTAAAGCAGTATTAAGAAATGGATCATTCTCTAGATCATCATTTAGTTCATTTTTATTTTCCATACCTAAAGCCCCACATGCTATATTAGAATATAAACCAATTAATGATTTTCCTAACGATTTAGTCATCTGGCCACTTAATTTGCTCTCATATCTTGTTGACATATTATTGATCTCATCTGCGTTCATCTCCATTATTTGTTGTTCAGTGTATTCTTTACTTAGATGTTGTTTAGAATTGCCTGATAGCACACAATTAATCAGTCTATTCCTTTTTTCAGGATCCACTTCTTCCATTGGTTCTTCAATTAATGGCTGTTCTATCTTTTTCTTTCTTCTAACATTTCTTTTAGGTTTTATTTCTTTGGCAACATTCTGTTCTAAATTAGTTAGTTGATCAAGTATCTTAGAATCCATTACTATATTTATATAATAGAAAATCTTACGCAACTTATAACATGGATATATAATTGCAAAAATAATTGCTAATAACAAAATGAAGTTAACGTATTCAATCATTATATTATTAATTAAGAAAATTATAACTGGGGTATAACAAGTGTATCAACAAATTTTAGCAGGATTTTAACAAATAATAACTAGTTGGCTGGTAACACTTCAATATAAGTTTAGAATATGGCAGATTTTGCAGGAGTGTTTTTAATCTATCTCGTTCATTCTTATCTGGCACGACATCATTCTCTCTTAAACAATCTTCAATCTGCTGAGCCATGTTGTTTCAATCTTCCAGCACCAAAGTGTTTCTTGATTTTATCCCATTGGTGATAGCTTTTCATCCCCTGTGCGTATAATTGATTAGATTTTCCCTCGACGGCTATCTCAACATTAGTAATTTTAGGGTTGTAGAATTTTTCAGTGTTAGTTCTGGAAGTTTGGTACCAGTAAGCACATAATATCTTTTCATCGCAAGTCCTAAGTCATTAAACCTTTTTTCCGATAAGTTTTCCTTTCTTATTTCATTATTTATGTAATCAATTCGTTTTTGTCTTTTTTCAGCCCATGCTATTTGAGCCTTTTGCATTGTTTCGACTGCTAAGTCATGTCTTTTTCTCTCTTCATCACTTCCCCTTAATGTACTAAAAAGGAAATTACTACCTGAGAAAGCAAGCACATTCGCCACAGCACCAATACCCATCATTGCTAATCCAGCCATCTTATATGTTATCAGGAATTATTTTTTGCTTCACTAGATAGTCCTTGGTCATATCGCAGCAGCAACAACAACTATCAATTTAACAGTATCCTCTATATCATATTTACTAAGAGATGGTGGTGTCATTTTAAACAGTGATTTTCCTAGCATTGTGTATCCAACAGCTAGTCCAGAAACGACAGCTCCATGATACAGGCTTTCTTTTATATTTTTAGTGTAATCCGTAGTACTCATTATATATTATGGTATAGAAAAAGTTATTCCATACTAAAGATATCTTTACTAGGTTTTTTGATAACTACCTTTGACCGTTCTGGTTCTTCAATTGACTGTGGTTTGTGTTGTAATACCGGTATTTTCTTTTTTATTTGGCTATACGCAATATATGATGCACCAATTAACAATATGCCTGCACCAACAACCACATACTGGTAATTATTTGTTTTGTTTTGTTTTTCAACATGGTGTTCTTGCTTAGTTATACTATCATTGAGTCTCTTCAATTCTTCTTTTTTATGACGATTATGTTCAACAAGCTTTTTACCCTGTTCAACTCTTAGGGGATTCTTCTGTTTTGTTACTTTCTGCTCCTCCACTACTGTTGCTACTGCTGTTGTTGGTTCCACTGTTTGCTGCTCTTCCATTATTACTACTATTAGTGCTAGAATTTTTTACATAATGTCTACCTGTAATCATGGCTACACTAACTGGCGCTAACATTGCACCAAATTGATAGTACATATCACAAGTGAATCTCTGTAAAGCAGTATTAAGAAATGGATCATTCTCTAGATCATCATTTAGTTCATTTTTATTTTCCATACCTAAAGCCCCACATGCTATATTAGAATATAAACCAATTAATGATTTTCCTAACGATTTAGTCATCTGGCCACTTAATTTGCTCTCATATCTTGTTGACATATTATTGATCTCATCTGCGTTCATCTCCATTATTTGTTGTTCAGTGTATTCTTTACTTAGATGTTGTTTAGAATTGCCTGATAGCACACAATTAATCAGTCTATTCCTTTTTTCAGGATCCACTTCTTCCATTGGTTCTTCAATTAATGGCTGTTCTATCTTTTTCTTTCTTCTAACATTTCTTTTAGGTTTTATTTCTTTGGCAACATTCTGTTCTAAATTAGTTAGTTGATCAAGTATCTTAGAATCCATTACTATATTTATATAATAGAAAATCTTACGCAACTTATAACATGGATATATAATTGCAAAAATAATTGCTAATAACAAAATGAAGTTAACGTATTCAATCATTATATTATTAATTAAGAAAATTATAACTGGGGTATAACAAGTGTATCAACAAATTTTAGCAGGATTTTAACAAATAATAACTAGTTGGCTGGTAACACTTCAATATAAGTTTAGAATATGGCAGATTTTGCAGGAGTGTTTTTAATCTATCTCGTTCATTCTTATCTGGCACGACATCATTCTCTCTTAAACAATCTTCAATCTGCTGAGCCATGTTGTTTCAATCTTCCAGCACCAAAGTGTTTCTTGATTTTATCCCATTGGTGATAGCTTTTCATCCCCTGTGCGTATAATTGATTAGATTTTCCCTCGACGGCTATCTCAACATTAGTAATTTTAGGGTTGTAGAATTTTTCAGTGTCTCTTGCCCAATCAGTCTCTTTTGTAAACAGCATTAGAATACCTTTTAGACTCTTTGCTGGTGTGTTAAAATTCATATTCCATTTCGTATCACCATCTTTAAGGACAATATGTCTGTGTCTTAAAACTCAATCATACAAAATACTCGTCCTCATATATTCAGTTTTGACATCAGATGCCAATCTTGATTTAGAAATTACATCAAACTCCAATGAGATGTTGCTAATTGTGTATGTGGCGTCTGTTTTATCACTCTTAATTACTTTATTGTATTAATTAAATTTAAGTTCGTAAGAAAGCCTACCCACTAGTCCAGACTGATAGAAGGGCATAGAACTTTCCAGCATTTTAAAGTCTAGTGGTATACAAAACTTATTACCAAATGTTGTAGATATTGCTTCATCTCCAGTATTGGCCGCTTTGTCTCCTGCACCAATTCGATATTTAATAGCATTTTCAGTTTGTCCATTTCCTTTGGTAACAATACCTTGAAATATAGCATTTCGTCTTTCAGCATATGCCATCCATAGGTCATAATATGTGTCAAGTGTGTCACTATCATCAATACTAAGTATTTCATTGCCCTTGATTTTTATAACTTTTTTCTTAATAATGGCCCTTCCAATATTTTTAACCAATGTTCTGTTCAAATCATCTGTTGAATTAAGAGTAATATCAAATGTTGACCTGGTTGTTCCTGGAACTATGACATCATTAGCTTCCAAATTTGGAAACCTTACATTTAACATCTCATTTACTCCAATAGTAGTTGGATTATTAGTGACAACAATTTTTTGTCTATTCCCTTTAATTCCAAAAGCATTTCTAAGTGATCTATTAGGTTTTAGTTTTTCTCCTGTGGTTGTCATTATATATTTATACAATAGAAAAAGTTACATAATATGAAGAACAACCGATGTAGGTAAATTACTGTTTATAATATTTCTGTCATTATCTCGTAGCTCAACTTTAATATAATCTATTATACCATTTCTCATAGTTTTGTATTGAACATTAGTTGGCTCGAATATTATTGTATCACCAAATGAAACATCTTTTGGTGTGTATCCAGTATGAAGGGTATTGGATGGAATCCCATTATGGAGGTTATCTGTTGTAGATAGAGTATCACTGGAGAAAGTAAATGATTTTTTAGATAGCAGAAGATCAACGTAATTATCATTATTTACTCCTAATATGTTGTGAAGATAATAATCAAACTTTTTTATTCCACCTCCAATTATAGATTTTCCAGTTAATGTACTATAATTTATTCTACTGCTGATATGTCGTAAAATATCATTAATATTATAGAACCCCTTTTTAACAATAATGTGTGTATCATTTTTTAGATACATCTTCTCGTCTTCTTCAATGTTGTAAAACGTGTAAACCAAACGTGCTCTAACTAAACCAATTCTTTTACTATTATTTCTATTGTCAATAGGTTTTTGCAAATCGATACCTTTTGAAATGTCATCTATTACAATATACATTTTCTAAGTTATATAATATAATGAATAGAATTTATAAATACGATCCTAAAATATCCGGGTTTTATGAAACAAACGGTGGAAAATACCTACAACGAATCAAAGCGAGTGATTTATACATACAGAATATAGTGGTTGCAGAGAATGTAGGCGATATTGAGAGTTTCCATAGTAAGTTTCCAAACATATTTACCAATTATGAGGTAGGAGCAGTCAGGCCAGGAAATCAAACATTTAACAACTGGAAAACCAACCCATTCAAACTATGGCAGACCCAATTAAATTTTGCAGTATTTCTATCAACAAGCGTATGTGGAATATCACCCAGGCATTTAAATTCAGATCATCCTTTGGCTAAAAGCATATACACATTCCATGTTTATTATCACATTAGACGGATATTCAAAATACTGGAAGTCTATCTACCATATCAACAAGGGTTTTCCGCTAGTAATAATACATTCACTAGGGATAAATATCTGCAATTGTGTAGAGAATATGGTGTTGACAGCAATTATAATACATGGAGAAATGAAAACTATATGAGTTCATACCAAAGTAAGAGACCAGAATATAACAACACACCTGGTGATTCATATTATGATTCCAATAGTTTTGCTAGATGGATTATAGAACATTCGAGAGGTTTAACAACAATTGGCGTACAGAAATTAAGTGAATCCGTGAGAGCCTACTCTTATCTTCTACTAACATCCCAAACGTCTACAAGATCAAGCATTTTAGGTAATACAGGTCCAGCATTAGATTGCCAGCAAGTGTTTCTGAATAACTTTGAAAACATAATTAATAGACATGTTGATATAGCAGAAGACATTAAAAGATTCCAGGATACACTACAATATGCTAGAAGTAAAGTAGATTATGTTGTTGGTGAGAATGTGTATATGTTACCAAGTGATATGAACCTTAGAATTGGGAAAGTGAATAATTATAATAATGAAATCCTAGTATCGAAATCAGACTTTGGCTTGGGTACTAATCTTAAAGTTAATACAGAAAAGAAACCGGATCTAAAACCTATACCAAAAGAAAAGAAACCAGATCCGACTACACCAAAGAAGAAGAACCCAGATCCTATACCACCAAAGAAGACAGATCCTACAATTCCAAAGAAGAAGACTACTGGTAATACAAAATCAGAAGTACCGACAGGTGAAATAACTCACGAGGAGGAGAAAATAGCTGTAATTTTAACTATAACTACTGTGTTTTAAATATTGTGGTATCTTTTTTAGATAGATTATCCTCTTTTTCTTGTCATAAAGTATGTATAGATCAACACACCTATACCTGTAATAAGTGCCCATACATTTTGTGATAGCCATCCAATGGCATCCTTTGCTCTATTTAGTATCAATGCGACCACGGATCCTATTATATCTGGTAGTGCTGCTGCTTTTCCTGCTAATTTACCAAGTAGGCCAGCGAGTGCTTTCAACTTGTTCTTTATCCATTCTTTAGCACCTCCTTTGCCACTAGGTGTATCACCACCTCCAACACTGGCTGCTGCTGCTGTTGCTTTCTTTTCCAATTCTATCACTTTTTCATCCTCTGTATAGTCCTTACTATTTGAAATTTCCAATTTCTTTTCCAATTCTATCACTTTTTCATCCTCTGTATAGTCCTTACTATTTGAAATTTCCAATTTCTTTTCTTTTTCTAATTTTATGTGATTTTCTAATTTAGTACATCCAGCTACAGTCAATCTAAGAGCCCCACTTATTGTTTGCATTGCTTTATCATGACCTTTCAGCTCTCGCTCTGTCAATCCAATAATTAGTGGCGTATTTTCATCACCCTCGAATGATGTTTGTTCAAACTCTTCATTAAAATTATTAAGTTCATCTGAGGCTATACTAACCATTTCCAAGATTTCCTCGTTTGATGATGATGATTGTATACCACTAGCCGCATTGGTTAATTTTTTATTTAGACCGGTTGCCTTATTACTTAATTCTTCTTTTTCTGATTTAGATGATTTCGGGTCAAAGCCCATCTCTCTTAAGAATTTTGCACCTAATATTCTCTTATACTCTTTTGGGGTTGTAAATTGTCCCCCAATTAATAAATCTTTATATAAACCTTTTGCACTATTGAATAAAATATTTTTATCTTTAAATTCAAGCTTATCATACAATATTTTACCGGCTTTTGCATCTGTAAATTTTACCCTTTTATTTTCTTTTATTTTAAAATATTCTTTATGCAGTTTCGATACTATCGTTTTAGCCATCCTAACTTTTTGTTTTTCAACTCTTTCAGTTATATTATTAATCTCTTTCATCAATTCGTCTCTTTCAGCTATTTGCTCTTCTGACATTTCACCTTTATCTATATTGTTTAACCTTGTTTCTAATTCATTTTGCTGACGATATGATTCATCAAAATTTAATACACTATCATCATTATAATCTTCAGATTCATCAAATGTTTTATTAAATTCATCGTTATCTAATGGTTCAAATCCTTCTGCCATTGTATAATATATAACTAGAATAATTTATTTTACATATAATATAATGACACAAATCATATGCTTTGAATATAGTGGTGAAGATTGTTCAGACGCTGAAATAGTTAAACTATTGAATTGGTATAAATATTACCATAAGTTGTACATATGCTACAAATGGAAATATAAACGTACTAAAAAACTAAAATTGGTTCTACATATGGTTAGTATAACATTAATTGTTGTTGGTGGGATTGCTGGAACAATAACCGCAAATGCTATTATATTGGGAACTATAAGCGGTGTTGGTGTCATCATACAGGGATATATGACGAAAACAAATATTACTAACAAGGTTGAGATGTATAAATTCGCATACACATCATACAATAAGGTTCTTACCCAAATACAATCATTTCTTAATGGAATAAAATATGAGGATACTACATTTCTATCAGATATGGTGATATTAGATGGTATTATTACTGACCTATGTCCACCAATCAATGGTATGAGTAACAAGTATGAGAAGATTTATGGTCTATAGATATTATACTCCATATATTATAAGAATGGATAAGATTTATTACTCTGATACTGGCTACTGGAGAGGTAGAAGTGCAATAAGTAAGTTGGCTAAAAAAGCTGGTACAACCAATGAAGAAGCAGAAAAATGGCTACTAAAACAACCACTGTATCAAATATATCTACCAGCACCAAAGTATGTCCCGAGACCCAATTCCTCATATTCTATTTATGCTACACCCAATGATATTCACCAGGTAGATGTCTTGTATCTTCCACATGATAAGTACAAAAGAAAAACATATAAATATGCTCTCTGTGTTGTAGATGTTGCTAGTAGGTACAAATCAGCATATCAACTAACTAGCAAAAGCTCAAAAGAAACTGCTGAAGCCTTCGATTGGATATATGTTAATACTGAACTAAAATTCCCCAAAACATTGATTTGTGATGCTGGCAAAGAGTTTTACGGTGATGTTACCAAACTTATGAACAAGCATAATGTCATAATACAACGTGGTGATCCTAGCCAACATATAAGGTATTGTTGAACGATTTAATAAAACATTAGCAGATAGACTATTTAGTTATCAATACCATAAGGAGTTTGAAGATCCATCAAAAAGTAACAGAGAATGGGTTGGTAGATTGCAAACGGTAGTTAGTGCATTGAATAACGAAAAAACCAGACTAATTGATATGAAACCAGTAGATGCCATAAAACATACTTCAATAAAACAGGGATTTTCAAAGCCCATCAAAAGTGATAATAAAACATTGCTAGATGTTGGTACCAACGTTAGATATCTATATGAGCCTGGTGAATTGGAAGGACAAATTTATAAAGGTGAAAGACGAAAACGATCTACTGATCCAATATGGTCGGTGGATGTATATAAAATAAAAGATAGATACATTAAACGTAATCAACCAACGTTATATTATTTGGATGGTGGTCCTAAGAGATCATTTGTTTCTGAAGAGCTTCAGCCCATTTGGAATCCTTAGATATTAAACCCCATATTCTTTCTATTTCCTTTTGCCTAGATTGTGTTTTTAATTGTGGAATTATTTTTGCATAATCGTTCATACCCAGTGCTTGGAATATCTTTTTTAGTGTAAAGTAATAGTTTATAAAGCTCTTTTTCTTATTTGGTTTGTACTTATTGTATAGGCGATTTATGACAGTAAATAGATGTTGTGCTCGATTACGTTCCTCTATTGTTAGATGTGGAAACGATTGATTCATTAATGTGAAATAAATGTAGAATATACTATTTTTATAGGACATCAACTTGTTTTTCTTTAATAGGTATTCTAGTATGGGGATACTGAGTGGTATAGTATAATTGTATACTAAATTGTCTGTATTATTAATCTGACTCCATAACGTTTTTATCACATCATCAGGTACCACTTGATCTTGCATACATATGAACTGTTTTAGGATAACAGTGAAATTCCCACCCCTCTTGTATATGCACTTCTTACGAAATGTACAACGTTCAAAAACACTGTATGAAGTGATATAAACTGGAATATCACTAACTACACCACATTTTGGACAAACTAGTGTCGATGATGTTATGCTCTTAATCTTATCCGCATCACATGCACAATCTATAATATCTTTATCATCCTTATCATAAGTATCACCAAAATAATCATCCATATGATACCCCATATAATCAAGTAAATCCTCATCACCTAATTCCAAAATTTCTCTATCTGTAAGTTTATTCATCTATACTATACATACATGTTATTTCTTTAAGTCTTAAACGCATTAGACAACAGATGTAACCGACAAATAACATCGCAAAAAGAAACATCCCATTTGGTGGTAAAATTGGTTTGTTAAATGATGTGTATGTAACATATGTAACCAGATGATTTTACGTTTTGCTCTGGTGCCCTACGAGACTTCGTCTCTACCCACTGCGAGCTGGAAAGGAGCCTCACTCATCGCTCCGCGATGACTTCCCGAGCCTGCTCGGCTCCTTACCATCATCAGTTGACATTGCATTCCAGAGTGCTTGCAAGCAACAATTGTTACCATTGCGTGTACAAGTAGATATAGAGATGGGGTGTTCGAGGAAAGTTTGGTTTACCAAACTGGCCTCGTACCCCCATCTCTATATCTACTACTCACTTGACACGAAAAAATCCACTGGTCCTAATAGCATACCATTCCAAATTCTTAATCTTATCAAAAATGAACTATCATTCATACTAAGTGGTATTATCAATCTCTCCTTTTCTACAGGTGTTTTTCCAAAAAACCTAAAAATTATTCCTGTCTTTGAAAACAAAGGGTCAACGTTAGATGTCTTCAATTATCGGCCTATTTCCCTATTATCCAACATCGAGAAAGTCTTCGAAAACGTTATTTATAAAAGATTATATTCATTTTTTGAGCAGCACCAAACCCTTTACAAACGTCAATTTGGCTTTAGAGAAAGACATTCCATTTGCCATTCTATCTTGTCAATATACCAGGACATAATGGATTCCCTTGACAAAGGAAAGTTCGTTTGTGGAATCTTTGTAGATTTAGAAAAGGCTTTTGACACTGTGGGTCGTTCTATACTTTTGAAAAAACCTGCCCATTACGGTATTGGAGGTAATGCAAACTCTTTATTAAATTCTTACTTGTCAAACAGAAAACAATTTGTAAATATTTATGGTCAACACTCCAACACTCTGTTAATAAATCATGGGGTTCCTCAAAGCTCAGTATTAGGACCTCTTCTTTTCCTTATTTATGTCAATGATCTTATCAATGCGATAACATATGGTAATGTTTACCTATTTGCTGATGACACAAATCTCCTCTATTCAAGCTGGAATGTTAAACAACTTTCCAAACATGTAAAAATCAACCTAAAGCACCTCTACACATGGTTAAATGGCAACAAAATATCTCTCAATGCCACCAAAACAGAATTTATCATCTTTAAACCTAAAAACAAACCAATTAATTGAACCTTCAACCTTAAAGTTAATGGCAAAAATATCTCCCAAACCACCTGTGTCAAATATCTTGGTCTTCTTCTCGACGACACCTTATCCTGGAAACCTCAAATTGATGATAATGCAAAGAAATTAAGGTCTGCTAATTGTGCTATTGCTAAGCTTCGACACTATATGCCACTGAGAGTAACCATCCAGGTCTATTACCAGGTCTGGTCGTGAGTAAAATGACTGGCGTGCGGTAGGTCACACTCCTAAAGTTGCGATGGCGTGCGACAAACATCGCACGCCTGAGTTCTATTTAGGGGTGCGATGAAAGATAGTAGGCGTGCGATTCCTAAAAAACTTCCTAGAAGCAGCCCTCAAAATAATTTTTGGAGACTCGTTAGACGAATTGTCCGCAACATTTCCAGTTTGGTCGGACATGTCCTTAGCTCGTTTCGAACTTTCGTTGGACAAAACCTCCAATAGATTTCCGTCTTGGTCGGACATTGAATAGTTCTAGTCCTTTTAATCCAAAGCAAGCCTATTCATAGCCAACCTGACCATCCTAGCTATTTCACCGACTCCTGGCTTAGTTAAAAGAACTACGCAGACATGAATCCCTAATGCCTGGCCCCTTCGTCGTTGGTAACCAGGTCTTACACAAGAAATCCAGCCATGCGGTCCTTAACTAATGCGGAGGTGAACGCTGACGGAGCACGGATGAAGCAAGTCTGCAAAACTGCACTTACAGGCGGAACAGACATTATATCATGGATTTAATTGTAGATAAAACCTGTTGTTATCAACTGCAAATAATTTTCATTTTAACATCGAAAATCAAACTGTTGATTTTCTATTTTGTACATCGCTCTCCACACAGGTCTTGAGGCGTGCGAGATTTCACACTACCAAGTTCCTTTTAGGCGTGTGACGAGGCGTGCGATCGCACGCCATTCATGACCAGGCCTGTATTACTCCCTTTTTTATTCAAATCTTATTTATTGTTGTCAAGCCTGGGGTCAACCTGTCTCTAACCTTATCAAACGTATCTCTATATTGCAAAATTTGGCTGTTCGATTGCTAACTTTTTCTCAACCTACTGCTACAACAGATCCTATCTTCTATCAACCTTTGGTCTTTTAAAATTTTCTGATATTGTACAAATCTCCAACATTCTCTTTATTAAAAATGTTCTCACTGATTCCACTCCAATAGCTCTAACAGAAACCTACGATATCAAGATCCATCAACACCATTACAATACCAGGAACAAAACTGCTGGAATGCTTTACCACTTTATCTCAAACACTACTTACTATGGTACCAACTCAATTAGATCCCAATGCACGACTTCCTGGAATAATTTACAAAAAATTATCTCTTTATCCTTTTTATATCACATTTTCAAATTCTGTTATAAAATATAAACTCAACAGATTTTTTCTGGACACTTATGAAATGACCCTTCAGTAGTATGTGTGCGTGTTTGTACATGCTGTGTATGTATGTGTCTGTCAACATGGATTTCTATCTTCAAATGCGTGTGTGTGTGTGTGCATCTGTGTCAATTTTCTTCGTCCTATGATTATTATTATTGTTACCCTTTGGTTTGTATCGGGAAAATGGAATAGTATTTTCCCTCCCTATACACTTAACCCTTTTTACTCCCCCGTGCCATTTGGTGGCCTTCACGTTACTATTAGCTTCGCTATGGTGTTGGTCTCCAGCCATTGAAATATAACTATATGTAACTGGTTATATATTGTATTATACCTACTGTAATTTCAACTTCTATGGCAAATAAATAAATTGAATTGAAGTAGCTAGCTAGCTATATATATACACTACTAAGCAAAGGTTGAGTACTTATTTTTGATAACCATCGAGTCAAGTCCTGGAGTATACCTATGATAAAACATGCTTGTTTCCTTTTTTAGGAGCTTTCCAAAAAGTTTGCACACTGTAACAGGATATTGCTGTTAAGGGGAAGGGAGGGTTGTTATTTAAAAGAAAAAAAGATCGTATAAAAGTGCTTATATTTAAGAAGCCGTAATGAACAATACAGCAACAGTAATGTATAATATATCTAACATTTTTTTTATTTTGATCCTTCAGACCCTAGTCAATCAAATGCGCTGTTAAAACCTGCTTGTCCAGCGGTTTCAGTTTCAATGGAATGATGCAAGAGGGTGTTGTTCTGCCTGGATAATAAACGCTGCCCTTATTATGTACGGCAGCTTGCCCCGGTTAAGAATAGGGTAGAAAATACATAATCACGGCCGCAACATAATTAGGACAGGCCGGCTTGTTATGTACGACAGTTTAAAAAATATTATTTGGCACTTTTAAAAGGAACATAATCAGGGCAGGCTGGTTTATGTACGACAGTCTAATATCATTTGTTACTTAAAAAAACGCACATAATCAAGGCAGGCCGACTTATGTACGACAGTCTAATATTATTTGAGACTTATAGAACGAACGTAATCGGGGCCAACCGGCTTTTATATCATTTGTCATCACTTCTGATAAGCAAATAGCCCGTGGCAAAGTTGTTGTTGTTCTCAAATGAAACGAAATTTTGTGGCAACTACTAAATTTTCACCAAGCTTAATTCCCACAAAGCGAATAATTTAGGTTCCGTGAATTTTTGTTACTTCAAAGTATATATATTATGTTGAAATGTACTCACAAGAAGAGTTTATACTAAAATTGCGTCAAGACTTTTTTTCGCCAAGCCTAGTTTTCAATAGTGTTGCAGAGAATGTTTAATAAACAAAAGTTTGAAGAAAATGACAATCATAGCCTGCCTGGGCCAGCCATTATATCAGCGTTCATATAATCCGGTCACCACAACATAATCAGGGCAAAAAAAACATAATCCGGCCATGTGTACATAATCCGGCCGTCTTGTTTATAAACAGGCTGTTTTCGCAATCTCGGCAGAACAGTGCCGGTAAGCCGCAAACGCCCGCATATAGAAGGGCGAGTTCGGGCGACTTTTCGAATTAAATTGGTGGTTGTCCTCCGAAACTGCCCGTACTTTCCCGAATTCGCCCGAACTCACCCGGAGCATTCCCGAAATACAATTCCTTGTAACATACCACGCGGACGACAGTTGGAAGAAGGCGCTTTTTTCTGACATTGTTCGGGTCTATGCAAGTTTTTTTCGGGCGAATACTTGAATTTTTTTCAAAACGCCGACGAACTCGCCAAAGAACGCCCGCACTTTTTACGGCGTATGCGGCTTATCGGCACCCTCGTAATGATGCATGCTTTTTTTTCAAGGTGAAACTAACAAGGGTGATATACAATAACCCTGTTCTTCTGCCAAGATTGTGAACGCGGCCTGTTTATAAACAGGACGGCCAGATTATGTTTTTTTGCCCTGATTATGTCGTGGTGACCGGATTATGAACACTGATATAATGGCTGAACACCATTGAAAACTCAGCATGGTGAAAGAAAAAAAGTCTCAATACAATTTTTCTAGATATTTTGCAAGATAAAACACCATTAAAAACTAGGCATAGCGAAAATAAAGTCTCGACATAATTCTTAGCATAAACTCCTTTTGTGAGTACATTTCAACATTATACTTTGAAGTAACTAAATTTCACGGAACTAGATTTTGGTTTGGTGGTCATATCAGGAAATTTCAGTTGCAGAAAATGCTGATTGGCTTATTTGTGTTGTTTTTTTGAAATAGCCATATTTCTCAAAAAAATTGTTTTGTGAAGTTAGATAAAAGCCAAAGTCCAAAGCCAAAGGAATTACAGTACTTAACTGCCTTATGTTTTTTAGGAAAGCAAAAGAAGTATGAGTGAGAATGGCATAAAAATTGAAAAAGAGTGGCATGAATATGTAGCTGGTGCTGGAGCAGCTGCTGTCAATATATTGATAACATTTCCTGCATACAAGTTAATGATAAGACAACAGGTGGATGGCATCACTGTTTTTACTGGATTCCAGCAACTCAAAAGAGAAGGCTTGTGTAAATTATACCGAGGTGTTGGTCCTCCATTACTGCAGAAAGGGGCAAGTTTATCCATCATGTTCGGTAGTTATCATTCATTGCGGAAAAAAATTCTGGAAAAAAATCCACAAGCTAATACCACAACTGTAACAGTGGTTTCAGCCATGTTAGCTGGTACACTAGAATCTGTATTGACTCCTTTAGAACGCATTCAGACGTTGTTAGCTATATCCGAACATAAGAACTATGTCCGTGTCAAGAATACAGTGCATGCATTTTTGAAAATTAATAAACATCATAACTTAAGAGAATATTATCGTGGCTACACAGCTATTTTACTGAGAAATGGCCCGAGTACGACTTTGTTTTTCTTATTTCGTGAACCAATCAAAGCTTTCCTGCCAGAAGTCCACTCTAGTCTTCAGGATTTTGTTGAGGATTTTGTTAGCGGTGCTGTGCTTGGGGCCACGATCAGTACGTTGGCTTACCCTCTGAATGTTGTCAAATCAAACATGCAAAAACGACTTGGAGTTGAACATAAAAGCATTGTATGTACTTTCAAAGAAATCTATAATATGCGAGGGCAGAGCTTACGAAGGATGTATTTAGGTGTAAATCTAAATTTTTCACGCTCTCTGCTGTCGTGGGGAATCATTAATGCTTCTTACGAATATTTTATGAAAGTTTTGAATAGTTTAGAATGCTAGCACAAAATTATTTACTGTAAATGACTGTATAAGTTCCCCCAGTTTAATGAGTATCAGAAACAGAGTTTGATAAATTGTTGCTTAAAAATACTTCAAAGTCCAAAAACCCTTCTCAATTTTTTTTTCCAGTTCTTGGCTTAGAATGTAAATAGATACGTCATCTTTAAATCAACATCTCCATCAACCACTTGGGGTACTCATTCAGTCATTTACGATAAAGTGTAATTCCGTTTTATATTTTTATATATAATAAATTACAGCTGATAATAGTAATAATGATAATACTTGTAACTTATGGCGAATCAAAAACAATAATAATAACAAACAATAATAAAAATGTTAATAAATAATCTTCAATCAAATAGGGAAGTATTGTGGAACAATTTCTTGCATTTTTAATGTTTTCGAAACGCGTAAGAAATTGTAAAATACATAATATAAAATCTCTCTTACTGTTTTCAAGGATTTCAAATGTTTTTTTCTACATATTTTTTTGAAAAAAAAATATGCGAAACTTTATTTCGCGATTAATCAGCTTTTTGTCTACTTTTTAAGAAGTAAAATAAGTTTTGCAATAATTTTTCCCACCAAAATTCTTTTTTAAGGTATATATCTGCACTGCTGCATTTAAATATATTTTCGATAAACATCAAATAAATTAGATTTTGTCCAACTTTATCTTCATTCAAAGAATATACCCGTTGTTTTTATAAACAACATGAAATTTTCAAAATGAAAATTTATAAGCAAAATAAAAGGCTCCATGTTGCTTAGGTATCTCTCCTTGAAATTTTTAACTGTTGCTTATAAATTTTCGCAAATTTTGCGAATTTTATCTGAGATTGATCAGCGTAAAGATTTACGCAAAGATAAATTGGCAAAAATAAATGTTTTTTTTTTATAATTTCTGTTTTTGTCATTTCCCCCTTCACTTTGTTTCGTGTCTCCAAACTGGGTTTTGCTCAACAGTTGCGTCTCCAATCTTGCCTATGAAATTTGATACCCTAACAGAATTATTTTCGAAAAATTTTTCTTAATTTCGCGAGAATTAGTTGTCGCGAAAATTATTCGAAAATCACTCTTTACAAAATTCGCGAAAATTAATTGTTGCGAAATTTGAATTTTCTTCTTTTTCAAAAATAGATTACAGTGATTTTATTCCGCTGATTTACGTAGTACTTATAACAATAGTGAATTTCAACTTCGGCAGTCTTTATTTTATGTCCCTCACACAAAAGCTCGTACAAATTGATAAAAAACAGTTTTCACCTTATAGCTGGTGAAAGAGCCCTGGGTGCGAGGTTTTTGGCACTTCTTATTCATGGGAGCAAAAAGTCAATGGCTAAGAATTCTAGAGCCTGGAACGATTACGTTAAGCTTTGGCACACCTAGAGACTGTATCGTAGGTAATAAATTTTTCGAGAAAAATTCAACTTACTATGTCGGGTGGCAAAAAATCGGACATGTTTGTTTTTACTCTGAAATAGTAGCCCTTAAACTTAGCCCCCAAACCGCCCCGCCCTTACTGTTAAAAAATATTCGATCTGCGCTTAAATTTGGGGTTGACCTCATGTGAAACTAGTTTTATTCTGTGCAGTGCAAATTTGTTTGAAATGGAGAAAGGATATATAGATCAAATTATTTTTAAAGAAAAGATTGTAGATTTAAGTTTAAGAATAGGACCTCAAAATTTTGGAAAGTGCGAACCAAAGGATTGAGAATATCTTTGTTTGTTCAAAAATGGCGGAATTAAAGTTTGTGGAAGGAAGGCAATATCGCAAAGTTAATTCTGCATTTTTTCTTCCGTAATCTATTGCTTACTTGACTACCAGCTCTCTATGTCATAAAAGCTAGAACACCTGGGTACAAAGTTCAAGTAGCAGAGAACCCACTTTGAAGACTAATGCGGATGATGTAATGATGTACGAGTCCGGGCATAAGTGTTCTCTGTAAGGTCCCGTCTTAATACTGTTTCCTTATTTCACTATTTTTCGCATAAATTATGTGGGCATCATCTTCTCCCCCTTAAACACCACACTAACAAAGAAACACAACGAGGTCTGGGAACAAGATAAATTGAAAGTGAGTAATGCGGAAGAAAAACATGGGAAATTAATGCGCGCTAACTTCTGCAATTGCCAAAAAGTTTTTTCACGTCTTTAAATTCTGTTTGTTGTCGTGTGCATAGTTTATTTATTCATCAAAATTGAAGAAGACAGAAACAAGGAAGGTGAAAATGTTTCTTTATATTTTTAGGTGTGAAGTATCTTTTAATCTTTCAAGTAGCAGTAACAACAAATAGTTCTATTTCGTTGCTTCTTTTAACGACTTTAACACAATGAGAATCTACTTGTGACACAAATAGTAAACTTGCTGTTAAGTCCTTTTCTGCGTTTTTGACGAATTTCTGGAGTCTGGGTATAGAAATCAACCTCGTCCCCAGACGTCTCTACAGCGCGCCTACGAACGTTTAGACCCTGCTGAAGTCACGATAAAAAAGTACAGAAGGTCAGTTTACCATTCTCGTCTCCAGTAACTTTGCTCCTTTTTTATTTCTGATATGTAGTATTCGCGCAGCAACAAGAAGCAAAAAAATGCTCTGAGAAAAGTTTATCGCTTCAGTAAAATCATTTTTTATAATTTTTAGGTCTAGTATAAGAAGGTCAACTACCTACCATCAATGAAGTGTCTCTAGACTTCCTTGAGTACAAAGCAAAGAAAGTAGCTACACACATTTCACAGGAGAAGAGAGATTTCGCATTGATGAACATGCATCGATTATGGCAACGTAGCGCCGTTCGAAAATTCTCGGCGAACCGTAAAATTGGAGAGAGTATAGTAAGATTATTTCGGAAAAAGTACGAATCTTGTATGAAGCAGCAGTCAGCGCTGTTGATGAAATCAATTTAACTGCTAACCACAAGTCGGGTAGACCTTTACTGCTAGGAAAACTTGATGAGAAGGTTCAGGAGTATCTGCAGATGATTTGTAAGAAAGGAGGCATTGTAAACACAGATGTAGCTATTGCGATAGCTAAAGCTAATTTTAAACAGCGATGACAAAGATATAAAAGATGTCGATATAAACACGTCCTGGGCAAAAAGTTTATTTCGTCGCATGGGATACGTCAAAAGAACAGCAGTTAAAGAAAGAGAAGTATCGCAAGTAGAAGATAAAGAGGACGTCGAGGAACAGCCATGTCGTCGCCAGATGACGTCGAGGAACAGCCATGTCGTCGCCAGATGACGTCGAGGAACAGCCATTTCGTCGCCAGATAGTTGATCTCATTGAAGCGTACGACATATCTCTATTGCAAATTGATAGGGAGAGGTGAAAGATGCACCAAAAAAAGTAAATGAATGATAAACATTGTTTATATTAGCAAAATAAGTTATTTATGGATATGTGTTTTTTTGTTTCGATAATTTATCGTCTTATTTTGTTGTGTCGAGATATTATCTTGGTCAACACAACCTCGTCCCCAGGGTTTTTTGCCTTTTTGACATCGAGGCCCAAAACAATGCAACTAAATAGCTACAGGGACGAAAAAAAATCAGGAAAAAAATTGATAAGTATAAATGACCCATAGCATAATTATATCAGACGTATATCAGAAAGTGAAAAGAGGCTTTGGGGACAAGATTGGTATTAACGTTCTTTTGCACTTTCTTTCATTCCCCCTTTTTTTGCCGAGGAGGGGAGAAGGAGGATAAAGTACTTCAACTTGATTCCATCTCGCCCCAGGCGCGGGGGCGGTTATTTGAAGAACCAGGGCCGGGAGTTAAAAGAAATTAACACGGGTACCGAAGAAACGGAACGGAAAGCTGACGGATATTATGTTTATTCAAACATCAGTGTTGAGTTGAGGAGTACGTGGTACATTTGTTTTGTTTGTTCGGCGTTGTTTGTTGTTGTGTTATGCTTCGAGTTTTGTCTAATTGAATGTGTTTTTCATGCTCTGCGTTACTTAATTTTCATAATCTATTTAGTAGCCACCTCTTTTCTTTGCAATACTTTTGGAAACTGGGCTTGACTGCGTAATAACTCAAGGTAGCCAAGGTATTCTTTTTCCAAATAGCTAGCTAGCTAGCTATAGCAAAAATGTAGCTATATATTTTTAAATGGAAATCATGAAGTTGCTCCCAAAAATGTGATTCAATAACGTTATTATTGCATTCTCTTGACACAAATAAACCAGTCAGTGAAAACTGTTAGCTAGCTAAATAAATGCAGGATCCCAAAACGTGCATAAACAAGGTCTTCGTTCGACACAAGTTTGGTTTAGTTTTATATATATATTACCTCATGCGGAAAAACTTTATCCATAAACAGGACATTTTTTGTACCAATTTTAAAGAAATTTCCTGACTGTCAACACAACCTAAAAATACTGATTTGTATGCCTAGTGTAATAGTCAGGGCCCTGAGTTCTGAAAAATAAACAAGTTCGTGCAAATTCGGGGGAACTTACAAAAACTTCACAAATACTTAAAACAATTTTACTTACTGGCGTTCTTAATTCTACTTGCATATATAATATATGTGCAAGTAGAATTAAGAACGTAAGATATATCCCAAAAACAAAAAAATTAAACATATAGCTATACATGTTTAATTTTTTTGTTTTTGGAATGATGTTTTCCTCGGTCCTTCACCGCCATATTTTTATGAAATCGAATGTTGCGAAACATATTTTTATTTCCGATCGAATAATTTCACGGGGGTAAATATAGAATGAATTCATAAACAATACATTTTATTACCTGTTGTTGTCGATTTCCAATATTTCATTCTTTTTAAATATATATATAATGCTTTTGTAAAAACAGATAGTTTTTGTTTTTGTTCTTTCAAAACTAAATATGTTACATTTGAATAAACAACACAAACCCCTGTGTTCTTTTTCATGAGCAAAATGTGGTAACACGGGATGTTCTACAGCTGGAGGGGGGAATAGAAAACAGCTTGCAATGAATGTGTGAACGAAAAATTTATTGAATCGAATTTAATTTGTCATACTTTTTTCTAAGAACCACAATGGTTGTCATTATTTTTCCAGAAAAATAACTTTCCCATAACTTTAGCTGACATAAAAGTTTACAACCTGTTGTTACAGGTAAAAGTTCAAAAATGTTATTCCGGGCTGATCGCTTAGTACAGGTATACCTTGTCGCACATACTTATAGGCGTAATACCCTTTTCCCATAATCCATATATAATTCTAACTTCGGTTTAAATAAAAACACAGGAAAAAAGCCTTTTGTTACCCTGTTAAGTTTGAAAATTAATCGTGACACCAGGCTAACTATTTTACTATTTAGCCAGATGTAAATAAGCAGCTAGCTAGATAGCCACAACCCTAACATAAAAATAAATTATTTTGGCTTGGATAAAAAGCTCTTTACGTTAAGGCATGAGTAGCTATAGGAAAAAAAATCATTTTTGTTAAAAAAAAATTTTTAAATGATTAGATAAAAAAAAATCTGATCTTTCTAATGGTAAAGAAATGTTTTGTTGTATTTAAGTTATATATACATTTTTTTCCAAAAAATTTAAAAATTACTTTTTGTTATGTAATAAAGATCAAATATATATGTATATATTCCCACATATCATCTTTGGTATCAATTTTTACTACTCAATTATGAAAGCGAACACATGCAACATAAAAAGATTTTCAAAAAACCTGTTAGCTAATATTTGTTACCATAGTGACCAATTATTTATCTAGAAGTATGAGATTTCTGTTAGAAACTGAAGAACTTTAAGAGAGTACCTCCTATGTTTTAAACCTCTTTTACAAAACTTTAAAAGCTCTGGAGTGAAGAGCACGCTTACTGTGGAGATAAATGTATCATCTAAAAAAGATTTTTGTTTATTCCACGAGTTTAAGCAGAACGCGAGTTATGCTGAGTTTTCTGACATCATTAGGTTAAAAATTATGGAAAAAATGTAAAACTAAATATCTCTAAAAGTAAAAAATGTTAAGAAAAAAAATTAAAATCTTTTTTAGATTAATGTTATGTGATCCCAAAAAAGCAAACAGCAAACATGGGAACCTAGTTTTGTAAATGGGATCTCATTTGTAGGAGAGGGGTCGTTTTTTATCCGTGTCTATTAAACCTTCAAACTTTATTTTTTCTTAATAATTTTTATACCATTATATAGGAAATCATTTCATTAATTTCTAAAAATATATATACAGTACAGTCTGAATGTAATCTACCGCGTACACGCTAATATCACACCTTTGCGTGGAGGACGGCAGTCGTTTGTCTTTTGTTATAATTAAATCCCTTAAGGGTTTTGCGAGTTTATATTTGCGTGTTAAAAAACAATGCGCTCGCGAAGAAATATCGGAGCAATTATATTTCTTGTAATAGCGAGATGCATTGTGTAAATGTATTGATAAGCTATTCCCTTAAGTATTAGCGTGAAGTAATTAAATAATAAAAATCTTTCGCGACGTTTTATAATACATTGCGCGAGAATGTATTGTTGATTTAATTACTTAAAAAGATTCCAGCGCGTTTAATTTAAGAAACGTATTAGAAGCATTGTTCACAACTATTAAATGACTCGCGCGTTTTTTTATTAAAAGAATACAATTACGGTTTATTTTTTTAAAACAAATAGGGTATATTCTGAAATAAATACAATATCTACATTTCTTGATGAAAACATTTCCTTCTTAACAAACCACGTAAAATAATCCTTCCGCATACTTTTTTATTGAAACAAATAAAAACATTTCTATCGCCGCTTTTCGTTCTTAAACTTTTAAAATGCAATCTAAGACAGCATTTCTATCGCCGCTTTTCGTTTATAAACTTTTAAAATGTGATCTTAAAAAACATTTCTATCGCCGCTTTTCATTTTTAAACTTTTAAAATGCGATTTAAAAAAACATTTCTATCGTCGCTTTTCGTTTTTAAACTTTTAAAATGCGATTTAAAAAAACATTTCTATCGCCGCTTTTCGTTTTTAAACTTTTAAAATGCGATCTAAAAGATCTTTTCTATCGCCGCTTTTCGTTTATAAACTTTTAAAATGCGATCTTAAAAAACATTTCTATCGCCGCTTTTCGTTTATAAACTTTTAAAATGTGATCTTAAAAAACATTTATATTGCCGCTTTTCGTTTTTAAACTTTTAAAATGCGATTTAAAAAAACATTTCTATCGCCGCTTTTCGTTTATAAACTTTTAAAATGTGATCTTAAAAAACATTTATATTGCCGCTTTTCGTTTTTAAACTTTTAAAATGCGATTTAAAAAAATATTTTTATCGCCGCTTTTCGTTTATAAACTTTTAAAATGTGATCTTAAAAAACATTTCTATCGCCGCTTTTAGTTTTTAAACTTTTAAAATGCGATTTAAAAAAACATTTCTATCGCCGCTTTTCGTTTATAAACTTTTAAAATGTGATCTTAAAAAACATTTCTATCGCCGTTTTTCGTTTTTAAACTTTTAAAATGCGATCTTAAAAAAAATTTCTATCGCCGTTTTTCGTTCTTAAACTTTTAAAATGTGATCTTAAAAAACATTTCTATCGCCGCTTTTCGTTCTTAAACTTTTAAAATGCGATTTAAAAAAACATTTCTATCGCCGCTTTTCGTTTTTAAACTTTTAAAATGCGATCTAACTAAACTTTTATATTTAATTACTGCAATTAAAAATTTCAAAAGAGTTCGCGCAAAATAGATTGCTAAAATTGATCTTGCAACCTATTGTGATTAAACAATCGATCGCGTGAGGTCATTGTTTATCAGCGAGGCAATTATTTTCTTAAAAAAACAAAAGCTATCGCAATGTTATTG
The DNA here is from genome assembly GCA_030067915.1 of Hydractinia echinata. Lineage (NCBI taxonomy): Eukaryota > Metazoa > Cnidaria > Hydrozoa > Anthoathecata > Hydractiniidae > Hydractinia > Hydractinia echinata. The sequence continues at coordinate 461,472 of JASGCC010000146.1, read as the reverse complement.
TTCTGTGTAACTATTCATGCGAGTTTCGCGTCCGCGGTAGATTACATTCAGACTGTACTGTATATATATACATTAATGTATCAAAATAAAGTTTCGGTGAAGTAATAGCATTTTAAAGTATCACACGTTTTTGTATACCCACGTGTTCAAATGTTCAAATGTTTTTCTGAAATATATAGCAAACTCACCCTAGTTTTTCTCTGCCTACAGAGCTGCCATTGCAATTCATTCCACGATTTACATGATCATAAACGCACAGCGAAATCGACCACGTGCTTGCTGGATATATGTCATCATTTAAAATTTAATCAATGAGGAAGAATATTGTGTAGCTGCATTTCCATCGTAATGCTTTTTATAAATATATCAACAATGTTCCGAATAGATCAAAGAAGCTCCTATTTTGTGTTACAGAGAGACAGACGTATATGCTTATCAACATTTGATTCTGTGACTAATTATAATTGTTCTAATAAAAAGTGTAGGCATTTTCAGAAACAGAATATTTGGAAGATTTTAATGGAAGTTATTGTAAAGAAGCAAATTTAAATTTGCGATTTCAAAAAATACTGGCAAACATTGTTAGATTCCTACAGTATTTTCATATAAATTAATTCGATTTTTTTAACTGTCTCTCTTGATGGATGTTTCATGATACAATTTGCTGTAGTGCTGACCACTTAAAAGTGTATAATATGGTATATTTATAACTTTTTATTTTATAGTTTCATATTCATGTTGAATCAATTATCACGTATATAGAGGATTTATGGCAGAATATTTCTAACAGATACTCAATATGTATTCTCTAAGGAGCCGTCTATTACCAGCTACTAGACATTTTGTAGATGGGTTAAACAGGACTAACTCACAACACAGACTTTTATGTTCATTAAGGACGTTTAAAAGGTCTCATAAAAAGATATATGAACACTATCTTAGGTGCTATGTGTCAAGTGTAGGTGCAGAGCCTTTTATAAATGGGACTAGCAGTTCTTACGTTGAAGAAATGTATGAATCATGGCAGAAAGATCCTAATAGCGTGCACAAGGTAACACATAGAATTTCCATATTGTGTGTTTTGGTTGTTTAAATTGGATATATGTTGTTTGTTCTTGGAGATTGCTTTAAAAATGAATTTGGAAAGAAAGTTAATTAATATTTTGCATATTTTCTTCTCAATGTCAATGATATAAAAATTGCATGTAATAAAGGCATGTGTGATAAAATGGGAAATCAACTTAATATGGTTATTCTCTTAAAGAAGGTATGTATAAATGACTGAGTACACAGATTGGCGAGCATTGGTTTAATTCAAGTGATGGTGTTTTTTGTTTATCTGGTAAATGTGTTACTGTGGGCTTTTCTGACATTCTTTTAAAAAGCTGATTTTTTATTGCTTTATTTTCCTTAATTATTTATATTGTGACTTTTAGCAAATGTATTTGTTTGGAAACTGACTGTTGCCTTTTTATGTTTTTTTAGTAGTGTAGTAGTCGACTGGTCAGACAACTAAACATTCTGTTATACTTAAGAGACAAAAGGGGTGTTTCATTCATACAATTTTTTGCTGGAAATACTTACCTATTATAATTGAGAATTTTTGTCAATTTTTGTACCATTTTAACCATTTACCGTGTTTGCCTGAAAATTTGCATCAAAACAAAGACAATCAGATATTTGGCCGTGAGTAAAAGCAGTTGTGTGTGGCTTGTCACACCTGTGAAAACCTCTGAGCATGCAACAAACATCGGAATCCTCTCTATATACAAATATTGCAAGTGGTATGTGACAAGGCAGTAATATGGAGAAGGAAAAAAGTACCCATATTGGATAGGCAGTAATATGGAGAAGGAAAAAAGTACCCACATTGGATAGAGTACCTTTTTTTAAACAGTTACAGTTCAAATCTTGCATTTTTGCCATCAAACAGTGCATTCCATATTGAAATAATTTACTTCTTACCAAAATTAGAGATTTTGCGATCAAGCTGTTTAATTTTTCTAAACTATTTTTAAACTACAAAGATTGATTTTTATCACTAAGCTAAAAAGTTTAGTGACCAAATGGTTTGTGAACATATATATTAAAAAAATATGATTGATCTATTGAAACTAAACTGATTAGTTTAAAAGTGAAGTCCTGTTTTGTGACATTTTAAATGTCGGCCACTTGAACATTGATAAACAAAGTCATATTGATGACTGACACCTATGAAGTGGCTGTCATGTCATTAAACGAGCCAAAAAGTGACTTGATTGTGTATTTGGTCATGTAAGCCATCCAATTTACCCAGTATTGTCATGATCCTCTGACTGACTTGTTAAAATCTGTTGCACTGATTATTATATTAAATATGTCTTTTGAATTTAATCTACGAAATGACGTGTTTTTATTATTTTGTCAAAAATGTATCTGTTTCTGCAACTACAAAGAGAATTTTGAACAAATCAAGTGGCTGACATGCCATTGGCTAGGTCAAAGAGCAGCTTACACAAGAATAATATAGTATGCTTCAAATATAGAGGGCAGGATCAACAATTTTTTTTAGAACTTAGGGGAATTTTAATCTCTTGTACTATGCGCAAATGCGCAAAATAATGTGACAACCCTTTCATCTTGAGTGTAGTACAAGTTTTGAAAAGAATAATGAGCTTCTGGGAAAAATAATGTGACAACCCTTTCATCTTGAGTGTAGTACAAGTTTTAAAAAGAATAATGAGCTTCTGGGAAAAATATGATATAAATTATCAACTTCTATTTATCTAGAAAGCATATATCTGTAATGATAAAAAATAATTTTTTGAGGAAATTTTTTTAAGAAGAAACTTTAATATAAGTTAGATTAATTAGACAGTAATTCTAGCTTGACTGCCAACCTTTTTTGTCTAGCATTTTCTACTTTTTAATGTATTTGAATGTCAATTGGATTGCGAGGTAAGTGCTAGCCATAATATTTTTTTTGGACTTGTAATGTTTTGATATTTTCTAGTCATGGGATGTATTCTTTCGAAATGCAGACAGTGGAGCTGCACCAGGCATGGCATATCAATCTCCTCCAGAAATATACGGCCACCCTGTTCAATACACTACAGAAGTGACTGTACAAAAACCCACTTTACCGTCTTCTGGAACAACACCTAGTCAAGTTCGCAACTTGATTCATGATCATTTAGCAGTCTATTCTTTAATACGGTCCTACCAGGTAGGGTTTTATGAGGCTTTTTGGTGAGGTTTTATTTAGCTGTTCTCTGTTTGTGCAAAACCGACTCAAATTAGATTATGTGTAAAGTTTTAGTTTGTACGTTGACCAAAAAAGTGATGCAAAAAGCTGCTATACCTACTTTTAACTCATTTTTTTTTTAATAAATTAATTTAACTAACTCCTCAGATCAAGTAAATCTGAAAATTATTTAAATATAATGGTAAAACTGGCAGTAATAGAGGACCCATTTTGTTACAAGAAAGAGTGAAAGCTGGTTTGGCTTAGTTGTTCTAGAGGACAATCTGCTGTGCGAAAATATTTTCAATTTAATTCATAACAAAGAAAGTTAATTGACGGTAAAGATATGTTGTACATGAGCTGTGAAAAAAACGTTAGTAAACTAAATTTAAATGAATTGACAGACAACATAAGGACTTTCTAGGCACAGGTAGCAGGGACTTTAAAAAGTACAGTGTTGTTACTGTAAAAAGATTTGTTGCAACAAATGTCTAGACCATAACAAGACTTATTTGTTATATTTTCTGCATTTTTTACAAAACTTTATGATAGTTACATGTCTTTCTTTTTAAGAATCGTGGACATAATCTTGCAAACCTGGACCCTCTGGGAATTTTGGACGCTAGCTTGGATTCTAGAGTACCAGAGGAACTTATTTTAGAAAACTGGGGACTGTGTAAGGGACGTTTTTCCTTCCACTACAAAGAATAATTAAGCTTTATATACAGCTAAATAGTATAGTTTTGCAAAATCAGTTATATAACAGGGCACAAGTGAATGATGACGCCCATAGAAATGAAACAGATAAATTTTGCTTCAGACTTCTTGCAAAACTTTTGTATAACATCCTTGTTTTTTTTTCATTTATTTATTTATTTATACTTCCAAATAATCCCATTTTACTTCATTAAATACTGCTTGTGATACGCTTTTTGTCTAGACTCATGAAAATAATATTTGTAAAAATAAAATTTTAAAGAGAAAAAAGCATCAACAAAACATGGGGTCAGTGTTGGTAATGTCACATATTATTGTCTTTATCATTTTAAAGCACTTCTCTTTTTTAGCTGCAAATGATCTTGAGAAAGAATTTCAACTTCCAACAACAGCAGACATTGGTGCACCGGGTGAATCGTTGAAACTGAAAGAAATTATCAGGAGATTAGAAGTAAAATTTAATTGAAAATAATTATTTTACCATAAACAAGTCAATCACTTTATTTCTTTAGAATCATGCATACGGAGGTCATGCATAATGTTTGCTATGCTTAAGTATTTAAAAACTAGTTGATAAGCCCCTAGGGAAAATCCACTTAAGGAAAAAAAAAAGGAAAAATAAGTTGTTTCAGGTGTTTTGCTAACGTCAGCAATGCATATACAAAAATATATTTTGCGAAATTTGTTTGGTACCTCTATTGTGTGGAGCTTAAAGAATGATCAAGAAAATGTATAGGATCGTGTAGTTTTGACCATCAAAGAGATTGTAGTTTTAAAGGTTTTGTGATGATGTTATTAACCCATTTATTCCGAAACGAGTGGGTTGACCCAGTATTAGGGAATTGGTCCCATTTTGGTGACAGGAGATAAATTATTTTCAACCGTTTCCAAGTTATTTAGTCTAAACTTAAAAGCACAATGGAATATCTTCAGTATTCTTATTTAATGAATTGATGTCAGTCTAAATGCATTGATGTCATGCTGTAACGTCTAGGAAGTTAACAAATAAAACATACTTTTTTCGGCGACTTCAAAGGAAAACAAACACATTCACTATGCCTGTCACAGACACTTCGTATTATTATGTAAGACTAGTTGATAAGGCCCGTGGAAAAATCCACCTAGGCAGGAGTGCATTGAAAAAGGGAACCATTACTGAAATTTCGATGTCGTATGGCAGGACCCGTCAATACACGTTGCCTCTATTGTGTAGAGCTAGGAACGGTGATCAATAAAATGTATAGTTCATGTTCCTTTGATGAATTGTTGAAGAGATTTGAGGTCTAAATGTTTTTTGATAACATCATCAACCCGTCTGTTCTGAAACAGGTGGTATGCCTAGCTATGGGGAACTTACCCAAGTTGGTCTCCAATGGCCCCTAGTACCCACGTGGGAGATGACGTCGGTTATTCTCAGCCATTTCCAAGTTATTTAGCCTTAAACTTAAAAGCGCAATGTGATGCTTTTTTTTCTTTTAGAAAGTCTATTGTGGGAGTGTTGGCATAGAATACATGTTTCTTACAAGTCTACGAAAAAGTAAGATTTTGTTGAGATATTTATATTGATTATCAGCATTAATCAGAATTACTCTTCCTTGTTTTATAGCATATTATTAATACTATTATAAATTGTTTTTTTTCTATAATATTCTGTGTTTGTTCGAAATGGCTGCCAAATTGTTACTTTATGCTGATGACGCCCCAAATATCCACATGAAATTTTTCATACGGCAACAATTTTTTTTTTAATAACAGTGTTTTGTCTGCAATTTTGTCTGCAAAAATCAGTTTATGTTGAACATACATGAAAACCATATCGTAGCCCAAAATAGCTTTTACTTTTCAGCACACTTAGCTGGGTAGTGCATACAATTTATAGTTTTTTTTCTCACTTTTTCCCTAGTGCTACATCAAACTCCTGGTCTTACTCATAGCTAGCTGAGTTGGAAATGAAATTTTTCCATATAAATATAAAGCCCTCAATGTAAAGGCATTAGATCAACGAGCTCCAAGTTCCTCCGCACTTTTGACAACAGTATTTGTATTTCACTGTACAACATTATTAAAACCACTCAACTCCCTTAAAAAACATTTTGAATAAAACTTATTCTGGAATTAAAAATAGTGGAGTTAAAACTAGATTCATAATTTATGTAATTTTTTTAGCATCATGGATAAGAAAAAGATTTGAAGAACCTGGTTGTATGGAATTACCTAACGTTGAGAAAAGCAGATTGCTGGCTCGCTTAGTTCGCTCAACTGAGTAAATAATTTTTTTATATGAAACAAAGTACCTATAGGGACTAAGGAAAATTTATTTCATCCTGAAACTTTTGTAAGATGCTCATGGCGTGATAGTTTAAAGATGTTGTATTTTCCAAGCTGTCATCTTAAAGCAACCTTGAAATTTTTAGAAAGGGACCCTTTAGAGACCCTATAAAATTAAATGACTTTTGTGTTATGAATTTTTTTGTAGATTCGAGAATTACTTAGCAAAGAAATGGAGTTCAGAAAAACGATTCGGTTTGGAGGGTTGTGAGGTAAAATGGATTTATTAGGTTGTGACATATCAATGTATGTTTAATGATGTTTTATTTCTTTTCTGTACTTTTTACAAAGAAATATAAACAAATCATATTTTAGGTGTTGATACCTGCATTGAAGCATATCATTGATATCTCCAGTAACCTTGGTGTTGAAAGTATTATAATGGGAATGCCTCACAGGTTTGTATACAACAGCTTCTTATAAAAGATGGAATTGATGGAATTTTTTAAGATCAAAAGTTGAAAAAAAGCCAAAAACATAAGGATGCGTGTAGCGCCAATGACCTTAATGAAAGAAATTTTGGTTGATCGAAAAATTTGTCTTACAAACATCCACTAAATTAAATTTCTGCCAATATTAGGTTTTTCAACGTCTGGGAAATTAAAGTCCCACCTAAATTAAATTTGTTGTTGTTCGCTTAAGTTAAATTACTGCCAAAGTACTTGTTTTTTGAAAATATGATTGGTAAAAAAAAAGATTTTAATAGGAAAGTGTTAAATGTTCTTATTTGAAGCAAGTGGATTTTCTTCTTCTTTTTTTTTTGTAAAATACTAATACTGTGTATCAATTTAAACAGATTTTCATCCTTCACAAACTTAAATTCTCACCAAATTTAACATTTTGTTATCTGTTGATTCCTTAACCATTTCAGTACCAGCTATTTGTCGTCTATTTTCTAGAGAAAAAAATAGTATTTTTTCTGCTTCAAATGCAAATTTCTTAAGAAGTATCAGAACTTTGACCCGTCTTAACTTACAAGTCAAAGTACAGTTTAACACCAAGAACAAACGTCATGGTCTGGTCATTTGATTACAAAAATTTATGAAGGAAGGTAAAAAAGTATGTGAAATAAAACAAAATATATAAAGAACGAAATGTTAGTCTAAGTTTCTTGTTGAAAAATTAACTACAACATTATCTTCCATATCATATTCTGCACCATCAATAATAAAAAATGACCTTTTTTAAGTAAACACTTCTTTTGATGGTATACGTCAAATCTGATATATTCTATGGGTTTCGCTCAAATTTTTTTTTATTGTTTTACAAGTCTCACTTCCAAAAAAGTTCACCTGAAAATGCTCATAACATATAGTATTCTGCACAAAACATTTGTTTTTGCAAATATGTATTGTAGAAAGCAGAAATTTAACCTTACAGATTGTGTTTTTCCCCACTTTGGTCACTTCTCCTTCCTAGGTTGTTTTTTAAAAACATTTTGGTTTAAATCCTATTTTGACGTCATTACGTTGCTCAGGGGTGGGCTGCTTGCATTAAAGGACTGAGTTTAGGGATTATGACATTTACTTTGAGAAAATCAGTGTGTTCAAAGCAGGCTATTGCTTAAATACATGAGCATGAAATAATGGAATAGTTCTTTTGTCCTATTTTGTTGATTTATGAAAGATGAACAATTGCGAAAGCATTTGCCAAGAGTGTTTTCATTACCCAAGAGCGAAAGTTTTTAGCGATGTCAAAACAAAAATTTCAATTATTTTGTCGTCAAGCAATGTAATGACGTCAAAATTACTTTGATATTTGCTGCTTTATGCAGGAGATCTTATTTAAGATAGATCTAAGATCTTAAATACTAATGTTATGTGAATGTTTGAGATTATGTTGTTTTAAAGTGGTAGGTAAGCTTTAATAACTTCAAAAAGATGAATACACAGCCTCAGCCAAACATTTTTTTTTCTTTTAAAATAAAAAGTGTAGAATGGAAATCCTAAAAAAGAATTTATTTTTAGAGGTCGTCTTAATGTACTGGCTAATGTGTGTAGAAAGCCTTTGGAACAAATCTTCACCCAATTCAACCCATCACTTTCTCCTGAAGATGAAGGTTCTGGTGATGTTAAATACCATCTTGGAATGACGCATGAGCGTTTAAATCGAACCACAAACAAAGTTGTCCAGTTATCCGTATGTGCTAATCCATCGCATCTGGAAGGTGAGAACGTTGAAGTTATGTGATACCTTTATCATGATAGATACACATATTTTACATGGCTAGTCTCACAATTATCGAGGGATATACCCTTTCTATTATTTGCATGAGGGGCCAAGGCTTAGATGGGAATTCCTGGACTATTTAATGCGCATTTTGAGCTATGCAGGCACTATTACTACACAGACAAGTCCCTGCAATATCCAACAATCCTCACAATGTGCCATTCCCCATTTCCCTCACATGACTGGCGTTAACCTGGGGCTATTGTAGCATTTACTCAACCATTTTGAATATATGGTCAGTTTTAAAGTATTACCAGTTAAGATTTAAAAATATAAAAATTATCAGTCTACTATTTAAATAGTACAGCAATAGAAAGATAATTGCAGTGCCTCCAAACTCCTACAACGAACAATATTTCTCTCAAGAATTATAGAGAAGAAGTTTATGTTAATTGTATTTTCACAGCTGTTGACCCAATTGTACAAGGAAAAACCAGAGCTGAACAATTTTATCGTGGAAGTACAGATGGTAAACAAGTCATGAGTATTCTTCTTCATGGGGATGCAGCGTTTGCTGGACAAGGTGTCGTGTACGAAACGTTTCATTTGAGTGATTTACCAAACTATACAACACATGGAACGATCCACATCATTGTAAATAATCAGGTGTGTTGATCAATCAATCCGTTAAAAAGTTATCATCCTACTCTGTAAAGTATCTATATAAGATTTTGCTTTGCATGACTTTGCATCCAAATTTTTTAACACTAAGCAGCTTAGGTAGAAATCTTTCTGTTTTAACAACGCTGCAGAGCCTCAAATTGCCGAGGCAAAAGGTAAACCTATTTTTCGTTTCTGAGGACCTGAATTAGAGCTTATACAAAGTTATTAATTTCCAGCAGATGGAAATAAACAATGGAATGCTACTGTTGAAGTCATTCATTTTTATTTTCTAACCATTTGTGTGTGAATATGTTTTTTGTCACACTTTGATGTCTTCAGATTGGATTCACGACTGACCCGAGAATGTCCCGATCTTCACCTTATTGTACAGACGTAGCAAAGGTTGTACAATGTCCAATTTTCCATGTGAATGCAGACGACCCAGAAGCGGTAATGCATGTTTGTAAAGTAGCAGCAGAATACAGACATCAATTTGGTAAAGATGTGGCAATCGACTTGGTTTGTTTTCATTTCATTATTATCCATAGGAACATTTTTAGATTGACTGTTACAAATAATAGTGTGTTTTTTTTTTATGCAACCAACCATGTTTGCCTATCTGTGATGATGTTTTAAGTTTTAACTGGCAGATATTCAACAACATGCAATTCTGTTTTTAACAATGCATCTGAGGTTGTTCGTCAACTACATATAAATTTAGCACCTTGCATATGCTATTAAGGTGAAACATATAGAAAAAGGTCAAATCAATGAATAACGATTTATTTTAACATCTTGCTAAGGGCGTTGCTAAGGGAAAAAATAATTACCTTTGTAACTTTGAACGTAAACTGTGAAAGATAGGGAAAAAATTGGAATTTCTGTTTTCACCGTTTTTTCGGGCGTATTTTAAAGTTTCTAAATATATCAACTTTGAAAAATCGATTTTTTGATATTTTTTCTATATATTCCACCTTAAAAACATGCCTATATCATTTGGCATGTATGTGTGTATAAATAGGATTTTCTACCCGAAAACAGACAGCTAAACAGATCAAGCTGGTGCTGTTTTTTATTGTTTATCTATTTTTGTTTGATTTAAATGCAGGTATGTTACCGCAAAAATGGACACAATGAAGGTGATAATCCTGATTTCACACAACCACTTATGTATCAACGAATTCGACAACAAGTTCCAATCATGAAGAAATACGCTGACAAGCTAATCACAGAAAATGTTGTGACTAAAGAAGAATATGACGTGAGATGTTGTATTTAACAAATAAATACTTTATTATACTTTTGTTATAAAAACACAAGTAAATATTTAACCCAACAAGTGAATCAGCACCATTGTCCGAGAAAGACTGCCTTTTTATATAAATCAAAAATGTTGAAAAGGAATATGCCTGATTAAAAAAATCAAAATTTTCATTTCACATGACATACCATGCTTTGCACTTCTACAGAACATAACAGTATTACATCCACTCTTTTTAGGGAGTGAAGAAAAAATATGATAAAGTGCTAGAAGAATCTTTTGAAAATGCAAAAACCAGACCAGAAATGAAAATTGCAGATTGGCTTGACTCAAAGTGGGGAGGTATTTACATTTAGCAAAGTGTTACATCAATATGTTTGAAGTCCTTAAATACGATGCACTAGATGTTAATCGTAATTCAAAACAAGAGTTACGTTAATCTCTACAAAGATGCACATTCATAAGTCAGGTTGCTAGAGGAGTTATCATCGATGTAGGCTCAATGTCCGTTTTAATTCCAATAACAGGGTATGTTAATGACCTTCTTCCAATCTGATCTAGACTGTGTTAGTTCTTAAATCTTATTACCTCCTGCCAAGTCTTTCTCGATCTACCTCTGAGCTTTACACCAGGAACTGTCAAGTATCTGCACTTCCTTACCCAATAAACCTCCTTGCTATAGGAGTATTGTGTAAAATAACATCCCCAGGCCTGTTTTCTTATACAGTCCACATTAAGTGGGTATATTATGTTATGTTATGTTATGTGTGTTAGTGTTGACGAATTATCAATATGTTTATGACGAAAATAAGATTGTTCACCGATTCCTGTTTTAGAATTTATTAAAAAGAGTAACGTATTCTTATTTAGGGTTTTTTAAGAACCATGATTTACTTGGGGAATTACTTCCTACTGGCACCAGTATGGATACATTACTTGCTATTGGAAATAAATTTTCAACACCACCTGAGAATTTCAATTTGCATAATGGTATGTTTGTGTTGTCATTTTTTTACTTTATGAGTTTGCAGTATTTATTTGCATTATATATATATAGGTTAAAAGGCGTTCAGGTTGTAATGAATCATCACAAGAAAATGATGTTCATCTGAACTTTATGTTTACTCTGAAGTGCTAGTAAATTTAACAAATCAATTTAGCAATCTCAATAACTCTATATTTTAGGACTGAAGAGAGTTCTAAAAGGACGAAGTGAAATGTTAAAAAATGGTATTGCAGATTGGGCAATTGGAGAAGCGTTAGCATTTGGCACGTTACTAAAAGAAGGAATACATGTCAGACTGAGCGGTCAGGATGTTGAACGAGGAACATTCAGGTGAAATTAATAACCTAATTTTGTCTTACTCTACCTACATGATCGAATAGAATTTTGAATTCTTCGATTAGGTCAAACTATATTATTTCATTAGTTTTTTTGATATTCTTCATGGTAAATGGTAATGTCATTCTCACAAGCTTGTTAGTCTTTTTGGTTAATCGAGACAAGGATTAAGTTATCATTCCTGGTGCTAGATTTGTACCATGCTAAAAAAAATTGAATTTCCTTAAGCCACACAAATCCAACAACAACAGGGTCATTTTTATTTTCGTTTGACTCTGTGAAGAATTCTTTGTTCGAAATAGAGGATTGTAAGTTTTAATTCCAAATCTCGTTGATAGGGGGTGTTTAATTCCAAATCTCGTTGATAGGGGTGTTTAATTCCAAATCTCGTTGATAGGGGGTGTTTAATTCCAAATCTCGTTGATAGGGGGTGTTTAATTCCAAATCTCGTTGATAGGGGGTGTTTAATTCCAAATCTCGTTGATAGGGGGTGTTTAATTCCAAATCTCGTTGATAGGGGGTGTTTAATTCCAAAACTCGTTGATAGGGGGTGTTTTAATTCCAAATCTCGTTGATAGGGGGTGTTTAATTCCAAATCTCGTTGATAGGGGGTGTTTTAATTCCAAATCTCGTTGATAGGGGGTGTTTAATTCCAAATCTCGTTGATAGGGGGGTTTTGACCCTAACCTATAGTGATGGTCTTAATATCTAGCATCATTTTAAGATTTGTTATTCCATTTATATCTATAATATCTGTACGTAGGTAGGTAAAGTATCCACAATGTTTTTTAGCGAAAATATCAATGTTTCCGCGTGTATTATTTTACATACTTAATTTTAGAATCTCAAATGTAAATATTTAGGAAAACAAACTAGCAGTTCAAAAATCTATTTGGACGTCCCAACATTGGCGATAACTTTCACCTCAAACCATTTAAATGTTGAACACCACTTGTTGTGCTTGTGTGTTGTTCGGCTAGTTTGTTATAACAATTTTTAGTTTTTACTTTCTACAGTCATCGCCATCATGTGTTGAACGACCAAAAAATTGATCAGAAATGTTATAACGTATTGAACAACTTATATGAAGATCAAGCTGAATATCATGTCTGCAACAGTTCCTTATCAGAGTACGCCGTGTTGGGTGAGTTTTAACGTTTTTGAGCATTAATACTTAGTGTATTTAAGTATTTGGTGTCTGAATAGAAATGCATTAAAGAACCTCCGTTACTACTCTCTCTTCGACAACTGATAGAAGGCAGGCTTATTTTGAAGCACGGGTATTCTAATCATCTCGTTTATATTATGTTAACCAGAGAATAAAAAAGGAAAATTTGAAATTTTTGTTTTTTTTCAGGATTTGAACTGGGTTACAGCATGACCAACCCATATTCCTTAGTGATATGGGAAGCACAGTTTGGTGACTTCATGAACACTGCACAGGTTCGTTTGCTTGTTGATAAAGTATGTTGTGCTGTGTTCGCTTGTACATGCAGTATGTTAGTGCTAAGTTTGCTTGTACATATTTTTTGATATGTTGGGAAAATGTCAGGTTTGGTTTGTATCGTCAACTGTTTGTAACTCGGTCAGGATTAACCCACAAGCTTCACTGAAAGTCATTTCTCTACTGTATATGCCACCTGTGACATCTGCATTCTGCGGAAGTTGAAATTAGATAACTAATTTATTATTTTCAGTGTATCATTGATCAATTTATATCAAGCGGTCAAGATAAATGGGTCCGTCAAAGCGGACTTGTAATGTTGCTTCCACATGGTATGGAAGGAATGGTAAGTATTAGCATGTTTGTCATTTTCTTTATGTAAATGGCGACAGTTTGTTTCATTTATGTGTTTTTTAACCATTTGTTTGTGTGGATGTAGGGACCGGAACACTCGAGTGCGCGACCTGAAAGATTTTTACAAATGACGAAAGAAGATTCCGACACATTTCCAGTAAGTCTTCAGTTGCAGTTGGTTTCTATTATGATGTTTTATCGATTAGTTATTGCCATTGTTGTTAATATTACATTCCATTGTCACTTTTTTTTTCTACGCAGGATTATCCTCCAGATGAGTTCGAGCTACGTCAGAACTACAACATCAATTGGTTTGTAAGTGACTGATCTCCTGTTTGTTTTCTTTTGATCAATTAACTATCGGTGATTAGAAGAAAGAGGGGAAGCGTACTTTGGGAAGTGTACAGACAAATTGGTTGCACAGAAGGATGGTTACTTCGCTCTTGTGGGAATAAGCCCTCGGTTACATGGATGACTACTAATGCGACGTTTGCATGTTGCTGATAACAACTACTGATGGTTTCACATGAAATATTTCTTTCGTTTTAGATCTGCAACATAACCACGCCAGCAAATCTCTTTCATGCTCTGAGACGACAAGTTTATCTGGATTTTAGAAAACCAGTAGGTTATACTCTGCTTATGAATTCCCTTTTTTTTTCATAAACCTTGTTTTTTTCTGTTACAGTTTGAAAAAAAAAGGAAATCTTGACCAATACATACGCAAAAAGTAAATGCTGAAGTTTTTCTTTTGTAGTTGATTGTTATGACACCGAAAAGTTTGTTGCGACTCGAAGCGGCACGATCTAACCTCGAAGAAATGGCGGAAGGAACGAGCTTCATTCGTTTGATACCAGAGGAAGGACCATGCACGACTACTCCGGATAAGGTGAAAAAACTGGTCTTGTGCACAGGGAAGATATATTACGATTTGGTGAAAGCAAGAACGCAGTTTGGATTGGACGATGGCATCGCAATTTCAAGAATTGAGCAGGTACGACCAACTGTTACCTATATAAAGGTTCTATTTAGAACTCCCACCTGGGGTTGTCTGTTTAGTGCTCTCACCCAGGGATATCTATTTAGCACTCTCACCCAGGGATGTCTATTTACCACCCCTCCCAGGGATGTATATTTAGCACTCCGTCCCAGGGATGTATATTTAGCACTTCGTCCCAGGGATGTATATTTAGCACCCCTCCCAGGGATGTATATTTAGCACTCCGTCCCAGGGATTCTATTAAGCACTCTTCTAGGGATGTCTTTTTACCACTCCCTCCCAGGGATTCTATTTAGAAGTCCCATCCCAGGATATTCAATCAACACTTCCACCCAAGGATATCTATTTAACATTCCACTTACGGCTATGTAATTTGTATTCCCATCTATCACTAAACAAACGAAGGTATTACTACATTCTTTATAAGCATAACAATGTTAGAAAACTCCCTTAAAGTAAGCATGAATGGTGCTCTATCCAGTGTGAACTAAAGCAGCAAGTATTTTAGCTTGAAGTGCAGAAAGAATCGCTTGAAATAGTCAATCATGTTGCAAGCACTTTCTGTGGTTGATATAAAGAGGCTGAAAAAATAAAATTATTCTTGCTTGATTCGTTGAAGTCTTCAAAACGACAGAAGTAGACACACCCATTTCTACTTTTTCATTTTTCAAATATCTACAGTTCGTTTTAAACAATTCTCAATCGAAACTGACACAACATATCCAATATTTATGGCAAGTTCTCTTTTTTGTGACACCTCAATGTCGTTCTTACTTTTAGTGGTCGTTTAACTGTGCTTCGGCTGCCGTAAGAGATGGTTATGACCTGTTAGAAACTGTTCTGTAAAATACAACCTTAAATAATGCATCTAACTCAACGAATCAGTGCTATAGTTGAATTATCATTTTTAATAATTGAAATAAAAAATTTGGCCAATGGTTAAATTTTGTATTCGAAAGTTTTCTTATTGTTGAATGGTGTATTTGCGGTGACCGTGTTGGTGAACTTCTGACGTCATTAATGTGGTTAGATATATGCAGGGAGAAGTTATGAACTTGTAGGCTGGAACACAGGGCGCTATTAATATGCATGTATAAACAGGGCGTTATAAAGATATAAAATTTAAAAGGTTGAAATTTTCAGAAAAATGTCCTTTGAAAATGAATTGTCGGTGCCGTGATTTTTTTTTGTACATCTACCACGCGTGGTAATAAAACCCACGCAGAAATTTTATTCGCGTTGTCATTAAAATAGCAAAGTTTGTTAAATAGTCTTTCTTTTATTTATAATTCGATGTTTTTTTTAACTTTAGTTGTCACCATTCCCCTTCGATTTGGTGAGAGACGAGTGCGCCAAATATTCAAACGCTGAAATACAATGGGCGCAAGAAGAACATAAAAACCACGGTTACTGGCAACACGTTCAGCCTCGCATTGAAACAGCTACTGGAAAAACCAGACGGGCAACGTAAGTATGACCATGTTTAATCGATCAACTATAATTTTTTTTTTAATTCCATCGCTCCATCGTTTACTTTTGCTTGTGCGAAAGCGAACTTTTTTCTATATTGTTATTATTCTTATGATTATAAACCCAGGGTAGTCTTCAGTTCGTACTTGTACTGTTATCGATAAGTGTCTGCGGAAAAGCTCCATTTAAGCTGCAGAAGGCGTGCCATTATAGTAATCGCCCAGATACCAATTCTATTCTTATGCTGTACGCTATGCAGAAACATTCTACATTCGAAGTGAGATAAAAACTTGTTTTTACGTTGCTAAATCTGATGTCATCACTTCAATACAAAATTATATCCTGCATTTGTTTTAAAATTAAAATTAAAAACGAATAATAAGAAATAAAATTCCGTGATATATTCGATATAGGATTTTTTTATAAAAGCTGCTACTAAAGGCCTCTTTTCAATAAAGCTGCGATGGCCGCACTTGCAAGCGTTTGGACAGGGGCGCTTAATGTTTCAATCTCCAATGCACATTTCCAGATATTAAACGCGTAGAGCCGCGGCAAAAACGCCTTAATAGAAAGCGGTGCTTAGATTGTCGATACCCTGTCAGCCATTAATGCGTTGTTGGTTATACCACACTGGCTCTTTATGGCTACCCTTATTGATATTTTTCAAACGTGCACGGTCAACCTCACCTAAATAAAACTGTATATATTGTAAAATAAAATCTAAATTATTATTTTGTGCTTTTGTCTTTTTTCAGGTACGCTGGTCGTCCGACATCAGCATCTCCGGCTACCGGCAATAAACGTCAACATCTTGACGAGCAGACAAATCTTATTGATAGTATATTTAATATAAGGTAGAGAAAAAATATTCCCTGTCTTCATGTTCGTATTTTAACAGTCGTTTATAACGGTTTATCTTTTTCACATATTTAAACAAGGTTCAGAAAGTTGTATGTATAATAAGGTGGTTTTTTATTAGGTGAATTGAATAGTGTACTGTAGCGACTCTGTTTTGACATTATAATGATGAAGAAGAAAAAACTCATTCGTATGAATTTTCGCGTATTTGCGCAAAAAAGTTCGCTAATTCGCGAAATTTAGCACAGAAAACACGCACAAATTTTTTGCGCAAAAATTAATACGCGCAAAAAAAATATCCTAATTTTTTTTCATAAAACAAATCTGATAGCAGAACTGATTGTTTTAAACTCATCTAAACTTTGTCTGGATTATTAGTAATCTCTACCTCATAAGATGGGAACTTTAATTTGCTTAAAAATTCGTATGGATAAGGTAGACTGTGAATTAAAAATGGTAGATGTAAACACACTGCTTAGTGAAAAAAACTTTCCTTTGTGGAAATCCATCTCTCCAATTGCAAAAAATTTCATATTTGTGATTTTTTTGGTGCATGTCGTTTTGTCTGTTACTTGTATCTTTGTTTACCTAGCAGTTTGTATTGTTGTATGGAAATGTATTTTTATCCTTTTATGGTTCGGCTTCCAAAATTCACATACTATGGTGCATATGATTGTAGTTTTATTTAAATATATTGTATATAACTTACTGACATTGTTTTTCTATTTCAACAACGTGCTCATTTCATTTCCTTCGACCGTGTATGTTGGTGTGCATAACACTGTCCGGACACAACAAACTTTTGTTTTTTATGTGAACGACGAAACAAAAAGAGTAATAGTCATGGATATCAGTTTGATGCGCGCGTTACACTTCTCTTCTGCGCAACATTTTTTAATGTAAGCACATTCTATCAACTTTTGCAAGAAATGCCGGACGGAGAGAAGTTTTTCCCATGCAGAGCGCGTGGAATTAAAATAAGTTTTAAAGCAGTCGTTTTTACGATCCGGCATAAATTCCCAATTTGCCTAAGTTAATTCCCTGAAATATTTTGGGGGAATTTTTTTATAGATTCGGAACCCCGTTTACACACCTACAATGGAGCAAGCCGTTGCATTTTCCATGAACTTGTCAGTCAAAAACCTGCCTCTGGCCAAAAACGAGAATTTTCTACGTGCCTTTTTTTTTTATTGAAATGTTTCAATTGTTTGTCCCTAATTGAATCAATCAATCAATTTATTGGATATTAATGCATTCTAATGATGGCATGAGAGAGAAACACAACAAGAAAAAATACACACCAGCTATATTTTCATTTTAAATAATCATTGGACTTTATTGAGACCCAACTTTAAAGAGGGGAAGGCTACTGATATTTATGCATGTTCACTAAAATGTTCTAAAAAAAGAGTTTTGTTTCCGATTGTGTTTTTTGAGATAAGGAAACGAATTTTTAAAGAGAATTTAACTTCGCGATTCCGCGAATGCTTTTTTCGAACTTTCATTATTGCAATTCACGAAATTATTTCTCGTTAATTCGCGAACATTCAACAACTGTCGCAAAAATTATTGCTTGAGGGTAAATTGTTTTGGTCAAAGTTTAAAAACGTGATATCCTACATATTTTTACTCTGCTTCAAATTTTACAATACTACAAAAATTTACCAAGTAGAAAGTGATACATTTAAGATTCATTCTAGTATATTTCCAACTATTTTGCAAAACTTTGAGAATAATTTTCAACCAAGCAAGCCAGACTTAGTTTCAATCAGGGCAAAAATTTTAGTGTTGTGTTTTTTTGCCTGACGTTACAGCTGGACTTTAGTTCGAAAAAGTTATATTTTCAAAAAAATTTAAAAATTTTAACGAATAAAAACATTTTTAGGCTATCCAATAAAGAATTAAAAAAACGCCTCCTCTACCCCCATAGCAGATGGTACAAACAGGTCTTTCTCACCACCTATTCCAGCTTTTTTTATCCAGGTTAGCTATCTTCCCGTAATTAATTTGCTCGATTTCAATACCCTAGTATCCCTTCAAAAAACATTTCAAAAAATGACTGATCCAGCATAAAAATAAATACAATATATACAAACAGATTATCATAGAAAAAGCATTTTAGTTCTTGGAAATCCAAGCTTCAATTAAATGAATGCTAGGCTAATTTGTACATCATGTACATGACATATATCGTCCAAAATTTTAAAAAACATGCAATTCGGGAAACGTGAAGTTTTGGCAGGCACATCGTCTTCCGGCTATTTAGTAAATGTTCAATGTTTAACATTTAACATACATGATGCATATTGGTGAAATAAGCGTTCCACGAAAGATCGACTTCTAATCGTAGGTCCTTCAACAAAACCAATATGGCCGCCATAATCTGTTAAAATGATAGCCATATTCGGATTCTTTTTAATTGCATCCAGTGGAATTGCTAAAATAGGAATGTAATCATTGAAAAAACAAGTAATTAAAAAAAAACATAAACGAACAAACCTCATATTGCACCGTTGCCAACCTCATATTGGACCGGTGCAAACCTTACATTGCACCGGTGCAAACCTCATATTGCACCGGTGCAAACCTTACATTGCACTGGTAAAAACAGGAACAAACCTTACATTGCAAAAAGATCTGGTGTGTTTAAATCCCACAGGTTTGAACAAGACTTCACTTATCCGGTGCACACATACAAAACTGACAAACTACAACCAGTTCGAACAAAAACAAAGTGAAACTTACACTCCTCGGGTGCAAAAGGGTCATCTCTCGCGTTTAAAAATAGCATTGGGATTTGTATTTTTTCTAGAGGTTTTAACGATAAAGATGATTCTGTGTAATAATCATGACAAGAAGGAAATCCAAACGTTTTCGATGTAAACTGCTCATCAAATTCACGAATACTTTTTGCCTAAAGGTGTGAAAAACATTGAATTTAAGATTAAAAATTTTAGAACACAAATTACATAGAAACAAGCCCTAACTAAGACCTGGTTTACATCGCAATGAAAATAAACAAGATAGAAACTGGACTGTGGCATAAACAAAGTTATTCATGGATTTTCGAAAGGATAACTCCTTAGTAATAATCTCGCACAACTGATTTAATGCAAACAAAATACCTTCATCACATCCTCTAATTTGTACGGAAGTTGATCATCTTCTTGAAAGACATCTAAATTTCTAAACAAAGAATGAAAAATGTTGACAATTGCATTCACTCTGGAAACCAGAAGTGCATTTTTTCTATTTTGTGCCACGCTTGAAATCGAGAAGTGTACATTAAGCGTTAACCCGACGTTAGGGAGAGAGGGAAAGAGTATACGCTAAATCTAATCGTCGGATTGAGATTTAACGTATACTTTTCGGTTTGTGAGTCATTCATTAATAGAACAGGACAAAATAAATTGTAAAATAAATACAAAAGCTTGCAAATAAACTGACTTTACAGACCAATGATTAATGATTACGGAACTAGATGTTTTGCTTGACCAGAGAATTGATGGGGAAAAAGGTTTGAGAACAAAATAAGAGAATAAGAAATAGTGCAAACTGTAAATGAAAATTCAAATACCATGTTAAATTGATTTTTAAAATTTTGATAAAATCTTGCAGAACTAATTCTGCGAAAGCTTAAGCAAGTAAAGTAACTTTATGATTCTTGATAGGGTTATGTTTTGGAATATGAACTGTAGAAATTCACTTTTAAAATTTTCCCAATTTGTTGTTTTGATTGACAGAAACTGTGATTTTCTAGGCTTGTGTGTATTTCCAATATTACCCAAGTTCGCATTATCTTATTTTCACACTGTTTGGAGGTGGAGCATATAGTTAAACTTGGCGAGTTGGAAAAGACATGCATGCAAAGCTAGACAACATCCCTTCCCCTCAATATGCTGCAACACAAACAAAGAGCTGGACGAAACAGATGTATCACATTCTTACTCTGTAACAATATTTTTCAAACTGTTAGCCAAATGACGGTTATAAATGAGCCAGTTAAGTGGTTTTTCAAGTGATGCTGTGGATTTGAAGCTATCCCAGGGAGCTGAAATCACTAGCGCTCCTACAACACGTGCTTTTGGTGAGCCGACTTGTGCCATATAATTGGTCAACACCATCCTATCCAGTGCAAAAAAAAAAGTAACACTTACTGTCTTATTAAGACTTTTAATTTATTCAATATGAATCGGTTGTACAAAAACCAATTGACAGGCTTTTCTAACGAGCTAGTTGTCTTTGCACCATCCCATGGAACAGAGATCAACAAAGCTGCTGCTATATTTGCCTTGCAGTTGCCACCATTTTCAGAGAGGTAGTTTGTAAAAATAACACTACATAGAAAAAAATAAGATACTTTACACCCATGCTATCAGATCATGATGAATTTGGAAATAAAATTGTAATTTTTGCCATGCTATCACAATTAATGGTGATGACATAGCTCCAAAACATCTACTTTTTTGCACATTTACTAGGTTTTGCACTAGGTCAAAGGTTAAGAAAGAAATAATGGCATTCCACGGGAACAAAAAACGTCAAAGGGTACATTTTTTACCAATACTATGACATTAAAAACAATTTTGGTAGCCTGGTTTTTACTTTAACCACTTACCCTCCAAGTGAAACAGCAAAAATAATGAGTGGACTTTCTGGATATTTCTTTGCAACATGCTCCAAAACAAATTCTAAATCTTCCCCATTACAGGCACAGAAAGTACGAGGAGTCTAGATAGAGGAACTATGTTTTAGGAATTTGGGAATAGGTAGAACATTATAAAATTCTACCTATTAACAGATTATATACTATTCATACCCCCAACAGTTGTCTATCCATGATATTATAAAAAGCATAATTCAATTAACAAGAATTTTGAAAGTCTGACACAAAAGGTTGGTGATCAAATATTGGGTCAAGTTAAAAAAAAATCTAAAAAAAAGATCTACTTTTAAATCAGTTTTTCCCATTCCACGGTTGTTAAAAACTAATGCACTAAAAAATAAAAAATAAATTATCTTGCATCAAGTGCAGTTTGAAACACGGCTATGGGGTTCACTTCATTAGTTGATTCTAATAGGTTAAATTGATAAGTAATTAACAAAACTAGATGAATACATATTCCCACAAACATAGTCCAGAGAACTTGTTCTTCCAACACATTTAAATTGCAGGTTGATAGATATTTTGGATACTTATTTTGTTGTTTGCTGGTAAAAACACTTTACCAAAAAAAATTTTTTGATAAAAAATCGTTTTCTATAGCTCCAATCTAACCGCCTTTGTGGTCTTTTAGAAACAAATGACAGAGTATATAATATATCACTTGAAATTAGTGTAACAACATATAATATAAATTAATAATTTCTTATTACCATTCGCCAGCCCCTACCAGCATAACTTGTGAAACAAATATATACTAACCGGAAGCCCATGTTCTCTGCTTCAATGATTACAGTTCTAACATAACTTGCATCACTGCAGCCTAAACATAATAAGTCAGGAGAAATAATTTATTAGGTAACAAGATTTAAAAGACTATTTTATTGGTAAGGACAGCGGTAAAATCACAAATGTAATAAAATCCATACATCACTATATCTCTTATAATAATACAGAGACTGTGTCTGTCTGTTTGTAACAGGCAAAGTGGATGTGTTCATTTTTCTTTGATGTAGCCGAAAAAGTTATGTCTCATCTGTTAAATTTTCTGACGTTACAGCGCTACGTCAATATTACTATTTTAACGTCAATATCTTATATTAAATTAATGAAGCCATTACAGTGCACTTAAAACTTTGAGGCCAAATAACTTGGAAACAAGGTGGTGACGTCAATGATTTTTCACCGCGTGGGTAACTAGGGACCACCTAGGACCAATTTGGGAAATTTTCCCAAACCTGGGTCCCTGAATCCGTTTCGGAATGAACTGGGTTGATGACGTTATTAAAAAACCTTCAAATCACAATATCTCTGCAACCGTTTGTCAAAGATACATGATCCTATACATTTTCTTAATCAGCGTTTCAAGATATATACGATGAAGGCATTATATATATAAAATTCTGAAAAATTTTTTTGTTTTTGTGGGTCTTTGCTGACGTCAGCAAGAATTTTACACCCGTTTATCTCATTAACCGTTCATCAAAAGCCCATGATTATATACATTTTCTTAATCAGCGCTTTAAGCTCTACACAATAGAGGCAACGTGTAAACAAGGTTCTAATTTTTTTCTTAGATGGGTTGCTGACGTCATCAAAATTCAAATGACACTTCTTTTTTATTTTTATCCTGCCTCAGTGGATTTTTCCACGGGCTTTATCGACTAGTGGAATAATAATAACTTGTAGCAAAAATTCTCAAACAACAGGTTTTTCAGAAAAATTTATTTGAGTATCAGAAGCAATAAACATCCCAATAATATTTTTTGGCAAAGTTTTTGAAGACTTTCTGTTTGCATAAATTTTATCTCTTTCCTCAGAGGAAGGAAGACAGACAGAGAAACAAATCTTTAAATTATATTGAAACAAAGTACGAGGTTCTGGCAGGTATCTGTATAGAAACTTAATTTTAAAGTTTGGCGGTTTTGTGAATAAATTATTGATAAATTGAAATCTGCAATTGTGATTGGTTTTGAGGAAACAAGTACTGTATTTTCTGGTTGATAATTTCTGAATTAGAAATTTGCTGTTAAAGTAATTACTTTATTGCATGAAAATCTTGCGGCATGAAAATTTCGCGGTTTCGCGGTCGGAACAAAAAAAGCGCGAAATTAAAATGCCGTGAAAAATGCATTTAGAGCTCAACCAAAAATGATTTTTTCAGTTAACTGCGAAAATAAAATGCACAAAAAATCCGTTTTTTTAAACCGCAAAATTAAAATACCCGAGAATCCTGGCTTTTTTTGCAAAAAAAATACGACTAAGAAACGAAAACTCGGGTCTTAAACAGTATTATTTTTTTTCTACCATGTAGGCTACCATATACAGTATTTAAAACAAAATAGAAGGAAAATTACAATTTTCTTTAGTCAATCACAATAACATTAGATTTTTCACTCTGTTCCTCCACATTCTTCTTCTCCTTTGGCAAGGCTTTGAAAAATGTTCTTATATCTTTACTTCTGCTGCAACTGGGCTGATCAGTTTCCGCAAAATGCCGCAAAATTCACTTTTTCTCTTGGATAGCGAAATTAAAATGACGTGAAATCTGTATTTTGGCTTCAACCGCAAAATTAAAATGCCGCAAAATGCAATTTTGGGCAAAAACCCGCGAAATTAAAATGACCGCGAATTTTCATGCCGCGAAATTTTCATGCAATAAAGTACTTTTCAAAATTAAAAATAAGACAATAAAAAATATATATACAAGCTATTTACTTTTACTTTTTTTCTCAAAACCATCTTGTCTGTACTTTTGAAACAAGTTTAAACTTTTTTTTTATCTTTGTTGAGCGAATTTAATCTTTCACAAATAAAACATGGGCATAATGCGGCAAAATATCATTTCACTTTGAGCATGTTTCTTTAAAAACACAAATTAATTTTTTGAATGTTAATTAATATTCTTATACACTTTTTTCTTGAAACACTAAAATACTCTAGAAACAATTATTTTACATTTGAAACTCTACATTTGTGTATTTAGTTAAAAGTATACCAAATGTCCAATATCATCATGATATATAATTATGTTATTTCAAATGCATAATTAGCAATGAAAACTCATGCTCTACACATTTGTAAACAAAAAAAGAACATTAATTTTCCAAACATTTTGTCAGCCCTGGCCAGCCCCTTTTCATCAGTACTTTTTTTAAATGATCAGCTTGTTAAAAAGTCTTTTGTCAAGCACATCACGCTCTGACTCTTAAACATTTAAAGCATACAGAAAATAGTTGTTTCTCCTTCTGTCTTTCTTCCTCCAAGCTCTTTCCAAACACCAAATTTGAATATAAATTTGTTTGAGGATACCTCTGTTTCCATAGTTACAACAGGTTATGGTAGATTTGCAAGATTATACCTACCTGTAATACCAGGAAGAACAACTAATGTTGGTCTCACTGCTGGATCAGGAAATTTATCATTGTCCTCATCAGGATCAAGCCAATCCAAACTGAATTGTCCATGGTCTGGTGTATTCAATATTTCCCTAAAAATCAATGGGAAAAATTCTTTGCACCCAACCAATTCACTTTTTTTGCAATGACTTTGGGAAGCAAACATTATATTCTACAGCTATTCTCGGATCCGGGTTAACATTATCAAATTTTGAAAAAGAAAACAAGGAACTTTTGAGAAAAATGAGTGGCATATTTGGATTTCAGCAAAAATTATATCATAGTAAATTTAGAATACCAAAAGATTATTAGAACAGGATTTATTGTAATTTAAAGTTTTTAAATTTTATAAGAGTTTGACCATAATATCTAACTGCAGTGAAAAATTTTCACTGCAGTTAATTTGTGTGGTCATTTCTTCATAAAACATCAAAAGTTTGGCTACTAATAGAGGCAGTTGTACTTAGTGTATAAACTTAAAAATTTGCATGTTTCCATAAATTTTGGTGCTGAATTTAAATATGTTGGTCATTTTTGTTAAAAATGATCGGAAAATTTCAAGCATGTTAACCCGGATCCGAGAATACACTTATAGCCAACTTACCTTTTATAGGAGATATGTGGTTTTGCTTTAAATAAAACCCGTGTTATAGTTTGAAAATGTGTATTAAATGCCCAAAAAGTAGGCCACCAATGTTCCTTTAATATAACTAATTCATCTGACAAAATTGATTTAAATTCTCCATCAGCAGCTATAAGCAGTGGACGGTGAACAACTTTATAAAAGTAGTACAGAAAATATCCACAAACTGCGCCCGTGATGACATGTGAGGGTTCAACAGCTTCTAGTAATTGCTTGAACATGCTTTGGTGGACGTTCTTTTGTTTTTTATTATATTCTTGTTATTTTCTTTATTAAGGTAGATCTATCTAGTCTAGCCAAGTCAGTGAAGAGGTTTGATTTTGGTCATTTTCTAGATCATTGGTGCTGCTGGCTAGTTTCCCTGTACAAGCACACAAAACATATTGAAATTTTGCAAGAACCACTGGGCAGATATAACTAAAGGCAAAAAATTGTCACGTAGCTACTATTACTTGTGATTGCTTAATACTATATTAGGTACCCAGTACTAAAGTTCAACATTTCTGTTTGTTGTTATGGCCTCTCCTACTTAAAATAATGCGCACGTTGTGTATAATGCAGAACAAGATGGCTGAAAATTTAAAGAGATTAGAATATTTTGAGTCCGGTAGCCGAAGCTGCTGTATAAAAATGGCGAACGGAAGAAGCCGGATTCTTTGAGTGTTTTTTTATTCGCTCTCTTTTCTTTAATTAAACAAAAATTCTTCACTCAGAATTAAAGATGACTACATCCATCCAGTAACAGCATTAGCAGTAATCAAGAAATGAGAAAAAAACTTGAAGGATAATACTTGATTTGTCACTGCAGTAAAAGTTTTTTACGACACAAATTTTTAAGAAGAAGACAATTTCAAGCAAGACTGCTAGCTAGCTAAACTTCTAAAGATGTCTTCAAGGTAGCTATTGTTACAGTAACTTAACGAAAAGGCAAGAATATAGATCTATGCCTTTGTTAACCTATTTTCATACAATAGAATTTTGTTGTTTATTGACCTTTATTGTTTTCCCCCTAATGTTTTTAAATAATCTTGCTTAGCTAGCTAGCTAACTAGTTAGCTAACTAGCTGTGTACTTAAACCCTCTTAAAAATGGGTTGGTCTGCCTAACTACAAGGTAGTATATTGCCTTCTGCCAAGCAATATGTTGCTTACTGCCAGACAGTATGTTGCTCACTGCCAGACAGTATGTTGCTCACTGCCAGGCAGTATACTAGCGATGTAAAAAGCATTACTACTTAAATTTTATTACACTGATAAGTATGACTGAGGGAGGGGTAAACAATCTCAGTAGAGATTGGGACACACACATTTAAGAGTAATCATTCTCATTAGAGCATGGAATCATATACGTAGAAGGTTTGCATGTGGCTGCCAGTTCTATAGACAGACAGCAGATGAATCCTCGCCATGCATTATGTTACAAGTAGTTCTACTTTAATTTCATTGCCCTCATTATACTATCTGTCATAATTCAAGGTCTGATTGGGTGAACCATTCTCAGTAAAGGATGCGCTTTGATAAACAATCATGGAAAAGATATTTAGATTTTTGTCAGTTTTCCATTGTATTTTTCATCAAGAACAATGCGCAGGCAAAAATATAAACAACAGACTGCAAAAATGGAAGATATTAAGTGAAAAAAAGACTGACACTAAAATGTTAAAGTCTGCTCTTAAAAAGAAGATAAAGTTGAGACAAAACAACAACAAAAAACCCGCGAGGGGTTTTTTGTTGTTGTTGTTGTTGTGGCCACTAGTATGATAATGTTTACCATGCACTTGTCCATTGATTAAAATGTATGGCCAGGGTTATTGCATAATTTTCACCTAAAATTCCAATGGGAGAAAGTG
This sequence comes from Hydractinia echinata, assembly GCA_030067915.1. Lineage (NCBI taxonomy): Eukaryota > Metazoa > Cnidaria > Hydrozoa > Anthoathecata > Hydractiniidae > Hydractinia > Hydractinia echinata. The sequence continues at coordinate 434,090 of JASGCC010000146.1, read as the reverse complement.
ATGGTTAAACATAGAACTATGGAGATAAATAATTTTAAAATGCAAAAAGGGGAAATTCCGAAAACACAGTTATTTTAAAAAGAAAGAAAGTGACTAACTGTTTAAACAAAGAAGCACCATAAAAAATTGAACAGTGAGGCAAAGCTTTCCATGAAAACAACATCAAGAGTAGCCAGGTATTGCAAAAAAGATTTTGATTTGAGTAAGTTAAAGCTTTAATTCATAAAGAATTACACAGAACTTTGATCAATTTGTCATTTAGTCATACAGGGTTCCCACAGACCCTGGAAAACCTGGAAAATATACCACTTTTGGAAAAATTCCGGGAAAACCTGGAAACATACCTGGAAAAAATTTTGACCCAGGGAAAATATATGGCATTTGCAAGAGACTTAGGGAAAAAAAGTTTTGGTAGCAAGTTGAACTGAAGTTGTGTTACTATTATTTCATTGTTAGCTTTTCGGCATGATTAATGGTAGCCATAGTGTTCAACCAAACAGATTTATGCAACTTTTAATTTTGTTTATATAGATACAGCATCTCTTTTCTTCCAAAGTGTTAAAAAGGCTTCTGGCGACACTCTTTATAATATAAACAAATTGTTAATGTAGTTTTTTATTCTGTAGCTTGCATGTGATTTTAAAAAGTGATAAAAGTTTAGCGATTGGTACTTGTGTAATGCATTTGGTTTAATCTACAGTGTTCTGTTCTTATTTTTTGTAAGTTTTTAGTTCTGTTGTTTTCTCGTGTATTAAAATAAAATATGAAAGATCAAACCTATTTCTTAAAGGATTGGCTGGATGATCCAGACTTTAAGGAGTGGATTGTAAAAACCGAAGATAACACAGAGGCTCGATGTAAAGTTTGTCATAAGACGATCAAGTTGTCAAATATGGGTCGTCAAGCCTTAGTTAGTCATACAAGTGGTAAAACTCATAAAATGCATGTAGACCGAAGGCAAATGTTCTTTAAAGCAAAAACTATTAGTAATAGAAGCGAACAGCCTATTAGTATTGAAGAGCCAAGTACATCTAGTGATTCTACGTCTACATCTAGTGGTTCTACATCTAGTCAAATTCAGTCAGTTCATAAGACTAAAGCCACAGAAGAAACTTCACTTGAGTTGCTATTAAAACACAGTCAAAAGCAGAAATCTGAGATAATTTGGGCCTTAAAAGTAGTTGTTAATGGCTTTTCTAACAATTCTTGTACTAACCTTGGTCAAACATTTAGATGCATGTTCCCAGACAGCAAAATTGCTAAGTCATTTGAACTTCGGCCTACCAAAGTCCATTATATCATCAACTTCAGAATTGCCCCATACTTTAGAGACATCTTGTATGATTCATTGAAAAAAATGAATGTTATGTTGTCTCTTTTGACGAAAGTTTGGATACTGTAACTCAGAACTGTGAAATGGATGTACTAGTAAGATTTCTTGACCCTGTTGATGACAAAGTTAAAATCTGTTACTTAGACTTAAATGGAATAACAGTTTCTAGCAGTTAGCAGTGTTCAGAAGTACATAAATCTTTTTTTGCTGAAGTTTACATACACACCTGTATTCAAATGCTGGATAATATACACCCAAATGTTTCAATTTCAGTTTCAAATTCTCCCACTGTCTAATATTTATGTTCCTATTTAATGACCCTAGTTTTTTAGACGCTATTCAGTAATATCTAATGCCTGGTGTTTTTTACTTGGGGAACCAGGAATTGAACTTAGTATGCTTAATGTTTATTACCTTGGAGACCCAGGGAAAACAATATGTTTTTTTATGTGACCCAGGGAAAATAATATACTTTTCAAGGGTCATGTCCAGGGAATTTTATATGCTTTTCTTGAAAACTCAGGGAAAATTTTTAGAAAATTTCTATGGGAACCCTGTCATAACTTTGTTGTTATATTTATAAAAAGCATTACAATGGAAACACAGTTACAGATGCTCTCCCTTATTGGTTATCTTTCCACGATGGCATCTATCCAGCAACCATGTTTTGCTGTGCATTTATGATCACATAAATCATGCAATAAATTGCAATGGCCACTCTGTAGACGGAGTGAAATTGGGGTGATTATTAAATCAGTGAAATATTTGAACATGTTCTGATTTTCTGGTTTCGGTAAGACTTTCAGGATAATGTTTTCTCACATTATCTTTCAGTTTTTACAATAAAATCTTAAAATTTTTTTCCAATTTCCAAAAATTTCCACGCGTCTTTAAACATCTACTATTACAATTTTTATGTTCATGCTTTGTTCCTTTCCTCCAAACATTTTTTTCCAATCCTTTTGTCTACTTGCTTAACGTTCACCTTCAAATTCCATCAATGTGTCAACCTACCTAGACTATCTAACTATCCTAGACTATGGTCTAACTTTAGTCTAAGACTCTACAAGTCTAAGCATCATGTCGAATAGTTTTTTTCTAACCCAATTAACAGTATGGTCCTGCTGGCAAATAGGACCTCTCAATATTAAATGTTTGTTACTATGTCGCCTGCAAAGATAGTATTGGTTTCCAACTCATAACTCACTAACTATCTATGTCACAAATTTTTATGCAAAGTTTCAATACAGAAAATCTCCAGCTTTGGGATTCGAACCTGCAACCACTTGTGGGGAACAAGTGGTTGCAGGTTCGAATAATGACACCTTAACCATTTGAGCCATTGTGCCATTCAGAAAAAGTTCCTGTGGACAAGTTATTGGTTATTATAGTTACTTCTACATAACATGTATCCAACAAAAGCAGATCAAAAAAAAGAAAAAATCGACATATACTTTCCAATAGTGTGACTCTCCACAGTGAATGACAGGCTGTATTTTCCGTTATGAAACATTGTTCTTAGGCTGAATTTTTTTTTTCTAAATTATTGAAACAAATATTTTCCACAAAAAATTATTCTTATGTCCAATGAAATCAGATCAACATCAACATCTTTTCAATACTGTGACTTTCCACATAGAATGATTTCCTGTTAACAGAAATATGAGTGTTGTCAATGTTCCATAGCATTTGTAATAGTGAGGTAGTTAATGCATCATCTGCATCTTGTTCTGTCTGAGAAGCCTTCATCTCAGTTGAAAATACCAATAAAATTTCCGGCTTGTAAACATTGTAAATATTGTAAACTAAAAATATATACACCCGTTTCTCTCTTTAATTCTTTCTTTCATAGCAGACATGTCAATAGTTGAGCCTGTCTTATTTTTTAAAATTTAATTTAAGCAAATATTTATCTTTTTTTGTTTGGTTGGTTAAGTCATTGGAGATGATACGTGCCAAACTCTCCTGAGAATAGTGTATTTGTACTGCATTTTCTGTAGCTTGTTGAGTATGGATGTGACCGTTACTTATATTTTTAGTGGCAGCTTAAAGAAATTGAGTGAAGAGAGTTTAAGCCAACCAGCTGAAGAAGTATTTGATCTTCTTGCGAAACTTGGTGAAGGGTATGTAGCCTGTTTTCATTTGTTGTTTGTGGTGTTTTAAGGCTAGTTTTATATAAAAGTTTTTCAAGTAAAAATGTCCTTGTGCATTGTTATCTTTATGTTTGTATGAAAATGCTAAAAGCTAGTTTTATATATGAAAATGCTAAAAGCTAGTTTTATATATGAAAATACTAAAAGCTAGTTTTATATATGAAAATACTAAAAGCTAGTTTTATATATGAAAATACTAAAAGCTAGTTTTATATATGAAAATACTACGACATTTTCAGCGCATATGGATGTGTTTTCAAAGCAATGCATAAAGAATCCGGTGAGGTTCTTGCAATAAAACAAGTTCCTGTGGATACAGACTTACAAGAAATTATTAAAGAAATTAGCATCATGCAGCAATGTGACAGGTACAATGTTTAATAACAACATTTTTTCCTTTTCAATGGTTTAACACAATTATATTAATAAATATTCTTATATTATATATTTTAGTCCATACGTTGTTAAGTATTTTGGAAGTTATTTCAAAAACACAGATTTATGGGTATGTCATTTTCTATATTATATATTGCGTTTAACCAGGTATCAGCTTTCAGTTATAAAGTTCTTGGAAAAAACGTTTTCATTACAAAATCCAAAATGACTCCAGCCAAGTCAAATTTTTGAGCAGTCGAAAACGTGAATCCTCTTCCAGAACCCATGTTGTTGCTTGTATAAATGCAATATTTATTATCATATATTTATTTACTTACTCTCCATAAAAATGTTTAAAAGTTGCCAGTATACACATACCCTTTGTTTTTTGCACCTATAATTTTTAGTTCCTATTTCGTTTCCAGAGCATTCGGTAAATTTCCCTTATATACCGAATTTTTGAAGCTCTAATATAACTTATTCTCCTGATTAATTTTTTTTAGATTGTCATGGAATACTGTGGAGCTGGTTCCGTGTCTGACTGCATGCGGCTTCGAAACAAAACGGTATGATTTTTGATAATATGAAGCAAAAAGTCTACCAGATAAGCGTTTCTATGAATGCTTAGGATATTATTTGTTATATGTCTTATCATATTTTTTGTTCAGTTAACAGAAGATGAGATAGCCTGTATATGCAGAGATACATTGAAAGGGTTGGAATATTTACACCTGAGGAGGAAAATTCACAGGTGAGATCTCCCTAATATTTAGTTAAAGTTTTAACGATATTTTGTATTAAATCGAAAAAATGTTATTTTCTGTGGCTGAATTTTCTATTCCTTGGTTCCCTAAAGTAAGAGGTATTTGCATCAGGTGATCGAGTGATATGATTGGTTTCTTTCACCAATAAGAATTGATTCACCTGCTCGGTAGCCAAAAACACAATCAATAGCATTTTTAGGCCGGCTTAAGGTTATTATAGCTGTTTTCAGTGGAAAAACAGTGTGCAAGTACCGTTATGTAAGGTTAAATGGAAAGAACTTAAAAATGCGACAAACAATCGATTGATATTTACGAAATTGTTGAAACTTCTATATACCTATAGAAGTTTCGAGTGTATTTTATCATCAACCAAGATCCAGAAAACAAAATAAGAGCAGTTACTACTGGGAAAAGACAAAGGGAATTTGAACTTGTAATACCGACAAAATTAATTTTCATTACAAATTATAAAATGATTTTCTAAGATATTAGAGAATGTGCTTGCCAAGCGGAAAGATAAGTTCCCCATGTTAAAGTTAAAGTTTAGAAAATAGGTGTGTATCGAAAATTTCTTTATTACGAAATACCATAACAAAACAAAAGAGTTCTCTTTTTACCATGTGTCTCGAATAAGGGAGACATCTTTTGGAGGGAACGTTTATTTTAAAAAACAGGAAAAGGGGGCGTTTATTCGAAGCATTATGGTAGTTTTAAATATTTCGTTGCAGTTCTAACGTTTTTGCTTCATTAATCTACCATTGTGTTATTTCGGATAATTTTGCCAAATATCCACTCCAGAAAATTTGGCGAAATTGCCAAAAATTTAGCAGTTGTCTATCTCAGCATGTCTAATATTTTACTTGTGTCGAAAACATATATTTATTTAACATTTATAGGCTGACCTTTTTACTTTTGTATCGATATTGATCAAATGTAAATTTCATAAAGAGATCAGAAAATGCAAGATCTTTTTACCATGCGACATAGTGAAAGTTGTGTGCAGTCATCATATCCAATTTGTTGCAACACATAAATATAAAAAATAGAGAGTTTAATTGTGTTTAATAATATTTTTTATTGTAGAGATGTTAAAGCTGGCAATATACTTTTAAACACAGAAGGCCATGCAAAGCTAGGTAAAATGTCTTCTCTGTAGTAAACTTTTAAATAACATCAACTTGTCCTAAAAAATTTCTAATCGGATGAAAATCTTTTCTTTTTAGCTGATTTTGGAGTGGCTGGTCAATTAACGGTATTTTATTTGATTTCCGATTTTAATTCAACAAAACTAAACAGGTTTACTCCTTATCACTGACATGATCTGTTTAGAGCAAAAAAATCATTTGATGTAAATTTACTTTGCAGGATACTATGGCGAAAAGAAATACGGTGATCGGAACTCCTTTTTGGATGGCTCCTGAAGTGATCCAGGTATGGTGACTGTTTTTATATCTACTGAGTTTTAGATTTTACCCTCTTTCACTATGTTAACGTCGAGGACAAATTTTTGAAGTTTAAGTATTATTTATATCAGTAAGTAAGCGAGAGAAAAAATACACAAATCATTGCCCTGCTTTAAACGCAAACAATTTTCCAATTTTTTTTTCAAAGAATTTATTTTTTCCCTAACTTTCATTATTTCTTCTTATTTTTTTGAACTTTATAACATTTAGGAGATAGGTTACGATTGCAAAGCTGACATCTGGTCATTAGGAATCACCACATTAGAAATGGCGGAAGGGAAACCACCACATGCTGACATACACCCTATGAGAGTATGATATTTTAAACAATATTAAAAACAATTTACTTTCTTTCCATATTTCTACTCTTTTTTTCAGCAATTGTTAATTGCTAAGTTCTAGATAGATAGATAGGTAGGTAGATAGATAGATAGATAGGTAGATAGGTAGATAGGTAGATAGGTAGATAGGTAGATAGGTAGATAGGTAGATAGGTAGATAGGTAGATAGGTAGATAGGTAGATAGGTAGATAGGTAGATAGATAGATAGATAGATAGATAGGACTCTATAATGTAAGCTACAGGGTACAATGCACATGACGTGGAGGAAAAAAATATTATTTATTACTTGCAACAACGATCTGTATAAAAGATTTTTTCTTTCTGTAGGCAATTTTTATGATTCCGACAAAACCTCCGCCAACATTTAAAAATCCGGACAAATGGTCGAAAGACATGCAAGATTTTGTTTCAACGTGTTTAGTGAAAAATCCTGAAGAGAGAATGTCGGCTACGCTGTTACTACAGGTCGGTGAAACATTTTCTTCTTTTTTATTGGTGTGGAAACTTTTAGCAGTTTAGGGGTGAGAAAAGACATGTATCTTGCTAACATGTACAGAGACAGATGTAATGTAATAAGCTATTACTATATTAAAAATAAAATATTTTTTCTTGTTTAATTTTTTTTGAAGAAACCAGAAGTCTTTTAAAAGCGTAGTTGGAGTCGAGCCAGCTGAATGCATCTTCCGACTTTTAACAACTTTTTGACTACTGAAACAAGTTAAAAATTTGTTGGTTGGTTTATTCTGTACTACCAAACACAAGAAAAAAACAGGATAAAAATAAATGAGAACCTACCACACAAGTCATATGTTAGTTAGAAATGTGTGGCAGGGATTTTAAGGTGACACTGCTGCATTGCAGGGTTTTTGCGAAGTCTATGAAACCTAGGACTTACCACTTTTTTACGAAAGAGTTGAGTATAATTTTCTTCTTCATAACAAAGACAACATTTATAATGTAAAAATCAAAGTTTATTTTTATGTTTTTATTTTGTTTGTCAAGAAAAAATCAACTCTAAAGGCAGACACAAATGATCAGAAAACTGGTGTTTGCAGATATTAAGGCTGATTTCCATTACATCGTTTTCGTGCGCAGCTCGCAGCGTCAAGGTTTGCGAATACCTATTAGATACTTTTGCGTGATAATTTCTGATGCAGCATCTAAAATTTGGGAGCTTTGGAGGTACAGAGCTCTCAATTTACAAGCGTTTGCGGACAAACATCGATTTTGACAGCCAATACAAATTCAGAACTGCCATGTTTAATGTAATGGAAATTGAGTAGATTGAGCGCCGACGTTTAACCGCTGGGAGTCGTGAACACTAGAAAGCAGATTTTAGGCGGAAGATTTTAAGTAACAATTTATTACGAAATCTGTCAACAATTTTTTCAAATTTTAGCATCCTTTTATAAAAAGTTCGAAACCTGTCGAGGTGCTATCGACGATGTTAAACGACGCAACGCGAATCCGTGAAGAAGAAGCTGAGAAAAACACAGATGGTGATGATGATGATGAAGATGGACAGGATTTAGATGATGACGCGCAGGTCAGTTTATTTTCCATCGTTGTGTAACAGTGCTGGTGTTAGCAACATCATTTTCAACATTGTACAATTTTATCTCACCTTGCGCATGATCGGGTGTTCACTTTGAAAAGTTCAGATATTGTACACAATGAAGAGTTAAGAACGTTTCTTTAGCCTCACTAGTATAAATTTTAAAAGCTTTGTATAGTAGAATGTCTCCATGTTTTCTATTTGATAACACAAGATAAGGTCAGGAAAAAGCTAAGTTGACAGTTTGGTAAAATCTTCATGGACAATAAAACTCGTTTATAAGCATTTGTCAGTTCGTTTGATATTAATACTAAGAAATGAGATTGCATTGGGTTGTCTTATCCACGTTTTGTTTTTTATCATTGTTTAAGTTTTGGGTGTGTCTTATAACGATACATTGTATTGTAGGAGGACATATTCGTGACTGCTAGTTCGAGTACTTTGATGGCGAGTGAAGATATGGGCACCATGATATTAAACCATGATGGAGATGACCAAGATGGAACCATGATCATCAATAGCGGTACAATGGTCATGAATGACGGTACGATGATTGAAAACAACCTTGGCACAATGGTAATTAATGACGATACAGATGACTCTACGATGAAGAGTAAGCGCTTTTGTTGATTTACCTCGCTTCACTCGATGCATTTTAGGTTTATTTTTAATTGCCACCCATACCATCAGATATTGTCTACAGGACCTTAGTGTATACATAGGGTTTTGTAAAAGCTTTAAAAAAAATGGCAAAAAATACTAAACCTAAAAAATTGTTTTAAAAAATGTGCCAGACAGCCTGCAACATCAGAAAGGCGTATGTTATGGCATCTTAACGCAGCATTTAATGCAATTTTCCTCTATTCTCAAGTATTTTGTGTGCTTCTTTACTCCTGTTTTCCACTGTTTCTAACAGGTGTGGAGACATCAGCCGAACGTCAACAATACAGACCAGCTTACCTCGATCACTTCGAAAAACTAGAGCAGCAAAACCAAAGAAACATAGCTGGAAATAAGCGAGTCAACGAAAACATGCTGAAGGGAGACGCTGGACAACATTTTCCTGGAAAATTTCTCGGACCAATAGATTTTGAATTTGTAAGTCTGTTGTGGTCGGCCATAAACACACTGCTATGACAAAGCCTAATAAGATTCGGGGTAAACGAGACAATGATTCGTGTTTACTCTTACATAAATCGCGATTTATTTTTGTCGAAGTTTGATGAGTACCTGACATTTATTTGCAACTGATGTGAATTTGTTTATTGTGTTCTTTTCAGTTAAAATCGCTGACTTTTGAAGAACTACAGCAAAGAATGTCATCACTAGACTCAGACATGGAACGTGAAATAGAAGAATTACGTAAGCGATACCAGGCTAAAAGGCATCCAATTATAGAAGCGATGGAGGTGAAAAAAAAACGCCAAACAAACTTTTAGGACATACGCATCAACAAGAATGAGAATGAGGTAGAACACCTGGAAGAGAGTTGGTAATGTTTCTCCTCTTGCTACCGAGCAAAACACAGTAAAGGAACTGTACGCAGTAGTTCTAAATTATGGCTTTTAGTTGCAGGTGAAAGCAAACAAGATAAAAATCAAGATATTTTAATTGATACATGTTCATAGTAGCAAAATGTTTTATTCATCGCGCGCTTTAATACGTTGTAAACATTGGTCATGGTGGAAACATCTTTGTTGACATAAGCGCTTATATTCGCATCTTGTGAGCTCCTGCAACACTAAGTTGTTTGGAACTTGCCCGTTATTGTTTTGTTTATTTTTGTTCAAAATCAAAATACACACATTTGCCGATTTTTTATATGGTTACTATTCGCATTTTTCCTTCCCAATGTCTGTTTAAAAACTCAGCTGCGGTGGATAACCGCTAATTTTCACGCATTTCCCTTGTCAGTGATTTTTGATTTTTCTACTGAATTCAACAATTTTTGTCCCTTTTCCGTGGCCCCACTACCGGTGTGGTATGTAAGCATTAGCCCTGATATGAGGGCGATATGATTTAGCTCCTGTAGCTAAAAATTTCTTTTGTAAATTTTTTATATTAATTCTATCTCGCAAACAAAATATTTTACACAACTTTTAACAATTGTTATTCTTACCCAACCAAGCTTAAATTTTACATAACATTTGGAATCAGATAGCCAGGCAACCTTGTCCCGTACGAGTTTCATCTTCGTATCAAAGCACGCTGAAACCCCAGCATCAAGGTTGCCTTCCCATCTTAAAATCAATCTTAGGCCACAGAAATGTCAACTCAATTGCACCAATAAAACGGAAAAAGGCGAGACCTTTGGACAGACATCGAGTATGTTATGCAGAAAGATATCAGAACTTCTTAATTTTTTGTCTCAATACATATTGTTCAGGACGACAGTCATTTTTATTACTAAACGCGTAAACTTCTTTATTACAGAACGATTTAGGCTAAATTGCGTGCTCACGTGCTTTGCGTGCTCACGTGCTTACGTGTTTAAGGTACTCCACCACCTGGGTCACTACTAAACGCAACTTTATTTGATATAAGAGACAGTCTTCTGCTAGAGTCAATGCTAGATGGTCTCGCACAAGGATCGTACGTAGTTGGTTACGGACCAAGTAAAGCGTTCAAGTTGCAGAAACTGTTGGGAAAGATATTTTAGATTTTGGCGTGTGCATAGACCTTGAATATACAAAACGAAAACTATTCACGAAAAAAAACGAAGGTTGTAATCCGCCAAAGAGAAAGAAAAGAAACAACGAAAAGGATCTTCTGCAAGAAGAATGGAGGCTGCGGAGGCACAATCTTCTAACTTTAAAATCCGCAAGATCAATGAAATATTTTTAAATATGCTTTAAAGTAGGAAAGAATGACAACATGCTTAGCTCACGATACATACCTGATGATGATATGAAAGCGTTGTTTAACAGCCTTCCAAGCAATACTACCGATGCAACATACTTGCAAAAAGTTGCTAAAAAATCATCCCGCAAAAGGAGTGATCTTCAAAGCATTTTATCCATACATCCTCTGTTCCACCGGCCACAAAATGTGCGACTAATGGAGAAATCACACAGAAGTTCAAAATGCCATGGTCGATCATGCAAAGCCGTAATAACAATCGGTACAATATGTTTAAAGGTGGAAGGTTCTTTGACAGTACCATTTAACAGAAATGAGGCTGTTGAATAGGACTTCTATTTTTGCCCACGGAAATGCTACATATCCAATTTGGTTTCAATGGTTTTGAAAAAAAACGTAAAGCACGTAAGCACGTAATTTAGCAGACTCGTTACAAATGGACAGCTTTGGTACAAAACTAGCATCAGTCACAGTCTTGATAATTATAGCCGATAGATGGGGTTATTTAGACCAAAAAGGTCAATTACGCCGAACTTTCTCCGCATAAGGTAACTTCGCAGAAAATATTGAGACAAAATCCTAACCTTTACTACCTTTTTGGGGTCTATAATTAAGCTAAGCGACAAATAAACTCTCGCGAAGTCTAAGTTTTTTATCCAACCTTTTGAACATCTGTTCTATTTCGGGGTTCAAGAGTTTAAGAAAAGAAACAAGTTTGCCACTAAATACGATTTTTATCAAATCAATTACAGCTAAGTACACAGACATAAAGATCTTTTTACATGCTTTATAGAAATGCATACATAGCTACAAATAACCCGAACACCCTAGTCCAGTTACGTGATACAAAAACACGCCGACCACTTTAGAACCTGCCAATGAAAAAACGAGAAATTATAGTTAAACAACACACTCAGCGGTGGAGAGTCTTGGAATTATTCCTTTTTTTAAATTTTATGCATTGATTCCGAATGGCGAGCACTTCACGTAACAACCCACAATATCATAACATATAAGATAACTAAAAAAGAAAGAAAATTTTCAAGCGAGCAAGTTCTCGGAGAAAAGAGAAATATTATCCGGTTAGAAGTGCTCGCTTGAAAAGAAACTTTTTTGATTTTTTTGTCGATATACACGTTTGTCTACAAGAAGAATATTACTTTTCAAATTCTAAAAATATTCTACGTACAATATTTTATCCTCATTTTTACACCGTTTTAAAGCAGAATACTGATTTACAAGGTTTTACATGTTTTCTGTGCCTGTGTGCTTGGACTATACAATGGTTTTTTTTATTGTTACAATATTATGATGTATCACTTAAAACATTTTCACGTAAAACTGACCACGAAAAAAGATAAATCAGTCACGGCGGGTAGGACAGTTTTACGCGAAACTTGTTTTTCGTGATACTTTTTTACAAGGCATATACATATAATATTACATATTTACCAAGTTAGCCCCAATACCTACAAATTTACTATACACTCCTCTCTTTTTCAAAAACATATTAATTATGAAGTTAAGGAACGGTAGATGCCACCAGATAATCCTGTACATAACATAGACTGAAGAAATAATTAAACAACTGTTAAAACAGCTAAAAGCAGGTCGCTTTGTGTGTAAAGTTGCACGGCATAATATTATTAAATGCTATGTACACAGTGCTTAGATAACAGTGCTGAAAGTATGTTCAAGTTTAAAAACACTAATTTACACTGTATTGTAAAAAATAAGTCGTATTCTTACTCGTAATTGTGAATATTGGACGTTACATAAAGGATGGCTGAATTAAAATTGTCGTCATCAGACTTTCGTGGGTAAAAAAACAACAAATCAATAAATTCAATCATAAAAGAAACGCAATTTGATCGGACTAAATAATATAAACACTTCGTTGATAAAATCAAAGAACAAAATAAAAATCTCTTTGCCACAACGCAAAAAAAACAACAAGCGAAATATCACAATAATGGAAAATAGATCTTTAGGATGTGGATTCTTTTCATATACATATTTAACTTAAAACCACTTGGAAAAGAGAAAGAATGCGATACAGTTAAGAAAAACGAGAGCTTGATCTTACAAATATCAATTTTTCGGTATGCAAATATTACTAAATGAACGCAATAAAATTTGAGTAAAAAAATGCTTTCTCGATATACACGTTGAAATGTACATATGTCCATATAAACACAAGTTACATCCAACTCAAATTTGAGCTGGTTACAGATAATTGACAGAAAACAAAAACGAGTTTGTATATTTACTTTGGAAGGGGGAGAGTTGGGAGGAGTGTACAAAAAACGTATCTCATGAAATTGTCAAATATTAGAAGATCTTTGTTCGAGCTGCACTACAGTTAAAAAGCAGAGACTTGCTTTGCACAACACCTAATACTCAGTCCTTTCGTTGCTATAACAACATTAAGATGCATTCTTATAAAATGCGAAATGACTGAAATAATTAATTTAATCTAAATAATATAAACACAAAAACAATTCTAAAATATTAAAAGGCGCATTAATTCTAAATATACGACAGTTATGAGTATATAGGAAAAAACAAATCCACACTGCAGAAAAAATGTTATATATAATATATACTAAGAAAAAAAAGAAATATGTATTAATATTACAATCACCAAAAACGACAACAAACTTACCTACACAATCCTTATGACAGCTTCGAACTAAAATGGCGCGATTTGTGTTGTCACAGGTAAAAACAACAAATCTGGTTGCATGTAAGCTTTCTCGAAGCTTTCCAGTTTTGCAAGAATGTGTTTTCCATATGTATATTTACGCAGCGTAGCCACATGTGGTCTGATCTTCATCATAAGAACTTTTCGCTGAAGTGGTTCAGCTATATCGATCATTTTTTGTACAACATAATTTGCATATTGATCCTTCATCATTGTGTATAATGCACCATGTGGCCTAAAAATACAAAACATTTATCAAATTTTGAACGAAACAATTAATTTACTTGGAAGAGTTGTAAAATACATTCGGTCCAAATTTCCTTTTCCTTTTCCCCTTTTAGATAAAAAAAGATTCTTCAAAAGTAAATTTGAAATACTTTGTTTTTTAACCTTCGTGGATTGCTTCCACTGAACTCAGTTTTCAATGAGAAAAACCCTGTAAACAGTTCCCATAACAACAACAACAAGAAAAACAAACAGATCAAGGACACTTGATAATTTTTCAATCAAAGCATTTCGCATGCCATTCTTAATTTACAAACTCGAAGCTAGAGGGCTAAGAAAACCCCTTGTATTCTGGAATAGAAACCTACCCATCAGCATAATTGCAAACTTCTTCAATCAACATAGAACGTTCAGCTCTGGACGCATGAGACACACATTTCTCAATAACATTACTAAAGAAAATATATCATAATATTAAATAAATTTCACTATCATCGAATATGCTGTGTCAGCAAAAAAGCCTAGTAAAAATTGTGTGACTAACAAAAAATAACATTCCAACAAGCTTCTTGGTTACACATGCATTGATTCTGAAAATGTTTATACATTGCTAGAAATGTTTAAATTGAACAATGAGTTTCTGTTTAGTATAAAAAACTGTAATTAACACTAACCTTGCAAATTTATGCTGACTAAGCAATAATACATTTCCACGGACAATATTTACAATAGTTGATTTATCATCGGCACTTCCATGTTCAAGTACATGTTGAATGACATAATTTCCATATTGATCTTGAATCAACCTTTCAGTGTGTTCATGTAACTCTCCCAAAATTGGAGATGTTTGTTCAGTAGTGCAATGCTCAAGTATGCGTTGAATAACACGACATCCGTACGGGTGAGTGGATAATGCAAAAACCTACATTAATTAGAACTTAAAAACTAGAGTACAGTCCTATTAGATAGAAATGCGTTTTTCTGAGAGATACATATAGATGGCTAGCAAATGTTTACTAAACGTGCATAATTTTGTAGATGTTGACAGCAGGACCACAGGGTAAAATATCTTATTGAAATTTATACAGACTCTTTGGAAGCACAAGATCCAAAAAGCACTGAAATTTATTTTTTAACTACATTCATGTTTATATTTTCTACCTAGAGAAATGAGTGAGTGTGTATGTCCATTGTTTTTAACACAAAATCAAAACATGGTCACACAGGAATACTACTTAAACTCAATTAAGAAAAGAAAACATACCTGTCCTTGGAAGGCGTCAATGATAAACTGCAGCTGTACTGAATCTACACACTCAATACACTTTTGAACAACATGGTTACCATTTTGATCCTTTACACATTTTAAAACATGCCCATCCAATTCACGTACTAATTCGCTCTAAAAGTTTTATTGAACTATGTAAAATGTATGCAGCCTTAATGATTAATGCAGACAAATTTTTAACACTTCTCATAAGCACAAGTTAATAGTAAAAAAGAAAGTAACTGTATTGATAAATCTCTCAACGTCACACCTTTTGTTAAATTCTGATTAAAAAAATAAGAACCTACATGTATTGTCATTTCTGGTGGTATAGTCTCCAATGCTTTTTGTATAACTCGGCATCCATACATCTGGAGAGCTAATGGTAGTACATGGCCTTTAATTCTTTGTGCAAGCAGCAATTTTTGTTCAGGAGAGCCAAATTCAAAAAATTTTTGAATAACATAATTTCCAAATACATCCGTCATTAAACTGTAAGCAGCTGTCAAGATTTCGTTAAACACCATGTTTTTCTCCAATATGCTAGCTCTTTCCAGTTTTTGTTGTATAAATCTAGAGCCATGTTGATCTTGAGAAAACTCAACTATATGTCTTTGCAGATCATGAAGTTGAAGGTTAGGAAACCTGTTGTTACGAAAATCTTCAAGTAACTTTGACCTTCCACTATCTCTGCCACCTGCTCTTCTGTATAAACCGGCTGTACTAGAGCCAAATATGGAGCTTCCTAAACCTGCTGTGCCATACCCTCTTCGCATATCATTAGTGGGATTTAGTAAACTGGCATAGCCAGAGAGTCGACTGTTTGCTGGTGATCCTATATCAAATGTTGTCTGTCCTTGCGAATGAAGTGGTGAAGTATTTGGATTGCTAATGTTCAGTGCATTTGCTAATGGTGTATTTACAGAGAGTGAATTGTAGGAGCCTACCATTCCCTGTGTATAGACTTGAGCACCAGGACGTTTAGATGGTCCCAATGCACTGTACACATCTCTTGGTCCACCTGGCGATGGCAAGGGTCCTGTTCCAGTAGACTGAAGATGACCTCCGATTACACCAACTGGAGCAGCTTGCATTGCATTCTGACCAGGGAGAGGTCCAAGTTGACCAGTAGACAAATATCCCAGATTTATTCCTGAGAAAAAAAAAATGCAATCGTGTAAAACATAAATATTTTTTGCAATTTTTCCAAATTTTACATGAAGAAGAAAGGTTTACCTCTTGGAGGTTGTTGCTGTTGCTGGTTAGCCTGTTGTTGTTGTTGCTGGCTATACATCTGGAGTGAAGGTGAAGTCCCACTGTGTATTCCAGGACTAACTGTTGGTCCATTAGCATTTAAAACGACTGGGGACATGACTCGCACAGTTTGTCCAAGATGATTCGTCATAGGTGCAGCCATCCTACCATTGATAATAACAGGGTTGCCATGTTGATCATAAAATGTGGATCCAGCTGGAAAATTAATAGGTGCCTGAACCATGTATCCTGCAGGAATTTGTTGTTGACCCTGCATTTGTTGAGGTCCTTGTGAAGACGAGGTTGCTGATGTAGTTGGTGTTCGTGGATCTTGTGAAGGTTGTGGCTGTCCCTGGACAAATTGGCCACCATTTTGGTTGGCATAAACATATGGCTGAATCCCATAAGCAGCTGCATACTGAGGGTGAATGACAGTTGTTTGTCCATTTGCATTTACAATAGGAATACCACCATTTTGACCATATGGATCTTGGCCACCAGCAGTATTTGCAACAAAATATGGGCTACCCATACCCATAGCTTGTTGTTGACCAAATACAAAATGTTGTGGTTGACCTTGTTGCTGCTGTTGAGTAGCTGCCATTGTATTCGATACAGCAACACCTTGTGTCTGTTCCTGTATACTAGGTTCGTAACCAATTTGATTCAGCTCTATGGTACTGCCATTCTGATCCACATTTTGAGCAAATGGTATAGGAGACGTAACTTGATCTTCCTGAGCACCAGATGATGTAGAGCTTGGTTTACTGGATGTATTGTTACCTGAGATCATTGGTCCTAATGCAGCAGTGCTATCTTGTGAATTTAATGGCAGAGGGGACTCATTTCTACTGCTACTAGCTTGTTGGCCACCCCTAAATGACAAAATGTATATATTATGTTTAGGTTAAAAACATACATCATAATTTCTGTAGAAGGGTTAAACACTAATAATAAAACATTCCAACGCAAGACAAAGTATTTTAAAATGGTTTATTTAAGTGACCTCAAATTAAATAAGATGCTGCCACAAGTGGGCAAGAGCAAATGTTAAAATGTTTATGGTCAAGCCTGAAAATGACAGTACTTACATGAAAAGAGTTGGTTCTTCTGATTCATTTTGAGAATGCTGGGAGTTATTTTCAATTTCATCTTCTTCTTCAAAAGGAGACTTTCTTGCCACAACATTTCCATTTGGTAATTGCGTGTTGGACACCTCCTACAAAGAAAGAAATTTAAACACTCTACCAAGCTTTAGGTAGGCACCTGTGCACCTGAAATAAAATTTCTTGCAATGAAATTTGGTCCATGGACGTGCAAACTGATGTGCGCTTTAACTTTGAGCACTTGCACACAAGCTTAAAGGGAACTTGAGGTATAAAATGATGCTGGACTTATATTAGAGACCTTAAGGTATAAAAAAAACCAGATTTTTTTAATGGTGAAATTTTTATTCTTAAATTATATCTGGAAGTATGTTTATTTATAAATAAACAATGTTTACTCATTAATAACTTTGAGATCAAAGTGTGATCTCTTTATAACACATATTCGGTATTATACCAATGAATGTTTTCGATTCGGTGTCACTACTCTCCAATGTGTCAATCATGTCACAAAACGAATGGGTACCAACCTGAGAAAACTTGTCAAAGATCAATCAAAGTCTCCTTATTATTTTTGTTTTCAGTCATATTCACTTGTAAAATCTAGACACATGCATACAGAAAGGAAAATAATATTTGAATAAAGTTTATTATCATTCTCAAAATAAAACCTGCAAGCAGCGCACTTAAAGTGATCGTTACTATGGTAATTCTAGCAAGTCATGTGGCAAGTTGTTTATCGTTGAAAATTTGTAAAGCTAGTTTTCTGTGTTTATTTTTTCGTGAAGTAGTGCTTACATTTTGACTTTCTTTTACATAACCAGGTAACTTCTGCATAGGAGAGTTGGTTTAAAATCAAGCTGAATAATATATCCCGAATGGTTTTTTAATTTTTTTTCCTTTGATCACTCTGACTAAAGTTATGTTGTAAGTTATGAAAAATATGAGTTACAAAAAGTTGAATTTCGAAAAAAGACAAATTTAAACAAAAGACTTAGAATTAAGAAAAAAATCGAAAAACCATTTTAGGTACATCCCTCCTAATAAGATAATCGAAAAAGATGGGGAAAAAATTCAGTGGTTTTGTTATTCCAAAACATGTTTTGTTACAAAAATAGTATTTTTATCACTTGACTCCTAAAATATGTTTCACAATAATAAGTGATGTGCTTGACACAAATTTTGAAAAATGGTGTTTCCAGATTTGTCTAAGGATGTAAAAACTATGATTTCAGTTTTAAAAGTTCAGTAGTAAAACTATTTGTTTTTACTCTATATGATAAGAAACACAAAATTTGGAAAAGTAACTTTTACATGGTGTGCTTTAGTAAAATATAATGGTTGATATTGTCATTGATATAAACCTACCAGATTTCCATTTATATTCATTCCCTTCATGTGGTTTTCGATTTCATGACCACCCGGTGACGATGCTAAGACATATTCAACCATGTGCACACCCAGCACAGAACCATCTGCAGATCGGGGAGATGTCACTTGTTGTGGTGGTCCATACTGCTCCGGTCTTCTTTGGACCATTGTAATAGGTTGTGAGATGGCATGTTCTGATTTATCATTGCTTCCATCAGCACCCATACTCCAAGAGGATTCTTGCCAATGATTTTCAAAAGTAAACATGTTGTGTGACTTGCGAACTTGAGTAGTTTTATCCCAGGTTTCCTAGAAAACCCAACAAACAATCACAACAACTGTGAGTCACTCTGTTCAACAATAACATGCAACAATACACACCTGTGGGTTTTGATTATCGTCGGTTGCAACACTCCACTTGCCACCAGCTATATCACTATTCCCATTCAAGTACACTCCAATGCCTGTTGACTCTTTCTGATTAGATTTATTAATTTTAGATATAGGTTTAGAAGTTGAAAAACCAGAATTCACTGAATTTACATCGGCCGGTGAAACATTAAAGTGAATTTTTTCCGGTTGGTCTGTGGCATATTGTCTATCTCGCTCATTAATTTTATACTTCCGTTCGTTTTGATAACTGCTATCAACTGGTGTATTTTGTTGTTGCCAAATGATGTCGCGCATACCAACTACACACGATGAAATCGTTCAATGACCTGAAAAAGAAAGACTAGCATTCAGGATTACTACTTAAAAAGTAAAATTTTAATGGGAAGAATTTATTGATTTGATTCACAAAAATTTCTTCTTTGATTGCATGGCTTTATAACATAGATAAACTGATCTTGTTGCTGTTGGTACTCATAATAAATATATACACTGAACACAATGCTTTAAAGAAATAATAAACATGACAGCTGAGGCTTTTTCCAGGCTATGCCTTCCCCTATATGCCATCTTCTTTGTTTAAACTTCTTTACGTTTTTTGTGCTCCCTAGACCTTTTGAGGCAAAAACAGGAGGCCAAACAGAAGCTAGCCTACGAAGAAAAACATTAGGAACTGAGTTATATTTTTTCGTGATTTTATAGACTAGTTGGATGAAATGTCAAAAACAAATTTCGGTTTAACTTTTCCTTTAAAAACAGTATAAAATTACTGTGGTTAAATAAAATTATTGTAAAAAACTAAACTCAGGGGCATTAGGCTTTTCCTAACGGAATCGAACTTCGAATATGTCATAAAAGGCACAAAATGGTAGCTATAAATTTTCGCTTATATCAGCACTTCACTGTGACATCATCTGCCTAATTACCTTTCTTCAAAAATGTAGCAAACAAGTCAACACCTCAACATTTAGCAGAAAAGGTATTATAAACATAACAGTTTTGAAAAAATTACAGGAAGCAATGGTCCTGGCAAAAATAGGAAAGAGAAAAAGGACCACAAATTCACCATTCTACTTAACTTTTAAGACTTGGCAGTGGTACTAACTGGTATATCGAAATAGATTTGTCGTTAAAGAAAAATATTTTTGCAAAACTGATTCACGCATTACATAATAAATCAATGGTAAAGTTATTTGTTGTCGACAATCACAGAAAACTGCCTAATTAAGACTGCTTATTATACTGCTCCTAGATGGCCGAATATCGAAGTCTAATGGGTAACAAACGCTTAATTAACTCCACAAAAATCATAAAACCAAGATAAAGTAGGAACTGCATGCTTTTTCAGGAGAGGCGTATAATAGCCATTCACATGCAAATGCATTATATAAGCCATGTTATTAATAGCACATAAAAAATATCAAATTTTATAAGAACTTGGTAAATGTAGCACACCGAAAACATTTTATGTGCAAAAATTTCCTTGATACCAAACTAGAGGAGCTTCTAAAAATAGGTTCACACTTTCCTTGGTCAACATGGAATTTGGCAAAAAAGCTTTCCAGACCAAGTCTGCTTTCCTTTAAGACTTCTACCTCTAGTGTATTTGGCAAATTTTAATGGAGATCACTTTTTCTTTTTCAATTTTCACAGATTATAAAATATGTTACATGTTTAATTGAGCTTACGCAGTCTATCATTTTTTTCATTTTTTTTTTCAGTGGCTCTTTGTGGAAAAATTCCACTTAGGTTTTTGTTATTTTTTGGGTTAGTTACTTCAAATATTTATTATTTGGCAATGCACTTTTTTTGACAGTCGTACAAAGACTGCTGCTGAGTCAATAAACAACAATACATAACACATCTAAATTTAGCTAAAGGCTAGCTAAATGTACGAGGGTGCCGACTCGCCGGAAACGCCGCAAAGTGGCTGTTGGACAACTTCCGGCGTTTTAAAAAAACTTTAAATTTCGCCCGGAGAAACCTGAATCAACCCGAAACAACATTTTTTTAAACATTTATTACCATGATGTATAATTTATTATTTTAATGTCGAGCAGTGGCAGTGGATGTTAGACTCAAATCTCTGGTTATGACGGAGGGTTAGTAAACGAAATAAGAACGCGTATATTTATATTAACATAAATGTCTGTCTTCTGTGTATTAATGAAGTCCGTAGATACTTTACAGTACAGCTACCACGCCATTATAGCGCATTTGCATATCGGCACATAACGGCATGGTTAAGGTACCCAATACCGAACATAACAGTAGACTAATAGTCATATACTCAACAGTGCAAGTTCTGAAAAAACTGTTTTTTATATCATTTATTCGATAAATATAGCAATAAAATCCCACAAATAATAAACTGAGAGTAAAACGACAAAATAGCACCTTCCTTCTTCGCGACAAAATTTAAATGAGAACAATGAGCCTTGCGTGTTGCATTTTGGGCGGGTCCAGGCTTTTCCGGGCGGTTACAGACGAAAACTTTGAAAAACATCCGCGGCCACCCTAACATATACAGCATTTTCGGCGAGTCGGCACCCTCGTCTAAATGTAGCTAAATTCTAATCTGTTAAATTACGTCATTCTTTTTTCAGTCATCTCTAAAGTTTATATGCAAGGCTTATATCGCTTAGATGTGTAAAACTTGCCAAAATAGGCATTAACGAAGCTTTACCAAACTTGTACCAAAACAACCAAAAGCATCGGCAATTTTGAGATCCTGGCTTTACGGTCAAAAGGACAAATTTTTATAGCATATTTTCAACTTGGCTAAGTCTAAAAAGTCTATTCCTAGCCTAATTCGTTGAATTCAAAGACTTGACGTATAATAAGTAAATGAAATTTTGCTCGAACAAATTATGTGGTTGCCAAGATAATAGTGAAGGAAGACAATAAGTGGCCTAAATAGATGAGAGTCTAGTCCATGGACAATTCCTAACGAAGCTACAATCCTTACTTGTTGTGATGTCTAGATAGATAGATAGATGTGCATATTTACATGGCTAGCCTCACAAATATCGAGGGATATACCCTGTCTATTATTTCCAGGAGGGGCCATGGCTTAGATGGAGAGTCCTAGAGTATTTAATGCTCATTTTGAGCTACGCAGACCCAATTAGGGCCCGCGCTCTACTAGACAACTCCCGGCAACATCCAGCGGCCCACACAGTGTGCCATCTTCCCAATTTCCCTCACATGGCTTGGGTTAACCCGGGGCTATGGTAACATTCACTCGCCCATGTTGAATCGCCGGCAAGAGGAATCGAACCATGGTCTCCGCAACAGAGTATGAGAGCTATAACCACTATTCTACAGCGCCTAACTATCTAACTGTCTAACTATCATTGAATGTTAATGAATAAATGAATGAAAATTTAATCTTAGTTAACAATAAATAAGAACTTTTTGCTCTCATTTAGCTACACAAGCAGTAACGTGTAGGTTTTATTTAAACAAAACCTGTAAGATTTCCTTCCCCATGATTTAGTTTGTTAGGCTATGTTTGTTTGTCAGGTAGGCTAGTTCCAGTTTAAGAAATCCAAAATGTGCACGATCATTGGGAGGAGAGAATGTACAATTTAAGCTTTGAATATACAGAAAAACGAAAAAAACTCTGAGGTCGTAAGCTCGTTTTGAAAGTCGCACTACATCTGAACCACCTTGCAGATAAAAAAACTACATGAACTTTTTAAATAAGCTGTAACTTTACATTCATTAAAAAAATGTTATACATTAAAAGAATAAAGTATCGCTTGGAATTTACCAGATTATGGTCGTGTGTTTTCAAATCTACTTCGATGTCATCTTGGCACCATGTTTTTCATGGTCAGATATCGAACATGCCAGATCCACAATGCTTTGCACAATAACAAGCTAGACCTTGTTCATTATGGCGGGAAAAAAACAAAAGAAGAACTTTTTGCCATTCTTAAAAATCTACTTTTTCAGCATGGAAAACAAATAAAAATAGTGCGTCCGTACCTTTCAAGAATTTTTTTATATATGCTGGTAACCAATGTACAGCGCAGAATGAAGTTTTTAGCAAGCAATCTCGTATCGTTTTCCGGACATAAAAATGGATGGACGCACCGTGGTGGAAATGTAAGTATAAGAAGAGCCAACAAGTTTCCCTGCTGAAACTAAATGCATTTAATAGCGTTACAGTCTCTTGAGAGCAACGGTTAAAAGTTAAATGCTCCGTCGACGCTATTTTATTCTCCTTATGGTTTGTGTGAGAGTAAAAACAAAGTCGAGAAGCGCTCAAGTGTGGGTAATTTTTCTCAAAAAAAAAACTTCTTTTGAATAGATTCAATTTTAGCCAGAACTAATTTTAACATTGATTCGGGTTTCTACATGCAGTAGGATAACAAAAAAACTAGATTTTATATTTATAAGTTTTCGAGCACCATCTCATACAAACATCGTCCCCATACTCTCTCTCTCTCAAGCCTGGAAACGAGGTATTATTGACTAAATTTTATCAAGATTTTCTGAAGCGCCAAAATCATATCCTGGCGATACTAGCTGATTTGAACAACCTTTTTCAATCATCACAGAGCTTTGGTATTATTGTAGCTACAGACCTTTATCCTGCAAAAATATTTCCGCATAACATGCGTCTTCTATATAAGTGGCTGAAAAGGCTAAAGGCAAAACATAATTCTCAAAATAGTAACTGTTTGTTTCTTTTATGTTTTGTTTTTTTAGAAATGAACGGACCAGCTTTCTAGAAATCTTTGCTCTTTTCCGTAATTCCAATTTCTATTTCGAAAGTCTCATCGGCGATAAAATTGACAGAGCAGATATCTGCCTGAGAGAAAAGGGAACGTCGCATACCTAAGTTTTTCATCTTACGCGATCTCGTCCCCGGGACTATTTTTAAGTTCTACAACCCCGGACATAAATTTGTGCAAAGGAGATTGAAATCTCAACTTTCGTAATCACAAACTTTAGAAAACCGTTTCTACGTAAGTATAACACGCACTTTAAACCTTACAACGTTCATTTCTTCACAGTGGACTTAGAGCTTTCTTCAGTTCTTTGGATAGATTCAAAATCTTAAAGGCACTTATTTTTGATTCGCTGACGTCAGCACGGCCAATTGTCTATTTATTTCGTACCCTTACGGGTCAGGGAGGTTGTTCCATAATAAGGACACTGTGGAAAGTGCATTTTTTTATTAGTACTGTCCTTAGGAATGTGGAGACGATCTTAAGAGTGAATACTTTTAAATGATGCACCAGAGACTTGTGTTTGTTTTATATTTTATATTTGATGTCCGTATGCACCACGAGGATAGATATGATATGAATAAATAATCGGATGGTTTCTGTTGAAATTTATTGTTTATAATGCATTTCAGACAGAGTTTTGCGGTCAATTTATGCCAAATAGCTAAATGCGGAGAGGTATTCTTCGTCGCTCGTTCGCAGCGCCCTTTTTGTGAATTATTTTATACAAATGCATCATCAGTTATAAAATATTTAATGAAAAGAAAACACCCACGAATTGAGTCATACTACTGCATTTTAATCAACTAAAGAAGTTGTTTCTGCTGCGCAACTTCAAAAATCAAAACAAGCGTTGGAATGATATCGTATGGATGGAAAACCACAACAGGAGAAATTGTTGTTTTCTGAAATTAACATTAATTCGAAGAATAAAGTAAAGGTCATTTAGATATTTCCTGAAGGGAAGTTAAAGTCGTTTCATCATACAATCAGATTGTCAACAACTCTTAAGTTATTTTAACCTTTCTCTTCGAAGTAGATATATTAGATGGATATTCTGAGCCGAGAATTAATGTTCAATATTTGTGTTGTGGAATTAAAAAGTTGTTTTTTTTATCCGTATTGTAAGATTTTAAAATTTAATTATGATGCATGAATTATGATGTCATATATTTAAGAAATAAATATTTTGACATTTTCTGTTATTATTAATTTTTGTCACGTCCGGAGATAAGCATTCATACCTTATTAATGAATCGAGTTATATTAACTAATGCGAAAATACCAAGATGGCGCTTGCTTGCTCGTTTCAGGCCTCTTAGATTTGATCTGACCTTGATTTGGTATAACTTGTTATCCGCATATCCAGTGATACACAACCTGTAAATATTTTGCAACCTGGACAGTTTACGTTTAACTTTAGGATGTCTCTTTTTTATAAACAATTGATTTTTTGCAAAAATATTAAATTTCGGGGGCGATTGTTTAAATTTTGGAGGCGATTGTTTATAAAAAAAGTGTAAGCCAAGACAGGAATTCAACCTGGGTCTCAGGGATTTTTTACCTCTCTTTATACAAAAACGGTGAGAGAAACAAAGACCTTTGGGAAATGAAGTCTGGCGCTATCCCAATTTTTCACACAAAAGGAAAAATCACTTGCATTGCTGTTCGTATGCGTATATTTGTTGAAGTGTTATAAAGAAGTTGTTCTGAAACAATATGAAGTGATATACAACCTCGACAACTAAAAAAAGAAAACGCATTCCATATACCAACTCACTAAAAATTTCAATAATCTTCTTTTCGATCTGTCTGAAGACAAAACAGAACTTTTAGAACAAGGCACACCACACTGCATCGTAGACTGGCGCCAATTAGCCGTGACATAACCCTACTTAAAGCTTGTCAATGCTTTATCTGATAACGATTTGTTTCGTTGTTTAAATCGACGTCGAAGTTTGGCTTGCTAAGGTAGACATAACAAAGCTTTTTCATTCAAATAAAAGCTTAGCGTCAAATGAACTTGTATTAATAATAGCTTTTTTCATCTTTGTCCCTAGGATTTGTTACCTGATGTCAACGCCGCTATCGCTTATTTGACGGTTTCTTTGTCGTTGGTCTTCAATAAATTACACTTCCAGTCAAATTTGAATCGGCCAATGAAAACAAAGGAACATGTTGATTTAAAATGGTAGCCATTAAGTTTTGTTTACACTAGAGTATAGTTTTACAATGCATGATCTTACTAACTGTGAAAAATGTTAATAAAGTTGAGGTAGATTAACTTCTTTCTCAATATGTTTACATTTTCTCGATTTAGTCACGTGACACAAGCAACCAATGAACAACTGTGATCGAATAATGGTCGCAACTTAAGCTGTCGACACCCAAGCTAACATCAGTTGTCATCCTCTGTTCCGTCTATGTCATCTCCAGGTTTTTTATTTCGTTACTTATAGCCTGGTTCTTTCGAGTATACTACACTTACAATATTATGTTTGTCCTCCACCAGGCTGGTTCCCAAACACAATGCATTTTCCCAACCTCGTCCTCCGGGCATCTTAATTATGTACAAAAACATGAAAAACCTGCTTCATGTTTCATGACGATGTAAGAACAAGCATTGGGGACATGGCTGCTTATTGTTATACTCAAAATTTCGAGGCTAAGATTTTCCTAATTTCGGTATAAGAATCTTTTTTTTTATTAACAGAGACTTTTCTTCAAGCTAATTTTAATGGAACGTGATAATAGAGACTTGTGCAAACAGCGACTGCGGCAAACTGTTATGCGGGAAATTTTAATGTACAACAAATAAGTATTTGGGATAAATAAACCCTGCCCTCAAAAATAAACCCCAGCATGAATTCTATTTTTTTGTAATTTACTCAACAATCTTCTTATAAAAAAATCTTCCCCGCCCATCTAATAAAAAAACAAACATTGGTTTGTATTTAATAAAAACTTACGTTTAAGGATGAATGTATTTGTTTGTTGCGTTACTCTCTCGTGTTACTTTCTCATTAATGAAAAAAAAACATGCTCAATTGAACCCTAGTAATAGGAACGCCCAAACAATAGTAAGAAAAACAACTTAGTTTCCATGATCCTAATGCTATATTAACATTGCGTTTCCTGTTGAAAAAAGATAGAAGCATGCACAGTAAGTGGCAAACAGGAACTTGCATTAAAAAATCCATCTTTAAAGATCAACTTTTACCAGTTATTTTTTGCGTTTTGAGCATGCTATGTTGCAGTGTATTTCCGCGTTGGAAATTATCATTCGTATAGCGTAATTCAAACCGTCAGAAACTTGAAAAACAATCAACAATCCAATCGAATTGGATTCATAGAGAATGGAAAAGTAAACTTGTTAGTCTCAACTGTAGCATCGACTACTTGTTTCTTAAGGTGGTCCTATACCTGATTATCACAAAAAAATCATTTTTTTAATTTTATCGTTTTTATACATTTTGGTATGCGTAGAAAACAGTGGCATAGTTCGTTTTTTATGAAAAAACCCGGAAATTGCTCTATTTCGTTATTAAAAATTAGTAGTAGTTTTCAAAAATCAAAAATTCTCCTTGGATACGGCCTTAGCAACGTCTTTTCCTCTTGTTATTTTGCCTAAAACTTAGTTTTTACACCAAACCCGGGGTTTCATTTTAATCTATGGGCCTTGGGTTGTCAGCAGTTGTTTCAAGGTATAGCTAAAAATGGAATAAAAGCGTGTTTGAAGAGTGTGTTGTTGTGGAGAGATTTGTCTTGCCTTGTTCCAAGTATACTTATTAAAACAGTATCTCCTTGCTGTATAAATAAAGTGGGAAGCTTTTTATCATGTTTATTTTGTTGCAATGTGTTGGTCACATTCATAAAGGAGTTGATGGACGCTTGCGAAAACTAAAAGCAACAAACAAAGCTCTGCTATCAGATGGAAAACCCTTTAGCTAGCTAGCTAGCTAGGTGTAAAAGGAAGACTCACAGAAAAAGTAATAAATTAGCTGCAAAATTATTTTGGTATAGCTGTTCGTCAGTGCACTGGTACTTCTGTGTATCAACTGAAAAAGGCAATTAGTGCAACATTGTACCATTGTTCTCGTGCATCTGATTTGTACTTCAAACATCGAATGTGTCCACGTACTCTGGTAATAGCCGGTATCACTATCAAGCTGACCGATTGAATGGCACAAGTACGTATAAGGAAACACCTGGCTTATCAGTAGCAATTCGTGAAGCCATTAAACCAGTGTTTTTTTATCTTAGTGACAACAAGCTACTGAGCAAATATTTGCACGGTCAGACTCGAAACAACAATGAGTCAATAAATGGTGTCATTTGGAAGCGTTGCCCTGAGGATGTTTATGTTTGATGTAGTACCATAGAAATGGGTGACAAAAAGACAAAATTTAGCATTTGAATAGAGTTTTCATTGACATTAATATCTAGTCATCATAAATAAAGATTTTTGACATAACAGCTTTATAGTTACTGTAAATCTGGCTTAAAGAAATGAATTGAAACCGGAAAAATATGTTTTCGAAACTTTAAGTCGATTTTTCTAATATATGCTTTTTTTCAAACGCTGCGGTCAATAACTTTTTGTCACTTTCACCGATTTATCTGAAATTTTCAGGGAATGTTTATCCATATACAAGACAGGTACTGATTGATTTTGGGTATGTGATGATTTTTCATTTGTGAGTTATGGACCTAATTTTTTTGAAATTTGGGCAATTTTTTTACCCGAAAACTCAAATGCGCATAAATAGGTATCCATTTGATCTTTTGTCTTGAATATTAACCAGTACCTGTACTTTCATAACATGAATAAGTAGTGAAAATTTGAAGAAGGTATCTTCACTAATTCTTGAATTATTGACCGCAGCGTATATAGTACTTTTTTGGTCCCGATGGACCGAAAAACCATGATCAGAATATAAAAAAATATTTTTTAATTTTTTATTGTATTTTATACATGTAATGGTACATTCAATCAAAAAATAAAAGCACACAATGCAGTAAATCGGATTTTAGCATTTCAGGTATAGGACCACCTTAAGCATTTTTACCTCTCTATCATGGAGAGTAAAGACAATAAACCTATTCAAACGTATTTCTTTCCGAACCGCGATCTCACAATACGGACACGGTCTACCAACTCCGCGAATTAGTGTTATAAAAAACACTAGTCATTAGCCCGTGAAAAATCGACGGAAATTTGCACATCACAGCAAAGTCGATAAGAAATATACCGCGTTTGTTATTTTTTAACCTAAAGAATTCGTGCGCGGTTAGCGCCACCAGCTTTTTCCGACAGACAAAATACAGCTATTATAGAGACGTTGAGTCCTACAGATTTTTAGTCGGTTTACTAGACATATACAGTTGTGGGTAGCTACTTCTGCAACGTCGATTTTATGGAATAAAAATACGAGAATAAAAAGCCACTCTTCTGATTAAGAGCTGCCATACAAGAGGTTTAAATTCTCAACAATGCTGCGCATATATATACTTCACTGAGATATGCTACTTAAAAATCTTGAAAATCTATCCAAGAGAAAAACAATTTCATGGAAAATCTAATCCTGTGCAATTTAGATGTAGTGAGACAACTTGATGATTTTGTGATAAATATACCAAAAAAAGAGAAAACAAGCGTTACAAAATGAAGTTGAAAGATGTTTTGTTAAAAGTTTCCTGGTTAAATATAAAGAAGTTTATTTTAATGAGAAGTGATCGGATCCTAGAACAGAACTGTATCTTAAAACAAACTGTTTGGCCAGCGCATCCTCTCAAGTAAAATGTTCTTACAGCCTGACTCTTCCCCTCTCAAGTAAAAGAAACACTGAAAGAGGCGATGGGCTTGTATGTTTAGCGAAATTTCAAAAATATGAAAATTCATCAAGGTTTCCTTTTCCATATTTTTTGACATCGCGCGAAACAAGTAGATATGCGGTCGAAAATCGGGCAAAGGGCCGATAGTTGGATTGTCGTAACTCTGAGGAGTAGGTTGTTATGAAATGTCTACTGCGTGTTTTAGAAAAAGGATGAACTGGGCTACTCAACCAACTTTCTCACCAGGGCATCTTGTACTGCTATCAGCTGAGTATCGGTGGACCGGTACCAAAGACACATAAAGGACTTTTCAGAGTGGGAACTTTCCCCGAATTGGTTTTAACAAATTGCAAACAACTACTAAGGTTTCGCGGCGCGCGTAAATGAACCAATCTGAAGACTGTGTTATATATTTTATTCAATCAACAGATCGATACCGTTCCCGGGCGTCGGTATTGTTGCCGAGGGGCACGGTGGTAGGAACATTTAGATGGTGAGACTATTTTGAATGTCGACGTTGTTGAATGTTGTTCTGATTTATGTTCCTAAACATTTTATTCTCTGTTAGGGTTGAATGCCAGGTTGAGTGCTTAGGTGCAGGTAGACCGTGCTGCATATCTGGGTAGTACTTTCAGGACAGTTAGACGGTGTATTGCCAATCCAGCGGACCGCTTACAGCTCGATGTCTTTAAAAAATATATTTAAAGTACAAGCTCTCAAGAAATATTTTACATTACCTCTCAAGGGAAAAACAATCACCAAGCATTTTTTTTTTGCAGAAAACATTCTCGTGAAAGTTCAAAAATTAATCATTAATGCTTGGTACAAAGAAAACATGTTGCAGACACGTGCGGAGTGCGCCAGATGTAATGTCCTTTTCAAAAAACCTTTTCTGTTGAAACAAGAGCGCAGCCAAAAGTCTGTCGCTACCCTTTCCATCTAAAACAGTCACCCAGCAGTTTTATTTGGTGGAATAATTTTCCGAGAAATTTGAAAAATTAATCGCATAATTTCGGTTAAAATAAAAACGCCATTTAGCTAAAACAGTCATCCACCAATTTTATTTTGCCAAAGAAGTTTTGGAAAGGTAAAAAATTTATCATCAGTTTAAATAGAAATGAGAATGTCGTAAAATTTACGAGCTGGAAAAAACTCTGAATTGCACACAAAATGCCTCTCATTGAATAAATAAACTTTAACTTTTGTGAAAGTTTATATGTACCTGACTACATTTATCTAACATAAATAATAGTGTTTGATGCAGCCAACTCAAGGTACAGTCTAGTAAAAATAAGATTGGCGAAAAGAACACAAAATAAATAATCTAGGTCAGAATAAAAAGCTCTTATACCAAACTGAATAAAAACCTTAAAAGAATAGCAATAAATAAATCCAGCCAGTTAGCTGGATTTAGGATGCTTCCTAACTATCTATGTTTGTAGTCAAAGTCTTGAAATAGTATGTTAAAGATTTATACATGGTTAAAACACGTGTTAGAATATTAAATCTTATTATGCAGAAAATATATTCCCAAATCAAGATTAGATAAAAAAGAGATAAAAGAAACCTTCAAGATTGCCACATCTTGTCTGCCAGCTAAACCTACCATAGCCGGACTTTCACGTTGTACTCACCAAAGGAACGGATCACAAAGCATACGAGGGTTCATATGCAACATGATGTAGTCAAATTTACGGCTTTTAGTTAAATATAATCCCCGCTTTTCAACGACTTTACGGCAAAATAAAAAAAACCATCGTTACTGCGATACCATTTTGACGCACGAACAGACAGACATACAGCGGGTGTTATTAATATAGAGACTAGTGGAAAAATCCACTGGTTCACCCGCCCTATATTTATCGCATTTCATGTTTCTTTAACACGACTTTTTTCTCGCGCACAAACAGACAGACGGAATACAGCTATTATTAAAGAGACTAGTCGTTAAGCCGTGGAAAAATCGCCCGTCCTTTATATATCGCACATTTCGTGTTTCCGTTACACGACTTTTTTTCGCGCACAAACATACAGACGGAACACGGCTATTACTAAAGAGACTAGTCGGTAGCCCGTGGATAAATCCATGGGTCTTCACGTCCTTTAAATATCGAATTTCGTGTTTCCGTGACACGACGTTTTTCCCATGCACAAACAGAAAGACGGAATACGGCTATTATTAAAGAGATAAGAGATAATGGAAAAACATACGTAAATGCAGGAAATACGTTGGAAATAAGCTCACATAAGCATGCAAATTTGGATTCAATTTGAACTTGTCCATGATCTTTCAGCAAATAGAACTTTTTTCAATATTTGGTGGCTGCTTGGCGGAAAAACCAGGGCAGCTTTATCGATGTGTTATTGCTTCTTTAATAAAAGGATTGATATAATCTACAAGTAAACAAAAAAGCAACCTAATGTACACTAACTTTAAAACATAATTTTAAATAATTTTTAAACATAGCTTGCTTGCGGACTTTCGTCCTCTTCTTCAACACTCGCCGACGTCAAATCTCCTAAGTCGTCGACATAATCAACAAGCCTGACGTGAATCAGAAAACACGTGTGTTCTTTTGTCGTTTTATTGGTGATCATTTCGCAACCGACTCGATCGAAATGAGATGCTAACGTTTTAAATAAGAGTTCAAAATACTGACTCATGTCTACAGTTACGTTCGATCGGCGGTTTTCAAATATCGAGTCTTTTGCGAGTATCATTCGATGTCTTATGTGATCGTATAAATCATCGATTTTCAATCGTTCGTTAAGTGCTTCTTCAAGATCGTCGGTTGCTATTCCAATCATGAATTTCTCGATTCTATCCTTTGCAGTGTCGACTTCTTTCGTCGCCTTTTGAAATGCTTTTGCAATTCTGACTAAATCTTTTTCCTGACTTGATTGTGGTTTTGTCGGCTTCTTCTCGGGTATTTTTATATTAGTTTTCGAATTTTCGCGTGAGATACTTGGGGTACTGGAGGTGCTCGATGTTTGAGAACTTCCTTTCGATGAAATTCCTTTACGCGAGTTTGTTCTTTTGACAGCACCAGTTTTGGAATCTCTAAAAGATGAACGATTGCTTCCTGGTAAGAGAGAAGAGCTAGATGAGTTTGCTGCGCGATACGAACTTCTGTTGGTGCTCCCTCGTGTCGCTAACTCAGAGCGGTTTGTTTGTTTTTCGGCAGATGTGCGTCGCAATGAAGCACGTAGGTCATTCGTTTGTGACGGTTTTTGAGCATTGTTAGCTCTTTGCAGGTACGGACTTTTAGGAGCACTGTTTTCTTCTTTGTTTAAACGTTGCACCGAACGATTGATTGAAGATCTTGTCGAACTATTTCGAAACGAGCTGCGAATATCAGTAGCGCTAGCACTTGTTGAAGAGTTTCGAGTTAAACCTCGCTCTATTTCGGTTTTGTTACGAAAAGAACTTCTTACATCGACGCAACTTCCACTTAAACCTTGATTTTTACGAACACTGCTTGTTCGTGTCGTGTTACGAGTAATACCAGTGCTCTGGATCTTCGTTTTGCTATCATCGTTATGATTCACAGAATCTGTATTTTTCCTTTCATCATCCCCTTTTTTAGCTTTTTTATCTTTCTTTTCGTCGCCTCCCTTTTTACTTTCTTCTTTGGATTTACTTGCACGAAATCGATCTCTTATTGAACCAACAAAAGAACGATCAGTTGAGCGAGTGAATGATCGTTTTCGTTGTAAACTTGATTTCGATGGACTATCAGGGGGTTTCAATTCGAATTTTTTTGCCATATCGGTAACGCTGTGACTTTGAGTGGCGTTTGAAAACGAGCCTGTTCTTTTCAAATTAACTTGTTTTTCTGCTTTGTGAACCCCCGTCTTCACTCCAATTTCTCTTTTTGTTCTATTTTGGACAACAGCAGAGTCTGGTACATCGATAGCACGCTCTCTCACTGGAGATGAAAGTTCTATTGTAGTTGAATTTCGTCCTGATCTGTTTTCTGTTATTTGTGTATTTCTGTCTAAAACATGA
Source organism: Hydractinia echinata (assembly GCA_030067915.1). Classification (NCBI taxonomy): domain Eukaryota; kingdom Metazoa; phylum Cnidaria; class Hydrozoa; order Anthoathecata; family Hydractiniidae; genus Hydractinia; species Hydractinia echinata. The sequence goes on along the minus strand of JASGCC010000146.1, from coordinate 400,343 downwards.
CCTCTCATCAGGGCGGATTTTTGCATGCGCTGTTCTTTGATTGGTGTATTTTTTCCAACCATGTGATCTCTAATGGGCGTACTTCTTTGTATCATTTGTTCATGGACGGGCGAACTTCTTTGTATCATTTGATCATGGACGGGCGTACTTCTTTGTATCATTTGATCCTGGACGGGCGTACTTCTTTGTATCATTTGATCCTGGACGGGCGTACTTCTTTGTATCATTTGATCCTGGACGGGCGTACTCCTCTCAACAATGTATTCTCTCATAGGTTTAATCTCGTCGTTATTTCCACTCTCATAAAAACGCCTCGCGATAGGCATTCTATTTTCAATTGAACGCCCTTCAGTTACAGCGATTTCAATACTCCGCCTTTTTGTGGGTGTTCCGTTTTCATTAAGGGAGTCGCTATTTAAACGCCCCATATCAGACTTAGTTGTGTTTTTTGTCGAATGATTCGAGGAAGTGTTTGTTGACTCGACAGTAGATGTGGTGTTGTTATTTTCTTCTTTTTTCTCTTCAATCAGAGTAAGTTCTTCATCAGAAACGTCAGATTCATAACCTTCTGGTTCCTCTTTAATCCACGCCTGCGCTTCGGCGATGGCTGAGTCGTATGGGTTGATTACAGGCTCCGTGGTCACACGTACTAATTCTTCTTTCACAACTTCATCACTGCGGTTTTCTAGGTTGTAATAGACCACTGAATGTCGAACACTTGATTTGACAATGCATTTCGGGAATGAAGATTGCACGATTGCAGTTATTTGACGCTCGTTGCAAACTTTGGGATTGACAATGACGTCAAACTCCAACAAGAAGTCAATGATCTCTTCATATGCTACAGAGTCACCTAAAAACAAATAGGAAATATTTCGTTAGTGTTTTTTTTAGTGCAACAATAATTATTTGAGTTTTTTATACACGTGCTTTGTGATAACAAGGAGCTTGGTGATAAACACAAAGCCACGGTGATTGTAACCATTCTTGTTGTCTGTTTTGTTTATAAATTTGCAATTTTTATAAGTTTCTGAAGCATCTTGTTTTGATAGATATAACCACCTAATAATATATATGGCATCTAAACTTAATAGAAACGTGAGGTTATCGCATATTTATTTAATAAATTTTATTCATTCCTCTAGACTGCATTTGGAGCCATATATACTGACATTTGAGTATTGTAGTCCTATGTCTGGAGAGTTTATACATCTCAGTACACGTATGTACGTCTAAATATATAATTTGTAAAGCAGGAGACATATTTAGCACCACTGATGAAGGCTGAAAAATAACGAACAAGATGCATCAAGCAATGTGAACGCATGCGATGTCAAACAACTTTTGAACAGCGATATATGTAAGAAAATATTTAAGCCTCTGAGAAAACCTAGAAACTCAGGAATTATACTGAACCACATAAATAGTTGAGATTAGAAAATTGAGGATAGTTTTTTTTTCAGTGAAATTTTTAATTTTTATTCTTTTGCAGTTATCATAGATATTGTTATAATTTAAACTTTCATTTGAGTCGAGTGTGACTACAAGAAAAGAAGAGAGAAAAAAAAGAGTGTTTAAATTTGAGGAAGAGTTGATTCTGACGAGGTAAGGACGACAACAGATGTGGTGTTTTTCTTCTTTTTTTATTTCTCCAATCAAAAACAATTATTCAGTTTTTTCTCACTTTTTGACACAACCAAAGCTTATGCCTTCCTTAGATTCGTTCAACTCGACTCAAAGGTCTGGGTAAGAAGTTGCACCTACCTATAGTATGGGCGAATCCTAGCATGACAGCTTTTCTGATGCGATTATCCAGCCTTGTCATGGGATAGTTCCCATTGACAGTCATAACATCTCTATTGCTTCCCCTTTGGTGAATGTTGTTCTTGATTTCATTCGACGTCATGATATCGTATCTCTCGATGTTACCAAACGTCACTCGTCGATCTGGTGATGCTGAACGACGCCCGTCGTTGATTAAAATAGAACCTGGCATGTTGATGTGCTCAGTTCTTTCAAGTGTTTACCTGTTTATCTTTTGTTCAGTTAATTTAGCGATACTTCAATTAAATTAGCGATACTTCGATTAAATTAGCGATACTTCGATTAATTTATCGATACTTCGATTAAATTAGCGATACTTTGATTAAATTAGCGATACTTCGATTAAATTAGCGATACTTCGATTAAATTAGCGATACTTCGATTAAATTAGCGATACTTCGATTAAATTAGCGATACTTCGATTAGTTAGCGGTATTTTGTCTAGTGGAAACTCTTTGCAGGCGGCATACCACTTCTCTTGCGTAATATGTCTCCAACTGTAGGTTTTATATTTAAAAATTTTTAACAAACAAATATTAATGGAATAGCTTCTTGCTGTCTTTCAAATAAAACTTTCTTCCTGTTCCTTTTTCACATTTTGTTGATCAATTTTGTAATTATAAAATAAGTATCTTTCCAAATAAAAAAAACTTGCTCCAAACATGTCTTGTAAAAATCGCAGCATCCAAAATGTAAATTCAGCTCTGCGACTATACGTTTGAACTGTTTACAAAATGGCAGAGCTTGCTTACGTATTCATTCACTGGATGAAGAATAGAGTCACCCGTTTCACACTCCATCGTTGATATTTTTTTAAAATTTATGAACGGTAAAATATATAAAAATTAAGGTAACGAAAAAATACGTAAATAGTAGTTTGGAAATAAAATAAGAATTTATAGGTGATATTGGATGAAAATTTGGTTGTGAAAAAAGTAAAGTTTTGGAAGACAAGTTTTATCGATGCCGGTAATTTATTTAAAACTGCGGAGAAGATTTAAAAAAAGTTTTAATATTTTAAGTTCGTGTCGAAAATTCTTAAATAATGTATTTTATTTCATTTTTCATGTGAATGACAAAAAAATTAAAGAAAATCGACCGTACGCAACAACCAAACCATTTCAACCACACACGGAAACACGAGTTGCTATCTATTCATAACAGCGGGATATTTTTAAACTTTCGTTATTCTCGTTCACCCATTATAGATTTACTGTAAAAGATTTATTAAATTATGAAGAAATTTCTAGTTACGTGGAACCCCTACACCCCTACTGTGAGATGATCTTTTAAAGTGTTTTAACATGGTGGAAACCACGATGCAGACTGCGAGTGGAGTAACATAAACTCAACAGTTTCTATACTTGTGTAGACAAAGCGGCGTATCAACGTGCAGACACTAATAAATACTGGATAGCTTGAAAGTTCTCTTCACAAAAACCTGTGTTCAAATTCTTGTTGAGGTACACAAAAAACGGAGTAAAGAAAAGCCGGACAAAAATATAGCCATATTTTATATATATTATACTTTATATATATATATATCATATATATTTTATTCTTTTAAAGAAGTAGCATTGGAAATATCTTTGTATTTAAAAATTTGACTAAAATTTGGTTTTGTTCTTTTTATAATGTAGATATGTTTAGATATGTTTAAAAACTTAAGGATTTGTTTTTATAATTCTGTTATTTTCTTACGTTTCACGCTTCCACAACACAAGGCTCAAATAAACGGAGCAGAAGTTAAGTAATAACCAGTCTGAAGTGAGTAATGAAAAAGACAAATGGAAAAACAGAGACTATGCAAACAGCGATTATTTCTAAGACACAACGCTTTCTAAATGGTACGTAAGTTTTCTGCTAAAAACGTAACTAAGGCAAAATTTTACTTTCCATTGGCGATGGCCTAACTGATTAAAAAATCCATGAGTTTAATCTCCTGACGTAGATAGTCAGTAAGCAACAAATGAGCACCAGTAAGTCCTGTAGAGAGAAACTTAAAGTTTGTGTTTCGTATAAAAATGGCGTGCATGTTGACACGTGATAATCAAACTTTTGTCGTTCTGAACCTTTATTGTATAATCTTTAAAGCGTCTAAGTTTTTAAAGAGGTTTAGTGAAAGTACGAAAACCAAAGTGTATGTAGTGACAGTTAGAACGTATATTAAATCCACCATGTTAAGTTGCCATGGTAAGGGAATTCGACATTGTATCGTCACTACAGCTAATTTATCACCACGGTTTCTGTTTTGACTTTTATTAATGGAGATGTTGGTTCGAAACTGTAATGATGAATAGAGAATATGCTGTCCCCTACTGTAGAGTATTCGCTATACTTTGTTTATAGTATCTTGGTTTCGCCTTATGTTTATGCTACGGTTACTATGTTTATGCTACGGTTACTATGTTTATGCTACGGTTACAAGTACACAGAGTAACCTCCAGAATATCAAATCGTGAGGTCAATAAATTTTTTCGTGCAAACAATTTATCTGTGAGATGTCAAGGTTTTATGGGAGAGCAATTGTGAAAGTTCAATGAGTAAACTGTATGAGATACTGGACAGACGAGTTATCAAAGATTCAATTGGTTAGTGGAGATCAAAGCAAGTACTTAAATTTTCAAAGAGCCTTGAGAAGTTGGGCAAAAACGCATCTTTTATACAAGTCCCATTGTTCAAATTTTTTAACTTTTCACCAGGACAAGAATCGCATTTAGCTTCTAAGCGCAAAAACAGCAGACTAGTCGAGTTGGACTTCTTGCTGTCAACTTATGTGCAGATAAGATTATTGGTTAAAGAATCGGAGTAAAGAAAATGTCAGCAAAAGTGAAGTCAGAGAAAAATTCACTAGCGAAAGATTAAGTCATTAATCCCAAATCAATTTCCGAATAATTACCTTTCACCCTAGATATTTATATTTGTTGGACAAAGATTTCATTTAATTTTTTTCCATGCGCCATCTCCCATGTGGCGAAATGGCAGAAGGACTTCTCTACTCCTTATCATGTGGGCGCGTTGCACGTTTTTTAACCTCATAATTTGCAGAATCAGATTTTAATCTCATTCTAACTTGTATGTTTGTGTGAATTATAAGTTGTGGAAGTTTAAAATAACTTGCATTTGCTGAATTTCCCCGCCCCCTTCTTACTTAAATGGAAGTTTAATAAACCAATTAGGATTCTGTACATCGTATAAAAACAGCATCGTTACAAAAAGATCATCATCATCACAAAACCTTTTAACAAACCAGTAAGTCTTAGGTAGAAAAACTAATGCTTAAACTTTGGGCAACTTCGATAGCAGTGCTTTTATGGGTTGTAAAAAACATAAAAATATGTGCTCAAGAACTTTTTCAAATCCCATTCGAATAAAATAAAGCCCTGCAAATTTTAGTATAGATAAAGACAGTAGTTTTTTTGTTCATTTTTGTTGCATATTTTTTCCAGCTGATTTATTGTTGTGTTGCTCACCGCAAAAATCCAAATCTTATTTGACCATTCTTTTAAATTCGGACGATAATAAACTCAATTAACCACGAAGACGTCAGAAATTTTGGAGCGGAAACGAAAGCTTGTGTTAGATGATAAGAATGTTTTATTATTTGCACGCACTTTTATTAAATTTCGCCTGCTTATTTATTTATTTATTTATTTATTTATTTATTTATTTATTTATTTATTTATTTATTTATTTATTTATTTATTTATTTATTTATTTATTTATTTATTTATTTATTTATTTATTTATTTATTTATTTATTTATTTATTTATTTATTTATTTATTTATTTATTTATTTATTTATTTATTTATTTATTTATTTATTTATTTATTTATTTATTTATTTATTTATTTATTTATTTATTTATTTATTTATTTATTTATTTATTTATTTATTTATTTATTTATTTATTTATTTATTTATTTATTTATTTATTTATTTATTTATTTATTTATTTATTTATTTATTTATTTATTTATTTATTTATTTATTTATTTATTTATTTATTTATTTATTTATTTATTTATTTATTTATTTATTTATTTATTTATTTATTTATTTATTTATTTATTTATTTATTTATTTATTTATTTATTTATTTATTTATTTATTTATTTATTTATTTATTTATTTATTTATTTATTTATTTATTTATTTATTTATTTATTTATATGTTATAATTATTTATCCAGAATCACCTGTTCAGTTCGTGTTGGTACTGCTATCAATGATGGTCCTGCGAAAGGAGTACTAGTGCATTTAAAGCTCCCATTTCAGATACGAAAGTCACAGTAATTCTTGAACTAGATAACCGCCTAAGATACCCATCCTATTCTCATGCTGAACGCTAAGAAGGAAGGTTTGATTCACACTTTTAAAGTCTCTGGCACGACTCGGCTGAGGTTTAAACCAAAGACCTTCCGCATTGGGAGCGGACACTCTATCACAAGGCTGCCAGGTGGTTACTTGTTTGTGTGTTACTTAATATTTTCTCAATTTATTTGTTGCATAAAAGCATTTCTTTGGTGGTGTGAATTTTTTTCGGACAGTTTAAAAGAAATTGATGAGAACAAATCCATATGCTACCAACATATCTCATTCGCAGGATTTTATTGGTTTTCGAAAAGTGATAAAATCTTTCTTTCTAACGCTTGTATAAAGATTAATTCTCAGCTTGTTTCTGAGAGTCAAAGTGACCATCTAACAGTCAATCAAATTCTCTAGAAACATGTGAAATATGCGTTGCATTTGCTCTAACATGTCTCGCAAATTCTAGCTAACATGTCTCACAAATTCTAGCTAACATTTCTCACAAATTCTAGCTAACATGTCTCAAAAATTCTAGCTAACATGTCTCAAAAATTCTAGCTAATATGTCTCACAAATTCTTGCTAACATGTCTCAAAAATTCTAGCTAATATGTCTCACAAATTCTTGCTAACATGTCTAACAAATTCTTGCTAACATGTCTAACAAATTCTAGCTAACATGTCTCACAAATTCTAGCTAACATGTCTCACAAACTCTAGCTAACATGTCTCAAAATTTCTAGCTAACATGTCTCAAAAATTCTAGCTAATATGTCTCAAAAATTCTAGCTAATATGTCTCACAAATTCTTGCTAATATGTCTCAAAAATTCTAGCTAATATGTCTCACAAATTCTTGCTAACATGTCTAACAAATTCTAGCTAGCATGTCTCACAAATTCTAGCTAACATGTCTCACAAACTCTAGCTAACATGTCTCACAAATTCTAGCTAACATGTCTCAAAAATTCTAGCTAATATGTCTCACAAGTTCTTGCTAACATGTCTCAAAAATTCTAGCTAATATGTCTCACAAATTCTTGCTAACATGTCTCACAAATTTTTAATTGCTTTAATGAGTACAACAAGTCTAACACACTTGGATTTTCAAGACATAAGGTTCGTGTACCAAAATTTAGCTTTAGTCTCAAAAAATCTTGACTTATTCTTGTTCATATTGAAAGGTAAAGGGAAGGAATATAAGGTTACATCAAGGGTAAAGAATCTCAGCCAGCAGAAATGTAAAAAGAACACAACAGAAATCTTGTTTGCTTTTGTTTTTATTATCATTTCAGAAGATGTGAAATCAAAATCAAAGCCGCAACATCAAAATATGATTAAGTCACGGCTCATCACAAACATCGTTCTGAAAAATGATAAAATATAACAAAGAAAAATAACAAATATTGTATAAAATAATAAAAAATATCTAAATATTTACAAATATATTTTTTGTAATAAATATCTTTTCGTTTTCATTTTGCATATTTTTTACAGTAATGTACATCCCTAGCTAATAATACTAATCACCCACGATAAAACCAAGACCAGAAAATAGAATTCAGGAAAGTGGACTCTATAAAGCAGACGCGAAAGTTTGCAAGTGCGACCAGCGCTTTTTTATGGAATAAATTTGACATCAGTTAGACCATAGACACGGAGATATTATTGTTTTTCTATTCTATGTTCCCCCCTGTAGTTTATATTCCAACATATAATAACGTTTTTCATTTATAGTATAGTACAAGCTGCATTATAATCTTTCTTTTCAATTTGTTTTGGTTCTTGTCCTTCTCTAGCATTCTTTATCTCTTTGATTAGCTAAAAGAAAAATTGATTGTTACTTTATTGATTGATTTATTGATTCCATAATTGTGTGATAGCCTACACTGAGAAACAAAACATTGGTGATAACGTAAGTCTGCATTTTTTGCACAAGACGGATATCTGTTCCTTAAAATACATACCTGTCTTGCTTTCGGAAATCCTTCTTGTTTTAACTTTGAAAAGATTTCTTCATTATTAACTTTGATTTCAAAACAATCTAAAAATATATACAACAATGAATAAGAGGAGAGATCATCACAACTTTGCCTATTTTGTGTTCCGCAAATTACACCTTTTGTTGTGTTGTGCAACTGTACAATTTTCGTGTCTTTTAACTGCAACATAAACTACAGGAAATCCTTTAAAGGGTTTAAATTTTAATTCAAAGAAACACTTTTTTAATTCCTAGATAAAGGGAAAGCTAAAACCAAAGCTAATATTCTTTAAAATCGAGAATCTTGTGCAGAATCTGTACACATGTGAACAGAGGGAAATTCGGCAAAATGCAATGATCGCAGAAATTTTAATTATCGTTCCCAAAAGTTTACAAAACAAAACACTTTCTGTCCATTAAAGTGCAAAAGATCAAAATTTAAATTTTTGAATATTTTAAGCTCTCTTTACGCAAAAATGTCGATGACTGGTAAAGAAAACGGTAACTTACTTCTGCGTCCTTTTTTTCCGGTAACCTCGGCCGATGGAACTGTCTTCCTGATGTAGGTTGCATATTCCATGTAACGGCCAAAGTAGCCTCAGGAAGATCTACAAGAAATATAAAAATTGAACAATAAAATAAGTCTGTTATAATCAACCAATACAAAAGCGAAAAAAACTTTTCATAAAGACCCATCACTTATCGCTCCTGTAATTTCAGAAAAGTTATAAGGGAGGTAGAAAATTGATTTTTAACGTTGACGGAGCAAAAAAAACACCTTTTCCTTCCACGTTGATGTGATTCCTTTTTAAATAAAAAACCTTGTCCTGCTTTTTTTTTAAATTTCTATTTTAACCTCTTTATGGAAACGAAGCACGTTTTCAATATATATATATAGGAAGCATTACAGCTAATCAAAAGAAAAACGATGTTTCATTTTGACATGTTGTGATTGTAAAAAGATAATTGATCTCATTAAACTCAGCCATTTAAAAAGTGCTGACTAATGATGTTTATGGTTACGGCGAGGTGTTGAACATATTAGATAATCACGCTTCGTCATCAGGGAAAATTTAAACAATCACAAAATCAATTAGAATTTCCGCGTATGATAAAAAAATGTAGAGAAATTTTAGGTTTAGTTAACCATATTATATATATGCCTTGTTCCGTCGTTAATTTCCCTTGAAATTACAAAATAATTTTATTCTATCTATTGCGATCATTCTACATTGGATAGCCTTTTTCAGTTCCTAATGGTACTGTCATCAATAATGGTCTTGCAAAGGGAAGGTGCTAGCGCATTTATTGACGTTCTAATAAAACTGAAAACCTGAAAAACCAAACGCTAAAATTTTAGATGAACATAAACTTCTTTGCGGACTAAAACCATTTTTCTACAAAAATATATCACTTTTGCTTACATAATTTTGCGCGTTTTTTTCGTGTATTTAAAACTTATTTCCACTTATTCAGCATTCAGCATAAATACTTCGTGCTAAGTAACGAAAGCTTATAAATAACAAAGTTCATATCACTTACCCATATTCTATAAAAACTTTCACTATCTTTTTCCTTCTTTTCTTTTTTTCTTCACTTTTTTGGAACTTCTTCACTGTCTTTGGATCGTAATAACAAATAGTCTTTATCCAGTTTTTATCCATGTGTTTAGAGGAAGAAGAGACACAGTAACGTTCTACTCAACTGTTCGATGTGGTGAGCTTGCTTTGAATGTCAATATAATATTCAGCTCTTAAATGCTCCTGACTATTTATTTATTTAAGTACACTGCGATGGAGAGCGGCTATTAATAATCGTTGTTGCTGTCAACTAAATTATAGCGTTGATGATTAAGATTTTATAAGACGGGGGTAAAATAATCAAAAAACAAATAAAACATTTTGCATGCATGCATACATGATAAAATAGAACTAACACGTCCCATAAATAAATAAACACAAAAATCAATTATCAATTTTTCAACTGCAGTTATATGAATTTTTTATTTGTAACCTTTCTTGAATATTTTTTGCATAATATTGTATGCCAAGCCCCCGTATTATTCAATTGCTGAATAACTTTACATGAAATTTGCTTTATCATTGTATGGATAATTTGATTGGCTGAATATAACGTCATCACAAACGTTCCGTGCTCTGAAGTCGTGACATTGCGCTTGTAAATTCTTTTCTTATTGGACACGGAAAGCAGTTTTGAAACAGAGACATGCTTGAAATGCAAGTCATTGCCTGAAACAATAATTGAATTCATTTACAGATACAGTCGCAGCTGTGACATGGAAAACTAGCCTTGGAGTCAGGATGATTATATTTCTTTGCATGCAAGTTTAGTTCAAATCACCACTGATAGAAGAAGCGTAGTTGACACCGCCTCTTTTCACTATCTGGAAAGAAGTGTGAGAGTTTCTTCTGGTCCCAGTGTGGCAACTTTGAAAGTTGAGTCTAGATGACTTCCAAGGCGTTTGGTATAGACGTCTCTTTCAACAACTGATCTAAAATTTCGATTACGCTGCCATCTTTGAAAGTTGAGCATGTTGAGCGTCGGGAAACAAACATCGGGAGCAACGACTAAGAATTCAACTTGTTTATCAATTTCCTAACGATCTTATATCAAGCATACATGCACTGCCTAATCCCATGTGTTTTATATTTGATATTTGCTTCTTATTGTCAAACCTTGTTTATTAGGTTTGGAGTTTGTCTAATTTAAAAGCTATACTCTGAACCTGATCAAGAATATATACGAAGAAGATTCTACTGGAGTTCTTGATGCTTTTTCAATTTTCTTCATATTTTCGCTCGATTATTTTTTTAATCCGCTTCTCAATATATGGAAGAGAATGCTTCGCCTTCGCTCCAAACCTACGTGAGGAGATGATGATAGAAAGGGTTTAGTTCTAAAAGTTTTTCAACGAATTTTAGTTCTAAAAACTAAAAAATTAGCAAACAATTCTTATCTGTACCAGTATTAACATTTCATTTCCCTGACTCCAAAAAAAATTTAAGTTTTGGGTGGTCTAGTGTATTAAGCCTTTAACATTTTTTTTGTGACGTCATAAATTAGAAAAGTCAAGTTTATTTTGTAACATTTAACTCCAGGTAACTCGAACAACGTATAACCTGAACTTTCATTATCTCGAACCATTTTCTTTGGTCCCTTGAACTTTCGTTAATACTTTTTTATTTAAAAACTCTGGTCAACTCGAACCTCTGATAACTCGAGAAATTTAACCATAGCAACAAGCTGATAAATACATACCGCATTTGATGTTTCGTGTGTTCACAGCCCAACCTTTTATTTGCGGACATGCAGGCAAAGTATGGCTTAAGAAAAAATTAAGCGAACTTTTTTAGAGGAGTAACATTTTTGTTTTTATCTGGTTTTCAAAAATAATGTTTTTTAAGCCTGCAGAACATTCTGCACATTTAGACAGCTCCATAAAACTATACAAAATAAAAAATTGTCAAGAAGTAAATTCTTATGATGCAGTAGCTAAAGTATTATTTTCCACAATAGCGATTTTTTTCTTTGGTACACATTGATAACTTTCTACGTTAATTAACCTGCAATTAAAAAAGAAAATTAATTTCTTTCTATCGTTTAAAAAACATTCACGGACAAGCTTATATAATTCTGACCACAACAACGACTTCTACATGTTTTGATGTCAAGTCTCATCTTCAACTTGTTTGGAATCTATGAAAATCAAACTGTAGGTTAAATAGCCATTCCTGACGGTTTGAACTTTAAAATATTTTGCGCAACTCAAAAAAGCATGGTGGATAATAGTTTAGATCCATTCCTTCCGAATCGTTCTCTTCCGTACTTTTTTAAGAAAACGTTAATGTGTGAAAGGAATAACCACCATAGTTTTTTTTGGAAAGGGTGCGGGAGATCTTTCTTTGTGTTAAGAGCACGAAAGAAACTGTATTTGCTTAGAATTTTGTTGTTCTTCTTTTGTAGAAATAGCTACTATATAAAACTCAATAAAAACTCAATTAAGAATCAATCAAAAAATCAATAAAAATTTCTTCATCCTCCTCCCCTAAACCATTATTACGGAAATCAAACAGACAAAATGCCCCGGGAACGAGGTTGCTATTTCTTGTCGTGTCATTGTTAACATTTCTACTAATTTAAAAAATCAAATTTTTATAAATAAGATGGGTGATTGTTATCTCGTTCCAGGGTTTCACCACTGTCAAAAGAAATCCCTGGGAACGAGGTTAATCATGGATATGATTTTTAACAGTTTTCACTAATTTCAGTATCAACGAGCTAAATCCGCTACTCTAATTTACTAAATTTTACAACCGCAAAACGAATTTAAAACCGCAAAAATGTTTACAACCGCAAAAAGAATTTTTTATTATTTTAAGAATATAGATTGCACCAAAAGAAGTTATTGAAATGTTTTTTACAAGTTGTTGCAAAATGGTCGAGATAGAGAAAATTCTCATGTAAAATTTTGTATTAACATGTTCTCCTTCGATCTAAATATACAACACCCTCAAACTGCAGACCCTGGGGACGAAGTTGTTCTATACAAATCTCAGTAATGTATGGCGCGAATATAAATGTTTCATTTGTGGAGTGTTCAACTATTTTCCCAATATTTTTCTCGTGGAAGTGAAATGAGAAAATTTTTAATCGCTGCTCGTATGATAAAAGCAAACTTTGTGGACAATTAAAACCGACATAGAAGTCAGCATGACGCAAAACGTTGCGAATGACGAAAATAATGTAAATCACGTTTACCAATTTCAATTGATTGAAATTCTTAAACTTCTATCAGTGACACAATAGCATTTCTAATTCGACCAACCGCACAAATTGTCACTAAAAGTCTAAAATTAACTGGATGTACAATTAATGAGCATTTTTTTCTTTTTTTATTAGATTTAAATACTGTTCAAATAATGGTGATAACGCAAAGAAAAAAATATGCATTTTTTAAAGTAAAGCATATTTCGGACATATCTTACCCCTAAACCAATCAAAGTTGCTACCGTATGTCTGTCTGTCTGTGAGCCAAAATGATAATTGGGAGGAGCAAGGTGCCCCCATTGATTTTTCCACAAGCTAAGGTCTAGTTAGTACACTTTTAGCAAATAAAGGAAAGTTTAGTATCACACAATGTGTTAGGATTATTTTTTAAAAACAGAGCCTTTTGCGTTTGAAATCAAACGATAATCCCTTCTTTTGTGAGACTGTGTGATCATATGTTTTTTGCAGCTGTGTTAAGAAACATGTAATTAACCAGATACAATCTAATTGCGGAAAATCAATATTCAGAATGACGATGCAATAAATTTTAGCATGATAATGATCATCGCAAGCTGTGATGTAAAATTGAACTGTTACATGGTCTGACAAAAAATAACACCAGTTTCAGCCGAATAAAAAGCAGCCATTTTAACTTACTCAAATCTTATCCTAGAGAATCTTATCGTAAATATTACCAAAAGAAAAACCAATAGCGGTCGACGTAGGGTCCATATAATATTTTTGTGGATTTAAGTTTTGATTTCTCAGAGAAATGTACTTGAGATGTCTAAGCTTGCCGCAAGGCCCTGCTCTATGTCATTAAACTACACAGTAAGTCCTGGAAAGATGGTTTTCTTGTAAGCGAGTGGCTGTTTATTTATGTACGGCAGCTAACGTATAATGCAGTGGACTCTCTCAAGAAACCAAAAAAATTGTTGGAGATAGTTCGAGATAGAGATAGAGAAAATTCTCATTCACGTTCAAATGCTCAGAAGAATATTTATAAAATATTATACATTTGATAAATCTGTAATTTCTCTTTGCCTGAGAGATTTCAGTCTCTCGTTTTCACATAGCCGTTAATTCTTTTCATCTGACCACCTTCGTATCTAAACATGGCAGTATCTTTCAACACATCTAAAGCAGATTCAATTTCTGACCTTGATGGCTTTACCACAACAAATATTTCTTTGATTGATTGACACCTCGTCATCGCTCTCTTTCTCTCCGTCGTTTTCTTACCCATTCCTTATTTCGAGATAAAGAGATGAAAATAGCTTAGCGCGTATAGAAAGTCCAGAGCACCTAACTGTATCTAAGATATTTAGAGGGCTGGAATCAAATAAGGGATTTTACATAAATTGTAATATCGATAGAAGAACAGAAAATATTAACTCCTCCTCCATACGAAAAATAACAAGACATTTGTGAAAGTAATTTAGCATATGTGTTTCTCAGTTTGTATGTCATTAGCGTGGGTTGTCTGAGAAAGGTTTGCAATTAGAAGCAGTTTGAAATATAATTATTCCACAAACTAACAAGATTAATTATTCTTTTTCCAAAACAAGAAACGTCAAAAGAAAAATTATTTGAAAGGTATTTTTACTAAAGCTCCGAAACTGAAATTTTTGGAATAAATTGCCTTGCTGACTTCAGCCCCAAGTTCACGAATATAATGAACATATTCACTGTGAATGTTATTGAAAAGGGAACTTTGACAAGATAAACAAGCTTATATCGAAAGTGTTGCCATGACTACTTGTGGGACTATTCTCTATTTCGTGCAAAATTGTGAATTGTTTTTTTCTTCAAATCTAACTGTGCATGCGTAGATGCATAGGTATGGAAGATATCGAAGTGCCACAGCTTCTAAATAAAGTGTTTCAGATCTTATGATGATTTTTTCCTTCATTATCGCTCTATTACATGCCGCATTAGTTTAGTATCAAATTTGGACAAAGTTAACGAAATTTTTGCTAAATTTTTATTATGTTGCTGGCAAAAGCTGCATGTAATTAATAATGACTTCAGAAAAAGTGTGGAAATTTGGCGATGTTGTTTTTATAGCTAAACTTGAATCCGCCCCTTGAAACGCCTTTTAAAACGCCATTTAGAGTGGTTGTTTTGAGGCAGTTAAGAAAACTAAAAATAACGACAGGATGTCAGAGGTCAAATTTTAAATAACTATACTTCCTAATATGGACATGACTTCAAAATATGTTATGTCTCATGATTAGCTTGTGCAAGATGACATTGCAGAAAAGATGTCAATAGGCCAATTTCATTCCTCAATTTTCCAAAGAAAAAATTCTCTAGTGTTTTCATCGGATAAAAAGCTAGTATATCGTATCGTATCGAGTTTCGGGTGCATCTACTGAATATTGTTTCGACATCACGTAGGTGTTAGGACGAAATTGTCAACGTTGCCATTAAAAGAAAAATGTTGAAAACTTAGTTGTTGTAAACATTGAAAATCAAAAGTTAAAACAATCTTCACATTGTCTTGCTGACACAAACTGGACTTGATGATCCAAAATTTTAACTCTGTGCTTCTGCGTGTACTTGTTGTGGAGCTGGTTTCATGTGACGTGACATTGACGTCATATTATTTCAACGGCATTTTCGTCCATCGTATTTGATAGGATGCTGAAACCATCCTACAATGTCATTCTTTTAGATGTCATCACGTCATCGTGTCATCATGCCATCATTACTTGTGATGATTACAAAAATCAGCAGCGGAAATTAGTTATATAACTTCAATTATAATGTTATGAGTTTTTATTACAATTCTGCTTCGATTATATTGTTGTTTCGCAATAAAAATAATAAAGCCCCATTCAGTAATGTTAAGTCTTAAAAGACTTACTAAGTTTAGAATTTATTTGAATTATTTATTTATTTGTTTGTTTGTTTGTTTTTTGTTTGTTTGTTTGTTTGTTTGTTTGTTTGTTTGTTTGTTTGTTTGTTTGTTTGTTTGTTTGTTTGTTTGTTTGTTTGTTTGTTTGTTTGTTTGTTTGTTTGTTTGTTTGTTTGTTTGTTTGTTTGTTTGTTTGTTTGTTTGTTTGTTTGTTTGTTTGTTTGTTTGTTTGTTTGTTTATCATTTATTTTATTTACTTATCATTTATTTGGCTTCCATTAGATACAAATGGTTCTTCTGCCTAAACTAAAAATGTATATAAAAATATAATAAGCAATCCGTAAAATTTATTTAATAAATATTAAAAATAATCATAAGTAAAACCGCTGCAGACACAATGACAGACTCCCATTTCAGTTGCCATTCTTCAACCTACTGGTATGTAAGTTGCAGACCGATCTAACGTATTTCAAGTTTCTTAAACTTTTATAGGGTGTAATTATTCGGGACTAAGAAAAGATGTGACTTGAGAGGTGGTGAACTGTTGAGATTAAAGTAATAGTGGGGAAAGTCTTCTTCCACGTAAACTTCTTTTGAATGTTATGCTACGAAAAGAGCGTAAATATGGTAAAAAAATCCGAAACATATTTTGTCTAACGACAAAAGTATTTCCAATTGCAAGTAGGAAGACATTACGATCTTACAAAATACAGAAGTCTGTAGCAACAGAAACTCCAGCTCACACATTGCTCACAGTTTTATGCTGTTCTAAGTAAAACTTCATATAGTTTCTACTGTCAATAAATTTGTCACAGAATTTCAGTAGATCTAAATCATATATATCTTTTAATAAAAATCGGTGATATAGCAGTCTAAAATCATGGTGTGTGTGTGTTAAATAAAAATTATTTTTTAGAAGAAAATTTATTTTGGGAAAGTGAGATGAACGTGGGACAGACAACAAAAATCTTATCATACCAACAACCAAAAATTTGATTCGGATGTGTTAATTCAAGTGTTACAGTGGTTTAGCAATTTTCAGATAATTTAGCTAAGCCTAAAATATGCTGGCTAAACGTGACATAACGAACACATTCAAATTCGAACAGTAGAAATAATTTGCAAAAATTTAACCACTGGTTTTTCAAGTCTAGCGCATTTGATTTATAAGTATAACGTATTATTAGGTATTCTTCTGATTAATTGTCGCGTTATCAGTCGATTAAATCTATCGAATAATCACAAATTGTTTTAATAATACGAAATAGTATGTTTACTATGCCAGTGTCTAAGGGAGGGACACCGTAAATGTAGCGTATTGTACCTTCAACTAACTGTAAGGGAGCATTGATACATTGTATAAATTATAAAAGAGGGAGGTAAAGAACAATCCACAGCACAGCTTAAGAGTGGACAGTTTATATTGTTTACTTGCTATGCAACACTTAACATCAGACATCATAAGCCAAGTGTATTGTACCTTCAGCTAGCTGTAAGGGAGCATTGATACATTGTATAAATTATAAAAGGGGAGGTAAAGAACAATCCACAGCACAGCTTAAGAGTGGACAGTTTATATTGTTTACTTGCTATGCCACACTTAACATCAGACATCACAAGTTAAGTGTATTGTACCTTCAGCTAGCTTACACAAAGACCGGCATCTGTTTCTCTTACGTTCAATTTGATGAACTTGCAGTTAGAACCGGCGTCGCACGTCAGGTGGAGCGCTTAGTTCAGGTACACTTTACACCGCTCATCTGTTAAATCATCCAAACAACAATCTCCCGCAATAGCGTTTCAAATAAAAACATTTGGTACAGTTTATCACCCCAATCCAGAAAAAACAGTCACCCTATATTTCCTAAATTGTAATATCGATAGAAGAACGGAAAATATTAACTATTTATAATTGACTGGAATCTCCATTACAACATTCAAATACAACAGTGAAAATAATTTAGCATATGTGTTTCTCAGTTTGTATGTCATTAGCGTGGGTTGTTTGAAAAAAAGTTTGCGATGTAATTTAAAAGCAGTTTGAAATGTAATTATTCCACAAACTAACAAGATTAATTATTCTTTAAAAAAAAACATTATGAAAAGAGCTGTGTCTAAAATTGAGGAGGAACACCAAATGTTACGTGTTGCTCTTCTGATAGAACGTTATCGTGTTGTACAGATTGAGTTCGATTAAAAAAATAAGCTGTAACCTATTTCTTTTCAGCAACTTCGATTCCATAGGAAGATAATTTGGAAACGATTTTGATTGACTTAACATGTCGAAAACTTTTGTTAAATCCATAAATACTGCTCCAACTACCTTTCCTTCGTCAATTAAATAATAGAAGAAAGATCGCCTTCTCGCAGTAAAGAAGTTGAAAGAAATTTGATGTCGCTTTTAGAATTCTAAGAACAATTTTTATTACCTCTTAGAAGTAAAGGGTGTCCCTACCACTGCAGGACAAAAAGTATAAAAGTTATTTGTTGCACAAATGTCATAATCAATTACATGTATTATCTGGAATCACAATTTATCTCAGTTCGTTTTGTTTGCAGCCTCCACATTTAATATAAAAAATTAATATTTACTCAAAACATAGAGATATACTCAAAATAATATTTATTCAAATTTAAAATTTAATCATTCTCTCAATCAAGCATAAGTAAAACATATTACGAATTAATGGTGGACATCCTTTATGTTAAACGAATTTAATTTTTTAGATAATGTTAAAAAAGTATTATATGAACTTAAAATAACGCACTAAGCTACTTGTCACGCTTCACATCTAGATCTTTTAATGTGGAAGACATGTATCAAATGTATCCGATGTATCAACAGTACCATCAACCTTACCAACAGGTGATATATACCCAACCAACAGCCACTGTGTATTATGTTCCACAACAGTCATACCAAAGACAAACGTCTAATGGTATATTAACTGGTTGCTTGTATGGTACAGTAGCAGCACTGTTGTGTTGTTGCTTGTGTGATACCATGGATCATGTGTATCATGATTTTTAACGACTTGTGATTTTAAAAGTGTTTTTGTATGTTGAGTTAGCTGAGTTTGTTTTGAAATGATACATTATGGGCTAAAAATTATGTTAATTAGTCGAAATAGCCAATAACAAATAATTGGCATCCAAATTGGCACCAGCACATTGTAAACGCAGCTTACGCTTTTCAAACACCAAATATTTTGGTAACTTGAAGTTATTTATGTTCAATGACTGCATAAAATTGATTTATTGTAAATGAAAATTTGTTGCTAAAGAGAAGCATTTCGTGCAGTGTTATTTTCTCTCGCGTGTTATGAATTTTCAAGGTATGGAAATTAGTTTCAATGGGGCATTGTGTATTTGAACTTCCATTCTTTAATGATTCTGTGTATATTTTTGCTATATCTTTAATTTTTCGTGTAAATTGTAAATATAACCTTGCCTTACCATGTTGTCAAGGTAACTTGATATGATGTTAACGAAGTGGCTTGTGTCTTACATTTGTTACTGTATTTTGTATTAAATTGATATTATTTCTAATAAGAACATAGAAAATAAAAGCACAACCCTTTTCTACGAAAACTAATTCACAAAAGCAAGACGATAACGTAACCGATACCTTTTCGCAGACGACAAAGAAAATTGTAAGAGATATAATCCACTTTGCAAAGTCACACACACACAAAAAGACACAGCGTATTATTATAAGCATGTCTTGACGATAGCTTCCTGGATGACGAAACAATTTCTTTATTTTTTCCCAAATATAGGAGTAACCGAATTATAGGGTTTACTAATAGGTTGAACACCCGGTGGAGTGCACATGTACAGGTAAACCGTTCCACAATGCCAAGGAAGTGATTGCTAAAATAAAAATTAGAGGTAATAACTTGTAAACGACGAAAATGAAATTGTGAAACCATCTTTGATAGCTGAAGAATATACCAATTTCTTTACTAAAGAAGGGCCAACCTTGGCATCAAAAATAGGTCACAGTGCAAAATCCTTTAAATCGTATTTGTTATATCATGATAATGAAATGGAGAAAAATGAGGAGGATGAGAAGTGAGGAGGAACTAGAGGCTGCACTTCATTTTTTGCAAATCAACAAAAGTCCTGGTTTTGATCAAATCAGCGGTAATGTCTTAAAGGGCTGTTTCAACGAACTAAAATCTCCACTACTGCATATATTTAATTCATCCTAATTACAGGCATTGTTCCTAAAAAGTTAAAAATAGCTAGAGTTGTCCCAGTCTTTAAAGCAGGAGATGTTTATAAAGTATCTAATTACAGACCAATTTCAGTACTCCCCTGCTTCTCGAAGATTTTAAAAAGAATTATGTACAACAGAGTTTATTCTTTCTTGAACAATAACAAAATTTTGCATTATAAGCAATTTGGATTTCAAGCAGGTCATTCAACTGAACACGCAATCATTCAGTTCAGTCAAGAGATATTTCAAGCCTTTGATGAGAATAAATGTACAATTGTGGTCTTTATTGATTTCAGCAAGACATTCGATACAGTCAACCACCAGTCACGCTTTCTTTTTATTTAACATAACATTTAAAATGTTTATTTAAATTTTTAATTGTTAATTTTTATTTGACAGCTCTTTTAATGACGGCTATGTGAGGGGAAGATGATAAGACTGCATTGTCTTATACTTACTCCTGCCATTTTATTCAATGTACCTGTAACATACATAGCTATATATATCCCACTGTAAGAATTTATGCTTATACTTGTGTGTAAGTAGAACTTTTATTTGTAATTTTAAAATAGTTGTAGCTATGTCATTTTTTCTTTTTTTTTTGGGGGGGAGGGGGGGAAACGATAAGAACTTAGTAAAGGTTTACGTCACACAAAAAATAGGGGGCCCTTGTGCAGCCCCGTTCTAGCGAGAACAGTAAAGTAACTCTGTATTAAATAAACCTGAACATTTGTCGCAAATCCAGTGGAGCGCTTACAACGATGCCGCATTTCTCGCGTACCGTCAAAAAGTAACCCGCAAATTCGAGTAAACTAAAAACACAGATAAAACAAAGTAGTTCTTCTTCAATATGACTTACACGCATTATACTTGCCCGTCATGATCGGGGTGAATCATTCTCTGTTGAGAATGAAATACGGATGTGCTATGATAAATATTCGCCGATAGATAAAAACCTGATGATAAATATTCGCCGATAGATAAAAACCTGTTACCAACTAATTACCAAGTATTTTTTATTTTATGTGAAAAAATTATGTCATAAAATCATGTTTGTAGTTAAAAGCCTAAATTGATTATGCATACATATTTATATTAAAGCGGTATAAAATATCTTAAATACACCCCTCCCCCTGGTTTCAAAAAGATTTATAAATTTATAAATTTATTTATTTATAAAGCGGAAAGATTAAAGGATTAAAGCTACCATCTTGAACAGAGAATCAAAATAAGATTAGAAAAGGCATTCAAAAATATTGGACTTTATCTCCACAAAATTCTGTTTGTGCTCACAAATCGAATATCTAAAAACTGGAAACATAAGGGGTGGAAACATGAAACTTCCGAAAAGACCGAATGCTTCTATATGGTGGAACATGAAGCAAAAAAGAAGAAGCAAACTTAGAATTAGATTTAAGGACAAACAATTCTCTCCAACCCTTCTTCATATTTATTAGATGATAGTGTAGTGTGCTATTTTCAATAATGGAAGCTGGTTATGGATGATTTCTTTCTCAGCAATGCATTGGCTGTAACTGTTGGTGAGAGATTCCACTTTATGATTTCATGTACGTTCTTATGAAAGTCGGGGATTTTACGGAGCTTTAAAACTAAATTAACAGCCGAAATCTTCATTCAAAACATAGTTCGCATGGATAAAGGCCGAAAATTGTCCGAAAATCCGTTTTTTCCGATTATAACCAGAAAAAATCGGGTACTCGGATTAATCACGTGACCGAAATATAATTGTAAGCTTCAAGTCCTAAGGGTAATCCGAACGAAAGTTATTATATTTACCTGATTATAAGGGTTTCATAGAGAATTTTAGGGGTAGTTTCCAGTAATAGCCAATATCTAAAGCATGCAGCATAGCAAAAATGTGCTTTCTTTTAAAAAAAGGCAGGGGAGGAATCCTGGACAATTTAAATTTAACCCTGCCTTGCCATTAGTCAGCCAAATTTCAAGATATTACATTACAAACCAAGACGAAATAAACTGTCATTACATAGAAAGGGATGGATGTCTGAACTGAAAACATGCCCTAATTGTTTATTTGTTGAATTGAAATATTGACGGAGATTTAAGGAAAATACAGTATTATTTTATCAGAGTTGAATTTCAACAAGATCCACAAGCTACATAAACTATCTCGCTTTAAAAAGGTGCAACTAAAACACATTCACAATAGTGACGCCCCCTTAATGGGAAGAATAGCGATATTTTTTAAAAAATAATTTTTTGAGAAAACGATTTTAAAAAAGTACGTTTTTTTATAAGAACATCAAAATTCTACCCGGGCTGGTAATTATTCTTATTTCTCTATTTTTTTATTTCTCTCTATTTTTCTAAACAATAGGCGTATTGTTTATAACCTGAAATACCATCAAACAAACCGAATTCTTATAAAAAGCGTGATACATTATAACCAAAGTAAATACAGTGGTGGTTATCTGGACGATTGTGAAGGGTTGCTAAAAAAAGCGAGGAGAACGATGCGCTTGGGTAGGGAAGCTTTGAAAAAAGTGAGAATAGTGTACACCTACATGCTTTTTCTTTTCAAAGAATATGCTTTATAAGAATGTCAGAATGGAATTTTGTATCAAGAACAATAGGTCTATTGTTTAAACAATAGAAAAATAAAAATAATGACTAGCCTGGTTAGAATTTTTATATTCTTATACAAAAGTCGTGTAATTAAATATAAACAGCGAGTTGATGTTCTCACGTTGTCTGGTATAAAAATGGGAAGCTGGGAATGAACTGGGCGTTGTTTTCAGTTTTTTAAAGAAAAAAATTAACAATTTCTGCCTCTGCGCTCGCAAAGTGAATCTACATGCGAAAGAATTGTCTGCTGTCAGACACCGCGAGCATTAATCAACGAAAAAATAAATCCATGTTGTCAAGGCATATTTTTTTACAATTAGTTAAAAAACCGAAGTAACGTTAATGTATACGTTCTGAAACTTGTATTACATTACAAAAATGTTTGCACCACAAGCAATAATACTTATTTGATTCATACGTTTTAAAATAAGTTCTGCATATAGATTTAACTGTCTTCACGCCAGTCAAAGATCGTTGTTTCATTACTTTGTTATTGTTACACAAAAAATCCCAAGTTACGTCCTTATAAATTTTGGAATTTTACTGCTGAGATAGGCGAATACGCAAACACTTAGAATGCTTTCCAATAGCATACTTTTTATTAAAAAAAATTGCGTGGGTTTTGCTTTGCTCATAAATTAACAAACGGAGGAAAATTCCTTGAATCTACCCCCCCCCCCCCTTCCTCACACTTGTCAAAAGCGTATTTTTAATCTTTCTCCATCATACGTCTTTTCTCTTGGAAGTTTTCGGTGTTGTGATTAAGAAGTTATACTATGACGATCAAAATTATTTTGCTCCAATAAATGCAGTATACATAAGAAGTGGTAAAAAATAATGTTTCGTATCGATACACCAGCCCAAAAGAGCAGAGACTGAAAAAGACAAAAGTTAGCAATACTTCGGAAGTAATCTGAAAGCGTTCCGGAGACAAAAATAAGTAATGATGGCACAAATATAATAAAAATGTTTAGTTCCAATCAAATGTTAGCTTTTTTGTATGCACAGAGATGGGAATGTTAACAAAGGAGCAGTACTTAGTTTTATAAAAGCAAAAAGCAAATACTTAGCGTTCTTATTCACTCGCACTGCAAAACACAACGCATCACTGTGTAACAACAAACGTCGATAGCGCGCTGTTTTTTAGGCTACAAGCATATTTAAAGGGGAGGAGGTGGGAGTGGTCATTGAAAGGAGATGCTTAATCGAGAATTTATGTTAAATTAGCCAGGAGACTCGGCTCTATTCTTCTTTCTTATTCCTGCTTCTTATAAAAAAATAAAATTTATAATATCCAACAAAATTGGATCAGGCCAGTATCGTGTCCGAGCGTAACATGGGGCATGGACACGTGTCATCGATAAGCGATGATATCTGACTCATCATCTCCGTAAAACCTAGAAGGTCATTCCAAAGATTTGTGGTGCGGCTAAACATGGTTGTCCAAAACAATATATTTCTACTTGTGGTTAGGTTAATTGCGCATCGAAGCGTGATAAGTATAACGCGCTTTTATAATGATAGCGCTATTTGCAATAATAACTAAAACTAACACTAACTTAAAACTAAACGAGACTAAACAATTATTTTGGGAATACACACCTAAACTATACAATCCTTTTGTTTTTCTCTTTTTTTTGTGCTGATATAGTTAGCTCCCGGTAACTCGAACACCGGATAACTCGAACTTTATTTTATCTCGAACCATATTCTCTTGGTTCCCTTAAACTTTCGTTGGTCTACGCTTTTGTTCATATTTGAAAATTGACGAAGAAACTGCCTTTGTATCAATATTTCTGTTTGAGATTGCAGGTATAATAGGGTTAAAATGGCCTTTAAAACTTTCCCAATAATTACGTGATAAAATAAAGTGATTTCACTAGCTGTGAATTTTATTGTATGCTAATTTAAATTTACCGTGACCGGTTCTTTGTTATAAATTTTAATTGATTATTTGTGCCTTTTTAATGAAATTGACAACAAATCATTTTATGATAAGAAGCATAGATTACATTTTAATTTCAAAAAAATTCTTGAATTTTGCTAACAAGTTGTGGTGAGTATTATAAGGCTAAACTTGTCTGAGAGGGCTATGTCAGAGGCTGGCCATCGTACAGAGCTTTTTTATAAGATTTCCTGCCTGAGAAGTCCCTAGAGTGGTCGCGTGTCATACAGGTTGATTGTAATTGATGTTATGGAGAATGGTTATAGTAACTAAATCTTAAAATTAACGTAAATTGTTTAAAACGCCAAACTAAATGACCAAAAACATTTTTATGGCAAAACTGCTAAATACCTTAATTAAAGCTAGTCCAAAATTTTAATAACGAATCAAGATCTCTCAACGAATCAAGATCTCTCAAAGAATCAAGATCTCTCAACGAATCAAGATCTCTCAACGATGGTGGATAAGCTTTAAATTAAATTAATTTTTTAGTTATTCAGACAGTTATGATACCCCTATTGATCTAAGAAGTAGCCGGAGCAAAAATGGTTTTGGTAAAGTTACCATTTGCAACTACAATCTTGGATAAAAATATTGAGAAGAAGGTAGTTTTTTCCTCATTTTTCAAATAAAATGACAAAAGTGTGAACCAGTCCGTGCTCTGCAGCCGGCAGGCTGCAAAGTCGCTACTTTAGCACACGAAAGGCCAGACAGACAGCGTTGAAAAGATGCTAGTCACATTCTCTAGCACGCCCGCATACCAAATTAATCCAACCTCATTCCCTGCGCCTGTTGTCTCTTTTCTTTAACTGGGACGGGAGAATTGCCGTCCCGATGTCAGAAAAGATACAAGATGCCCTGGGGACGAGGTTGCAAATTAATCCACTCCAGGGCCCATGAAGATGTGTGAATATAATATAGAAATAGTCTACGCAGTTACTTGTGGTGGCGAACTTCAAAATTAGAGGTCTTGTCTGAACATATTTTGACCAAGATTGTAGCTATATTACCATTCAGGTTTACGAAACATATGGTCTACACAAGAACTAAACTGAAGTTTCAAAAATCATTTAAACAGTATGAGAACTTGAATATTACACATGCAAAAATCTATACTGTAGTCGAATTTCGATCGCAGCTAATTTCTATTCGTTTTAGGAAGTGTTATTATATGGAGCCTCTGATTCACTGATCTGGTTCACTAAGATCATGCTTTTGTCTTGTAACCATAAAATGTGTTTGTGTGAGGAATGGGTTAGTTCACCTTGCAATGAACTCGCTCGCTTTTACACAAATATCGATTAGTTGGGATGAAATCCCCGTATATAATCATAATTTCGTAGAAAATGGAATTTTTGGATATTTTAGTAGTTTTAGCGATGTAATGGCAAAGATGCTGAGGTCAGCATTAAATGTATGCTAATATATTCCATATGTTTCATAATCGAATACCGTTTGTTTGTTTGTTTGTTTGTTTGTTTGTTTGTTTGTTTGTTTGTAAATTTATTTATAGTCGGTACATTATATACAAGTTCCGTGAAAAGAAAAAATATATACATAGCTCTATAAAGTAGTGCTAATCAAAACCGACTGAAATTAAAGTGCAAATAATTGAATGAGACAAAATATTTTAAAGTTTTATATATACAAAAAAGAGTAAAATTTAACTAAAAGCGTGTTTGTGACAATTTACATACCTCACAAAAACATTTACTTCCATAAATCCTTCCGTAAATCCTCGATTAAGCGCCGCGGCGCTTATTCAAAACTCGACTTTTTTGGTGCAGCGCTTATTCGAGGGCGGCGCTTATTCGAGGGCGGCGCTTATTTAAAAACTAAAGATTTCATTTCATGAACTGATAAAGAAGAAAACTAAATATAGTCATTTTGAAATTGATAAAATATCTTTTCACATGAAAAAATGGCCAAGAATTGGTCCACTATAAAATATAACGTTTTAGTCTTATTGAACCCCTTTATCAATTAATGCATCGAATAAGCGCCGCATTTACAGTCTAAGGTGCGGCGCTTATTCGAGGGCGGCGCTTATTCAAAAAGGAGCCTAAAAAGTGCGGCGCTTATTCGAGGGCGGCGCTTATTCGAGGGCGGCGCTTATTCGAGGGCGGCGCTTATTCGAGGATTTACTAGTTTAAAGGTTCAATCTACACTTCGTCGCAATGTTGAAATCGCTCCATTTATACAATACAAGAAAGAAATCACGATGTTGCAAAGATCCAGTTACAAAAAACCAAGGGAGGAAGAGCTGCAACATTGTTAGTTTATTATATAACTAGTCGATAAGGCCCGTGGAAAAATCCACTTAGGCAAAAGACCAATGAAAAATAGGTTGCTTTAGATGTTTTGCTGACGTCTGCAGTGCATATAAAAAAAAATGTTCTTAAAATCTTACACCAAATGTCAAATGTCAAATCGCATTAAATCCTCCACACAAATCTTACACAATATAAAATAGAACAGCTTGCAAGGTGCAAAATCATGTTGATAAAAAGTTACAACAACGACACTCACAACATCAACACTCACAACACCCACAAAACCGACAGTAAGAACACCGACAGTTACAACACCGACAGTCACAACACGGATAATAACAATGTTAGAAATAACGCATCTCAAATATGTACATCTTATAAGTGATTATGTTCAAAACCCTCAGTATTTTATTCTGAAATGTCAAAAAGGAGGCGCATGCAAGAGTTAGCACAAATCAACAAAAATAAGTTCTTTACACATTTTAAATATTGTCTTTCCCTTAAAAGCTTATACAAAAATATGAAAAAGCCATAGTTTGGAAAATATCAAATTTAAATCTAGAAAAATCAGTCATTTCGGTTGCATACCATCCTCTCCTGCAAAAATTTACACAAAATGTAAAAATCAACCAGTAAAGAACAGAAAAATTTTGCTTTTTTAGTATGATGATCCATACTGCCCTTTACCAACAATTTTAAACCTAAATGTCAAAAAATCAATAAGCAAAGAATAAACTTGAATCAACAAACATTGTATACGGTTCATAAACAAAAGTTTACACAAAATGTAAAACAGATCGGTTTTTGAGAAATACATCTAAATCAACAAAAATAAGTTCATTCAGCATGTCGTAATCAAAATTTAAAAAAATCAGTCATTTCAGTGCATATATACAGTCCTCGCGTTTAGATTACAAAATATAAAAAACAAAAACAGTTTCAGTCAGAACATTAAGTAATTTTTTCATCATCAGGAAACACTTATCGCTACAAAATTTTGTAAAATTCTCAAGAAAAACGAAAACGTTAAACCATGGAATTTTCTTCCAGCAAAAATTACATCACATACAGTTAGTTCTCCCAAACAATAGTTTATAATACGAAATATAAAGACAAAGTTGTTTATATAGTCTGAAGATGTACTTAATGTACGAAAAGCTTAACAAATAAATACTTTTTAACTTTCAAACTCGTTTTATTTTTTTCTTAATTAGTAAACGATTAATTAGTAAACGATGGCTGTTATTTTTACCGATAAAGACATCAGCCTTACAACAGCTTACAGTGAAGTCTGATTCTACAAAGATTTGTTCTTTCAGTATATATATTGCATGTGGTCTATTTCCAAAAAGATTACACAAAATTTCAAAAAACAGCACTTTGCAACACGAACAATATGAACTGACAAATTTTTATAAAAAACGCGGTAAAACATAAAACTTCAAGAATTTGAAGCTCCAATGGATTTTTTTTGAGAATGCGATTCTCCTTGACAATTTTAAGTGTGCTACATATAAAAACGGAACGTCTAATTTTCTCAATTCCAATTCACTTGAAACTCTAGCATTAATTTTGTACTTCTGACTTTACTTTACTACTTCTAGCTCCACTCTTCACTTCCGAAGTAACTTATTGTGGCTTCCAACTTCACTTTTCTACTTCTACTTCTTCACTTGGTCTCTTTTTTCTTTTTTATATATGCTTTTTTGAACTACTTTACTTTTTGCACTTTTTTGAAGACGAAGGGACCGTTCTTTTGTTGTTGTTTTGTGTGTCGATGTTAGCCCCGTTCCAAATTATATGCTTTTTTAATCCACTCCACTTCTTCACTTTGACTTTCCTTGCTCTTAATATCTGCATTTTTTTATGACTAAGGGATCGTCGAAAATAAGACATTTTTTATCCGCTTCTTTACTTCGCATTTTGTCGAGAACTTTGTCGAGATATTTTTATGTTTGTTTGTTTTTACGCCAAGGAAACTTTCTATTCGAATGCCGTCCCGTTCGAACGTACGTATTTGAGCGAATCATACTGCTTATTTTCTATCACGTGGTTTCTAACGGTTGCGAGACAAATGTAAACAAAACAAAAAAACTCGAAAAACTCGCGCATTCGGGTGGTAAAAAATATCGTCTTTGTAACAGTCACAGACAGACAGAACTGGCGTATTATTATATTAGATTTTCAAAAAATTTTGAAATTGGTGAATGGCATCAACTGACCAATAGTCTACCAAAAATTCCGCTTTTGCAGAATCACAGAGAGGAAGTAAACAGCCATTAAAATTTGATTGTTCCGCTTCACAACCTTTTTAACAGTACGGTGCTTTGGCGATCGAGTTCCAAGAAAGTTTGGGGAAAACTACTGCACGGACATTAGCATAAATTAGTACGGTTTAAAGATTTTTGGATGTAACAATTACTGTGATAATTAAACGTTTCAAATTACAAGTTCAAAGTTCATACAAAAGAGTGTAAATTATTGCTTGTGGCTACGATCTTCGAAAATTGATTCCGCACAAGAATATTTTGAACAGGGTTGAAGTTTTTTTTATGGAACTTCATTCCGTTATTTACTGGCCCAAATATAATTTTGGACGACAAACGTACGAGCAAAGGAAACTTCATAAGCTTCTTCCGGAACTTTGGTCAATCGAGTCTGATCGATGTTGGATCGTTACATTTAAATTAAGGATATGCGGTTAACAAAAATGAAAACCGCATCAAATGAGGATATGCGGTTAACAGAAATGAAAACCATATCAAATGAGGATATGCGGTTAACAGAAATGAAAACCGCATCAAATGATCAAACACAATACAAGAAACCACATTAAATTTAAGATAGAGAATTCATTTTTTTCCCCAATAATTTAAAAGAGCCCAGCCTTGTCATATTTACTTACTTACTTACATGCTTAAACAAGTCTAACATATCGCTTGTTTCAGAGGTTGAAGAATGCCAAGTCATTCGCAAACCACAAGAATAGCAACTTGTGGATGATTACGTCTAAACAAATCTTGTGCTCAGGCCCCTTTTTTTTTCACAGAAAAACGAGAGGTAGCCCTAGGAACAAGGTTGCATTTAATTTGATTTAGATCGAAGGATGTTTTAAAAGCTTACGCTCGATAAGTGCAAGCATAAAACGTCATATCGATGTTCACAAAATTCAAATATTATCACTTTCTGCCCACATGGTTGGACACATATCTGATGTGTTAATTTTCGGTATGATTGGGCGAAGAAGTTTCTACAACAGACAATTTTACATACCTCGTAAAATGCAAAAACGTATAGCGCTTTTGGCAAAGCTGAGTAATTATGTGGTTTTCGTCGTTATGATAAGGTCGGACGTAAAGATGCCCACAGCAAATGTCATTATCATAGCTACGAGTCAACTCATGCCATTTGGGAAAAATTGGTTGGGACAGCCCATTTATGTCTACTCCATAAAACACGCATTGATAACAGTGTTAAAAAACTGATGGCTAACATGCATAAATATATTTTGAAATAAATAACAGCTTACGCGTGTTTAAATAGCGTGCAAAAAAATTGAGAATTAAAAACCGAAAAGGAAATTGCTACCCGTTTGTAAGCAGTTGTGTGCTGATTTCAAGGAAGCAATCAATCAAAATGTATGCAGTATCACCATGAACCTACAGAAACGTATGATTCATTCATTTACAACATTTCGAGGATCCACACCTCAATTAGGAATAAAAAATTACGTTCTTTTTTCGGGAAATGTTTTAAATGATTAACTCCTGTGGAAGAATTTGTTTTTTTGTTACAGTGTAGGACTCCAAAAAAAATATCACGACTACAATCGTGTTTTGTGGCATCATTCTAAGATACAATGGAAGGAGGAAGATTCAATAAATATAAAAATCATTAGCTATATATCTAGTCTAATGTTGTCTGTCGGAAATAAAAAAAGAGTTACTTCAATTTTAAACTCAAATGGATGTAATTCTCGATCGTAAAATTACAATTGCTATACGTCAATGGAGAAAGAAAGGAAATTATTCATCCACAAATCAAACTATAATAAATAATGAAAAACTTTGTTCTCCAACAAAGTTAATTCAAACTAGCAAAATAAAAGTAAATGGAAGGAAATGTTAAAGACAGAACTCGTATGTTTGTACCTACATTTACGAACAACAACTTTTGATCAGTCCTTGGGACTTATTAGGACATGTTTATAACACTTATTGACGTTCTTTATCATTTCTGTGCAGTCATAAACGGAACGTGGAAAAAAAATTATAAGCGCTGTATAAGACTGATAATAAGAGGAAAAACCAGCCATATTTTTTGTGTTTATTTGATCGGATGATTTCTCAAATTCTGAACTGTTGTCCGGATAAAGCTTTACCAAGCGGTATTTAGTAGACAGAAATCATCTCTTCATATTCCCTGCTCATAAACAGGATCAGGAATAGGGCTTTTTGCCTGATATTTCCTGAATTTTGTTGCATCTAAGAAAGCATGTGGATAAGTGTTTGCAAATAAACTTTGATCTTTATCTATTCTCATGGATTCATTAGGGGGAACAACCTCTTTATTGTATTAATAATGAAAATAGAATCAGCGAATCTAAGAACATCAATCAAACAATCACACTGTCGTATCGAGAAGAAACATGACATGACAAATTATGTTAAAAATTCACACAACTGTAAATAGTGTTAAAAATGATTCCAGAATCAAATTTAAGATTCCAATATTTTTACAGAAATATGTCATTAAGGAAATATGCATCTATTCAATTTGGTTTTTAATGACTTGTTCGTGAAATTTCCAGACAGGTCATAAAATTTTAAATTGTTCCTTTGTAATTTTAAATTTGTTGTTTTTGTAGGTCTTAATTTTCCCTTTTCCTGAAATCGATTTTAATTTTTAAATTTGATTAAAGAAAAATTAATCTATTTGAGAATTGAAAAAACACTCAGGAATATTCTGGTTGCTTAGTCATCGGACGAGTACACGCGTGGTAATGACGTCACCAGTCGTCGATTGTTTGGTGGACTTATTTCTCTGCATAGTCGAAACCTCGCTTTTAGCGAGCACATATCCTTAGGTTCTTTTGCGTAATGTATATTTTTGCAATTAGGCTAACTTTCAACTTTACCCCAACCTATTGTTTGTTTGTTTTAACAATGGAAGACTATTTTAATATTTCTTCTAAATAATTTTTTATTGTCCCTAGCGACTTCAAGAACATCAAATCAAGTAACTAGACTGTTGTATCGAGAAGAAACATGCGCAATGAATAAAACTTGTTATATTTTTTATCCATGAGTTTAAAATAGAGTGGAGTTTTCCGAATATTCAAA
This sequence comes from Hydractinia echinata, assembly GCA_030067915.1. Taxonomy (NCBI): domain Eukaryota; kingdom Metazoa; phylum Cnidaria; class Hydrozoa; order Anthoathecata; family Hydractiniidae; genus Hydractinia; species Hydractinia echinata. The sequence continues at coordinate 368,193 of JASGCC010000146.1, read as the reverse complement.
CAGCATATTTCAATTAAATGACAATTTGATCTGATTCCTAAAAATTTGTAGGCAGGGGACACAATGTTTTTATCACCGGAAAATTGGAAAAATAAAGCGGGGGAAAATTACACTAACTCGTGAACAACTTTCCTGCCGTCACAAATACTGACCACGCTTTTGATTGGTTATTTTGATTGTTCTTTTTTACGTGATCATTATGGGTGAAATTACCCTTCGATATATTCAGCGTTAACAGTTACACTCACTGACACAAACAAATATAAATTCACGGAGAGTTTAAGAGGGTAAGAAGTGGCCAACTGGATTGGTGCTCATCGGTCGAATTTAATTTAGGGTTTGCCCTAAGAAATCAATTTGATACCTTTGTTTGCGTCTAAGCTTTCGTATGAGAGAAACTCAATTTTATATCCTCAAAGAAAGCTTAGTTTACGCTATTAAATTTGACGATAATCAGTAAAACATATTTCGTCTTATCATTTATTAAGAATAGAATCAAGTGTTTCGTTATCGTGTCGTTAGTGTGTGTAAGTGCGTCATGACAAATTAGTTTGGACATTCATCAAGTTAACTTAATTATCAATCCAGTTTTCAATCAGAAGAGGTCCCAATTATATTAGGTTGATATCTGAATTTTCAGAAACACAAAACTAATCATATGAAAAAAAAAATATTTTCATACTTTTTTTGAGACAAGAAAGTTTATCTTTAAAAAGACAATGATATCCTGTAGCTTAAATTTTCTTGTCTCGACTGTTCAAGTAACCTGTCTCGACTATCCAGGTAGTCTCGAATATTTAAACAGTCTCGACATTCGGAGCAGATGTGGTCGGTTGAACATGACAAAATTTATCTGCTGTGTTTAGAAGAAAATTTATTTGAAACGTAAGCATATTTTAACGACTTTGGAAAGATTAGTTTTTCACCACAGCTTACATAGCCACGAAAAATCTGTCTAAATTTAATTCATTTCGAACTTTTTCGCGCCTCCCTGTTTTCACACACAAGTAAATATATTTCCATCACATGGTGTCATTTTTAAATTTGTGTCAAAAAAAAGAGGATGTTTCTGTTTGTATACGTTTTAATTACATGGTAATTCCTTTTAGCCACAGGGAATCACCGTTGTCATAATGAGAATGTTAATTAACTTCCCGCATGAGACAACAATATGTTCAAAGATGAGATGCTTGTTAAGTATGACAGTGCAAGTTGTATTTGTTAACCAGACGTGTGTCAACGCAAGGAAGAGATGTCAAGATGTTGAAAATAATATTTAGTTTATTCATATTATGTATGTACAATTTTTTTTGGTTTTAAAATAAAGGTGTATATATATGCATGACCATATAGTTGTATGCTTCTTTTTATGTGTTTTTAAAAAGTTTAGTACCAAACACAGACATACGTGTTTATTAAAGTTTGATGTCAATTTATAAACTACTGCACCATACGAATTGCGAGGCTCTTTTGACGTTATAAAGATATTCGCTTAGTTACGTCTGTCATAGGAAAATAATAATAATAATAATTTTTTGCTAGCATCATAACAACTAAACATATTTAACATATCTACACAACTACATGGCTAATGAACTCTAGTCAAAAACTGTAACCACTTTGTTTTTATAAGAACATACAAAAACTAAAAAGCTTTAATCATATATCAGAAGACGACATACTGAGCAGTCTACAGAAGTCCTAATAACAAACGTTTAAGAATGTTTCAGGTTCAAAAGACAAATAAATGCTATTCTCACACACAAGCTTTAATAATCGCGAGAAGCGTCTAGTTTTTAAAGTTAATTCACACGTTTTTAATTAACCGACAGTTCTGAATTTAAAATGAGACATGTCTGTTATTTCAACTTGGCCTTGAGTATAAACAACCGCACAATAAATTGGTATTGGACTGTTTGTCTATCTGCGAACATAGTTTGTATTAAGGCTCAAAATTCACTATTACCTTAACGATGGCATTAGAAAAAGGTGAAAATTGGTTGAAAAAAGGTTAAAGGATATATTAGCCATTTGGTTTAACTTTTGTCTAATGTTTCCTCCTTGCAATTTTTATGTTTCTTAATTGCTGTTCTACTTCTGATGCAGTTATATAACTTAGTACATTAACCCGAGTGTGAGAGGAATTTGAAATAAGCTTTTTAGATTGTCTTGATCGTTTCACAACCCTTAGAAAGATGGACTGTTGGTGTTACTTGAATAAGGAAACATTGATAAGGAATTATCAGAAGGACAATAACTTTTTTTTTGTAAGATTCATTCAACAAATTAATCTGCTTGAACAAATGCTACTAGGAATATATTCACTTTAAACTTGTAATCTTCAACCTCCCTTCCAGTTAGTTAACTGCTAATTATTTATCTTCTTTCTCTTTCTCTTTCTCTTTTTTTATTTGTTTTTGTATTTTATTTGTTTAGATTGCGTCTACCTTCTTGGAAACGTCAACGCAAGTAGGTCAAATTTTTCTATTCTTTATTCCAGTGTCAGTGAAAGTGCGGTAGCTGGGTACGTGCTTTGATCAATTTTTATGTAAACGATAACAATGAGAATGGAGATATTCTTTTGCTAAAAAACATAATAACATGCTTAAACAGATATTCTTTCCAATCTATTTGTAAAAAAAATCACATATATAAAAAACAGAAACAAAACAATGAAACAAAATTATAAAAAGAACAAAAGAACATTGATTCTCACAATGTGAAAACATGGTGAGTAGACCTAAATTAACCGCCCACCGAATGGTTCACGTCATGTGGCAGTTACAGTTTTTGTTCTTCAGTAAGGTTTTTAATAACTTTTTATCTGTTTATAGTTACACCTTCAAATTGTGTGACTTTTCCTAACTTTTATTTAGCTTTATTCTGGAAAAACTTTATTTTTGGAATTATGCCGAAGTGTTGCCATGGCAACACTTTTTTTATGTTGAGTAAAATTCTGAAAAATTTTTTTTACTAAAAATTGTTTTTACATGTTTTTAAAAGCTTTATGTGACTTCTTACTTTATAGTGTTTAATTATTTTGTGTTTCTATTATTATTGTTACTAAATTCATCGCAATTATACAATCGCTAACAAAATTCAAAGTTAGTGCTTTTTTTTCCATATGTATCCAAATTTGATGACATCTTCACCAAAAATGCTGCGAAATCCAACAAATTGTTTATTAATACCTAGACAACACTTGTACTAAATTTCAAGTCCAACGGACAACAATTGTAGAAATTACACACCCCCCCCCCCAGCAGTGAGGAGCCCCTAAAAGGCCCAGCAGGAATAGGGTTAAGCTGTATTTTTGGTACAGTTTTATAACGTTTGATTACGTTAAGAATATAGCTAGAATTAAGATATTTTTATTGATAGCCTACAAGTTATAAAGATTTTAATGAAGAAAGGGTTATATACATTTTCGCCAATTTAAGTTCTTGATCTTATTTTTTTCTGTATTTATGACAGAGTTTTATATTTTTTAAAAGGAGATCCTAGATGTTACACGACAATGCGGAGTAACGATAGATGTAAAGGAAAATGGTACTTTTATCAGCATCCGACGCCTGGCGATTGCTACAATTCCAATCTTAATAGAGGTCGTTGTATAAATAATTCCTTCTCATCATACAAAGATTGTTTCTTAGACTGTGTTACAGGTACGTAGTCCTTTTTCTTTATCTGTTTATCTCTCATTACTTTGGTGGGCGAAAGGAGCAAGGAGGCATACTTTGGAGCTCCTAGGTTGTGCGTAAAATTAGAAAAGAAAAGGACTTTGGCAAAGATATGTTCCGCAGTAAGAAAGTTTCGTTTTCGGCGAAGAATAAACATTTTTAGCTAAAATTAGTCTCAGCTCATCAGCTTATAGTTTTGGACAAAAACAACACGCTGAAATTATGAAATAAACACAAACGAAATTTTACAATAGCGTATAAATTATTTTTCAGGCCAAACACCGTCCATTTTTTGTACAATACTATTTTTAACAAATGTCTACAATTTAATAGTATTTAACTGTTAAAAATTGGGATGTAAAAAAAAGTTGATTCACATTGTATTAAAATTGAAGGCAGATGTGAAATATTAACTATATAACAACTCATAAAAAAAGTATTCTAATAAACTGTTCATAATATGTAAATAAATTTTTGTCAGGTGAAGAGATATGTTTTAAAACTACAATAAAAATTATTTATCACCAATCAAAACAAATTAATTAACATGGTAATTAACGTTCCCTAAGAATGTGACGTTTTATAATAAATATAAGTTACTGAATTGATGATTTTACTCTATTAGATCACCCTCAACACGAAGACGATATTCTGCTTTACTTTACTATGTCTGGTTGGACGGCTGACATGCAGGTATGATTTAAATAGTTGGGTTTGAACTTCTGTCAAGTTATTGTCTTTGTTTTTAAAGCCAGCAGGTGTGATTTAGTGCTTTCTTCATGTCGATGGAAAGGGAGGATTTAAAAACCAAAGATCAGCATGATGGCGTAAAAATAAAATGTCATTGAGACAAAGAAGAGTTTTTATAACAACTAGCGTTGATACAAACGAAGAAAAACTTTAGGAATATCATTTACCGAATACAGTAAATGAATAATTATTTCTCCACATTTCCGTTATTTAACTATCCCCTTTTTTTGCACAGGTCCTGAAAAAGAATATTGCTGACATAATAAAAAACAAGTGTACTGAAGACACGTGTCCATTCCTTGAAAATACCACATCAATATACCACCATCCGAGACTCATGTAAGTTCTTTATACTTTACATTAAAACCTCCCCCCTGGTACGTATCCTTTTAGCGATTGGCAGGAATTTGATTAGCTAAAAGATTGAAATCATACCCCAAGACCCCGGTAGTTACTTAAGGGCAGCTTGTAGAATTGAATTTATTTCTTGTTTTATTTCAGGGCTTATAACGTCTACAGATCGATCAAGGCGGATGATGTGCACATCAAGAAGGACAAGATGTCACGCGGGACGCGTCACATCTTCTGGATTAAAATATATAAAACATTTGAACCCAATAAATCTATTAAATTCACATCTACTTTAGAAATTGTTTTACTAAATTCTGTGGATATATTAACCTCAAAAGACAAGGTCGAGACACAGACAAATAAAAAAATGGCCAGAAAACACGGTCCTGGTACCATCGGTTTTCCGGTGTTGGGTGTGATTGTTATCTTGCTTCTGATAATGATGGTAGCTCAGAGAAGAATGAGGTAAGAATAGTTTTTGCTAATTTTTATGTTTATAATATTCAACTTAACGAAGATGTCGCTTGTTCATCAAGATATGAAAAACATCAGTTTAAATTTGCTTGCGTTAATTATATATTCTTTAATTTATCACAAACATTTAATATGTTAATACAGCTTTTATTGTTGATAACATTTCTATTTTAATAATGAGTTAGCTCTCACAAAGTCAAGTAACGTAGAAATATTATCGAACATAAACGCTCTTAAAAACGACTTCCATAAAAAAAGTAAATATTCTGGTCATCGAATTTTTGCACATCGTGCATATTCTGGACAACCCTAACTATTTCTTGCACCCTTAGCTGCAATCTTGCTACCATTTTGAGTAAAATACTGGTATTAATAAAGGAGACACATGTTCATTCGAGATGACAATGAAAGATTAACTTTATTCTGTATTATTATACTTCTTAGAAACAAAAGATTACTCGCGATGCGGAACAGAACAACAAGCGCACCACAAACATCACAATCACCGATTACAACAAATGTCGCTGTTATACATAACCCTGAACTTTTTACTGAAATGTTAAAACCACCCCCTTATGCGCCAAAAGATGAATATACGGAAGCGCCCCCTCCGCCCTACACAGACGTAACCGCGTAAACTAATCTCTTGCCAGGTTATATATTGTTTTTAGACCAAATCAACTATCTATTTGCACAACATCACACATGTGTGGTGTTAAGAATATATTCTCAACTTGCTGATATCACCATGTATCCATTATAAAATTTAAATGGTGGAGTTAGAGATGCGTTGTACAAACTATTGATGACGTCAAGTCTAAGTGAGGACTTCGAATACGATATCTGATATTGTGATTATAATACGTACCATTAATGTACCTAATATAGATAACTTTTCACGTATCATGTATATTTGTAAGCAGAAATTTTTAATTAATTTATATTATCGTTTTTTGTTTAATCCCTTTCTTCCTTGAACATTTCTGCAGGTGTATATGTGTATCAATGTATTTTGTCAGTTTGCAATGGATTGAAAATCTTGTTCAGAACACCTATAAATTTAAACGGGAGATTTAAATCTAACATAAAACGGATCGTGCATTTTAAAGGAGCTAATAAATGTTTGACCTGTAAATTTTGACCTGTGTTTTAGAACAGATGGGTGTGTCCATCACAGGAAAAGGATAACTCACATAGCGAATTATGAGACAACAGCGTTTTGTTATTACTGTTGTTACTTTTTATCACTCGAAATCTTTGTTGGCTAAATGGCTAACTCATTGTCGTATTTTTTATTCGTAAGAAGGACTCGCGATAATTGTGAATAGATCACAAACATTCGAATTGGTCTACGAAATTGCGTTGCATAATCAAAGTTACCTCAAGATTTCCATGTTTCATTTTCATCTCTGCATGCAAGTTTAAACCCCTGTCTTTAGTAATCGTAAAGCACTGACGATAGCCAACGGTTAATGTTATTGATTTCCAATGCAAATAAATATACAAAAATTGGAAGCCTGCGTCAAATTTGCTGATCAATGCTTCACGTTTAAGCTTAAAATACCAAGATCTAACAGTGAGTTTGAATAGGGAGAATGTTTGATTGCTTCCACCTAAATTCCAAGCCGAAGGTTACAAATAGGCTGTTTCTGAAAGTCCAAGCAGAATTATGTGAGATGTTAGGTAGGTCAAAAGAACGATCCGGTGAATTAAAGCTAGCTGGCTGTATGAAATATAATATGAAATCATGCTGAGAAAATTAACAATCTGAAGTGTTTGAACATGAGATGTAACAAGAAAAAAATTGATTGCAAAAGATGTACGTACTTAGGCCGATGGAATTGCCATTTGCTTGCACGCTTTTTGGTAGCTGTTCAAGGTACCAAAAAGCGTGCATTTCTCTTGATATTATTTATAACAACATATGATTAAAAGGATTTTCTCAGCTGTGCTAATTTTCCACGTCACAAGTACGTTGTCATTTTACTGTGTCATCTCAGAAAACTATGGTTCCATCAACATCGTAAACAAACTCGCCTTAGGGAATAAGGATCATATGATTGTGGCAAATAGAATCAATTTGGATCAATTTTCTGTATAAATGGGTTGATGACGTATTTAAAAATCTTTGTAACGGCTTATCGAAAGCACACGACCCTATACATTTTCCTAATCGGCTTTTCAAGCTCTACACAATATATGCTGCCGGTAATATTTTAATATCGTATAATATTCTTTTGTTTATCGATGTGTCTTTGCTGGCGTCATCAAAAACCAAATAATGGACCATTTCCATCGTTCCTCTGTCGCCTAAGTGGATTTTCCCACGACTTACCGACTAGTTTTTCACTATTACAATGCTAACATAGATTCATATAAGGAAACATCTTCTCTGATCTAAATATGCTTCTCCTTGGCACAAAAAAACATCCCCTCTGATCTAAATATGCTTCTCATTGGTATTAAGAAACATCTCCCCTGATCTAAGTATACTTCTCCTTGTCATAAAGAAACATCTCCTCTGATCTAAATATACTTCTGCTTGGCATAAAAAAAACGTGTGTGGATCGCTTAGTAGTGCGCCCTTTAAGTCGTGATATCCTTTTTAAAAAGCTTTCTAACAACTTGGGCAAGACCCTGCCGTTACCCCGTAGAACTATAACAGTCACACCCAACTTTAGTTTGTTAAAGTTTTTTTGAGATTTGTAAAATTAATTGTTTATATTATACATCTTCGATTATAATAAAAACACAGGCTATCACCTGTTTCTTTACTAAAACAGACACACCCAATTTTATTTTGTGGAGGTTTTTTGGAGATTTGTAAAATTAATTGTATATATTATACATCTTCGATTATAATAAAAACACAGGCTATCACCTGTCTCTTTACTAAAACAGACACACCTAATTTTATTTTGTGGAAGTTTTTTTGGAGGTTTGTAAAATTAATTGTTTATATTATACATCTTCGATTATAATAAAACCACAGGCTATCACCTGTTTCTTTACTAAAACAGACACATCCAGTTTTATTTTGTGGAAGTTTTTTGGAGATTTGTAAAATTAATTGTATATATTATACATCTTCGATTATAATAAAAACACAGGCTATCACCTGTCTCTTTACTAAAACAGACACACCCAATTTTATTTTGTGGAAGTTTTTTGGAGATTTGTAAAATTAATTGTATATATTATACATCTTCAATTATAATAAAAACACAGGCTATCACCTGTCTCTTTACTAAAACAGACACACCTAATTTTATTTTGTGGAAGTTTTTTTGGAGATTTGTAAAATTAATTGTTTATATTATACATCTTCGATTATAATAAAAACACAGGCTATCACCTGTTTCTTTACTAAAACAGACACACCCAATTTCATTTTGTGGAAGTTTTTTAGAGATTTGTAAAATTAATTGTATATATTATACATCTTCAATTATAATAAACACACAGGCTATCACCTGTCTCTTTATTAAAACAGACACACCCAATTTTATTTTGTGGAAGTTTTTTTGAGATTTGTAAAATTAATTGTATATGTTTCACATCTTCGATTACACTAAAAACATAGGCTATCACCTGTTTCTTTACTATAACAGACACACCCAATTTTATTTTTTGGAAGTTTTTTTGGAGATTTGTAAAATTAATTGTATATGTTTTACATCTTCAATTATAATAAAAACACAGACTATCACCTGTCTCTTTACTAAAACAGACACACCTAATTTTATTTTGTGGAAGTTTTTTTGGAGATTTGTAAAATTAATTGTATATGTTTCACATCTTCGATTACAATAAAAACACAGGCTATCACCTATCACCTGTCTCTTTACTAAAACAGACACACCTAATTTTATTTTGTGGAATTTTTTTTGGAGATTTGTAAAATTAATTGTATATGTTTCACATCTTCGATTACAATAAAAACACAGGCTATCACCTGTCTCTTTACTAAAACAGACACACCTAATTTTATTTTGTGGAAGTTTTTTTGGAGATTTGTAAAATTAATTGTTTATATTATACATCTTCGATTATAATAAAAACACAGGCTATCACCTGTTTCTTTACTAAAACAGACACACCCAATTTTATTTTGTGGAAGTTTCTTTTGGAGATTTGTAAAATTAATTGTTTATATTATACATCTTCGATTATAATAAAAACACAGGCTATCACCTGTTTCTTTACTAAAACAGACACACCTAATTTTATTTTGTGGAAGTTTTTTTGGAGATTTGTAAAATTAATTGTATATGTTTCACATCTTCGATTAAAATAAAAACATAGGCTATCACCTGTTTCTTTACTAAAACAGACACACCCAATTTTATTTTGTGGAAGTTTTTTGGAGATTTGTAAAATTAATTGTATATGTTTCACATCTTCGATTACAATAAAAACATAGGCTATCACTTGTCTCTTTACTAAAACAAACAAACCCAATTTTATTTTGTGGAAGTTTTTTGGAGATTTGTAAAATTAATTGTATATGTTTCACATCTTCGGTTACAATTGAAAACACAGGCTATCACCTGTTTCTTTACTAAAACAGACACACCCAATTTTATTTTGTGGAAGTTTTTTTGGAGATTTGTAAAATTAATTGTTTATATTATACATCTTCGATTATAATAAAAACACAGGCTATCACCTGTCTCTTTACTAAAACAGACACACCTAATTTTATTTTGTGGAAGTTTTTTTGGAGATTTGTAAAATTAATTGTTTATATTATACATCTTCGATTATAATAAAAACACAGGCTATCACCTGTTTCTTTACTAAAACAGACACACCCAATTTTATTTTGTGGAAGTTTCTTTTGGAGATTTGTAAAATTAATTGTTTATATTATACATCTTCGATTATAATAAAAACACAGGCTATCACCTGTTTCTTTACTAAAACAGACACACCTAATTTTATTTTGTGGAAGTTTTTTTGGAGATTTGTAAAATTAATTGTATATGTTTCACATCTTCGATTAAAATAAAAACATAGGCTATCACCTGTTTCTTTACTAAAACAGACACACCCAATTTTATTTTGTGGAAGTTTTTTGGAGATTTGTAAAATTAATTGTATATGTTTCACATCTTCGATTACAATAAAAACATAGGCTATCACTTGTCTCTTTACTAAAACAAACAAACCCAATTTTATTTTGTGGAAGTTTTTTGGAGATTTGTAAAATTAATTGTATATGTTTCACATCTTCGGTTACAATTGAAAACACAGGCTATCACCTGTTTCTTTACTAAAACAGACACACCCAATTTTATTTTGTGGAAGTTTTTTGGAGATTTGTAAAATTAATTGTATATGTTTCACATCTTCGATTACAATAAAAACATAGGCTATCACCTGTTTCTTTACTAAAACAGACACACCCAATTTTATTTTGTGGAAGTTTTTTGGAGATTTGTAAAATTAATTGTATATGTTTCACATCTTCGATTACAATAAAAACATAGGCTATCACCTGTTTCTTTACTAAAACAGACACACCCAATTTTATTTTGTGGAAGTTTTTTGGAGATTTGTAAAATTAATTGTATATGTTTCACATCTTCGATTACAATTGAAAACACAGGCTATCATCACCTGTCTTTTTGCTAAAACAGACACACCCAATTTTATTTTGTGGAAGTTTTTTGGAGATTTGTAAAATTAATTGTATATGTTTCACATCTTCGATTACAATTGAAAACACAGGCTATCAAACACAGGCTATCACCTGTCTCTTTACTAAAACAGACACACCCAATTTTATTTTGTGGAAGTTTTTTGGAGATTTGTAAAATTAATTGTATATATTATACATCTTCAATTACAATAAAAACACAGGCTATCACCTGTCTCTTTACTAAAACAGACACACCCAATTTTATTTTGTGAAAGTTTCTTTGGAGATTTGTAAAATTAATTGTATATATTATACATCTTCAATTACAATAAAAACACAGGCTAGCACCTGTCTCTTTACTAAAACAGACACACCCAATTTTATTTTATGGAAGTTTTTTGGAGATTTGTAAAATTAATTGTATATATATTATACATCTTCGATTACAATAAAAACACAGGCTACCACCTGTTGCTTAGCTGAAACAGATACACAGCAATTTTATTTTGCCAATCTGTTTGTCACATAAACAAGAAATACAACCAACTGTGTTTGGCTGAATTTTTTTTGGTGAAGATAACGCAAAAGAAACAATAATATTGGTTAGTATAAAAAGCACCAAACTAAATAAAAACTTAACAGAACAGCATAAATACAGCTGGCTAACTAATTGAATATGCTCTACTCTATCTCGATCTACACAGTCAAAATCTTAGAATTGGTTTGTTTAAGATTTCTATATGACTGAAAAAAAAACTATTTGAAAAAGTTTAGAATACATAACATTGAATTATCCTTAAAAAACAAAGTAGAGAAATTCAACGTTCAAAAAAATAAAAATTATAGATCCACCAACATCAACGTCATCATTCACTTCAACATTCAAAATGGTTTCGCATCACAATCGTCCAAAAGTTTCAGCGACCGTGCCCCTCGAAGACAGTACCGCGTCCGAGAACGGTTTCGATCCGCTGATTGAATAGAACATACAACGCTGTCTTCCGATTGGTTCATTTGCTACTCGGTGAAGTATTGGCAATATTTAGGCAAAAACGGTCGCGCGACACTATTGTTTTTAAAGCTCTACGCGCACGGTTACGGACCGCGTTTCGGCTTTAATCAAGTATTTAGCAGAAGAAAACAGTAGCTATTCAATAAAATCCAGACACTAACCGCCAGGAAACAAAAAAACGTTTATCTTTAGTCAGAAATGAAAACTAAAGATACTATGCAAGATCTACTTCACTCTTCTTTGCTTGGTTTGTTACCTGGCGTAAGAGTGTACACTGATATTGCATATGCGACACAAAATGACGCTGTATACTCCATAGCTGTTGTGACTTCATGTCACTATGTCAATGCGAATGACGACCACTCTATTACGTCAATAGCTACATACGTGGGACGCTTTGTGAAGGTAGAAATAAAGGGTTGCTATATTTACGCTAAGGTGTGTTTTGTTTTAAATAGGAACTGGTTTGTATGGAAACCATCTTTATTTTAAAGAAATAATTATTATTTAGGAGTAAATAAACAAATATGTAAATAAAGGTTTTTATGATGGCAAAAAAACAGTAGTTGGATGCCATGATTTCTTCATACTTGCTGCTAGCTGTGTAAACACAACACATAATAAAGCACTTTATTGATGAATACAAATGCTTATTTTTATCCCGGTCGTTAGGGAGGATTATAAAACTTAGCTATAAAGCAATGGTTGATTGTATAAGAACGAAAACAGTGCGGCTTTATTATTATCAAGTGCTGTTGTAACTGGAGCATTGAATGCAACGTAAATACTTCGGCGCAATGGAACACCTTATGGTTTTCATCTTCGTGGTTTTGGGACAGGTAAGAACGTTAACGTATCAAAACTGGTTGGTCAGTGACATTGTAATCAATTATAAAATTTATATCAGGTTTTTTATAAAAAAAGTCACATTAGTCAAGGAAGAGGTTTCTATTCTTTCGTCAAAACTGCTTTTTTAAACATAATTTGACTTTGAAACATCAGATAATTATGAAGGACGACATTGAGAAACTTTACACAAGAGTAGAAGATCAGCACGAATGCTAAAGCGTTATAAAAATATTGACTTGAGGATAACTATAGCAGTGGAAATGACGCCCGTAAGCTGCTACAGTCCAAACAAGTAAAAACATTAAACAATCAATGAGTATTTCCTCAACGGAATCTGACCTGTTTTGTTGTTGTACTGTGATTTAAAAAGCCTGAGGTTAAAAGTAAATAACAAATATGCAAAGTTTCATTACCTGAATGCATTCCTGAAAGTAAAATTTTTTCATGTGAACATAAAATTTCATACAAAACTCTGTTTGAAGAACAGTAATCCAATCAAATCATTGAATATTTTCATACAAACCGGTTTTTGTATCAGCGAGGTAGTAATTAGTTTTACTACTGCGTATGAAAATGTGTACGGTATTCATATACAATATATTATTATAACTCGGAAATATAAGAATTAATCCACATGCAGACTTCAGTTGGTGCTTAAGTGCAGTATTGATGTTTGTGTATAAGTTGTAAAACAACTTCTTCTTCACGTATACCAGCTTTGATATGGTAATTGATTAAATTGTACTTACAGCACGCAATGTTATTGAAGTATATTTTTGGCAGCCCAAGTGAAGCACGACATTTACATCTATCATATTGAACGTATCACTTAATTGGAGTAACATTCTTATGAAAAATTGTTTGCTATAAAAATAAAAAATTTCTCCCAAGAAACATGTCCAGTGACAGCTTAAAGCGTATTTTGTTCGAACGTTTTGTTGATAAATGATAATCGTCGTCAAGCTGCAATTCTATCCAAGAAAATTAATCAAATAAAATAAAATTGTCATATAAGCAAAGCATAAAAGGTTATATCGAAGATAAAGTTATTGTCAAGGCGTTTTGAAGTTTCATTTCCTTTCTGTGTTTTTTATGTTAGATCATAATATCGCAAGCAATATCAACAAATCAATCTCTGCTTATCACGTTGACAAAAGAGGGATCCACTCCGTTCCTATTGTCTGATTTGGCAAAGGTTGCTGACGCCGTAACTAAATGTGTCAAACCGGAAGGAATATGTCATCACGAGGACGTTATTGAAAATCAGTATCACTCCACTATCAAAGTCACTCTGCAGAATAATGGTACAGACTTCTCAGCTGTCGGCATTTCAATATCGCAACGTATTCGAACCAACCGCTTCAAACGAGATATGTCACAGCATAGGACATATCCAACATTGAAAGTGAAAATATTTATACAAAGCGATGAAGGGTTGAACTTAAAGCAACTTGGGACAAGAAAAATGCATGGTAAGTGATGCATTTGTTTATTAAAATGGAAATGGAACAATTCAGTAAGGTAATGCATCTTGAAAGAAGAGGTGAGCATTCTTAACATTACTACTGCGTTCACAATCTTTGAATGTATGATGCAAAAACAACATTTTTCCCACACAGCGAGCCAAAATTAATTGTTCAATGCACATTTTGCTTGCCATTTGACATCGTTGGTTTTAAAATAGAACTGTTAATAGGGACAATTACCTAATGTCAAGGAGATCATGGGAAGCAGATTTAACCTTCTTAATAAGCAAATGATGAAAATATTTTTTAATGACCTGATGTTTAATTTTCTATATATCTCTTTCTGCTGTGACATCCTTAAAGGAATTTAAAGCTACTAAAACGCTTAAAAATAAATCAGAAATCATGAATAAACAAATATACATTAAGTCATGAAGACATATGGCTTATCTTTTCTAGATTATCTGAGCTACTTGGAAACAATGCAAAAAAGGCTGTTAAGACCCGTTAAGACTAAACCTGATGAGCTATCTACAGCACACAAGAAAAAAGTTTTAAAACATTGCAAGTCTTTTAAAAGAACCACTGACCCAGAAAGAACAATGTATCGTGAAAATATGCAGCTTGAAAATGGTGACAATTGGACAGTTGATAAGTGTTTAAAACACGTTGCGTCTGTGTTCCAATCCTGTACTGCGTAACATGGCATTCACTTCACACTTATCAGTAAGCACATCAGCAGACGGTACATGGCACGCATGTGACTTAGCTTCTTTTATACACACAGCATTATGATTCTATTTGTCACAATGAGCACTAAAATGCATCATACATTGGTACTAAAATTTATGCATCAAACGCTGTTTATCGAAACGTTAAAGGAAATATCTTTCAACACGGTAATCTGTGCAAACAAACAAGGAAATGTACTGGAAATATTTCTTTTGTATAAATAGGTAAAAAAGAGAGACAACGAAAAGCCTGTTTTTAATGTTTTTACAACCCCCTTAGGCGGTCCTAATTGGAAGAAGTTACCAGTTACCCCCACATTCCTGCTTTCACTTGCCAGTTTTAAAATCGTAACTTGTGATAAAGCCATTATTGGATCTAAATTATTTTTGACTTAATTCTTTTAGACCCTGGCACTAAATCAAAACTTTAACCTATTTTAAATTTTCGTTTAATATGTATGTTATGCTTCCTTAGAATTCAAGCCACCTGAAGATTGCAAATATAATATTTTTTATTCTAAAATTAAGATGAATAAGTCATTTTTCACTGTGGTACCAATCTTAGCCATTACCGCGCGCTGAAGAAGTACAAACAGTTTCAAAAACTACGTTTTATTGACTTTCAAACGTTACCAGTCCGTTTGTGTTTCATTAATTGCCTTTTATAAGCACTGGGGCGGAGTTTGCTAAATTACTTTTAAAATCAATAAATCAGAAGCAAAACAACAACAACAACAACAAGAACAACAAGAACAAATCAAGGTTTTTGCCTTATGGCCATCAACTGTGATAATTAATTTTTATCACCCGCTCTTCGATGTATTAAAATGTATGGCCAGGTTTATTGCATAATTTTTCCCGAACTTCAAACGGAGACCAAAAGATAGTTAAAGAACTATGAAGATAATTTTAAAGCGTAAAAAAGGGAAATTCCGAAAACAAAATATACAGAGAATACTTTCTCCATAAGAAAGCAACTAACTGTTTGAACACCATCAAGAATTAAGGCAAAAACAAGGCGAAGCTTTCTTCGTAAAAATATCAACAGGAAGGTAAATCGTTTATTCAGGACAGGTTGCAAAGCTTTTGCAAGTTTGTGGGAGTGATGAAGCAGGGAAAAGACAAGAGACCAAACAAGAGTTGCAGCTTATCAAAGAAAGAGGAGGAAACTTTGGGGAGTGCGGTCAACTTTGAAGGAGCACACCGATTGCAATTATTAACACACTGTTCTGGCTGTTTACCCAGCACTTTGAAATGAGAGGGAGACAGGAACATGATGCAATGAAAATTGAGGATTTTACTTTTCGAAATGATGAAAATGGTATACGATACTTGACTTATGCTGATGGAATTACAAGAACTAAGCAAAGTGTATTGCATGAAAGGCACAGACTGGTTACACGGAAAATGTTTGAAGCAAAAGCCGCCCGTTGCCCAATTTCATTGTTCAAATTTTATCTACCAAAACGTCCCATTTCGCTAAAATTTACTGGTCCTTTTTATTTATCCGTTATTACCAATCCTGTTTTAAATAATCCTGTTTTAAATTGTAAAATTAAGGTGATTTTTAATAGTCATGCTACATACCTAATCGTTTAGGCATTTTGAAAAATTTATCTGCAGCTTTCCAACGAGGGGTCAACCAATTTTTTATCATTTACCGTTCAAAAGTTATGAAGAATTAAAGATGTGTGATTGGAGTGTAAAATTTGATAAATCGCTATGCATTCCTCCATGTGTAAGGTGGAATATTTTTCGGCCCAAAATGCGATTTTTTATCACGGAATATTGTGAAAAAGAAGGTATAGCCTCGGAATACAGAACGCGGTAAAAAATTATCAATTTTGATTGAAATTTGGTATGAAGGAAGCCAGAATCATATATTACTTCAAAATATCAGTGCGCATGCGCAACAACAACATTACCAAATATGGTCATATAGCCGAGAAATAGCAATAAAGCGTATAATAAACACTTGAATATGACTAATCAAGCAAATATAAAGATAACTGACGAGACTAATTTTAAAGAGATTATTGCGGAGTACCACGTGATACTTCAAAAAGTATATTTCACTGACCAGATTCCGTGTAATTTATAGACCAGGATCTAAAAATGGTAAAAATAACCTTAAATCATCAAATAAAATCGAAAAATGCCTATATAAATGAAATAACTTCTATCTACCATTTTGAAAAATGAATTAAGTGGTATCACGTGATATATCAAAATTATATTTCCCTGACTAGAATTAGTGTAATTTACAGACCAGGACCTTGAAATGTCAAAACAGCTATAAAGTCATTGGATAAGAGGAAAATGTACATAGTAAAATAATTTGTGTCTGTGAATGGACTAGGCAGAACCAGGTGGTATATTAACAGTATATTTCACTGACCAGATTTTGCGTAACTTACGGACTAGGCCCTTAAAATGTCAAAAAAGCCTTAAAAAATCATCAAATAAAACTAAAAACATGCAAAAGATAAAAGGGATAAAAGAAAAAGTTTCCACAAGTCCTGGCATAAATTAGCAGAAAGGAGATGGGAATTTCAAAGTTTGCAACCAGAAACAATTTAGAAAGTCTTTACTGCGTAAGAAACACACACCCCAAAGTTTTGAAAATTGACTTCTCAATCATCACAAACTTGTCGATTAGGCTCTTAGGTTATTTAATTAAATCCAATGTTACTAATTCTTGCAGGCGTCAGCACGTCCCAATTCTCCCAATTTCATTTAGGTCATGACACGGACCTATAAGAAGTGCAGCTAGCACATTCTTGACTTTGTTCACATGGTCCACGTCCCTCCTGCCAAAGTAAGTGATGCTTTTTGACCATCTATATTATAATGCCCGTATACGTCTGTCCGTCTGTCTGTCTGTCTGTCACGCAAAATGGTAGCTTAGCTGCGACGGGCGAACCCGTGGATTTTTCCACGGGCTAACGACTAGTTTTATAAAAAAGTCGGAAGACAGCATTTTCCACAAATACTATGGCCAGGGTTGCAGCTTATATTTCCACTAAGTTTTAACAGATATGAAGATTTGGATAAAAACTATAATTGGAGGATAAGTTACTTACGCAAACGTTTTAGTGATCAAAGTGTTATCTATCTGTAACTAGTCAATTTCAAATCTCAAAACGGTCTATTTCAAATTTAAAATAAACCGGGTTGTAATTGACCAAGTTTATCTTACTTCATGATTTGTTTTGTTTTTATCACAAGAAAAGCCGTCGGTTTTCGAATGTTATACGATTGGCTATTTTTTACAACATGCTAATTATCAACTTTATTTCATTGTTTAGAACCTTTTGTTTTATTTTGATTGGCTTACATTTTTAAACTTCAGAAAAGAGTATCTTGCTTTGTTTATACTTTTGACACAAATATTTTATCGTAAAAATGGTATCAAGTGAATGAAAGTTTCAAATTCTTGATGATGTAGCAGTTGCAAACCTTGGAGATAATACTAATAACCGAAATACTAATAAACAAATATTTTATCGTAAAAATGGTAGCAAGTGAAGGAAAGTTTCAAATTCTTGATGATGTAGCAGTTGCAAAGCTTGGAGATAATACTAATAACCGAAATACTAATAAACAAATATTTTATCGTAAAAATGGTAGCAAGTGAAGGAAAGTTTCAAATTCTTGATGATGTAGCAGTTGCAAAGCTTGGAGATAATACTAATAACCGAAATACTAATAAACAAATATTTTATCGTAAAAATGGTAGCAAGTGAAGGAAAGTTTCAAATTCTTGATGATGTAGCAGTTGCAAACCTTGGAGATAATACTAATAACCGAAATACTAATAAACAAATATTTTATCGTAAAAATGGTAGCAAGTGAAGGAAAGTTTCAAATTCTTGATGATGTAGCAGTTGCAAAGCTAGGATACTAATAACCGAAATACAAAGTTGAGTATGAAAACATCGATTGTATAAAAGCTGGGCTAAGCTTAGAGAGAGAGAAAACATAGAGGAATACACTACCAGTGAACTTAACGATGTTTTGAGTCAAAACGAACCCATAAAAAATCCTTACATAAAATAGTTTGTAATCATATAATTAGCAAGGAAAAACATGCTTTCTTGACATTTTCCAACAATACCATTAAAACTCGGGCTTATTAATCCCAAATAGCCTGCGAAACCATGTTATTACCATACTAATACTTTGTAATTTCTAGCAAAAAAAAAAAATTTGTAGTCAAAATCTTTCAATTTTTCGTGTGGCATTGAACCAAAATGGTTAGAACCTGCTTTATTTTTGTAAACAAGATCTCGTTTTTATTGACAGAAAGCAAGATACTGAATACAGTTCTTTTACTATGTGGTTATTTATTGATCACCTTGAGGCCGGATTATTTTTTTGTTATACACATTTTTACTCTAATCAAGATAAATTATTTGAGTTGTGCATGCCTCATTAAACACTCGGTGTTCCTCTAATTTATTATTAGTGAACCTACTTGTTTCGAGCTTCGTTGCTCTCCAGCAATACCAACACTCGAAACCGTTAGGCCATCTCCCCCTCCCTTGATGTACTCGGGACGAGACATAACATAGAATGACTTGTGACTCAGTTTTCCGAAAAATGCGTATTGATTCACTAACGTATTTTTTATTTTGCCGGAACGACATTCGCCGGATACAATTTTGCTATACTAGAAATTAATTTGGAGAGCGTACCACATTCGAGAAAGCAGAAGATTTCATCAATGGAATTAAACGCATTATTTCAGCTAAAAAAATTGGTATATCCGATTTAAATCACCTGTTCTGGTATATTTTTCAGGAGTTTCTCGGATATATGAAAGGAATACGCGCCTTTTTTGTAAAAACAACTGTATAAGGAAACGACCCGGGTATTTTGCCGAAAAAACAACAAAATTTGTATTTCCAACTAACAACTTGGGTCTGAATTTTGTCACAAAATAAGAACAATCTAGAATCTGGATTCTCTTGCAATTCTCTCTCAAGGTAGCAATATTTTTTCACCTACCACTGCGAAATAATATTCATTTTAACCCTTCATTCCGAAATTATGTAGTATTAAAAAAACGTAAGAACAAAACGGGCGCGGAAAAAAAAAACAAATAAAAATCTGAACTTTAGGTAATTTTTAAGTTTCAAGTTTTGTTTCCTGAAGAAAAATATGTGCGGTGGGTTTAGTGGGTTCCGGGTTGTAATAACGCTGCAACGACTTTCGAGTATTCCGGGAAATATTCTCGCACAACATTTAAACACAAAACATTCGAAATCGAAATTTTTATTCGTTATAAATAAAAACATGCTTTTAAACTTTATCATCACTTTTTTAAATCTAAAAACTTTGAAAATAATAAAGACAACTTCGTATAAAGTTTAATTTTCTTTTTTTATGACGTCGCGCATGTAGTTAGATTACATTCCTGCCTATACATTAAACTATGGCCTCAAAAAGATGAAAAAACATAGGATAGAAAGAAAACGACAAAAAATATTTAACACATCCTTGTTACAGGCATGATTACACTGAAATTTTTTAGTTACAACAATCGCATTTATGGACAAATTACATAGCAAAGAAAACAATAAAATCTAACTGCTGGAAACTCCACACTGGCGCGCCATACAGTTCCCTTCTACTGAACGAAAACATCAGTTTGTTGTCTGACATGTAGCAAACATCAGCACACGTCTTTTTATAGGAAACATGGTTATAAGAAAGAGGAGGCTGATATTACAAGACGAGGCTGATAACACAAGACGAGGCTGATGTTACAAATACTTTCAACAGTTAACTCGCTAAAAAAGCACTTTTAAGGCAGTAAGAAAGGAATAAATTTTCAGAAATTCGGATTCAAAATTTAAAAATCACATCCATGCTGAACCAAAAAGTATATGGTTTTTATAGTTTTATGCAATTCTCTATTTTTAAGCGATTTTACAACCTTGATTTTCAAAATTTATTTTTTCTCTTTTTATTTTTTGCGGAGCAAAGCGGAGTGCGCGCAAGCGCACGGAGCGTAGCAGAGCCCATTTCCTCATTAAATAAACCAAATATAAGGGAAAAGGACGGTGGAGAGTATATAGCATTTCTGTACGATTTCGTCCCTATACATCCAAAATATTAAATTTCGGCCGAAAACCAGTGCCATTCAGCAATTTATTATGGTCATTCTCTGGTACAGTTTTTAGTGAGCGAGACAACGTGTTTTTAGTGCACGACGATGGAGTTTTTGTTGACTTTTAAAGATGGTGCTAAGCGTAGCTAGCTACCTAGAAACGAAATGAGATTTTTCAAGAAAGAAGTGGAGGTTATGTACCTAGTATATATATCACTATTTTTTACATGTTATAGACCCCTTCTTTATCCTTAATTACAACTAAAGCTAGCTAGCACAACAGTAGCATAAAACTACCTATTAAGCTACTAGCATCATAAGAGAATTCTTTAGGACAGATTTTCAAGCTAGCTAGCTGCTACACATTCTGCACAGTGAGTGATATAATTCTGCTCTAATTAGGAATGTCTATCACATAGCTTGTGCTTGGTAGTTACATCCATCTCCACAAAATATGTTGGCCCTTGGCAATTTGAATTTGAATGTAGCATAAAATACAGGTAGCTATACATACTAGCTTAAAAAATTCTTGCAGACAGATAACAAAGCTAGCATAAAATTAACTAAACGAAAAAGTTTAACAAAGTCAGCAAAAGTACATAGCTAGCTACATATAGTACATATAGTACGTTCCATCACCCGTTAATGATCAATGTTTATATATATAAGGCTGATGTGGCTTACATGTAATCGTTATGCTGCTCAGCCACAAAGGGCATTCATTTTTAACATTCAGGGGGAGTGGATAGCCATATTTTTGTGAACGATTCCAGCTATATTGTAGGCATTTCAGGAAATCAACTTTTTTTAACCCTGCCCCTGAGCATAGGTGGTTCAACTTACAGAAACCGAAATTATTTCAATATATATAAATATATATATATATATATATATCGGGAAACTTTTTCAACATCTGCATTTGTTATTACCGAGGCGTTTTAAATTCTGACAAGTGGTTCTCAGGGATTAACACCTAGAAAATCTTCAAATATCTATATATCGCATTCATTTTTTGACAGAAATTATTTCTATATCAAATAACCTTTTTTACATCAACGTCTACATTTCTGTTACAAAGGCTTTTTAAATTCTGATAAGCAGTTCTAGTGCAATCGTCACATGTATTAAAAATCTTCAAATATATATATATCCATTTTTCTTATTTAATTTTCCAATATGTATACAAATAATGTCCCGATAATTTCTGTTTTATTAACTTGACCTGAGCTTTTACACCAATGCGGGATATCCAGCTTACGTCCAGCTCTAGCTAGACCAAGCTAGCCAAATTAATTGCTATTGTTTCGAAGTTTCTGTTTAGTTGGAAATAAATTTTTTTTATCCTATTGTCACGAAAACTTGTTCTCCAAAATAAAACTGCTGTCTGATTAGCTGGACAGGGTAACAACGAGCTATATCCGCTGTTTTTATTTAAACCGAAGGTGCAATAAAGTTTTTTGAAAATGTACCTGTCCAATTTCACGATTAATTTTTGATCTTGCACAGGAACTTTTCCCATAAAATGTTACAGGATATTTTTTGCTTTAACAGGGTAAAAAGAGGTTATAAGCTGTGTTTTAATTTTTTCACAAAATAAAATTGCTGAGTGATTGTTTTAGCTGTGTAGGGTAACAACACGTTGTTTACTGTCTTTTTATTTGAACCGAAGTTAGAATAGTTTTTGAAAAGGGTATTATGCCAAAACGTATGTTTGAGGTGACACAGTATACTTGTACTAATCACTCAGTATTACCTGTGTTTCTATTTAACAGAAGTTGCGCTAAAGTTTTTTTTGAAAGGGTTCGTTTACCTATACTAATGGCTCACCGCATATTGAAGTACACATATATTTAAAAATTTCACCAGGAACATTTTGTGAAAATTGAAAAAATTTTGCTGACTGTTTTCGCTATGACATGGCACAATATGTAAATTGTGTTTTTATTCCAGCTAAAGTTGAAGGAAAGATATTTTCTGAATTATATATTACACCTAATGGCTGTGTGTGTTTCACTCGATATACGATATACTGCATACCTGTTTTAAAGTGCTCCACCTGAACGTGTGGTTCAGTTTACAATTTGTATTAATTGTTTCATGAAGCGTTTTACGCCAGGTAACACAGTTACTTGTGGCTTAACCAGCATTGCTCAAAAGGTTAATTAACTAGGTTGTGTGCTGTAAAATAAGTGTAATAATATTCACCTGTGAAGTTTTAATATATATTATGTTTATGCCCTGCTGGTCTAATGGCTATGACACTCATGCAAATGAGAGATCCAGGTTCAAATCCTGAGCAGGGCTAGGAAAAACATAATTATCTTGCACTTACAACAACCAGGTATTCATAAAGTATATGATATTAGCTATATTGAGTATGATAGGTAATCTTTGAGTCGTAGAGGGGGGAATTGCGTACATTCATCACTTTCATTTATAGAGCCCAAAAATGCTTTGTTTTTGTAATATATCTATCTCTTTATGATAAAAAGTTGTGTTGATAAACCTGGTAGACAACACACCAAAAAAGGGTTTTTTTACTAAAAAAATTGCCTTTCTCGTGGACTTCTCTGATTACTTCTACATCTTGACTTTTTAATGTTGTTGTCATTGGAACCAAGTTAATCTCAGATTTATCAAAAAATGATATGGCGTTATGGCCGATTGTTTAAATACTTGTATTGGCACATAATTCTGCTAACATGATTCACTGTATATTGACCTGAGATAAATTTGAGACTTTTTTTTTGAGATATTGAATTTGAAATATTTGCACCTCAATATTTTCTATACTCCTGGACTAATATGATACTTATCTTAGATATATTGAGTATACGCAATCTTTGAGTTGTAGGGGGGAGATTTTCTATTAAAGTCAGGCACCCCTTGCCGTTCCATTGCCTTGCCAGCACTGACCGTGCCTTGGCCTACCCTTCCTATGCCTTTTCTGGTGCCTGCCTACTATTCCCTTGCCTGTGCTTCCAATGCCTTGCCTACCCCTGCCTTCCTGATTCCTCTTCCTGTTTCCTTGCCTGCCTTTGCCGTGACCTTTCCTTGCCGTGCTTAATGCCTTTGCCTTGGCAACCTCTTCGCAACACTTTCTATATTGATTACATTTAAAAGCAGAGTCACGTAATGGCTAACAAACTTTTATTTTTATGATCAAAATATGTTTCATTCATGAAAACTTAATTTTCAGACAAAATATTCTTTCCATTTCACAATCCTCTTCCGAGGAGTAAGATTTGTCAAAATATTTATTTATTGACCTTTTATGGTATGAGTGGCAAGTGTCATTCTTTTTATCAATTTATTAATAAATCTTGTATCTTTATTATCGTAAAAATAGTAAATAAATCCTTACCAAACTTTTTGAAACAATTCCTCTTACAATGTTATATTAAATTTCTGAGTTTCATCTTAAAATTCAAGAAATTAAGAAGCATATGCAGTAACAAGCGGAGATGGTGTAGTGCTAGCGCATTCGACTTGTAATCATAAGGTTTCAGGTTCGAGTCCCCACTCAAGCGCACTTTAAATCCAGTTTTGTCAGCCCATTTGGTGGCATCTACGGACCGCTAACCGGCTTGTGTGGCAGGCAAGCAAGTTAGAGCAATGCTATACGTAACTCTGGTGGTAATGTAACATAGTTACAGTCGGTGGGGAGGAAGAGCCAACCGTTAGGATGAAATCCCCAAGGATTTAAAAACTTCCTGTTACTTACTTACTGACGTACTTAGTTACTTAAAAATTCACACGCATGCTATATAGCTATAATGAATCCCGAGAAGAAAAGTCCAAAGGGCCAATGAGTTTTGACCTTTGG
This sequence comes from Hydractinia echinata, assembly GCA_030067915.1. Lineage (NCBI taxonomy): Eukaryota > Metazoa > Cnidaria > Hydrozoa > Anthoathecata > Hydractiniidae > Hydractinia > Hydractinia echinata. The sequence continues at coordinate 343,295 of JASGCC010000146.1, read as the reverse complement.
GTCTGTTGTTTTGTATTTAAAATTTTATTCAAGAATCACATATAATCACACTTATATATGTTGTTGTAAGTTCATGAAACACAACAAACAGATGGGGTTAGACGTGAAAAAGGAAATGACAAAGCCCTAAAGGGCATTTAAATAAAAAATTTTCATGCTCCGTTAACAGGATAAGGGGAGGAGGTTCGTAATTTTTTAAAAAATCGTTAAAGATCGGGAATTTTCAAAAATTTGCTTGGGTACGTATATTTCGCTGACGAATATGCCCACAGAAAGGTAGAAAACACAGGTTTGAGTTACTTTTAAAAGTTTGAGATATCCTTTGTGTTATGAGGCCACCATTGAAAATATGTTATGCCTGTGTCTTTGACCGACCCATTTAGGTTATAACAAACCAGGTTCAGTAAATGGAGATAAAGCAGAAAAAAGTATTGCTAAGTGCTACTAAGTTGTTTTACTAAGGAAAAATCCAGCCAACCCATCGACTCATTTTTGCAAGGTCTTTAGGAGGCAAACAATTTTTACTTTGTTTTAGATTTTTATTTTGCACAGGACACGTATAAAAAACATCATTTTATGTTGATATATATACTGTATATAGAGGTATTGACATATTTTTAAAGGTCTTGCCTCAACTGCATTTAATATATTCATAGCTGCCTTTCAATTATACAATTGAAAGGCTAATTAGTATGCACTCTGCCTCCTAACTTCACTTTTTTACAATAAATTTAAAATGATAAATCAGGTAAAGGTATGAGAACGAGTGGTGTAGAAATTTTTCAGTTTCTTGGTATCGTTAACGCGTAGCAAACGTGCTTCACAATGTCGCAATAAGCTATAACAAATATTAAGAATATAGCAACAAAAGTATTAAGAATATCTTTAAGTAACTTTGTGTGTTAACCTAGAAAAAGAAGTGGACACATTTGTAGATGATTTCATATGTTTGTTAAAAGAATCAATTAAATAATAATTTTTGATGTGATTCTGAACAGACGTAAATTGAAATGGTGTTGGACAAACTACCTCTACTAGATGCTGTTTGAAATTTTGCAATGCCAATAAAACTGATATGTATTGATGCAGGATACCATGCCCTGACTTTCAGTTCGTGAATTACTACGATTAAAATGAAATAAAGCACTTAACAAATCGCGCCACGTGAAGGTAAGTAAGTCATGGGTCTTTGCGCTTCGACATAAAAAAAGAGAGAAGTTGTTCAACTGCCATGGAAAGCTAACAAACTTTATTTCTTTAATTTTTAGAAAATTTTATTATTAGTACTGTGATATATAATTACAATTACTACAGCGTTTAGCTAAAAATCATGATTGGTAAAATATGGTATTTATTATTACAACTTCTAATTATTATCATCATCCTTATTCTCGGCTTTATGACTTCCGTGCTAGAATGAGTTGAACAGAGTATAACCCAACCGGCACATAGCGTAATATTAACACCAACTTTACGTAAAGGTTTACGTTATTTTCACATTTGATTATGTAAAATTGAAATGTTTTTTAACTTTCCGTAATATTTAACGTTAAAGAGGCGTTAAGTTTACTTAAATTGTAAGGTTAAAATGTATTAACTATATTTTGCCGATGTAGTAGAACAGTTGAATTAGTAATTACAGTGGACTCTCCATAACTCGAAACCCTTTAACTCGAACCGCTCCTTAACTCGAACGAATTCGTAGGCACCGTGAAAATTTCCTAATAAACTCTCATAATCAACTCTCTACTACTCGAATCTCCATAACTCGAAAATCTCCTTAAGTCGAACGATATTTTTTGTCCCTTGAAAGCATATTAGGCTATTTTCGCTCTTCATAACTCGAACAATCCGAAAATTGAAGAATTTCAGAGTTTTTTTCTGATTCGAATATTTTCTACGTGTGTTCGGCCCCTTAGATCATTCGAACGAAGTCAAGTGGTGTGTTTACAAATGTTTTTTTGTTTTGAAGTTCTCATTCTCATGAATAAAATGGTACTTAGCAAAATTTCCAAACTCTCCATTACTCGAACCGCTCCATAACTCGAAAGATTTCTGATTCCCCGTGAGAGTTCGAGTTATGGAGAGTCCACTGTAGCTTCACACAAGATTATTATTATCTTTACAAGTCTTATCATTGGAATCAAATTAAATTATTTTGAGTTGTGCATGCCTCACTAGGCACTCATAGTTCAGCAATTTAATATTAGTCAACCTAAATATTTCATGCCACATTTCTTTCCTGTAATACTAGTGTTATAAGCTATTTACTTGAAAACACACTAAGCTGTGTTTTAGACAAACAAATTGTAAACTCCATTACCCACAAATTGTAAACTCCACATTTTTGGAAAAAAATTGCTCCGTTCATGTCTCCTATGCATTAAGAGCACGCACTGAATTTTAATAAAGATTTTAAAGTAAACATCTTGTCTTGATCTAGCGCCCTCCAAAGGAATACGTTTTAATTGCAAAAGAGACACTTATTTCAGTTTTTCCTATTACTTTGTCAATAAAATGGGATTGTGGTAAAATATGCGTTTTGTAGGTATATACATTCGCACTACGTATTGAGTATTATTTTATTTAGGTTATTTGACAACATTGATATTATTAGATTTTCCATATCAAGGCATAAGTTTATTTGTTTTGTCGTTGACATGTGCAAAATTCGGAAAATAATCGCTAATATCATATAAACCATATAAAATTCGTTTATCTCAGCGTAGTTATGAATATGAAACCGCGCTTGCGCTTTTGAATGGAACTAAAATAAAATTTAACATTTTTATACATCTAGATAATCAAAAGCAGATTTTCACTTATTCATTATGAAAGTAGAGTTTATACCATTGCTTCGACCAAAATCTTTATTTTTCAGTGTATTATGCTGGTTGAGAAAAAATAATGCAACGTGAACTTCGTACTATGAGTTTCAAAGTATAGAAATACTTGTGTATAAAGTTATAATGAAACCAATAATTTTAGGTTTAATTTTTTAATATCTAACTTTTATTTGTTTAATTTATGAAAGTAAGTTTTGAATGGCAACGCAATATAACGGCGGCAAAACTTTCAAATCTTGACATAGTGTTAACGCAGGTAATGAGAGTCTATGTCTTTTATTTAGCATTCGATCCTGAGATCCTGAGATTGGTATAACGTTATTGGTCTCAATTTTATATGTCCAGCGAAGCATTTCACATATAGTTTGCTTACCTACACATATTTGGCAACAGTTTGAAAGAAGGTAAAAGAAACAGAGAATGAAATTTATTGACTATCTAAATTTTCATATTTTACACCATTAACTAATGCCCAGCTAGGTTGAACTTTACAGAACCAGCCTTTCATAATTGTTGCTGTGTTGGATGATATGGAATATCATTCATTTTTTAAAACGGTCCTAAATAATATTATGACTTGGCTAGCCAGAGCATGTTAGTGGTATTAGCCTGAAAAGTGGGTAGTGAGGTATGATGCTATACTTTTTGCCGGCTTAAATGTGTGTAAAATATCTTTTTGCTTCCATAATAAGTTCCTTTCAAGGTAAAAACATGCTTATCCATAAGTACCCTTGAGAGTCGATTTTCGAATACTCATAGCTGGTAAAAAGAAACTATTATAACTAACTATTTTGTTGCTATTCCCAAGCCACCAAGGAAGAAAAACACACATGTTCGATTTTGATACTTTTCGAATTCAAGATAGTTCGATTTTAAACTATTGTAAATACACAAGACAAATTTGAATCATTGTTTATCTGAATTGAAACGAAAAGATGGTTTATGTTTATTGTGTGCTATAAAAATATGCTAATGAGAGACTAATTAAGATAAAATTGATCGTAGTTAATACTTGTGGCAGCTTTTTTTTCCTTTACAGCATATACACGGAATTACCTCATTAAATTCTGGTAATACTGTTATTTGTTTCGTTTTTGTTTTGTTTTTTTACCACCGCTGGTAATTCATTTTACCGAACTAACAAACAACCATCATTAATCATAGAATTACTTTGGCTTGTCACCTATTTTTAAACTTAGGACAATTTATATTATATAAAGTATTCTCAAGGTATACAGAGAATTTTCTAAAATAGGATCAGGTGAACTTAACGAGCATTAGTGCAATACACTCTAACTACTTAACTAAGAAAGTATACTTAATGTTTATAGAAATTGTATCAGGAGAAGAAGGTTATCCTCATGCTCACATGTTAAGTCAAAAATATAGACTGTTATCGTTTACGTTGTAACTTTGTTGCCTCCTTTATACTGCACTGAAACTAAAGAACACACACTTACAAACAAAAGTAAACCATCAGAGATCTTTTACCATTTCTTTACACATGAATATTTCGATATTTTGAAAATTATTTAGTGTACAAAAATTTTTATGCTGTACTATGTTTTTACGACATCAACCGTTGATGAACTTTGTAACTTTCTTTTATTTGCTGATAAAAAAATCTTTATTCACACAATAACGTAAAACTTCTACTTGATGTGATACAATGAAAAATAAATGGGATTAAAAAAAAATGAACTAAATCCCCACATTGGGCTCAATAGCTAAGTCCAATAGATATGTTTACTCTTATTTAAGTTAACTGAGAAAAATTAACGTGTGGTTTCATAAATATAACTGAGAATCTAATGGGGGGATTCTTATAATTGTTTATATCAGATGGGCGATAAACAAGAAAACATATCAACTTACGCTTTCCTATAAGTGGCAGTCTCGTTGTACTATGATGTTCGACAAATTCATTTTTTTCCTTATTTTTGTTATACAATCACAGCTATGAAAAGGCTTAAAGTCATGGTTGACTTGTTAAATTCGTCAACTGACCCATTCCTTTTTTTCATTACCTACTGCAAATCAACATTATATATTTTAACATTTTAACACAATTTCATATTAATGACAAAGTTATACCGCCTAACTTATATAAGTTGTCTCTGGATCAGTCAAAATTCATTCATCAAGACAAATCGATGGCGCTTAATCAATATTGATGCTTATTTCAAAAAGTTGAAAAAAATTACGTCTTTGTTCCTAATGTATAGATCACCAAAAATTAATGAGGCATGAAACATTTAAGTTGATTAATGTTATATTGGTGAACTCTAAGTGCTTAATGAAGCATGCACAACTAAAAACTTGTTTCAATTAGTATAGATAATAATAATCCAAAGTCAAGCTGGTCAATAAGCACGTCACAACAAAACTTTATCCGGTATTTTACTTTCTAATAATAAAAACTAGGCCTTGTTTTCGAAAAAGGCAAGTACTCAGCATTGTTGTTCGATACTTCCCGAAGACATAAATGATTGGATAGAAATTATAAAGTATGAAAACACTAATTAGCAATACATAGTACCTTTCTTGTATATCACAGAAACGGGAAAATGTTCGTTTACTAAGATAGCTACAGCTTATAGCGTTTTTATCCCACCCTGTTAATACTGAGCTTTTTGGGGGCGCCTCAATGCAGGCAGCAGAGGGCTGATTTGCCCATACTCTGTAATTTCTAAAGTTGTTGTTCAATAAACATTAAACTTAGGAAAAATGTTGCCCAGACGTTAAGTAACAACGTGGACAGAAAAATTGCTGTTGTCAGCATTTTTGCTAATGGCGTCATAACAATTGCTTGGTATTTTGTCACACTAACCGGAGAAACAAAAAATATGTATCAATATTTACTAAGAAGTCACCTAAAGCTTGTAAAAACAATTAAAAGAAATCCCCTCTAAATAAATGGACAATATTTTGTGAGGGTTAACGACCCGTAAAAAAGTTGGTAATAATTCTGCAAAACTATCCGCTTGTAAAAAATTTGTAAAACACAAGATCAAGGAAAACGTAATCAGTATAGTACAACAAACAAATTATGTCAACATAAAGAATTAAAAAAGAGGAACAAAAATGACCATTCCGTGTTATATCCCATACTGAAAAGGTAATTGTTTTGATCGTAATCTTAATCCTTAATACTTTTGATTTTAACAATAATCCCAAAAGCAAATACGGCGAAAGAATGTGGCGAAAAGAGACTGGAACTGAGTAAAATATCTATAAATGCAGAAAATTTAGTTCAATCTTTAGTCAACTTCGGCAGTTGAAAGAAGCGTATCAAGGTAAGATTGCAAATTCTTGTATACAGGCAAATCTTAATTCACAATTCGTAATTGAAATCATCCTTCTCTTTTTCATAGATGCAGCAGACTTTATTTATGACACTAAGCTTTGCGCTGGTTGGGGCATACTTTGCTGGTAAGACTGTGTATATATATTTCTTGCATTACTAACCTATTTTCACTGACCACAAACATTAAAATGGATATATGCTTGTTGGAAATTCCTTATTTCTAGAGATAAACTATGAACTACACAAATTTACCAGGGAGCAAAATATTAACTTTCTCAACTCTCTCTTGATAAATGAAAGGAAAATCTACCTAATATCTGCGTAAAAAACTCTTTTTAGCCCCGCTGTACTTTCACACGAGCGATACAAACAGCGGAAATTACTTTGGTCGTATTGGAAACAAGGGAACACAAAATGGGGGACAAACCTACGGTGATCGTAAGTATAAGAATTTTGTATTTATTTCGTCAGGAAAGCAATTTTGAAACATGGAATTGTTTGCATCACATTTTGAAAATTTGTTTTTAGCCGCGCCATGTTATCCGTGGGTTCTCCCGAGCAACACGAACAGCGAAAATACCTTTCATCATATTGATAACAGCGGAACTCAAAATGGGGGACAAACCTACGGTGATCGTAAGTATAAGAATTTCGTATTTATTTCGTCAGGAAAGCTATTTTGAAACATGGAATTGTTTGCATCATATTTTGAAAATTTGTTTTTAGCCGCGCCATGTTATCCGTGGGTTCTCCCGAGCAGCGAGAACAGCGGAAATACCTTTCATCGTATCGATAACAGCGGAACTCAAAATGGGGGACAAACTTACGGTGATCGTAAGTATAAGAGTTTTGTTTTTAATTCCCCCGGAAAGCTATTTGAAAATATGATATTTTTTGATGACATTTTGAAAAAATTGTTTTTAGCCGCACCATATTATCCGTGGGTTCTCCCGAGCAACACGAACAGCGGAAATACCTTTGGTGGCATTGCAAACAAGGGAACACAGAATGGGGGACAAACCTACGGAGATCTTAAGTATATAAATTTAACGTATGTTCTCTAGGTCAGAAAACAACTTCTACCTGCTTCCATAAAATTTAGAAATGTCCACATTTCCAAAATGAACAAAGTTGCATAATTCTTTTTGTCTCAGGATATTGTATCTTTAAGCAGCATTGACGCATGGCGTTATTTTACAGAAGCAATAAAAAAGCCGGAAACTAGTTTGCAAACTGTAGAATCCAGAATGGTAGACACAACTATGAAGATGAGAAATGTGTATTTTCCCAGAATCTCCAAGTGGCTTCAGTAACATATATTGTAGGAGTGAAATTTAGTTTTAGAGTTTGATATCGTTATGTGTTATGTAGCTATGTTTTGACATTTAATTTTAGAATGAAGAAAGCGTGAAGTAGCGTCTAACAAGAAACTAAGAGACTATTTCCATCATGAATATTGTGGGATTTGTATACAATTTTATATTTGGAAATAAAAAAAAAAATAATATTATTGCATTTATTCACTGGGTTTTGTTTCAGCCAAAAAATACCGGATAGCGAGTTAAGAAATTTGTGAAAAAAGTGTTTAGACGATAGACATAATAGTTGAAAATGTATGTGATTTTAAAAATAGCGGGTGATTAAAATGTTTCAACCTTTAATTTATGTGCGAATGTGTTAATGGCTATAATAATAATTAATCTGTGTGTGTGTACGAGAAGGAAGTCGTGCTAGAGAGACACGAAATAGCAAATGCGATATATATTCACGAACTTACCACTAGTTCTCTAATGTGATATTAATTACGTTTTGAGTTAAATTAATAAGGTAAATAGGAAAATTCTAGTCTACCCAAACTGCTCGGTACGAGTAACTTTACAAGACAAGCTACAATATATTACAACGCAAGGTGCCATTTTCACTGACGCTGTTAATTTTCTCAACCACCGCTCTAATTGATTAGCTCTAATTTAGAGAAACAGATTTTTTTAAACATTAATAGGTTCACCGGATCCAAGTTCAAAGTTTTATATAATGTTTATGTTATAAATATGCATAAATTTTTTCAGAAAGTTATGCTTTAATAAGCATATTCAATATCCATTTTTATTCCGCAAAACAAACGGCCGTAATATACATAATAACATAAAACGAGGTTAGCTTAGAGACAACTTAAATTTTCCAGCGAAGTGATGTACACATAGTTTGTTTATCTTTATTTTCTTAAATTATAAAGATAATTTCTTAATTCAACTTGTCAAATGGGTAATTATAAGCTTCCGTAAAAGTAAGAGGAATGGCATTTATTTTATACCCAATGAGATTATTAAAGGTGCTACTTTACATTGTTTTAAGTTAACTAAGTTGATTGATTTGGATTTTGTATTTTAGCTAAACTAGCATTCGTTACTACTAACTAGTTGGAGCTTTGACCAATGTTGTTGACATGTACACTTTTTACTTTTCAAAAAATCTGTAAATAACATTATGACTTTGTTATCCTGATTATGTTGGGTTGTTGGTATTAGGGTTATATATTCAACAAAATGTAATAAGAGCAATGCAATCATTCAAGGGAAAAACCTGCTTGTTTTAAAGTACCCTTGAGTTCTGATTTTTTAAAAGTTATAGCTTTTATGAAAGTTACATAAGCAGCTATAGATAATTGTTGTTGTTTTTTTAAATTTAATAAATGTTCGGTCAATAATTAGCTAGCTATATGATATCGATTCTATATGTATTGCCAGGTAAAACACGTCAAGTATAACTATGTGTATTGTCATTTATTTGTACCAAACGACAAAGTTCAACAACTTATGTAAAAAAAAATTTTTAAAAGAGGCTCTTTTTTACATAAACTTCATGAGTTTCCCAATTTAAGCATTCTACTGTAAGATGGTGATATATTTTTCGTATTTATCATATTTATATATATATCATATTTTAAATAATAATAAATAAGCAATTAGAGAAAACATGATTTCCTTAAAAGCTGAGAGATTTGTAGATAAATAAACCAATCATGATTTGTTTCCAGTCACATGCTGTTTCAATGCAATAACATATTTGGTCAGTTAAGCTGGACAGCACTCCCCTACATTATATGTTAAATATTTGATAAATTTGCCACGATAACTCAACTCGATGACCTAAGACAGCTTTATATGTATATAGACAGCCTTGCAAGTAATAATAACTTTGTTTTTTTTCTCTGAGGATAACCTAAACTGGAGGATAAGTTACTTACGCAAACGCTTTAGTGATCAACGTGTTTATTTATCCGTAACTGGTTAATTTCAAATCTCAAAACGGTCTATTTCAAATCTGAAATAGACCGGGTTGTAATTGACCAAGTTTTTCTTACTTCATGATTTGTATTATTTTTATCACAAGAAAAGCCGGTTCTCGAATGTTATACGATTGGCTATTTTTTACAACATAGCTAATTATCAATTTTATTTCATTGTTTAGAACCTTATGTTTTATTTTGATTGACTTACATTTTTAAACTTCAGAAAAGAGTATCTTGCTTTGTTTATACTTTTGACATAAATATGTTATTGTAAAAATGGTAGCAAGTGAGGGGAAGTTTCAACTTCTTGATGATGTAGCAGTTGCAAACCTAGGAGATAATACTAATAACCGAAATACAAATTCGAGTATGAAAACATGGATTGTATGAAAGTTGGGCTAATCTTAGAGAGAGAAAACATAGAAGAATACACTACCATTAAACGTAGCGATGTTTTGAGTCGGAACGAAGCAATGAAAATTTTTTACATAAAATAGTTTGTAATCATATGATTAGCACGGAAAAACATGCTTTCTTGACATTTTACAACAATACAAATGAAACGGGGTCTTATTAATCCCAAGTAGCCTGCGAATATACTAATACTTTGTAATTTGTAATAATAAAAATAATTTTCACTTGTGGTGTTGAACCAAAATGATTAGTACCAGCTTTATTTTTGTAAACAAGACCTCGTTTTTATTGACAGAAAGCAAGATTCTGAATACAGTTATTTTACTATGTGGCTATTGATCACCTTGAGGCCGGATTATTTTTTCGTTATACACATTTTTACTCTAATTAAGATAAATTATTTGAGTTGTGCCTGCCTCATTAAACACTCGGTGTTCCCTAATTTATTATTAGTGAACCTAAATGTTTCGAGCTTCGTTGCTCTCCAGCAATACCAACACTCGAAACCGTTCTGTTATCCCCCCCTCCCTTGATGTAATCTGGACGAGACATAATCTAGAATGACTTGTGACTCAGTTTTCCGAAAAAGGCGTAATGATTCAATGGTGTAAATTTTATTTTGCCAAGACGACATTCGCTGAATACAATTTTGCTATACTAGAAATTAATTTTGAGAGCGTACCCCATTCGGGGAAGCAGAAGACTTCATCAATAGAACTAAACGCAATATTTCAGCTAAAAAAGTTGGTATATCCGATTGGACAATTTAAATCACCTGTTCTGGCATATTTTTCCGGAGTTTCTAGGAAATATGAAAGGACTACGCGTTTTCTTTGTAAGAACAACTGTATAGGGAAGCGGCCCAGGTATTTTGCCGAAAAATAGGAACAAAATTTGTTTTTCCGACTAACAACTTAAGTCTCAATTTTGTCACAAAATAAGAACAATCTGGAATCTGAATTTTCTTGCAATTCTCTTTCAAAGTAGTGATATTTTCTCATCTACCTCATCTACCATTGTTAACCCTTGATTCCGAAGTTGTGCAGTAATAAAAAAAACGTAGGAACAAATCAGGCCAAAACGGGCGCGAAAAAAAAACACATCAAGATCTGAACTTTAGGAATCTTTCAAGTTTCAAGTTTCGTTTCCGGAAGAAGTATAAGTGCGGTGGGTTTAGCGGGTTTCGGGTTGTAATAACGCTGCAACAACTTTCAAACATTCCGGAAAAATTTCTCGCACAACATTCCAACACAAAACATTTGAAATCGAAATTGCTAATCGTTATAAATAAAAACAACCTTTTAGACTTTATTATCATTTTTTTAAATCTAAAAATTTCGTATAAAGTTTAATTTGCTTTTTTATCACGTCTCGCATGTAGTTAGATTACATTCTTGTCTGTACATTAAACTACTAGCCTTTAGAGATGTAGCTAGATGCCCTAAAAAGATAAAAAAGATAACATAGAAAGAAAACGACAAAAATTATTTCAACACATCTATGTTACAGGCATAATCACACTGAAATTTTTTTAGTTACAACAATCGCATTTATGCACAAATTACATAGCAGTGAAAACAATAAAATCTAACTGCTGCAAACTCTAAACTGAAAACCGCGCCATACAGTTTCCTTCTACTAAACAAAAACATCAGTTTGTTGTCTGACATATAGCAAACATAAGCCCATGTTAGTTTATAGGAAACATGGTTATAAGAAAGACGAGGCTGATATTACAAGACGAGGCTGATATCACAAGACGAGGCTGATATTACAAGACGAGGCTGATATCACAAGACGAGGCTGATATCACAAGACGAGGCTGATATTACAAGTACTTTCAACTCATTAAAAAAGCGGATTGATAAATCGACTGGTTCTCACTGAAAAGCACTTTTAAGGCAGTAACACAGGGATTAATTTTAAGAAATTCTCATGTAAATTATAAAAAAAGATCCATTCTGTTTGGTGCAATTCTCTATTTTCAAGCAATTTTACAACCTCAATTTTCAAAATTCATTTTTTCTATATAATAAATATATTTACATTTGAAAGCAGAGTAGGGTAATGCCTAACAAACTTTTATTTTTATGATCAAAATATGCTTTATTTAAAAAAATCCCATGTTCTTCTAAGAAAAAATGTTCTCTATTTCACAATCCTCTTCCGAGGGGGAAAATTTGTCAAAAAATTTACTTATTGACCTTTTATAATTAGAGTGGCAAGAGTAATTCTTCTTATCAATTTAATAAAAAATCTTGTATGTTATTATTGTCAAAATAATAAATAAAATCTACCAAAACTTTAAAATAATCCCTGCTGCAATGTTATATTTAATCTCAGAGTTTCATCGGAAAAGTCAAGAAGTTAAGAAGCACTTGACAGTAATAATAATGAACCAAAAGAAGATTTCCTGAAGCTAAAACAATTTAAAAATTCACACGCATGCGATTATAGCTATAATGAATCCCGAGAACAAAAGTTTCGAAAAATACCAAATTCGAGAACGATTTATTATGTGGTTCAACACCCCTCCTCTTTTTACAGATAGGAAGATCCTAAGGAAAAATCCAGCCAACCCACCGACATTTTTGTGCGGTGATTTAGGACTCAAACATTTTTTACTTTGTTTTAAATTTTTTATTTTGCACAGGACACATATAGAAAACATAATTTTATGTTGATATACCCTTGCAGTGTACCCTTTTAGTTGACCCCTTGATAAACGAGGTTGGTTTACAAAAAGTCTGATCACGTGATCAGTAATAACTGAACTACAAACAAATGATAGAAACATAACTATCATTTTCTCGTAAAAGCGATTTTGAATGTAAATCAATAAATTAACCTGCTTAACATAAAACAGATTTTTATCAATGTTTTCGGCACCATTAAGAAGCATATTGGGTTATATATTTGCAAAAATACTTTGTAAAATATACAGTATATTTTTGTTAAAATAAACGAACGCCGTTTTGAGCCATCCTTATTTCATGTGACGACAGAATGGGCGTCGCAGGTCTGGTTGAGACTTGTTTTAACTTTATTGGTATAGTCAACGCGTAGCAAACGTGCTACACAATGTGGCAATAAGCTATAGCAAATATTAAGAATATAGCAACAAAAGTATTGCTGTAGAATACCTTGTAAGTAACTTATGGTACTTTGTGTGTCAACATAGAAAAAGAAAAACAAGTGGAAATATTTGTAATAATGGAAATAATTTGATATGTTTGTTAAAAGAATCAATTAAATAATAATTTTTGATGTGATTCTGAACAGACGTAAATTGAAATGGTGTTGGACAAACTACGTCTATTAGATGCTGTTTGATGCGTTGCAATACAAAAAAATCTGATATGTCTTGAAACAGCATAGCACGCCCTGACTTTCCGTTAATTGAATTACTTTCACTAAAATGAAATAAGCCACTTAACAAATTGCGCCACGTGAAGGTAAGTAAGTCATGGGACTACACGTTTCGACCTAAAAAAGAGAAAGAAGAGAAGTTGTTGAACGGCCATGGAAAGCTAACAAACTTTATTTCTTTAATTTTCTGAAGATTTTAGTATTAGTACTGTGACATATGATTACAATTACTACTACGCTTAGTTGATGATGATTGGTGAAATATTGTATTTATTATTACAACTTCTAATTATTATCCTTATTCTCAGCTTTATGACGTATGTGCTAGAATGAGTTAAACAGAGTATAACCTAACCGGCACATAACGAAATATCAACATCAAATCTATGTGAAGGTTTACGCTATTTTTACATTTATTTATGTCAAAATTGGAATTTTTTGTAACTTTACTTAAATTGTAACGTTAAAATGTATTACCGTAAAACCTCTAATTTAGTGCGGCCTCTAATTAGTGCGGATGGCCTAATTTAAACAATTTTTGCCCTCTATTTATTAATGCGGATAAGTTTTAAAATTTTTTCGATTCTCCTCTAATTTAGTGCGGTAATGGTCAAAATTCCCTCTGATTATAGTGCGAGTTGAAAAAAATTAAATTAACAGTTACCCGTTTTTTTATCATAGTAACATCGTTACATAATAAAGCTACAAAATAAAGGAACGTCCTCGTTATCATCGCCTTCTAAATGTTTGCTGGCATTTTCCATTCAACCTTCGTACGTTTTACCGTTGCGGACCTTTGATGTGTCGCTGGTTGTGATGCCACAGACATCAAAGGACCGCTTTACCATATTCACGTCGGATGAAATTGCTTTCTCAACCCAATCTACCATGTCTTGGCGGCTGGGTGTAGGAATCGTACCGTGGTCTTCATCGATCATCTCCGAAACATACTCGACCAAACATTTTCTTAGAATAGCTTTAAAGGACTTGTTAAATTCAAACATCCATCGGCTGGCATTTAGAAGTACAACCAGGGGTAATCATCAAAATATCAGATTTGTTGATGATGAGCTTGAATAAAAATGAAAAGAAGTTGAAGTATTTTTTTCACCTCTAATTTAATGCGGTTGTGATCTATTTTTCCTCTAATTATTAGTGCAGTTTTGAAATTCTAAAACAAAGGTAATTTATTCCCTCTAATTATTAGTGCGGCATGGCCAAAATAATTAATTTTTCTCCCGCACTAAATTAGAGGTTTTACGGTAACTATATTTTGCCGATGTAGTAGAACAGTTGAATTAGTAATAAGCTTGATACAAGATTATTATTATCTCTACACGTCTTATCATTGCAATCAAGTTAAATTATTTTGAGTTGTGCATGCCTCATTAGGCACTCAGATTTCACTAATTTAATATTAGTCAACCTTAATGTTTCATGCCTCATTACTGTGCTGCAATACTAGTGTCAGAGCTATTTACTCGAAAACACACTGAGCTGTGTTCTATACTAGAAAATTGTTAACTCCACATTTTTGTGCATTAAGACCACGCACTAAATTTTAATAAAGATTTTAAAGTAAACATCTTGTCTTGATCTAGCGCCTTCCTAAGGAATACGTTTTAATTGCAAAAGAGACACTTATTTCAGTTTTCCTTATTTCTTTGTCAATAAAATGGGATTGTGTTAAAATATGTGATTTGTACATGTAAATATACATTTCCATTAAGTATTGAGTATGAATAATGAGTTAATTGTCGACATTATGATATTAATAGATTTTCAATGTCAAAGCATGAGTTTACATACTTTGTCGTAAAAAAATCGCTCATCTCGTACATAAAAGTCCTTTCTCTCAGCGCAGTTATGAATATGAAACTGCGCATACGCTTTTCAATGGAACTATAATAAAAGTTATCATTTCTATACATCTAGCTAATCAAAAGTAGATTTTCACTTATTGTAAAAGTAAAGTTTATACCATCGCTTTGACCCGTGTATTATGGTGAGAAGTTCAACATTGATGTTGAAAAAATATTTTATTAAAAGCAAACAAGGAATTCATTAGAATTTTGTGTCAGGAAAAACAATGCCATGGGATATTCGTTGAACACTTTATAAGTGTCAAAGTATAGATATAAAGGCTGATGTGACAAAAACTACCTGTGGAGACCTTGGGTAGAGAGAATAAACTCGTCTCTCTGCATTGATGTGAAAAAGTTCCAACATGATTGAGGGATGTATTCTTCGTGTAGTTTGCACATCTAGCATGGTATATGATGTAAATGAGTTACAAAATCAGAAAAAGAAATAAATCTATTTGCTATATCGAGTTTAATATTGAATTTTTAATGTCCAAGGAACATCATCTGATATTTGGCCGTATTATGATAAACAGAAAGCATCATGTGGGATTGTTCGCTTTCACTCCGAAAAGTCTTTGGTCCAAACCTCAATCATGGCAAGTCAAAGCATATAGAAGTGTGAATTTTATGCTTAGCGCACGACTGAATCTGCTATATGTTATATTTCTTTGAAATTGTTTGAATTATGACAAAATTCGAATAATGGAGGTCAGAATTAGAGAGAGTCAAGTGTAAATACAAATGAAATCCTGTTTGACTACTTTTACATTTTAGTTAGGTAGCTGGCCACATGTAAAAAAAAACATAGGCTGATAAAATATGTAGAGCTAACTATCCCGCATCATGCTCAATCTACGTTGGGTATTTAAAATCAAATACTTTTTTGTTTATGACTTGTACCTAACAGAGTAATTAAGTATTTATCTTAAAATGCAGATAATATTTTTAACATAAAAAGAAATTATTGTAGGTAATGACAAAAAGGGCTTTTAAAATCGCGGCCATTACGCATAGATCATACTCCAAACATTCGTCGGTCGTTCAAACCTGCATGTTGTAAATGCCAATTAAATCGCAAATAGTCCGTTTGGCCGATTATTTTCGATAATTTAAGAAATGATGTATGCGCTACTCTGAAATCCTTTTTCCTACACGAATATACGGTTAGTAACATAATCGCATAAAAATTTAATAAAAATCGCTCGTTGTTATTTTTTCTCGCGCACAAACAGACAGAATTAATAAAGAGACTAGTTTTAGCAAATATGAAATCCTTGGAAATTTGCTGTTCAAAAATAAAAAAAAGAAAGAAAAGAAAAGAGAACATGGAAAATGGCTCGCTGCTGTACTGTTGCTCACGGGAATGCGGCCCTTTACAACAAAGTCGTTAAAAAAATATCGCATTTGTTTATTCGTAGCACTACTTTCTTTCTAACAAACTGGTTTTGCGCAATAAGAAATAACGATAGTTGTTTGCCTGTTCTATGTAGGTTAAACTCATCCAATTGAAAAGAAAATGAGAGAGTAATTAAGATAGAATTGTTCGTAGTTAATACTTGTGGCAGCTTTTCCTTCCTTACAGCATATACACGGAACTACCTCATGAAATTCTGGTAATACTGTTATTTGTTTCGTTTTTGTTTTTTGTTTTTACCACCGCTGGTAATTCATTTTACCGATCTCGCAAACAACCATCATTAATCATCGAATTACTTTTGCTTGCCACCTATTTTCAAACTTGGGGCAATTTATATTATATAAATATTCTCAACGTATACAGAGAACTTTCTAAAATAGGATCAGGTAAACTTAACGAGTATTAGTGCAATATACTGTTACTACTTAGATAAGAAAATATGGTTTCATAAATATAACTGAGAATCTAATGGGGGATTCTTATTATTGTTTATATCAGATGGGCGATAAACAAGAAAACATGTAAACTTACGCTTTCCTATACATGGCAGTCTCATTGTACTAGGATGTTCGACAAATTCTTTTTTGTCTGTATTTTTGTTTCACAATCACAGCTATGAAAAGGCCTAAACTAATGGTTTACTTGTTAAATTCGTCAACTGACACATTATTTTTTTTATCACCTACTGTAAATTAACATTAGATATTTTAACATTTTAACACAATTTCATTTTAATGACAAAGTTATTGGGCCTAACATATATAAGTTGTCTCTGGATCAGTCAAAATTCATTCATCAAGACAAATCGAGGGCGCATAATCAAGATTGATGCTTATTTCAAAAAGTTGACAAAAATTACGTCCTTGTTCCTAATGTATAGATCACCAAAAATTAATAAAGCATGAAACATTTAGGTTGACTAACGTTACATTGGTGAACTCTAAGTGCTTAATGAAGCATGCACAATTCAAAACTTGATTTAATTAGTATAGATAATGATAATCCAAAGAAAAGCTGATCATTGAGCACGTCATAACAAAACTTTATTCGGTATTTTGCTTCTAATAATAAAAAATATGCCTTGTTTTCAAAAAAGTACTAAAAAAGTACAAGCATTATGGTTTAATTACTTCCGAAGAATTAAAAGATTGGATAAAAATTATAAAGTATCAAAACACTAATTTTAATTAGCAATACATAGTACCTTTCTTGTATATCACAGAAACGGGGAAATGTTCGTTTACTAAGATAGCTACAACTTATAGCGCCTTTATCGCACCCTATTAATGCTGGTCTATTTGAGGGCTCCTCAGTGCAGGCATCAGAGGGCTGATTTGTCCCTTACTTTGTAATTTCTAAAGTTGTTGTTCAATAAACATTAAACTTTGGAAAAATGCTGCCCAGGCCTTAATTTACAACGTGGTCAAAAAAATTGCTGTTGTCAGCATTTTTGCTAATGGCGTCATAACAATTGCTTGGTATTTTGTCACACTAACGTGAGAAACAAAAATATGTATCAATATTTACTAAGAAGTCACCTAAAGCTTGTAAAAACAATTAAAAGAAATCCCCCCTAAATAAATGGACAATATTTTGTGAGGGTTAACGACCCGTAAAAAAGTTGGTAATAATTCTGCAAAACTATCCGCTTGTAAAAAATTTGTAAAACACAAGATCAAGGAAAACGTAATCAATATAGTATAACAAACAAATTATGTCAACATAAAGAATTAAAAAAGAGGAACCAAAATAACCATTCCGTGTTATTTAATGAGTATTTCATACTGAAAAGGTAATCGGTAATCTTAATCCGCTCTGATAGTATTTTTGATTTTAACAATCATCTCAAAATGCAAATACAACGAAAGAATGTGGCGAAAAGAGACTGGAACGGAGTTAAATATCTATATATACCGAAGTTTAGTTTGTTCTTTAGTCAACTTTGGCAGCAGAAGCGTATCAAGGTAAGATTGCAAATTCTTGTACATAGGCAAATCTTAATTCACAAATTCGTAATTGAAATCATCCTTCTCTTTTCTGTAGATGCAGCAAACTTTATTCATGACCCTAAGCTTTGCGCTGGTTGGCGCATCCATTGCAGGTAAGACTGTATATATATAATTCTTGCATTACTAACCTATTGCCACTGATCACAAACAATAAAATGGATATATGCTTGTTGGAAATTCATTATTTCTAGACATAAAGCTACAAACTACACAAATTTAGGGAGCAAAATATTAACTTTCCCAACTCTCTCTTGATAAATGAAAGGAAAATGTACCTAATATCTGCGTAAAAAACTCTTTTTAGCCCCGCTGTACTTTTACACGAGCGATACAAACAGCCGAAATTACTTTGGTCGTATTGGAAATAAGGGAACACAAAATGGGGGACAAACCTACGGTGATCGTAAGTATAAGAATTTTGTTTTTAATTCGTCAGGAAAGCTATTTTGAAACATGGAATTGTTTGCATCACATTTTGAAAAATTTGTTTTTAGCCGCGTCATATTATCCGTGGGTTCTCCCCAGCGACACAAACAGTGGAAATATCTTTCATCGTATTGATAACAGCGGAACTCAAAATGGGGGACAAGCTTACGGTGATCGTAAGTATAAGAGTTTTGTTTTTAATTCCTTCGGAACACTATTTGAAAACATTAATTTTTTTGCATCACATTTTGAAAAATTTGTTTTTAGCCGCGCCATATTATCCGCGGGTTCTCCCCAGCGACACAAACAGTGGAAATATCTTTCATCGTATTGATAACAGCGGAACTCAAAATGGGGGACAAACTTACGGTGATCGTAAGTATAAGAATTTTGTTTTTCATTCGTCAGGAAAGCTATTTGAAAACATTAATTTTTTTGCATCACATTTTGAAAAATTTGTTTTTAGCCGCGCCATATTATCCGTGGGTTCTCCCCAGCGACACAAACAGTGGAAATATCTTTCATCGTATTGATAACAGCGGAACTCAAAATGGGGGACAAGCTTACGGTGATCGTAAGTATAAGAGTTTTGTTTTTAATTCCTTCGGAACACTATTTGAAAACATTAATTTTTTTGCATCACATTTTGAAAAATTTGTTTTTAGCCGCGCCATATTATCCGCGGGTTCTCCCCAGCGACACAAACAGCGGAAATACCTTTCATCATATTGATAACAGCGGAACTCAAAATGGGGGACAAACTTACGGTGATCGTAAGTATAAGAGTTTTGTTTTTAATTCCTTCGGAACACTATTTGAAAACATTAATTTTTTTGCATCACATTTTGAAAAATTTGTTTTTAGCCGCGCCATATTATCCGCGGGTTCTCCCCAGCGACACAAACAGCGGAAATACCTTTCATCATATTGATAACAGCGGAACTCAAAATGGGGGACAAACTTACGGTGATCGTAAGTATATAAATTTAACGTATGATCTCTAGGTCAGAAAGCAACTTCTACCTGCTTCCATAAAATTTAGAAATGTCCACATTTCCAAAATGAACAAAGTTGCTTAATTCTTTTTGTCTCAGGATAATGTATCTTTAAGCAGCATTGACGCATGGCCTTATTTTACAGAATCAATAAAAAAGCCGGAAACTACTTTGAAAACTGTAGAATCCAGAATGGTAGACACAACTATGAAGATGAGAAATGTGTATTTTCCCAGAATCTCCATGTGGCTTTAGTAAAATATATTGTAGGAGGGAAATTTAGTTTTAGAGTTTGATATCGCTATGTGTTATGTAGCTATGTTTTGACATCTAATTTTAGAATGAAGAAAGCGTGAAGTAGCGTCTAACAAGAAACTAAGAGACTATTTCCATCATAAATATTGTGGAATTTGTATACAATTTTATATTTGGAAATAAAAAAATAAATAATATTATTGCATTTATTCACTGGGCTTTGTTTCAGCCAAAAAATACCGGATAGCGAGTTAAGAAATTTGTGAAAAAAGTGTTTAGGCGATAGATATAATAATTGAAATTGTGTGTGATTTTAAAAATAGCGGGTGATTAAAATGTTTCAACCTTTAATTTATGTGCGAATGTGTTAATGGCTATAATAATAATTAATCTGTGTGTGTGTACGAGAAGGAAGTCGTGCTAGAGAGACACGAAATAGCAAATGCGATATATATTCACGAACTTACCACTAGTTCTCTAATGTGATATTAATTACGTTTTGAGTTAAATTAATAAGGTAAATAGGAAAATTCTAGTCTACCCAAACTGCTCGGTACGAGTAACTTTACAAGACAAGCTACAATATATTACAACGCAAGGTGCCATTTTCACTGACGCTGTTAATTTTCTCAACCACCGCTCTAATTGATTAGCTCTAATTTAGAGAAACAGATTTTTTTAAACATTAATAGGTTCACCGGATCCAAGTTCAAAGTTTTATATAATGTTTATGTTATAAATATGCATAAATTTTTTCAGAAAGTTATGCTTTAATAAGCATATTCAATATCCATTTTTATTCCGCAAAACAAACGGCCGTAATATACATAATAACATAAAACGAGGTTAGCTTAGAGACAACTTAAATTTTCCAGCGAAGTGATGTACACATAGTTTGTTTATCTTTATTTTCTTAAATTATAAAGATAATTTCTTAATTCAACTTGTCAAATGGGTAATTATAAGCTTCCGTAAAAGTAAGAGGAATGGCATTTATTTTATACCCAATGAGATTATTAAAGGTGCTACTTTACATTGTTTTAAGTTAACTAAGTTGATTGATTTGGATTTTGTATTTTAGCTAAACTAGCATTCGTTACTACTAACTAGTTGGAGCTTTGACCAATGTTGTTGACATGTACACTTTTTACTTTTCAAAAAATCTGTAAATAACATTATGACTTTGTTATCCTGATTATGTTGGGTTGTTGGTATTAGGGTTATATATTCAACAAAATGTAATAAGAGCAATGCAATCATTCAAGGGAAAAACCTGCTTGTTTTAAAGTACCCTTGAGTTCTGATTTTTTAAAAGTTATAGCTTTTATGAAAGTTACATAAGCAGCTATAGATAATTGTTGTTGTTTTTTAAATTTAATAAATGTTCGGTCAATAATTAGCTAGCTATATGATATCGATTCTATATGTATTGCCAGGTAAAACACGTCAAGTATAACTATGTGTATTGTCATTTATTTGTACCAAACGACAAAGTTCAACAACTTATGTAAAAAAAAATCTTTAAAAGAGGCTCTTTTTTACATAAACTTCATGAGTTTCCCAATTTAAGCATTCTACTGTAAGATGGTGATATATTTTTCGTATTTATCATATTTATATATATATCATATTTTAAATAATAATAAATAAGCAATTAGAGAAAACATGATTTCCTTAAAAGCTGAGAGATTTGTAGATAAATAAACCAATCATGATTTGTTTCCAGTCACATGCTGTTTCAATGCAATAACATATTTGGTCAGTTAAGCTGGACAGCACTCCCCTACATTATATGTTAAATATTTGATAAATTTGCCACGATAACTCAACTCGATGACCTAAGACAGCTTTATATGTATATAGACAGCCTTGCAAGTAATAATAACTTTGTTTTTTTTCTCTGAGGATAACCTAAACTGGAGGATAAGTTACTTACGCAAACGCTTTAGTGATCAACGTGTTATTTATCCGTAACTGGTTAATTTCAAATCTCAAAACGGTCTATTTCAAATCTGAAATAGACCGGGTTGTAATTGACCAAGTTTTTCTTACTTCATGATTTGTATTATTTTTATCACAAGAAAAGCCGGTTCTCGAATGTTATACGATTGGCTATTTTTTACAACATAGCTAATTATCAATTTTATTTCATTGTTTAGAACCTTATGTTTTATTTTGATTGACTTACATTTTTAAACTTCAGAAAAGAGTATCTTGCTTTGTTTATACTTTTGACATAAATATGTTATTGTAAAAATGGTAGCAAGTGAGGGGAAGTTTCAACTTCTTGATGATGTAGCAGTTGCAAACCTAGGAGATAATACTAATAACCGAAATACAAATTCGAGTATGAAAACATGGATTGTATGAAAGTTGGGCTAATCTTAGAGAGAGAAAACATAGAAGAATACACTACCATTAAACGTAGCGATGTTTTGAGTCGGAACGAAGCAATGAAAATTTTTTACATAAAATAGTTTGTAATCATATGATTAGCACGGAAAAACATGCTTTCTTGACATTTTACAACAATACAAATGAAACGGGGTCTTATTAATCCCAAGTAGCCTGCGAATATACTAATACTTTGTAATTTGTAATAATAAAAATAATTTTCACTTGTGGTGTTGAACCAAAATGATTAGTACCAGCTTTATTTTTGTAAACAAGACCTCGTTTTTATTGACAGAAAGCAAGATTCTGAATACAGTTATTTTACTATGTGGCTATTGATCAGCTTGAGGCCGGATTATTTTTTCGTTATACACATTTTTACTCTAATTAAGATAAATTATTTGAGTTGTGCCTGCCTCATTAAACACTCGGTGTTCCCTAATTTATTATTAGTGAACCTAAATGTTTCGAGCTTCGTTGCTCTCCAGCAATACCAACACTCGAAACCGTTCTGTCACCCCCCCCTCCCTTGATGTAATCAGGACGAGACATAATCTAGAATGACTTGTGACTCAGTTTTCCGAAAAAGGCGTAATGATTCAATGGTGTAAATTTTATTTTGCCAAGACGACATTCGCTGAATACAATTTTGCTATACTAGAAATTAATTTTGAGAGCGTACCCCATTCGGGGAAGCAGAAGACTTCATCAATAGAACTAAACGCAATATTTCAGCTAAAAAAGTTGGTATATCCGATTGGACAATTTAAATCACCTGTTCTGGCATATTTTTCCGGAGTTTCTAGGAAATATGAAAGGACTACGCGTTTTCTTTGTAAGAACAACTGTATAGGGAAGCGGCCCAAGTATTTTGCCGAAAAATAGGAACAAAATTTGTTTTTCCAACTAACAACTTAAGTCTCAATTTTGTCACAAAATAAGAACAATCTGGAATCTGAATTGCAATTCACTTTCAAAGTAGTGATATTTTCTCATCTACCTCATCTACCATTGTTAACCCTTGATTCCGAAGTTGTGCAGTAATAAAAAAAACGTAGGAACAAATCAGGCCAAAACGGGCGCGAAAAAAAAAACACATCAAGATCTGAACTTTAGGAATCTTTCAAGTTTCAAGTTTCGTTTCCGGAAGAAGTATAAGTGCGGTGGGTTTAGCGGGTTTCGGGTTGTAATAACGCTGCAACAACTTTCAAACATTCCGGAAAAATTTCTCGCACAACATTCCAACACAAAACATTTGAAATCGAAATTGCTAATCGTTATAAATAAAAACAACCTTTTAGACTTTATTATCATTTTTTTAAATCTAAAAATTTCGTATAAAGTTTAATTTGCTTTTTTATCACGTCTCGCATGTAGTTAGATTACATTCTTGTCTGTACATTAAACTACTAGCCTTTAGAGATGTAGCTAGATGCCCTAAAAAGATAAAAAAGATAACATAGAAAGAAAACGACAAAAATTATTTCAACACATCTATGTTACAGGCATAATCACACTGAAATTTTTTTAGTTACAACAATCGCATTTATGCACAAATTACATAGCAGTGAAAACAATAAAATCTAACTGCTGCAAACTCTAAACTGAAAACCGCGCCATACAGTTTCCTTCTACTAAACAAAAACATCAGTTTGTTGTCTGACATATAGCAAACATACGCGCATGTTAGTTTATAGGAAACATGGTTATAAGAAAGACGAGGCTGATATTACAAGACGAGGCTGATATCACAAGACGAGGCTGATATTACAAGACGAGGCTGATATCACAAGACGAGGCTGATATCACAAGACGAGGCTGATATTACAAGTACTTTCAACAGTTAACTCATTAAAAAAGCGGATTGATAAATCGACTGGTTCTCACTGAAAAGCACTTTTAAGGCAGTAACACAGGGATTAATTTTAAGAAATTCTCATGTAAATTAAAAAAAAAACATCCATTCTGTT
Organism: Hydractinia echinata; assembly: GCA_030067915.1. NCBI lineage: Eukaryota > Metazoa > Cnidaria > Hydrozoa > Anthoathecata > Hydractiniidae > Hydractinia > Hydractinia echinata. Next base: position 318,736 of record JASGCC010000146.1, on the reverse strand, counting down.
TGGTGCAATTCTCTATTTTCAAGCAATTTTACAACCTTAATTTTCAAAATTCATTTTTTCTATATAATAAATATATTTACATTTGAAAGCAGAGTCGGGTAATGCCTAACAAACTTTTATTTTTATGATCAAAATATGCTTTATTTAAAAAAATCCCATGTTCTTCTAAGAAAAAATGTTATCTATTTCACAATCCTCTTCCGAGGGAAAATTTGTCAAAAAATTTACTTATTGACCATTTATAATTAGAGTGGCAAGAGTCATTCTTCTTATCAATTTAATAAAAAATCTTGTATGTTATTATTGTCAAAATAATAAGTAAAATCTACCAAAACTTTAAAATAATCCCTGCTGCAATGTTATATTTAATCTCAGAGTTTCATCGGAAAAGTCAAGAAGTTAAGAAGCACTTGACAGTAATAATAATGAACCAAAAGAAGATTTCCTGAAGCTAAAACAATTTAAAAATTCACACGCATGCGATTATAGCTATAATGAATCCCGAGAACAAAAGTTTCGAAAAATACCAAATTCGAGAACGATTTATTATGTGGTTCAACACCCCTCCTCTTTTTACAGATAGGAAGATCCTAAGGAAAAATCCAGCCAACCCACTGACATTTTTGTGCGGTGATTTAGGACTCAAACATTTTTTACTTTGCACAGGACACATATAGAAAACATAATTTTATGTTGATATACCCTTGCAGTGTACCCTTTTAGTTGACCCCTTGATAAACGAGGTTGGTTTACAAAAAGTCTGATCACGTGATCAGTAATAACTGAACTACAAACAAATAATCGAAACATAACTATCATTTTCTCGTAAAAGCGATTTTGAATGTAAATCAATAAATTAACCTGCTTAACATAAAACAGATTTTTATCAATGTTTTCGGCACCATTAAGAAGCATATTGGGTTATATAGTTGCAAAAAAACTTTGTAAAATATACAGTATATTTTTGTTAAAATAAACGATCGCCGTTTTGAGCCATCCTTATTTCATGTGACGACAGAATGGGCGTCGGAGGTCTGTTTGAGACTTGGTTTAACTTTATTGGTATAGTCAACGCGTAGCAAACGTGCTACACAATGTGGCAATAAGCTATAGCAAATATTAAGAATATAGCAATATATAAGGTTTTACCTTAGAATAGCTTATAATATGTTTGTTAAAAGAATCAATTAAATAATTTTTTTTGATGTGATTTTGAAAAGACGAAAATTGAAATGGTGTTGGACAAACTACGTCTATTAGATGCTGTTTGATGCTTTGCAATACAAAAAAATCTGATATGTCTTGAAACAGCATAGCACGCCCTGACTTTCCGTTCGTGAATTACTTTCATGAAAATGAAATAAGCCACTTAACAAATTGCGCCACGTGAGGGTAAGTAAGTCATGGGACTACACGTTTCGACCTAAAAAAGAGAAAGAAGGGAAGTTTTTTGAACGGCCATGGAAAGCTAACAAACTTTATTTCTTTAATTTTCTGAAGATTTTAGTATTAGTACTGTGACATATGATTACAATTACTACTACGCTTAGTTGAAAACCATGATTGGTGAAATATTGTATTTATTATTACAACTTCTAATTATCATCCTTATTCTCGGCTTTATGACTTCCGTGCTAGAATGAGTTGAACAGAGTATAACCCAACCGGCACATAACGTAATATTAACATCAAATTTACGTTATTTTTACATTTTATTTACGTCAAAATTGGAAATTTTTTTAACATTGTGTAATATTTTAACGTTAAAGGGAAGCTAACTTTACTTAAATTTTAACGTTAAAATGTATTACCGTAAAACCTCTAATTTAGTGCGGCCTCTAATTAGTGCGGATGGCCTATTTTTCGAAATATAAACAATTTTTGCCCTCTATTTATTAATGCAGATAAGTTTTAAAAATTTTTCGATTCTCCTCTAATTTAGTGCGGTAATGGTCAAAATTCCCTCTGATTATAGTGCGAATTGAAAAAAATTAAATTAACAGTTACCCGTTTTTTTATCATACTAACATCGTTACATAATAAAGCTACAAAATAAAAGGATCGTCCTCGTTATCATCGCCTTCTAAATGTTTGCTGGCATTTTCCATTCAACCTTCGTACGATTTACCGTTGCGGACCTTTGATTTGTCGCTGGTTGTGATGCCACAGACATCAAAGGTCCGCTTTACCATATTCACGTCGGATGAAATTGCGTTGTAAGCTTTCTCAACCCAATCTACCATGTCTTGGCGGCTGGGTGGAGGAATCGTACCGTGGTCTTCATCGATCATCTCCGAAACATACTCGACCAAACATTTTCTTAGAATAGCTTTAAAGGACTTGTTAAATTCAAACATCCATCGGCTGGCATTTAGAAGTACAACCGGGGGTAATCATCAAAATATCAGATTTGTTGATGATGAGCTTGAATAAAAATGAAAAGAAGTTGAAGTATTTTTTTCACCTCTAATTTAATGCGGTTGTGATCTATTTTTCCTCTAATTATTAGTGCAGTTTTGAAATTCTAAAACAAAGGTAATTTATTCCCTCTAATTATTAGTGCGGCATGGCCAAAATAATTATTTTTTCTCCCGCACTAAATTAGAGGTTTTACGTTAACTATATTTTGCCGATGTAGTAGAACAGTTGAATTAGTAATAAGCTTGATACAAGATTATTATTATCTCTACACGTCTTATCATTGCAATCAAGTTAAATTACTTTGAGTTGTGCATGCCTCATTAGGCACTCAGATTTCACTAATTTAATATTAGTCAACCTAAATGTGTCATGCCTCATTACTGTGCTGCAATACTAGTGTCAGAGCTATTTACTCGAAAACACACTGAGCTGTGTTCTATACTAGAAAATTGTTAACTCCACATTTTTGTGCATTAAGACCAAGCACTGAATTTTAATAAAGATTTTAAAGTAAACATCTTGTCTTGATCTAGCGCCTTCCAAAGGAATACGTTTTAATTGCAAAAGAGACACTTATTTCAGTTTTCCTTATTTCTTTGTCAATAAAATGGGATTGTGTTAAAATATGTGATTTGTACATGTACATATACATTTCCATTAAGTATTGAGTATGAATAATGAGTTAATTGTCGACATTATGATATTAATAGATTTTCAATGTCAAAGCATGAGTTTACATACTTTGTCGTAAAAAAATCGCTCATCTCGTACATAAAAGTCCTTTCTCTCAGCGCAGTTATGAATATGAAACTGCGCATACGCTTTTCAATGGAACTATAATAAAAGTTATCATTTCTATACATCTAGCTAATCAAAAGTAGATTTTCACTTATTGTAAAAGTAAAGTTTATACCATCGCTTTGACCCGTGTATTATGGTGAGAAGTTCAACATTGATGTTGAAAAAATATTTTATTAAAAGCAAACAAGGAATTCATTAGAATTTTGTGTCAGGAAAAACAATGCCATGGGATATTCGTTGAACACTTTATAAGTGTCAAAGTATAGATATAAAGGCTGATGTGACAAAAACTACCTGTGGAGACCTTGGGTAGAGAGAATAAACTCGTCTCTCTGCATTGATGTGAAAAAGTTCCAACATGATTGAGGGATGTATTCTTCGTGTAGTTTGCACATCTAGCATGGTATATGATGTAAATGAGTTACAAAATCAGAAAAAGAAATAAATCTATTTGCTATATCGAGTTTAATATTGAATTTTTAATGTCCAAGGAACATCATCTGATATTTGGCCGTATTATGATAAACAGAAAGCATCATGTGGGATTGTTCGCTTTCACTCCGAAAAGTCTTTGGTCCAAACCTCTATCATGGCAAGTCAAAGCATATAGAAGTGTGAATTTTATGCTTAGCGCACGACTGAATCTGCTGTATGTTATATTTCTTTGAAATTGTTTGAATTATGACAAAATTCGAATAATGGAGGTCAGAATTAGAGAGAGTCAAGTGTAAATACAAATGAAATCCTGTTTGACTACTTTTACATTTTAGTTAGGTAGCTGGCCACATGTAAAAAAAAACATAGGCTGATAAAATATGTAGGTAACTTGTTAACTATCCCGCATCATGCTCAATCTACGTTGGGTATTTAAAATCAAATACTTTTTTGTTCATGACTTGTACCTAACAGAGTAATTAAGTATTTATCTTAAAATGCAGATAATATTTTTAACATAAAAAGTAATTATTGTACGTAATGACAAAAAGGGATTTTAAAATCGCGGCCATTACGCATAGATCATACTCCAAACATTCGTCGGTCGTTCAAAACTGCATGTTGTAAATGCCAATTAAATCGCAAATAGTCCGTTTGGCCGATTATTTTCGATAATTTAAAGAAATGATGTATGCGCTACTCTGAAATCCTTTTTCCTTCACGAATATACGGTTAGTAGCATAATCGCATAAAAATTTAATAAAAATCGCTCGTTGTTATTTTTTCTCGCGCACAAACAGACAGAATTAATAAAGAGACTAGTTTTAGCAAATATGAAATCCTTTGGAAACTTGCTGTTCAAAAATAAAAAAAAGAAAGAAAAGAAAAGAGAACATGGAAAATGGCTCGCTGCTGTACTCACGTGTTGCTCACGGGAATTCGGCCCTTTACAACAAATATCGCATTTGTTTATTCGTAGCACTACTTTCTTTCTAACAAACTGGTTTTGCGCAATAAGAAATAACGATAGTTGTTTGCCTGTTCTATGTAGGTTAAACTCATCCAATTAAAAAGAAAATGAGAGAGTAATTAAGATAGAATTGTTCGTAGTTAATACTTGTGGCAGCTTTTCCTTACAGCATATACACGGAACTACCTCATGAAATTCTGGTAATACTGTTATTTGTTTCGTTTTTGTTTTTTGTTTTTACCACCGCTGGTAATTCATTTTACCGATCTCGCAAACAACCATCATTAATCATCGAATTACTTTTGCTTGCCACCTATTTTCAAACTTGGGGCAATTTATATTATATAAATATTCTCAACGTATACAGAGAACTTTCTAAAATAGGATCAGGTAAACTTAACGAGTATTAGTGCAATATACTGTTACTACTTAGATAAGAAAATATGGTTTCATAAATATAACTGAGAATCTAATGGGAGATTCTTATTATTGTTTATATCAGATGGGCGATAAACAAGAAAACATGTAAACTTACGCTTTCCTATACATGGCAGTCTCATTGTACTAGAATGTTCGACAAATTCATTTTTGTCTGTATTTTTGTTTCACAATCACAGCTATGAAAAGGCCTAAACTCATGGTTTACTTGTTAAATTCGTCAACTGACCCATTATTTTTTTTTATTACCTACTGTAAATCAACATTATATATTTTAACATTTTAACACAATTTTATTTTAATGACAAAGTTATTGGGCCTAACATATATAAGTTGTCTCTTGCTCAGTCAAAATTCATTCATCAAGACAAATTGAGGGCGCATAATCAAGATTGATGCTTATTTCAAAAAGTTGACAAAAATTACGTCCTTGTTCCTAATGTATAGATCACCAAAAATTAATAAAGCATGAAACATTTAGGTTGACTAACGTTACATTGGTGAACTCTAAGTGCTTAATGAAGCATGCACAATTTAAAACTTGATTTAATTAGTATAGATAATGATAATCCAAAGAAAAGCTGATCATTGAGCACGTCATAACAAAACTTTATTCGGTATTTTGCTTCTAATAATAAAAAATATGCCTTGTTTTCAAAAAAGTACTAAAAAATTACAAGCATTATGGTTTAATTACTTCCGAAGAATTAAAAGATTGGATAAAAATTATAAAGTATCAAAACACTAATTTTAATTAGCAATACATAGTACCTTTCTTGTATATCACAGAAACGGGGAAATGTTCGTTTACTAAGATAGCTACAACTTATAGCGTTTTTATCCCACCCTGTTAATACTGAGCTTTTTGGGGGCACCTCAATGCAGGCAGCAGAGGGCTGATTTGCCCATACTCTGTAATTTCTAAAGTTGTTGTTCAATAAACATTAAACTTAGGAAAAATGCTGCCCAGGCCTTAATTTACAACGTGGTCAAAAAAATTGCTGTTGTCAGCATTTTTGCTAATGGCGTCATAACAATTGCTTGGTATTTTGTCACACTAACGTGAGAAACAAAAAATATGTATCAATATTTACTAAGAAGTCACCTAAAGCTTGTAAAAACAATTAAAAGAAATCCCCTCTAAATAAATGGACAATATTTTGTGAGGGTTAACGACCCGTAAAAAAGTTGGTAATAATTCTGCAAAACTATCCGCTTGTAAAAAATTTGTAAAACACAAGATCAAGGAAAACGTAATCAGTATAGTACAACAAACAAATTATGTCAACATAAAGAATTAAAAAAGAGGAACCAAAATAACCATTCCGTGTTATTTAATGAGTATTCCATACTGAAAAGGTAATCGTTTTGATCGTAATCTTAATCCGCTCTGATAGTATTTTTGATTTTAACAATCATCTCAAAATGCAAGTACAACGAAAGAATGTGGCGAAAAGAGACTGGAACGGAGTTAAATATCTATATATACCGAAGTTTAGTTTGTTCTTTAGTCAACTTTGGCAGCTGAAAGAAGCGTAACAAGGTAAGATTGCAAATTCTTGTACATAGGCAAATCTTAATTCACAAATTCGTAATTGAAATCATCCTTCTCTTTTTTGTAGATGCAGCAAACTTTATTCATTACCCTAAGCTTTGCGCTGGTTGGCGCATCCATTGCAGGTAAGACTGTATATATATAATTCTTGCATTACTAACATATTGCCACTGATCACAAACAATAAAATGGATATATGCTTGTTGGAAATTCATTATTTCTAGACATAAAGCTACAAACTACACAAATTTAGGGAGCAAAATATTAACTTTCCCAACTTTATCTTGATAAATGAAAGGAAAATGTACCTAATATCTGCGTAAAAAACTCTTTTTAGCCCCGCTGTACTTTCACACGAGCGATACAAACAGCCGAAATTACTTTGGTCGTATTGGAAATAAGGGAACACAAAATGGGGGACAAACCTACGGTGATCTTAAGTATAAGAATTTTGTTTTTATTTCGTCAGGAAAGCAATTTTGAAACATAGAATTGTTTGCATCACATTTTGAAAAATTTGTTTTTAGCCGCGCCATATTATCCGTGGGTTCTCCCCAGCGACACAAACAGTGGAAATATCTTTCATCGTATTGATAACAGCGGAACTCAAAATGGGGGACAAACCTACGGTGATCGTAAGTATAAGAATTTTGTTTTTCATTCGTCAGGAAAGCTATTTGAAAACATTAATTTTTTTGCATCACATTTTGAAAAATTTGTTTTTAGCCGCGCCATATTATCCGTGGGTTCTCCCCAGCGACACAAACAGTGGAAATATCTTTCATCGTATTGATAACAGCGGAACTCAAAATGGGGGACAAACCTACGGTGATCGTAAGTATAAGAATTTTGTTTTTCATTCGTCAGGAAAGCTATTTGAAAACATTAATTTTTTTGCATCACATTTTGAAAAATTTGTTTTTAGCCGCGCCATATTATCCGTGGGTTCTCCCCAGCGACACAAACAGTGGAAATATCTTTCATCGTATTGATAACAGCGGAACTCAAAATGGGGGACAAACCTACGGTGATCGTAAGTATAAGAATTTTGTTTTTCATTCGTCAGGAAAGCTATTTGAAAACATTAATTTTTTTGCATCACATTTTGAAAAATTTGTTTTTAGCCGCGCCATATTATCCGTGGGTTCTCCCCAGCGACACAAACAGTGGAAATATCTTTCATCGTATTGATAACAGCGGAACTCAAAATGGGGGACAAACTTACGGTGATCGTAAGTATAAGAGTTTTGTTTTTAATTCCTTCGGAAAACTATTTGAAAACATTAATTTTTTTGCATCACATTTTGAAAAATTTGTTTTTAGCCGCACCATATTATCCGTGGGTTCTCCCGAGCAACACGAACAGCGGAAATACCTTTGGTGGCATTGCAAACAAGGGAACACAGAATGGGGGACAAACCTACGGAGATCTTAAGTATATAAATTTAACGTATGATCTCTAGGTCAGAAAGCAACTTCTACCTGCTTCCATAAAATTTAGAAATGTCCACATTTCCAAAATGAACAAAGTTGCTTAATTCTTTTTGTCTCAGGATAATGTATCTTTAAGCAGCATTGACGCATGGCGTTATTTTACAGAATCAATAAAAAAGCCGGAAACTACTTTGAAAACTGTAGAATCCAGAATGGTAGACACAACTATGAAGATGAGAAATGTGTATTTTCCCAGAATCTCCATGTGGCTTTAGTAAAATTTATTGTAGGAGGGAAATTTAGTTTTAGAGTTTGATACCGTTATGTGTTATGTAGCTATGTTTTGACATTTAATTTTAGAATGAAGAAAGCGTGAAGTAGCGTCTAACAAGAAACTAAGAGACTATTTCCATCATGAATATTGTGGAATTTGTATACAATTTTATATTTGGAAATAAAAAAAAAACAATATTATTGCATTTATTCAATGGGTTTTGTTTCAGCCAATAAATACCGGGTAGTGAGTTAAGAAATTTGTGAAAAAAGTGTTTAGACGATAGACATAATAATTGTGTGTGATTTTAAAAATAGCGGGTGATTAAAATATTTCAACCTTTAATTTATGTACGAATGTGTTAATGGCTATAATAATAATTAATCTGTGTGTGTGTAGGAGAAGGGAGTCGTGCTAGAGAGACACGAAATAGCAAATGCGATATATATTCACGAACTTACCACTAGTTTTTTAATACATTTCTCTAATGTGACCTTAATTACGTTTTGAGTCAAATTAATAAGGCAAATAGGAAAAATTTCTAGTCTACCCAAACTGCTCGGCACGAGTAGCTTTGCAAGACAAGCTACAATATATTGCAATGCAAGGTGCCATTTTCACTGACGCTGTTAATTTTTCTCAACCACCGCTCTAATTGATTAGCTCGAATGTAGAGAAACAGATTTTTTTAAACATTAATAGATTGACTGGTATTTAGCAATTTAAATCTTATTTGAACAAGTTTAGATCAGGTGGTAACAAACTCGTTATTAAGCAAAAGTAAAAACTATAACGATAAACTATGACGACTCTCAGGAATGAGTTATGCTTTTAATAATAAAATTGTGGTGAGGAAGACATAATATTAATTTTTGAACTCTGAAGAAATAATATATAGCATTTTCTACATACAATAGACATTTATTAAGCCTGACGTTATCTACTAACTTTGAAACTGTAGAAACATGTAAGAATTAAACGAAACTCCAACAACAGTTCGTGTGTTTGTGGAAAGAAATTGAGACATTAAAACTGAATAAATCTTGGGCCCTGCCTGGATAAAAAATCACCCAAACCAATATAGGAAAGTCATTAAACAGTAGCCATAAGCAAAGATGCTTTGTTTATTTAAACAGAAAATTATCGCGTTGTGTCTCTTTCTCTTTTATTATATCTCTATGGTTTCAAATAAGGCTTGTAATTGTTGTGCGATAGTTTTTGCGCAAAAATTCATCCGTTGCTTTGTTGTACAACATGCGCCATTAAATTCGCAAAAGTCAGAGTTTTGCGACTGCTGTGGAAATGTTGTACAACAGTTGCTTAACAATTTTTATGTTATTGAAAACTTCGCTTAAAAATCCTGTAGGGTAAATTTGATTTTTCTGTTGACCTAAAAGACACACACAAATTTTTAAAAGATGGACTCAAATTTAATTCATACTTCAAACAATAATTGAGTTTCAGTTGGGCTAATTCACATGTAGTTTAATAACTTTGTTGTTGGCCCAAAGGCACGCGTTAACACACATGTGTGAGATGAAAAGGTGAAAGCCCACTGCAAGTATATTTCGTACGCCGGCCGTTCAATATTGTGCAATATCGAATATTGCACAATATTGAACACTTTGCCTGCGCTTTTGCCTGCTCTGTTTGTTTAAAAAATCGAAATCACTTTGAAAAATAGCGGAAGTTCTCGAGTCTAAATTTCAGCCGAGTCATTTCAAAGACTATAAAAGTGTGTATTACTATTCCTTCCTTAGCGATCAGCATAAGTAAATGTGGTGTATGTTATATTTCCTTGAATTTGTTTGAATTATGAATAAATCGAATAATGGAGATTAGAATTAGAGAGAGACAAGTGAAACTACAAATGCAATTGACTACTTTTACGTTTTAGTTAGATAGCTGGCCACATGTAAACAAAAACTTAGGCTGATGAAATATATAGGTAACTAACTATCCAGCATCATGCTCAATCTACGTTGAGTATCTAAGACCACAAATTTCTTCGTTTAAGACTTATACCTGCCTTAAAAAGTAACTTAATATTTATGTTAAAATGATGTTAATTTTTTTTAATATACTTGTTGTAGGTAGCGACCATTACATAGATCATACTCCAAGCATTTATTGGTCGTCCTGGACTGCATGTTGTAAATACCAATCGAATCGGCAGTAGTCCGTCTGGCGTTTATTTCAAGTAATTTAAATGAACGTACGAACATAGGAAAGTACCGTAAAATATATACACTATTCTAAAATCATTTTGATGCACGAACAATACGGCTATTAACTTAATCGCGGAAAAAAATTATTAGGAATCGTCGTTTTTTCCCTGAATAAAATTTCGTGTACCTTATACTGTTTGGTGAGTTACATAACACCAATTGGTTTTCACACACGAACAAAAAATACGGCTATTGTCATAGAGACTGGTCCGTAGTCCATGGATAAATCCACGCATTCGCCCGTTCTTTTATATTGCATTGTGTGCTTCCGAATCACGACTTATTTCTTTCTTATTTATTAATACAGGGGTTTTGTTAGCTTAACGTAATTTCCTGGTCATCTCTATTTTGTGCGGCTGTACTACAAAGCTGCGATTTTGGTTAAAATTTGAAACAAAGGACGACTCTTTATAAGGAAGAATAGTTGTGAAAAGCCTTAAAAAATCCTATCAGTCAAAAGAACATTTAAAAATATGCAAAGGTTACAGCTGTTTTTCTTTGCTTTTCTCTGTGGATAAAAGTTTAATAAGTTTTTTACTTAGATTACTAAACTTTGCTTCGTCACAAAGAAAACAGGTTGGAAATGTATACAATTGTCTGATACATTTCCGATCAGTCTCTTTGTAACCAGTATAGAAAGTGTTGCGGAGAGGTTGCCAAGGCAAAGGCATTAAGCACGGCAAGAAAAGGGCACGGCAAGGCACGGCAAAGCAGGCAAGGAAACAGGAGGAACAAGGAAACAGGAAGAGGAATCAGCAAGGCAGGGGTAGGCAAGGCATGGTAGGCAAAGGCAAGACCATAGAAGGCAGGCAACAGAAAAGGCATAGGAAGGGTAGGCAATGGCAAGGGGACGGCAAGGCAGGGGCAGGCACCTTAATAGAAACTCTCTCCCCCCCTACAACTCAAAGATGTACTCAATGTAAGGTATTACATTTATATAAGGTCAATATACAGTGAATCATCTTAGCAGAATTATGTGCCAATATAATACAACCTGGTTGTTGTAGGTGCAAGATAATTGTTTTTCATGCCCTGTCCAGGATTCGAACCTGGATCTCTCGTTTGCAAGAGTGTCATAGCCATTAGACCAACAGGGCGTAATAATTATGTAATTTTGTTAATTACACATACTTAAATGTTTACACTTGTGTCTAATTAACTAAGCTTTTAAAAAATATTGGTTATTATCCATCAGGTTTTGACCTTTCGTTTTAAAGGATTGTGTATTTCAGGCTTAATCCCAAAACTTGAGGTGAAACTAAGTATGTTTATTGAAAATTTTTCCAACATGTAAAGAAACGACTATTATCAAAACAAACTACGTTTTCCATGAAATTAACGAGTCAATAATTTTATAACCTAAAGTTAAGCTTGCTAACTGACTATATAACTATACACTACGTTAAATATAAAAAGCGCATGCTGTTGTGCAAAAGAAAAAATTTATAAGAAGAAAAGTCTGGGGATGGGTTGAGAGGAATGAATTAAGAACAGCAAGTTTTAGCATTTTTTTATTTTTTTCACCACCGATACCCTCCTCTTCCTCTTCCACTTCCACTGCCACTGATCCTCTTCGGCTTCATCCGCTCCCGCACATCGTCCTCCTCGGTGAAGGTGCGGAAGCCACCAGACGCCTTCCAGGACTTGTAATTTTGGGAGCTTATATAAGCTCCCAAAGATTTATTTAGGGAACAAAAGTCCCGGAAGGCGTCCCAAGATAAATCTTTTTTCTCAGCTGATAATTCCTAAAAACACGATCCAATTGTGCTACATTCTAAACTTCCAAAAACATGCAAAGTTGATCGACTTTTCTAATCATTCATTAAGTTATATTTACTGTTTTACCACATTCTACACTTCAAAGCAATTATTTCTAGTGTATAACTTACTTTCACCTTCTCTTCCAATCTTCCCACTGTCTCCTCAAGCCTTTCAACTCGCTGTTTTAACTCCTACATAAAGATTCCTCTCAAATTAATTTAATACTGTACTTTCATATGCTAATTCTCGTATGCTAATCTAACTAAGTATTATATTATCTCATTTGACCGCTAAAAGTAGTAGTGGTAGTATATATTTGCTGTTTCAATTACAATTTTATCTATTACGTATAATGAGATGACAATGAGTTCATATACATGAATACAATCTATCGCAGTCAGGAGACCAACCAAATAGAAACAGCTAGTCTATGTAACATCGCCGTTATGTGGCAAATTTTTTAGCAATTGCTGTAAAGATATAACACAGAAACATAGGACACAAATGTGTCTCAAACATTCCTCAGTATTAAATTTTAATACAAAAAGCTTTATCAAAGAAATGCAATTTCAGTATTGAAAAGGTAAAAAGCAAACTATGAAAATACTTACATCAACAATTTCGTTCTCCATAATTATTATTATGTCACTAAATATAAATTTAAAACTAATATTAAGCGATTAGGTAAATTTCTAATACAACACCTTTTAATGGGAGTTAAAAGCACTGAAAGAAAAAGAATGTTTGCAAACATTTCATGCAAAGAGAGTTTTATTGCCCTGGCTGTTGGTTGAAGAGCGTGTAGACACATTTCTACTCTACTTCAAAACAACATGAATTTATTAAATTTTAATATCCTAAGTAAAAATTTCATATGTCTACAAGCTCTTCTTGACAACCTGCACCACGAGAAGGTAGCCAATGGGACTAAGCAGGTCATACCTAAAATAAAGGACAGATTTATGTTGCAATTAACATTTTAAGTAAAAAAGAGTTACCCCATTTTGGTGATGTAATTGTTTACTTGATGTTGCATAACTTACAGTAACTGAGGTGTGATGGCTGGTAGGTTGATTGTTGTAAGTCGTTATGGTAGGGTGATTGGGCTGTGATGATCGGTAGGGTACGGATGAGACTGAATAATGCTGTAATGTAAAAGCACCTTGTTTAGGTTGCATATGGTGCGATATGTTAATAAGCAGCATAATGTTGTAATAGTAATGCACCTTGTTCAGGTTTTGAAATTGGATTATGTTAATACACAATTTTCTTCAATAAGCAACTCATTTTTTAAGCAACTGAACTGGATTTGAAATGTTTTAAGCAATTTTAGTTCTGGACAAATATAAGCACAAGCAAGAATAATTTTTTTTGCACAGTTCAGTTTATTTTTAAGAAATATCTTTTTTACCAAAAATATGACTTAGTTTCTTTTCCCCGTTTATTATATATATGTTTAACAAAAATTAGACTTAGATATTGACTAAAAAATAACATGAGATCTGACCAAAATCCAAATTGCTTAAAAAAAAAAATTGTACAATCAGCTAAATGCTGTAATGCACCTTGTTCAGGTTGCATGTGCACCTTGTTCAGGTTGCAATTGGCTTACAACGCCATTAATAATCAGCACAAAGCTGTAATGTTAATGCACCTTGTTCAGGCTGCAATTGGCCTACAACGCCATTAATAATCAGCACAAAGCTGTAATGTTAATGCACCTTGCTCAGGCTGCAATTGGCTTACAACGCCATTAATAATCAGCACAAAGCTGTAATGTTAATGCACCTTGTTCAGGTTGCAATTGGCCTACAACGCCATGAATAATCAGCATAAAGCTGTAATATTAATGTACCTTGTTTAAGTAATTGTGATATAATGGGTACAGACAATATGTTGAATCTCGTAAGTAGAAAGGGTATGGTAATTGTGGTACAATGATCGGTATGGTAAAACGATATGTTGATTGGGATAAGTCAAAACGGTATGGTAATTGTGGTATAATGGGTACAGGCGATATGTTGAATCTGGTAAATGGAAAGGGTATGGTAATTGTGTTATGATGATCGGTAAGGTACAGACGATACGTTGATTGCGATAAGTGAAAACGGTATGGTAATTGTGGTATGATGGGTACTGACGATTTATGTTGAATCCTTTAGGTCGAAATGGTAATTGTGGTATGATGATCGGTAGGGTAAGGCAATATGTTGATTGCAAAAAGTCGAAATGGTATGGTAATTGTGTTATGATGACCGGTAAGGTAAAGACGAGATGTTGATTGCGATAAGTCAAAACGGCATGGTAATCGTGGTATGACGGGGACGGTACAGACAATATGTTGATTGCGATAAGGCCGTATGGTATGGTAAGGTTTTGAATTTAAACCTTTATGTTAATACACATTCTTTTTATAAGCAACTGAACTGAATTTTTAAAAAAATTAAGCAACTTTAGTTTTGTACAAATGAAAGCATAAGCAAAAATTATTTTTTTTTGAGAAAATAGAAAAAAGACAAACTTTTGGAACAAAAGAAGAAAAGAAAACTAAAAAACTTCTCAGTTTTTTTTCAAGAATTTTTTTTTTTAACAGCAATATGACTTCTTTTCATTTCCCCCGTTTAGATATATATTACAAAAATTAGTTAAATAAAATTAAACAACCATTAAGAACCTTCAGACCTGGGTATTGGGTAAAAAATAACTTAAGATCTGACTACAATCCTAAGTTGCTTATAAAAAAAATTGTGCAATCAGCTCAATGCTGTAATGCACACCTTGTTTAGGTTGCATGTGCATCTTGTTCAGGTTGCAATTGGCTTACAACGCCATTAATAATCAGCACAAAGCTGTAATGTTAATGCACCTCGTTTAGGTTGCAATTGGCTTACAACGCCATTAATAATCAGCACAGAGCTGCAATGTTAATGCACCTTGTTCAGGTTGCAATTGGCCTAAACGCCATTAATAATCAGCACAAAGGTGTAATGTTAGGTTGAATTCAGTCATGCAGTATGGTAATTGTGGTATGATCGGTAGGGTACAGACGATTATGTTGATTGCGATAAGTCAAAACGGTATGGTATTGTGGTATGATGATCGATGTGATACGGATGAAATGGATATGCAACTGGATATCAAATGTATCCATGGTTAATGTAACAATCACAGACCTTTGTTAGGCTGTGTTATGACCCTCCACCTCCACCTCCAGCAACGCCATTAATAACCAGCATGAAGCTGTAATGTTCACCTTGTTAAGATTGCAATTGGCCTAAAGGCCATTAATAATCAGCACACTGCTGTAATGTTAATGCACCTTGTTCAGGCTTCATTCTGTCATGTGATTCCTCCTTCAAAACTCCTTGTTGGTTGTGATAAGTCGAAACGATATGGAAATTATGGTATGATGATCGGTAGGGTACATACAATATGTTAATTGCGATAAGCCAAAAATGGTATAGTAATTGTGGTATGATCAGTAGGGTACAGACGATATGTTAATTGCGATAAGTCGGAACGGTATGGTAATTGTGGTACGATGATCGGTAGGGTACAGATGATATATGTTGATTGTGATAAGTCGAAACGGTATGATAATTGTGGTATGATGTTCGGTAGGGTACAGAGGATATGTTGATTGCTATAAGTCAAAACGGTACGGTAATTGGGGAATGAGGATCGATGGGGTAAGGATAAAATAGATATGCGACTGGATATCAAGTGTAGATATGGTAATTGTAACAGGTCAAGATTGTGATTGTCTGCAAAATAGATGAATTTAGGTAGTAATTAAAATTAGGAGTGAGATATGCATATTATACATGTGCAATTTAGAGATAGTGAAGGACAAACTGCATCTTCAATACCATCATCACAAAACTCGTCAAGTTCTTTCAACAAGTTAATATACTTTTCCATAGTGATATTGAATTTTTTGACGGTTTCATTCGATAATGCCTTCAGGCGTTTCTCTTCCTCTTGTCTGGCTTTCATACGGGGATGTGTATTAATGTACAAGAGTCGTTCTTGAGTAATTGGTTCGACAAGTGCCCAATTTCTTTCTTTTTCGCATCTGGAGAATGCAGTGTAAGCTGTACCAAGGTTATTTTTTCCATCTGAATTGATTGTTGTAACTTGATACGCATGTGGGTGGCAGTTTTACCATCTCCAATCGACATACCCTGACTTTTGGCAATTGTTATCGCATATCCTGGCATCAATGGCAGGCCATTTCTGCTACAACAATTAGACTCACATCGACCTTCAACAGCAGTAATTGGTATCCATGTTGGATGTTCTGGAATCCATAGTTGGCCTTTATAATTTGGGAAATTGACAACAACAGCTATTGGAAATTCAGGTGGTGACGTATTTGGTGAATAAAGGATTGCAATTACTTTTCCCATGGCACCATTATTAAGACCGAGGCCTGTAAGACCTTTTTGGTTTTTGGTGAGTATTACAGTTGCACCAACTGCCATTAAAGATCTCAGAGGTATTTGACCCATTTGCATATCGGTCAAAGAGTGATGTTTACCACGGCCTCTTGATGGAATAACAGCAACTGGTACACCAAGGCTGGCTAATTTATTGTGGTTTTCTTCATTAACTTCATTCCATGTTTCCATTAATGTAAGGACGCGACCATGAAGAAAGTTACATTTTTCAGTATGGGGCAAAGCATTTTCGTAACGACTATTTATATCCTGCCAATCTTGTTGAGTGATCGAACCATTACATATTCTAAGAAGTCGTTGTAAAAGATCCAACTGATCTGGGCCTTGGCGCATGGTCTCTGTAAGAACGATAACATGTTGAAACGAGCGATAGATAAAGTTGATTGTGGAATCATCGTGTTTTGGTGGCTGATGTAGATCGAAAGCACTAATTGGTCCAAGTTGACCAAGGTCCCCAAAGAATTTGACAGTTGGTACACCTCCATAATAATTGTCAAAATCTCCTGTTGCATCACATAATCTTTGGCTGCACCAGGCCACAAGAAGCTTTGACTGCATGCTACGTTCATCAATATTAAGTTGAAATAATTTCAGTTCATTGTTTTCATGCATGCCTGTATACTTTCTGAGCTTTCTTAGAGATACATCACCCAACGGATAGTCAGAAAGCTGGACAGAATTTAAACTCTTATCAGTTTGTGTGGTGGTGGAGTCATTGAATATATAGTCCGACCATTAGGTATGAGGACTGATGCTGCACCAGTTGGGGCCAAGTTCATAACAGCAGAATTTTGCTTAAAAATACGGCGAACAATTCTAGTGAGTGCGGTAATGATGAATGTTTTCCCAACACCAGCTGTTCCTTGTATTAATAAACGTAATGGCTGGGTACCTGTTGGCAAAGTTCCTTTTTGTTACTTGTAATAAATGCTGAAGATTTATACCAATGACTGTTCTTTGTAATTCATTAGCATTTAAGATGTTTATTTGGGGTAAGGTACAATCTTCAGCATGCTGCAATTCATTTCTTTCAGCTTCTTCAGATATAGATTGTAACCATGTGTCAGCATTAATTGGCCATTGACTACCAAAACTTTGAATTGCATAATTATTCCAATCAAACATAGGCCCCCATTGGGAAGAACCTGTTGTACATTTGGCTCATTGATATCAGCAACATGGTGCTTAGCAATATCTCTCATTATTGCTCTACCTATGTTCATGGCATGGCAGAATTTTGGGAACATTGGGAACTTGCATCCGTGTATTGTGATGATTGATCTGAAGACTGAGTATCGGTTTGAATATTGATTACACTAGTGTGACTTGGTGTTCTCTTGCTCTTTTTATCGAAAGATTGTTTAGCCTCTTTCAACGAATCAATTAATATTGATGGACATTCTTCAGTTTGAACAAGGGAAGCCAAAGCTGCAGCAAATGACTCATGTTGTCCTTTCAATTCTTCGGTATTATGCCACGTTCCAAGAGAAAATATAATGAGCATAGCTGTTGCATAGTCCTCAGTAACAGGCCAAACAGGTTTTGTAGATATTCCTGTAAAAACTGGCACGTGATCTACTTTGCAGGTACAATTACATTTCTTGCTCCAGTTCCATAATGATATTTCTGGCTCAGTTTCTCTACGCTTATCGCTCAAGTATTTATCCAATGTGCTGCTCTTTGTAACGGTTCCATCTTCACCAGACGTATCCAAGGCTCGGAAGCCACTGATACCAATGTATCGAAAATTCCTGGTACATCTAGTCAAACGGCCACCACTATTAATGAAATCTGCCGCAGCACCTGGTACGTCTACTAGACCAGCAATTTTTTGAAGCAGTCGTTGAGCCAAATTTTTAACAGTGCTTCCGTCAGCAGTGTTTTCAATGAGATGCCGATAAACATGTACCAAATCTTCGGTTGAAGCAGCCCCTTTGCAAGCATAACTGGCAATGTATTTTTGTAGAGCGAGGAGGTCCTGATCGATAATGGGTTGACTGTCACAATTTGCTAGCCAACTAAGTAGGCGTGTTTTTACATGCATCATCAAGCGAGGATGATCGCGTGGTCCCTCATATCTAGGATGTTCCCCTTCTGTTATGGCAGCATTAAAAGGATGAATCACTTTACCACTTGTTTTTTTGGTTTGTGGACCAAGATCGCCAAAATGAAAGCGACAGTACTTCTGTGGAGCAGTATCTTTTTTATTCTTATGGCGATAACGCAAACAATTAGAATTACAATTATGGAGGGCAATTCTGTTCACAAGATAAGTATGTTGCTCCTTTATACCACCCTCATGACTAGCAACATTTGAAAGTTCTTGTGCCAATGGGTTATGATCTGGAGGAGCTTGAGTCCCTTCCGGTCTTGCCCATTGATCTTTGTTAGGAACCCAATCTCTAATTCCGGAAGTATTTATAATTTCATTTCCACCGGCAGGATGCAGTGAAGTGAACATGGGTGAAAAAATGTCATCACTGTCTTCGTTTGTTGTTTGCAACCAACTTTGAAGTTCATGCGCTGCAGTTTTGCATGCTTGTGAGTCTGCAACGTTATCAGAGAACCCATCCATGATAGTTTTTACTTTTTGGGCATGTTTAGATGACGATATTATCGCATGTCCATGTATCTCACCTCGACTTTTAGCAAATTCATATCGCAACCAATAGTCATCATATTGAAATACTTCCTTGCTGACTGTGGCAAAGTAATTTATAGTCCTTGCATCAAAATACTGCGTGACGATATGAAGATTTTGTAAAATCATTTCCCGTTTGAATTTATTGTCGCTCTCCATTTGCTGCCGTACATCATCTTCGTTTAAATTGTTTATTAGCGCATGATACTTAATAAGTAGTTCATGCAATGGTTTCCAATGAAATTCTGCACAACTGTTGGTATCAAAATATGCTGGTAAATCGCCAAATTCATTTCGTCTAAAAAACAACATGGCATCCAATTTTTTTTTTGGTCTCTCCAGTACGGATCGGTATTTACCAGGTTTTTTCCAATACTAATAATTTTTCGTGAAACTGAATCATCATCATTTTGTAAATTATCTCTCAGTTCAGCGATTGTGAGGTGAGCACCATTTAATTGTTGCGAAACCAGAAAGCTACCCTGCTGCAATGCTTGCATTCGCAAACGCATGTTCAATAAGAAAAATTTTAAGTACGGATGACGTGCTACACGATTATCAGAACAATAATATATATGTTCGATGTATTCTTCAAAGTTAACTTTATTCAACCTTGGAACAGTTAAGTCACAATTTCCATTAATAAAAACAGTTGGGTATGCCATAGTAAAAAAACCAGGAGTTTTTAATTCTCAAATAGGCTGCTCTCGTGTATATTCCAAATTTGCATTTGCAACAGTGCCATGTTGAAGAGCTTGATTAACCGCCTCTTCAGAACCCAAGAGCTTTTCCAGTAGTGTTCGTTACTCCTTGTCAGCATCTTTAGGTTCAACGGGGCAAACTAAACCAGAACGGGTTATACTGTCATCATCTCCAGGTAAGTTTTGTTGAAATTGATTTTCAGCAGGACCCCTATCTCCTTCTGGTATGATATTTGGCAATTCCACAACTGGCAAATCAGGCAATTCAGAACGCATCTCTGGTAAATTTTGAATGCGGTCATATTTTATTGAGACATCTTTATAGTATTCATTCGGCAGGAACTGGAAGTAGCGTTCTTTCAGAGGTTTGTTAATGTGATCAGAGCCATTGTATTGATGTTTATTTTTAGTATCTTGACATTCAACACCCCCTTCTGGGTATCCAAAACACAGCCCTCGTAATGCATTTTCAACTTTAACCCTATGCACGGTATACTGTTGAACTGAATTTTGACTTCCTTTCTTTTTAATAACCACTATTCCAACATCCGATGGTAACGATGGCAATTCTTTAGCAATTTGCATTCTTTGAGGAAAACTGATGCAATGACCTTTTGATGCAAGCATGCCATACCGCAGAAGGTGTATATTCATAATGACAGTGATACGACGAATTAATGCTACTTCTAGTATAGTCAAATTTTGGAGATATGGTGGTACTGGTGAAAAATGCATATCATTATGACGGATGTTATCGTGTAATGGACCCAAGTCATTATCATCAGCTGACAGTATTCCTGACTCTCCCTATGACACCTATCACACCTTCCATCGCTAAAAATTTTCCATGGCTTAACAGTAATTGGTTTTGCTTCATTTTTTGCAGTAGGACTAATTGGAGGTGTTGCATGAAATACTGGTCGAGTTTCAAGACAAGTTTTACAGGTTGACAAGCTATGTAATTTCTCACCTTCCTCAAACTGTACTACAGCAGCCACTACATCGGGATTTTGATGAATGGTGGCAGTTTCACTTCCAAAAATGTTGTCTTGATCACTGGACTGGTTGCCTGTGACAACTGTTGCGATTGACTGCAGGGTTGATAAATTTGTTGGTATTGACTGTTGTGTGGTTGATAAATTTTTTGGAATTGACTGTTTTGTGTTTGGTAAATTTTTTGGTATTAACTGTTGTGAGGTTGGTAAATTTTTGGGTAATGTCTGTGCAGTTAATAAATTTGTTGCCGTTGACTGAGTTGTTGACACAGAGTGTGTAGTTGGTAAATTGTGTGTAGTATTTGGCAACGTTACAGGTCGTTTTTTTAAACTTGAATTTTTCTGTTTACCCACAGCTGTTTTACAAACGGCTTTTTTGCATCTATAATTTATTCGCAAGCGCCTTTTTTTTGTTTTGATAGTTGTTTCATTGACTTCAGGTTCTTCATATTTAATATTTAACTGAAGACACTTTTGCTTTAGAGCAAGTTCTTTATTTAAAAAACTATTTTTTTTAGATATGTTTTGTATTACAACAGCAGGCATATGAGATTTCATTTCTTTTTCCACTACAAGATTCTTTTAAAGTAATCAATTCCTTTTCACCAGATTTTTTATTTGTTTCTTTAGTTTGAATTACATTGTTTAATGACAAACAGGGAATTTTTTTAGGGGGACTGAGTGATGTGGATGATGTAACAGAAGGAATGCTTATGTTGTCATCAAAGACCAATGATTGGTAGTGATTATCATTTACCCTCCCAAGCAAAATAAAAGCACCTGCAGTAGTACCATCAGTCAACAGGTGTGCCACTTGTTGTTCCCCAGCAATATCATGTGTTTCATCGTGAGTAGGACCAATAAGGGTATATGGGTGCATTGCAGTACTGGTATCAGATGTTATTAAAATGTTGATGCCCAGCATTATTGCAGCAGCTCGTATGAAAATCTCTTCAACATAAACAGTAGGTTTTGACTGAGTTTGCAAGTCACGTTCCCACTCTTTAAGGCTTTTCAATAAAAACGTCCTATTAGTTTGCAAAATTATCACTATTTTCGCGAACAAATTTGACCACAGCTTCTCGCAGTTGGAGATGATTATGGAAATGTTGTTCAGGGGGCACAATTTGTCTGATCTCAGGGCGATTAAGTTGCTGTACTATTGCTCTGTAAAAGCAGTTGCCATCCCCTATTGTTACTTCTTGATATGTTATGTTTGATAGACCAATACTTCTAGCATAAGCTACTATGTGATCGGCAGAGTTGGAATAATTTAGCAGATGGGCAGCATAAGATTCTTGTAGTGCTATGTGGAAGTCAATATCATTGTTATTAAAGGGTCCAGGATTGCTATCAATATCCCCGGATAACAATAACAGTAACTTCAAACATGCAAGATTGATGTTACAGCTCAGACAACACACAAAAATTAGTGAAATAAAAAGATTCAAAAAATGAGTGAAGTGATTGTTATTATCCATATTGTCAAAATACATTCCTGAATGACTGTGGAAATTCATTGTTTCATTCTTTATATTCTTACTCGAATGGGTAGCAGCTACATTATAAAAAGAACCAATGGTGACACGATATGCCTGGAGCGATATCATGATTTTTTTGCTAAGTGGTTGGTCAGTACAGTGATACAACCTGAAAATTCAATCCGTGATTGCTAGCTACGATATCGATTATGCACGATTTTTGCGATCCTATGATTCCTCTACAATGCTATACGGTTGCTGTGATTGCTACCTACCTAGCTATATAGGTAAATACGCTAAAATACAGGACAGAGTAGAGGACAAATATAAAAGATATAAAATAAAAGATGCACCTAGCTGCAGTTTGCACCTAAACTAGATATGAACAGTAAATAACAATAATCTAGCAAAAGATGCACCTAGCTGCAGTTTGCACCTAAATGTTTGTTTGTTTGTTTGTTTGCTAGTAGAAGATACAGAAAAAATTATCAAATAATACTTATCCAATAATCTGTGAAGTATCAAAAAATTCCAGCAAAACACAACACGCTCTGGTAAATTTCCAGAGGGTTTGAAAAAAGTGGCGGCAGAAAAGTATATTTCGATCGCCTAAACCACGTGTTCCATTTTGTCCAATCAAAGCGAAGAATGTTTGTGTTTGGAAAAATCTACGTGGTCCATTTTGTCCAATCAATCAATGGAAAAAAAGTTTGTTTTTGGAAAAACTATAGTTACCGGCAACATGGCATCCGGCGTCGGTGTCCCCACCCTTACGGTTCTTGACCTACATGGTATGGCAACACTCCCCGTGTCGATGATTTTCTCTATTTATATATATTCATTTACTAGAACTAGATATCTATATAATGGATATTCCTAATCAAAACAGAATAATCTTAATTAGTGTGTAGTATTTGCAGGCAAAATAACTGAGCATGGCACAAACAAATTTCTTATATACTTAGTACTAGCTGTCTGGATGATCTAGGTATTCAATGAATGAATTAAAACATGTCAAGACGACAAACAAGTATACCTGCCTTTTCTTGACATGACATTGTGCTCTTTTAATGAAATTGATGAATGTATGCAACTCTCCCCTTCACGACTCAAAAATTACCTATTATTCTTAATATAACTATAGCATTTAGTCATGATTACCTGGTTATTGTAGGTAAAGGATAACTTGTTTTTCTCAGTCCTGTCCAGGATTTGAACCTGGATCTCTCATTTGCATGAGTATCATAGCCATTAGATCAACAGGGCATGAATGAAAATATATACAAAACTTTACAGGTGCATATTTCAAAAAATAACTTGCTATGAATAATTAATTTGGTAATTTGTTATTTTCTACAAAAGAAAATTTCCTTTAGTATTCTTTTGGCAGTAAAATATAAGCTATGGTCTGTAAAATATACTAAATATCATTAAATCGAAAGTTTGTTTTGACATAGACATAGAACACAGACAACACGATGCTTGAAGTTAGATAGATAGATAGATAGATGTGCATATTTTACATGGCTAGCCTCACAAATATCGAGGGATATACCCTGTCTATTATTTCCAGGAGGGGCCATGGCTTAGATGGAGAGTCCTAGAGTATTTAATGCTCATTTTGAGCTACGCAGACCCAATTAGGGCCCGCGCTCTACTAGACAACTCCCGGCAACATCTAACGGCCCACATAGTGTGCCATCTTCCCAATTTCCCTCACATGGCTTGGGTTAACCCGGGGCTATGGTTCACTCGCCCATGTTGAATCGCCGTCAAGAGGAATCGAACCCCGGTCTCCCGCACAGAGTACGAGAGCTATAACCACTAATCTACGGCGCCACATAACCACTAATCTACGGCGCCACATAACCACTAATCTACGGCGCCACATTAAACTAATCTACAACGCCAGATTAAACCAAAAAAGTTTTTGTAAGTTTATATTGAATAAATCAAACTATGGTTAAAAACTTTTGTACTGTGGCTACTAACATCTTTCCAAACTACATGCAAGCTATATTCTAACTTCAAGATCAAAAGATGCCTCTACCTGAAAATAAAGTTAGATATAGACTGGTCCATGGCTTCCCTCCTGCATTTTGGCTTCAGCAATCATAAACTTTTGTTTACCGCCATTAGCTTGGCTTGGTTGAAAACCAACAGCTGTTTCGTAGCCCCTTTAACATTGGGCTGAGTAGTACTGTGTCGTACACATCCGTATAGGCCTAATGCCCCTTTTCAAAAAACTATATCCTACCTTTGGCGTAAATAAAAACACAGAAAAAAACATTTGATAGTAGGATGGTGATGGAAACCAGTTTCAAACCCTTGTTCCAAGAGAGAGTTGTGTTTTGATTATATAAAAAGATGCTGCTTTGTGATATTCAAAAAACTTATTATTGGGGGTGATAATAAAATCAGAAGGTGGGTCTCATTCTCAAATTTCGATAAAATAGGGGGGGGGGTCATTATAAAATGATTTTAGGGGTGAAAAATTCAAAAAAATGCAATTTGAGCCCCCCCCCCCCTACAATTAAGCACAAAAGAGTAGCTAGCTATTTTTTACTGAATTTGCTAAACTTATCGGTCTTTGGTTAAAAGTTGCCAGAACAAACATTTTTTTTAAGACAGACTAGCAAATGCTCTAATTTGTCACAATTATTTCTAACCAAAACGATCACCAACATTGTTTTTCTTTATGTTTTCTCACGGTACAATATCTTGCTAGCCACAAATATTTCTTTAGACAAACAAGGTTATTTTGCTAGAATATTGGACCAGCCGCTACATAAAATGACACTTTTCAAAAACCACCCCACACCACACAGCACATGTGTGATATTTAGGATAGAGCTGTATGCAATTTTTCCAGACTTGGCCTCAATATAGCTACTATATAGCTATAGGTGCATGATAATTATATTTTTTTAGCCCTGTCAGAAGAATTAAAGGTATTCTTTTAGTGATTACTTCGTATTTTCATTCTCTGTGGTACTCTGAGACTTCCTTAATAACATATAAGAAACTATCTAGCTAGCTTTATATATGCCATCTAAGTTTTATCATTATGTATTATGTTTTATCATCAAGCATTGGGTGCAAGTTTGGCTAAGAAGGGTTCATCAAATGTAAGAGAAATAGTGATATATTAGCTAGCTAGCTCCATTGCATACACTTTCTTCGTTTTCCTGAAAATGTCCTTTCGTCCGATTTACGCTTGGTGCCATCTTTAAAAAACAACAAAAACTCCATCGCCGTGCTCCGTAAAAAAACATGTTGTCTCGCTCACTAACAAATGTACCAAAGAATCACCATATTACATCGCTGGTAAACTGACCCAAAACGGCAGAATTTTTCATATTTTTTATGTATAGGGGGGCGACGCGCGGAAATCGTATAGAAATCCCATATACTCTCCACCGTCCTTTCTTTTCCCTTATATTTGGCTTATTTAATGAGGAAATGGGCTCCGCTACGCTCCGCAATCAATATAGAAAGTGTTGCTGAGCGTGGGACTGAGTCCCCTAGGTTCGCAAGCGAAAAATTTTAGATGCCCCTTTCAGTTGAATCGTATAATGAATCGTATAAAAAACAAGTTCCCACATGCTCCATGGTAATCGATTAAACGGAACCATCTTCACCTTGATGAAACATTTCCTGGGGATTCTGCATTAGCAGTACTGCAGTGTGTTCAGGACGCAATATTGCATGGGCCAGTGACATATTTTGTTTAGAACCTGATGTATCAGAAAATGATAAAAACAGTTAAACAGAACAAGAATGGTGTCCGACATCAGTGTACAGTTCGGGTCAAGTTACAAAAACGGAAAATATTTCTTTATCGGGAAATTATTTCCTGGTTTAGAAATTATGAGAATTGTTTCATTTTTATGAAATTTGTTCTGATTGAACCCAAAAAATGGATGATATATATATATTTGAAGATTTTCAGTAGGTGTTGATGATCGCACGAGAACCGCTTGTCAGAATTTATATAAACGCCTCGGTAATGTACACGTTAAAAAAGTTTCCTGATATATATAATTGAAATAATTTCTGTTTCTGTAACTTGAGCCGCACTGGTGTATGGTCAGCGGCAGGGTTAAAAAAGTTGATCATGAGTGGGAACGTAACGTACTATTTACAGAATATGTAACTATAGCTAGCTATGTTCTTTTGCTGACTTTGCTAAACTTTATGGTTCTTGGTTTTTGGTATAAAATTGCCGAGACAACAAATTTTGTGCACAATTGTAGCTAGAAGAAGCTATGTGACGGGACATTTCCCACAGAGTAGAATTATCTCACACACTGTGTAGTATATGTAAAGCTAGCTAGCTATTTTGCTGATTTTATGCAAGCAAAAATAGCTAATTTTATGCTAGCAATATTGGTAGTTTTATCCCAGCTAAGTAGTTAATTTTATGCTAGCTTTGTAGCTAGTTTTTTATGCTAGCTTTATGTTTATAGCTAGCTATGTTTGCTCCATTTTATAACCAGAAAAGTCTTAAAAAGCTAGCTAGCTATATGCTATCTAAGTTCTGTTATTATTCCAGCTCAGTCGGCAGTTTTATGCTAGCTAGCTTTAGGTGTGGGTAAGGCTAAGAAGGGTCCATTACATGTAAATAAATAGTAATATACTAGCTGTACATACCCTTTCTTCGTTTTCTTGAAAATGCCCTTCCGTCCATTACGACCAACAAGCCAATATGGCCATCAACGCAATTTTCATTTCAAGCGCTATGTATCTGAGGAAATGTCACGTGATATTAGTAAGAGTGACCGTGGCTAAAGCTCTATGCCGACCTGATCTCAACTGGAAACGGCATGGTCTCGACCAACCAGATTTTCACGGAACATTTTGAAAAAATGACCTTAAAAAAAAGTTGGGTAAGTGGGTCAAAAACGCCCACGTTTTCAAGAAAATTTGATGTACTAGGAGAAAATCACGGAAATACGTCACGCTCTAATATATTTATGGGAACGAGGAAAATAGCTTCGCTGCGCACGGCTCGCTGGCGCTCCCCTTCACTCCGCTCCGCAAAAATAAATAATAAAAAAAAGTTTCCAACTTATAACTAACTATGTCCCAAATTGTCAATTGCAACGTCCTCAACGAGTTTTTTAGGCAATTTTTTTTAGAAAAACTGCCTTCGGGTGGATTCGAGCCCACGCTTCAGCCAACAGATATATTACGCATTGAGTACTAACCCTATAATAACTGTTTATGAGGGCAATACCGGAGAATATTGACCGACGTCAAAGTATTGTCCGAGCTTGCGAGTGCAATACGTGACAGGGGTCAATATTTGAAGGTATTGCCCGAAATAAACAGTTATTATATGGATTATTATCCGGGTACTGCATTTTACGACAAAAAACATAACATTATAAGCAGGATGTAGAAACCATGTCTTTATAGGAACTATTTCCATATGGAACACGCATTCGAACTAAAAATTTTTTTTTTAAATGGAATGTATCGTGTAAACATTACAGGTTTTTATTGTAGCTACAACATAGAATTCTCTAAAAGATACTTTTTTTAAAGTTAGCTATAACGTTTAAAACAAGAAAAATAAATTGTGAAATAAATTTTTTTATTGACTATCATCTTTCAAAATTACTCTTCGTCGTTTACGAGACGAAAAAATTAGATTTGGACCAAAGTTTATGTTAAATGTACAGTTCTTTATCGAAACTCCTCAAAAAATAGGTGTACTTGGTTACAAATAAAAGTAAGTTTTACTTCTGTTTCGCGTTTTGTTTACTTTTTTCCGTGTTTATTTACATTTAATGCTATCATATTTAAACTTTAAACACGGTTGCTATGGCAGCGGCAATACCGTGGAATATTTCTCACTATGACGTAAGTTCTAACCAATCACATTGTGCGATTTTCGAAAATATCGATGCCGCCCTTTTACCCGGGTAATAAAAATATTTAATTTGACTACAAACTGTGCGACACGGTCAGGTGGAGCGCTTTAGTAAAGGTATGCAGTATGTCGTAAATCAAGTGAAGCGCATACACCATTGTAGTGTTGCGACTGTAACATATTTTTCAAAAAATAACTTTCCCGCAACAAAGGCTGAAATAAAAACACAGTTTGCAACCGTTGTGACTCCGTCATAGCAAAAACAATCCGTCAATATTACTTTACTTTCCAGAATAAGTTTTTGTAAAAGTTAAAAAATTAATCGCGACACCGGGCTAAGCGCTTAGTACAGTTAAACAGAGTTGAACAGGCGTATAGGGACAATACCCTTTTGAAAAAAACTTTATCGCAGACTCTGTTTAAATAAAAACACAAGAAACAGTCCATTGCTAACACAGGGCTGAGCGGTTAGTCCAAGTAAGCAGTGTTGCACATTCGTACAGGCGTTATTCCCAAGAAAGTTTAAAATTAATTGTCACAGTGGGCTAACTCCTTAGTACAGGTCATCGCACATGCGCATAGGCGTAACAGCCTTTTTCAAAAAAACAGTCTGTTGTTAACACTGGGCTAAGCGCTTAGCCCAGTGTTAACAACAGACTGTTTAACTGCGCTCAGTTGAACAGAGTTGAACAGGCGTATAGGCGTAATACCTTTTTTCCAAAAAAAACTTTATTGCAACTTTGGTTTAAATAAAAACACAGGTCGTTACCCGTCCAGCTAAAACAATCGCCCAGCCATTTTATTTGCAGAAAAAGTTTTTAGGAAAATGTGTAAAAGATGTAGCTACCTAGCTAACTTAGCATAAGAATTATTGCTTAAGAATATTGTTGTAACCAAACTGCATTTTATACTTTCACTTTTTAAGGAGCTAGCACTTTTTAAGGAGCCAGCTAAATAGCCACAGCCTCAACATAAAAAAAAATGTTGGCTAGGATAAAAAGCTCTAATAACAAACAGAATAACAAAAAGTTAGGCTCTAGCTAGCTAGCTATCCTTCAAAATCTTCGTTCCTAGCCAAAAATCCTAAAACTGGTGCGTTTAAGATCTGTATGAGGCTAAAAAACGTGACAATATATTTATCCTAACATTGAAAACAAACAGAAAACAAATATTAAAAATATGTAAAGCTTTCAGAAGATAAAAAAGTCAAACAAACCTCGTAGCCTGACCATACACGACCATTTTTAAAATCAAAATGGCTTTCGTTCATTCAACCACGAAAATATACTTCTGGTCGCGAAAATCTTGGATTGTTTTCTAAAGAATCAGGCGTCGTGATTGGTATACTACGTGCGGGCGGTCAAACAAAGTCGGTAAAAATATATCGCATTTGGTATTGGTGCGTAATTTACAAAATTTCGTGTTTCCGTAACGGGACACGGCTTTCGCGGACACACAGACAGACAGACGACGGCTATTATTAAAGAGATTTGTGAAACCGGTTCAAAGGCTGGCGAATTAACTCAAAATGATTTATTCATGGAAAATACAAAGGCTTTTTAGAATTTTTTTGCGAAATGATTTCTCTCAATGAAATAAAGTTGAGTTGTGGCTTTCAAGTTCTTAGAATATTTCTAATGGATTTCCCCACTATAGTAAGGATTTTTTAAGAATTTTTAAGCGGCACTTTCGAGAAATGGCCAAAGACTCTAAAAGGTATATAGGACCTAAAAATTTCACATGCAAGTGTCTAATGGATAAATATAAAAAGTAGTAGTAGTAAGGGGTCACGATGAGTAGGAAACCGCTCCTTTCACACCTTGACCCCCAAAAACACCGCTTCCACCACCTCCCCCCTACCCCCAGCCTCCACCCTCCCAAAATCGGAAAATCCGACGGCATCCGAAAACTAATCCGAAAACAAACCGATTCCGACAATTCCAGCGCATGCGCAGTTGAATAGGGAATTCCCCCTATTCAAAGCCAACCGCGCTATTTGAAGTTGAAATCTACCTATAATAAAAGATGAGTTGGTTCAGGAACGCTATCAGCAAACTATACGACACCGGTAGCAGCAACTCGCGACGCTCTTGCAGATCGAGTACGGAGCGTGCGGGATACCGTTACCTACTACTATAACAAGGCGAAGGAGCAAATATCGGGAGCGACAACGCTCCACGATGAGGTCCAACGGATCACCATCGAAGATGAATATCAGGGAATCGCCGACCTCAAACACATGTTCGGAGGGGAGAAGGAGCAAGCCACGAACCAGGAGGGGATCGAGGATATCCAGAACATATTTGATGAGAATGACACACAATTTTTGGAATAGGGAGGACGCACCAAGACGTGGCAGTTCAACAAGAACTTTAACCAACCGCTTTCAGAGGCTATCATGCGAAAAATCACACCCCACGTAGCCATGCGCGTCAAGGTAGTCTACAGTTTCAGCTGTGACATCTACCGAGGTGGTGGCGACGTGTCTGCCTACCACAAGACCAAGAGCTCCAAGTCACTATCGAGCCTGGCGGAAATCGAAGCCTTTATGTAAGAATGCGAGATGAAGCGCCTCGATCTGGAAGATGCGGAGTTCTGGACCAAGGCCTACCTACCACCCGACAGAACCATCGAAACCCCCGGAGCGTACGAGGGTAAGATAGTCTTTGGGCACGTGCGGGTCAAGATCATCTCCACGAGGGAGCCCTTACTGGGATGCGGACCCTTGCCTGACTGGCTGGGAGGCAAAAGGTGTATATACAGCTTTGACAACGATGATGAAAGCACTGACAACCTGTGCTTCTGGAGATGTCTCGCGGTGCACAACCGGGCAGATCGAAAGCAGCGTGAAAAGTTCCTAACAAGGTCAGCCCTCGCCCTGGCACGCACGTACTACGAGTACTCCAACCTAAAGCGTCAAGATGTACGTGCTACGAAGCTCGTTGACTTTGAGGGTATTGCCAAACGATTTGATATCAACATCAGAGTCTTTGAACCCAAGACAAACTCTGACAAGGCACCATGGCGGCTCGTCTATGGTCAAAATCAGTACAAAGAGAGGCTAGACACGATCAACCTTGGTATGCTGGATGGCCACTGTTTCTATATCAAGGATTTAGACGTACTAGCGCGACAGAAATGGGAATGCGAGGCTTGCACCCAAATCTTTACGAAAAGCAACCACCTCACGCGGCATAAGCAGAACGAGTGCGAGGGTGCAAAAACGACGATCATTTGCAAAGGCAAAAAGGTCAAACGCATGCCGGGCAGGTCCGAGAAGGTCTTTTACAACGAGGATGGTTACAGTGACGCGGCATGTCGGTGGATAGAAGCCATGTCGGAGCAAACCGGAAATCATATACACCACGCACTCTGCGGACATGGGGGAGAACGTGTTATGCGTGATCTAGGCAAGGAGGTCTGCCTTGTACATGGCTACGACTCACAAACCAAAACAGTCTACGAATATTAAGGCTGCAAGTGGCATGGATGTCCCTGTCAACCCAACAGAACCAACGCGTACAAAAATCAGTACTTTCTCACCAAGTTCAAGGAGGACCACATTCAAAAACTGGGCTATAACATCGTGACAGCCTGGGAGTGTGAAAACCCTCCAAAAAGCAAGGGGTACCTCAAGAAAGAATTTCGCCCATACCCCCACTACATCGTGGTTGATTTTGAGGCCCTCCTAGCACCTTTACACCAGCGGCAAACATCCGATCTAACATATCTATCGGAGCATATCCCTGTAAGTGTCGCCATACACGATAGTCTCAATGAATATCCAATGTTCATCATGCACA
Organism: Hydractinia echinata; assembly: GCA_030067915.1. Classification (NCBI taxonomy): domain Eukaryota; kingdom Metazoa; phylum Cnidaria; class Hydrozoa; order Anthoathecata; family Hydractiniidae; genus Hydractinia; species Hydractinia echinata. The sequence continues at coordinate 286,460 of JASGCC010000146.1, read as the reverse complement.
AGGATCCCAAGGTCTTGGTTACTCAGTTCGTTGAGAAGCTAGAGAAAAGGCAGGCCCTCATCGTTGAAGAAGTCAAAAGGCTGTACCCAAGACCTGACGACTATGACATGCTCCCTGTTAAGAAGCAAGAAGCTTGGAACGAGTGGGTGAACCAAGTGGCGGTGATCGGGTTTAACAGCGGAAAGTACGACATCAACCTGATCAAGCGGTATTTTGTCGAGCAAATTACCGAAAACGACGACGCGAAGTCGCCCGGCAGCAACGCGGAACGCAGTTCCGGCTCCACAGGAGTGCACGGGAAAATCAAAGTGGCAAAGAAAGACAACGACTACATGTTCTTCACGACCTCGAGATTCAAATTCCTCGACATCAAAAACTTTCTCGCCCCTGGGATGAGCTACGCCGGATGGTGCAAGTCTCTGGAATGTGGGCTCGAAAAGCTTGTGTTCCCTTACGAATGGTTGTCGAACTACGATAAGCTGAACCACGTAGGCCCCGTCGAGCAGGAGGACTTCTATAGTAGTCTTAGCGGGAAAAGACCATATCCTCCGAGGGGTACCAAACATTCAAGGGAGAGTTCTACAAGCGAGGCTGCGTCACTATGAAGGACTGGCTGCGTCAGTACAACCTAGCCGATGTGGTACCCTTCGTCGAGGCAGTCGACAGGACGAGGCTGCAGTACTACGAGGATGAGATTGACATTTTGAAGGATGCTGTTAGCATACCAGGCGTGTCGATGCGCTATGTCTTGAACAAGTCTCTGCGTTTACACCCCAAGTTAGAGCTCTACGCACCGGGGGACCCCTGCAAGCATAAGTGCAAAGAGGACTGCTTCAAAGCCCGGTGCAAAGCCTGCAGCGAGACCCAAAAAACCTGCGGTGAGTGCACGAGAAACGAGGCCTATGAGCTCTTGCAGACTGGGATGGTCGGCGGCCCCGCGATTGTCTTTTGCAGGTACCACGAGAGGGATGTGACAGCCATAAGATCTCACATCTACAACGAACCCCGCGAATGCAAGACCATTCTGGGGTTCGACACCAACATGCTCTACCCGAGTACCCTGCTGCAAGATTTCCCCTGCGGGAAGGAAAAGCTTATCAAGATTGCTGAACCGACAGCGGCGCAACAATTGGAGGTGCTAACACGGGGCGTTATAGACGGCTCACTCTTTGGGTTTGCGCAAGTAGATATTTAGGTGCCCCCAGAGCTGTATAACAGGTTTAGCGAGATGTCCCCGCTATTTGTGGTCAAGGAGATACCTGACACCCAAATCCCCGAGCACATTCAGGAGTACTTGACCAAGACAGGGCGCAAACGTGTTCCAGGAACCAAGAAGCTCTTGGGTTTGATGAAAGCTGAAAAGATTTTGTTGTACACTCCCGTGCTAAAATGGTACATCGAGCACGGGCTAAAAGTCACCGCTTTTTATCAGTTCCTCAAGTACTCTAGATGTAAGCCATTCGCGTGGTTCCCGGAAGAGATTGCAGAGGCACGACGTCAGGCAGATAAAGACCCCGACAAGCGCATCGCGGGTGATACAGCCAAGTTGAAAGGTAACAGCTTTTACGGGAAGATGATCGAAGACTTGGCAAGGCACGTCAACACTAGCTTCACGAGAAATGAAAAGGAGGTCGATGCTGCGATGAGAAGCCCGTACCTTGAAGACCTTGAAGAGATTGGAGACACGTACGAGATCCGCAAGGGTAGGCACGGGGTCAGCATAGATCGAGCCTATCAGTGCGGTATCGCGGTGTACCAACTGGCAAAGTTGCGCATGCTAGAGTTCTATTATGATTTTCTCGACAAGTACGTGGATCGTCGAGACTTTGAGTACTTTTACATGGACACCGATAGCGCGTATTTTGCCATATCTGAGGAAGAATTGAGGGATGTCGTTCGCCCTGAATCCATGCTGGCATACGATACAGACGTGGAGAACTGGCTCGTCACTGACAAGCACTCGAGTCGAACCGGAGGGCTATTCAAGCCTGAATTCATTGGGTCTAGGATGATTGCACTGACAGCCAAGTGCTATTTTGTCGCAGGGCAAGAGGGCACAAAGTTTTCGTGTAAAGGGATGTCAAAGAGGCAGAATGCGGTAACGTGGTCTAGGTACATGGGCACGTTAAAGGGTAGTTTAGACACGGCGACAAATGTAGGTTTCCGGGTGCGCAACCAGGGGATGGTCACATATGAGCAGAACAAGCTGGGGCTCTCGGCGTTTTATGATAAGCGGAAGGTGCATGACGATGGGGTACACACGGTGCCTTTAGAATTGTAGGTCGCGTTGAATAGATGTGTTTTTTCTCACAACTTTGAGTCACTCCTCATCAGTATGAAGCGGTAGCAACAAGATCAAACTCATTTGCCTCATCCATTCAAAAATGATAAACACATTTCTGAATAATCAAGAGGTTTTCTGTATGATGCGCAAACGAGCTAACCGGTGATGCGTGAATTTTCACACAGGTAATACTCAAGGTGATACTGAATTACTATATACGAAGCTCGATATATAGTAAAATTGTGGTAGCAGGCTTAGACCTGGCTGAAGGGTACGGATGGGCGGGCGAGACCATGCCTTACCTGGAGGCGGCCGTCTCGCCCCGGTTTCTACCACACTGTGCCAGTCGGGAAAAATTGTGCCAGTCGGGAAAAAATTGTGCCAAAATGCCGGTTAAATGTCAGTGCTAGGAACGGCCTCTGAAAGTGCTCACTTAAAAGGTGGGTTTCGTTAATGCGTAGTACAAGCACGACATTCTGTATAGAGTATAAAGAGCAAGTACGCTAAGCCTGCAAAGCAGGACAGCACTGAAAAAACACCTCGGATATGGTGAACCAAAGGCTCTGAGTGGTATACTCACAGAATCAAAAACTCTCTGGGTTCAAACAACAACAACAAAAACAAAACACCCAGAGGGTTCCCTTGCGAGGGTTTTGTTTTGAAAAATAAACATGCTATGCGATATATGTCTCGCGATAATTCTTCCGTACGTCTTGATCGTGCTTTGCTTTTCGCGTTATAGAAGGATCCTAATAAACATGTCTAAAATCTCGGAAATTTTCGACGAAGTTGACACCCCAGCAGAAGCCTTCGAGCAACGTGAAAAACCCCTCGACAAACGTCAGGCTTTGAAAGATGCTATACGCAAAGGTAAACAGCATCTTCTACCACGCAAATGTACTGAAGGCTTTGTCGACAAGGCCCCCGATGGGGTGATCGAGAAGGTTCATGCTGAGTATGTACAGCGTGAACTACAGAAGAAGGGGGAGAAGACAGCCAAGGCATTGTCCTCGCAAGCTATCAGCATGTATACCAAGGCTGTGGGGAGCGTGGTTCAGCTCGACAGTGCCGAGGCCCTATCAAAAGACATCGAGGAAGATCCCATCATCAAAGACTATATGGCAGGCTTGGGGATCCTCGTGTACTTAGCCTTTGGAAAGTTTTTGGCTCCGCTGTTAGTAGCTGCGCATACTGTTAATCACTGTCAACTCTCCATGTCCAAGGTGGGTGAAGAGCAGGAGGATGAACAGCAAGATAAAGATGGGGAACATTCTATCGAAGTTACCAAAATTGTTGAGGTGCACAAAAAGCACCCGGGAAGGGTTGCCCAGGGGCACAAACTAGCGGCACTGATGAGGGAGAGGAAGCTTGGAAGAGCCCCACCAAAGAAAGAACCCGTGACGTTTAGAGAGTTCTTGAGATACTTCGAGAGAGATTTAAACACCCCGGAGGCTATACTCACAGGGATAAAAGAGACCATGGAGATCCTTGAGGATCAGGGTCTGGCCTTCCATCTTGCCGTAAAAAAGAAGTGATTCTTATACGTCTTAGATTTATAAGAAATGAGCGAAGAATCTAACCAAGTCATAACCAAGAAGAACGAAGGTCGTGTTGCTGCTGGCAAGAGACTTGCCGCATGGAACCGCAATAACAAGGCCAACTTGCAGAAGAACGTGGGCAAAAGTACTTCGCACGATGATCAGGAACCTGTCGCAGGTTCTGGTAAGTTCCCGGACAGTGCATATCTCTATGGCGCTGGAGGTCTTGCAGTACTCGCCGCTTGCGTGGCAGTCTATTACATGCGTAAACAGCCCGTAGCAGCTCGCCAACCTACCCCAGAGTCATCGCCCACAAGCAACGCACCCGGCTCCACAGGAGTGCGTGCGCACATACAAAAGCCCACACCTCAACCTGACATTGACATTTTTAAGATGTCTTAGGCCCCTAATAAATGACAACCAACGTAACACCAAAAGAGAAGGAAATTATTGACATGCTCTATGAGACCGTAGTCGATCTCGGTTTCACTTTCGCATACACGATGGCCGGTAAAAAGTTCTTGGGCATTACGAGCCCCTCTACCAAGATGGACTCGAGCGATGCCCTCAAGATGGTGGCCTACTTCTCGGCGGGCAGGGCCAGCCGCGAGATGGCCGTCTCCAGAGGGTGGATCCCCGCATCTATCGTGCCTAAACCAAAATAGAGCGGGTACCGGCAGTGCCGGCGCCCCTGAAGGTCAAAATCCTCATGATATCTTCGTCGCATTAGATAAGATTATGTATGCCCTAGGGCATACATAATCTTATCAGAATAAATGACTATAGACATTGTCAAGGATCCTCATACGGCGATCTTCACAGGGCCGACCAGTTGCGGCAAGACTCAGCGAGCCCTGAACCTCATCGAGCAAGAATACAAGCACCACTTTGAGAACATTGTCATTCTCTGCCCTACTCTCCGCTGGAACAGCACCTACTTGGGGAGACCCTCGCTCTGGAAAGACGACTACGTCTTCATGATTGACCCTGGTGATTCATTATTCTATTGGATCGAGCAACTATCAAAGCTCCTAGCGGGCGAAGAGAGCTTGTTCATTGTCGATGACATGATCGCTGATGAAGCCTTGGATAAGCGCAGAAATTCGCTCCTCGAGCTCGCTATAAGGAGGGGAGGCACAAACGTCATAGCTTATGGCTGTTAACGCAAAGTTATACTGCTCTCCCCAAGAACCTTCGACGTCAAAAGAAGCAACTCTTCCTCTGGTACCCCCACGAACGCGGTGACATGAAATTGATTGACGAAGAGACGAACATGATCAACGACTGGGAGACTATCAAAGCTGGGTTGAAAAGATCGAAACACGCTTGCTTGTACGTGAGGTTGGAGCATCCTAGGACTTGGAGCATTTTGCAGTAAGATCCTTGAGTGAGCTTGAGATATCACGACCATTTCGCGTCATGAGATAGGATTGTTTTAAAAAAATGACCGCTCATGTATGCTAGGGGGGCTGGCCCTTAGATGGTCTGCATAACAGGGTTCAGATCAACTCTCTACATCAGATACAGGAGTACTGATGGAACCAGGCCTTTATACCTTCCTCTTGAGGTTCAGTAAAAAAAACAAAAACTACCGGTTCCACTCAAAAACTCTAAATAAATGTCTTATCTCGAAAACTTGCGAAAGAGGCTTATGGAGCAAAGTCAACAGCTCGAGGTTCTTGAACACGAGCTCGGGCAGAGGGATGAAGTTCTTGCCAACCTAGAGAACGATCTCGAGGAGAAGTACCATGAATTTTGTGCTCTGAAGCAGAGACACTCGGACCACGTCGCATTCATCGTTGGTGGGTCATTGGTTCTTCTTGGTATAATCTCTTATACGATGCTATAAGAGCGACCACCCAACACGATTTTTGACTTTTAAAAAGTTACAAGTCAAAATGTCTTCGCAACTTACCCTATTTAACGCAATACCTGCTGGCGCCATTGAGACTCTCTTTGATGGACAAAATCAGCCCCTGTTCAAGCGTGCTGATCTGGGCAGGTTTTTGGGAATTGGTGATATTCGTCACATGTTTCAAGGCGTTGAAACCACGCCACGCATTACCCTGGAGGGGGAAGGGGTTCTGGGCCCCTCCCCTATGGAAGGTCAAAATTGGCATGATGCATTCGTCACCTTGGATGGTGCTCTGGAGATTGTGCACCGTTCAAGAAAGCCCAAAGCCGTAGCTTTGACAAAATGGCTAGCTAGAAAAGGCGTCGAAAAATTGCAGGAGGAGGTCAGGGAGCAGCGCAAGCTAGTCGAAGAAAGAGACGTGGCCATCGCCAACCTTGAAGACGACCTCGAACAAATGGATGAAGAAATCGTTGAACTACGAGAAAGACATGTTCCGCAGGGATACCCTTATGACAACATGCTATACGTGGTTAACAAGAATGATCCTCATGAACAACATCCCTACTACATGATCAGATGTCAACGTAGACGGCAGGGTAAGAGCATGGGAATACTGATGACAAAGTACCCCAATAGCACCATACTCGGGAGATGTGACGATCCTAACGCGATACACACCTGGTGTCGGTTCAAGGAGGACACTCTGGGGGCTGCGAACTCTTACAAAAACCATTTCAGCCTGCCCGACGATGATGCGCGTGAGTTGTTCGCGGGAATGTTCGACATTGACATGGTGTAAGCAGGAACGCGACAGCCTTTGTGACTCATGTGACTCACAAAGACGAGAAATTTACCACTCTTTGACATGCTCTGGAGGTACCTGAACATCCTCCGGTACTAGCATCAACTCCTCTGCAACAAAACTACGTTCGGGACCGTCTTTCAAATAGTACAACGGACGGGTACCTATCACGATACGATCGAGTCTATACGTTTTCTTGCTCCACCAGGCGTCAGTGGCACGTCTTTTAGCATAACCGTGCTCTTCTCCAGGTTGTAGTAGATACAAGTAGAGACCATCCTCAGGTAGAGGCTTTTCCTGCTGATCTGGGGGCTGCCCACCTTTCACAAGTGGGACTTCATCCATCTTGATCGCTTTGTTAGGTTTCATGTCGATCATGACAGTTTTGGTGTTGTTGAGACTTTTCACGATAGTGTACAAGTGTTTGGCCCATGTGGTACTTTGTTCATCAGAGACCAGCTCTTGTGCATCTTGAGGTTTGAACAGTCTCTCCGCGAGCACCTTGTTGTAGGATTCGACAAACGCCGTGAAAGTATGGTGGTACTTGGTAGATGCGCGCTTGAAATCGACGCCCTTGCCCTCTAGCAGCTTGCTCACATCTGACTTGAACTCGGAGCCGTTGTCGCACTGGAATATCTTGGGGTATTGGAGACCACCTTTCGACGAGTAAATGTCCTTGATCATGTCAACGACTTCGCTGGCTTTCTTGGTGCGTAGGGGCCTAGCTACTTTGTAGCGCGAGGCTACATCGATGCCCGTCAAAATGTATTTGTAGGTGCTACCATAGAGTTTGTCGTGAGGCATGTAGAGCAAGTCAAACTGATGCATTTCATTGGGCTTCGTGATGGTGAAATGCGGGTAGTTGATACGTTTAGGTCCTCGAATATGTCGGAGCCAGAGCAGTTGACGAGTCAGCCAATGAGTAACCCTCTTTTTGGAGAGGCCGCTCTGGTCCCGCAGCAGTTTGATGGCTTTCCGTCCAGTCCAGAGATGTTCCAGAGTGTAGTAAATTTGGCTTAGCCTTTCAGCTTCTTCCTTGGCAACTAGTGATTTTGACATGTCTTTATTATACATGTCAAAAACGTTTTACATATGCCTGTATACCACGAAGCCAAGGAGAGTCAGGGATCCTACGATGAACGTCAGCTCACCGTCTTGTTGGATTTTTGAAGGTGTGTAAAAATTCTTTAGTTGTGGGGCCTTCTTCTCGGAGGCAATGTAGTACTGGTACGGATCGTCATCGAGCTCCTTCAAGCTCTCCCCCGCTTGCCTTTTCACTTCTCGTTGCTTGCCGAACCAATCCAATTTAGCCTGCCTATCTCTGATCCATTGAGCCTGCGCAGTATTTAACTTTTCGACCGCTTCGTCATGTCGTTTCCTCTCGGCCTCCCCATGCCCTGAGAGTTTACTGAATAGGTAATTTGAGCCGCTGAATGCCAGTGCATTGATTAGTGCACCCCCAGCCATTATCGCGAGTGTTGCCATTTATTGTTTGACCTTCTTGCATTCTTTGCACCTGGATTTTCTTTTTTGATGTGCGCAGATTTGACTGCCCTTGCAGTCTTTACATCGGGCTCTCACCCTTTCATGGGGGCATATTTGACTGCCCTTGCAGTCTTTGCATAAAGCTCTCTGTCTCTCATGGGGGCAGATTTGACTGCCCTTGCAGTCTTTACATCGGGCTCTCACCCTTTCATGGGGGCATATCTGACTGCCCTTGCACTCCTTGCAATAGGCCCTCTCCCTCTCATGGGGGCAGATTTGACTGCCCTTGCAGCCTTTACATCGGGCTCTCACCCTTTCATGGGGGCATATTTGACTGCCCTTGCAGTCTTTGCATAAAGCTCTCTGTCTCTCATGGGGGCAGATTTGACTGCCCTTGCAGTCCTTGCAATAGGCTCTCACCCTTTCATGGGGGCAGATTTGAATACCCTTGCAGTCTTTGCAATAGGCCCTCTCCCTTTCATCGGGGCATATTTGACTGCCCTTGCAGTCTTTGCATCGGGCTCTCACCCTTTCATGGGGGCAGATTTAACTACCCTTGCAGTCCTTACACTGTTCCATCAGCCTATCATGAGGCAAGTACACGTAACAGCGTATGTCGCCGCTCCCGTCGGCTTTCTTAGTCATGTGGAGGGTTATACCGTCACTGAGTCTCTGTAGGGGTCTCCCAGAACCGTGTAGGGTATTATCTGGGGACGACCTAAAGTCGATGAAGAGCGCGTATCTCTCAGTCATGAACTGCCCGATCGTGACCTCAGAGTCATGGCTACCAAACAAGTTCACGATCTGTTCAAGATGGTCCTTTGGTAGCATGGCGTGGCTATACAGTTCATTAGGCTCACCTTTGACAGTGATCGAGATTTTTTCGATCTTCGGGTTGTAGAACACCTCGTTGACGCCCGAGTAGGCCTTGACCTTCGCGGGGTCTACGAACAGCAGTAGCACTCCCTTGAGACTCTTTGCAGGAGTGTCAACCTGGAGGTTGTAGCTCGTGTCAGACTTTTTCATAGCGACCACCTTGCTGCGGAGTACCCGTTCGTATGGCAAAGCGAGTCTCGAATATCGTGACATCATAGCACTGCTAAGCCCCTCGTGGTGCACCTTGTCAAATTCTAGGGCAATGTTGGTAATCTTGTACTGGGCGTCGGCTGGTTTGGCTGCCGTAGACCCTGATGCCGCTGTACCTCCATCTTTGATGACGTCGCCATAAGACGCAAAATGCAGGACGAATTGTAGCCTGTCGTGGAGTCCTCCCTGGTAGAAAGGCAGGTCTCTGGTGAGCTCGAACATCTTGCCTAATGGGATACAGAAAGTGTTGCCATACGCCGCCAGGATCGCTTTTTCCTCGTCGGTCCCAACGTGGTCCGTTGCTTTTACCTGGAGGGCTCTGATGGTACCATCGTTGGGGTTGATGCCTTCCAGAATTAGGTTGTTCTCACGATCAAATTTTGGGAGCCACAAGTCCCGGTACACTGCCAGGGTGTTGTAGTCGCTGATGTTCTGCACCTCGTTGCCGTTCAATGTGATACGTAGGTTCTACACCAGGGCCTTGCCAATGTTGCTGACAATGGTTCTCTTCGTGTTCGTAACCTCAAGCTCCAGGTTGAAAAGGAGCTTGAGAGAGCCTGGGAAAATGACGTCGTCCCGCCCCATAGTTGGTACGTCGACATACAAGTCCTCGTTCTGGTTGATCGTACTGGGGACGTGGGAGACTTTAACACGCTGCTTCTTCCCTTTCATGCCCAGCATCGTCTTGACTTCTGCATAGGGATCAAGTTTTGTTCCGAACATGTCACTCATGGTTTATTAGTAGATGTTTTTTCGTTGAATAAATGTCGATTAATCCAGATGAAGGAGCTTTTAAAGGTATAGAGGGGGACATTGACCGCGGAGATGAAGAGAACATTGAGCTCAAGGAGATCCGTACCCCCGCGTTGCTGCCAGGCGATCGGCCTGATGACATTCCAGGGTCTGGCACTGAGCCCCAAGCAAGTGGGATAGAAGCGACTGAGACAGAAGCGGCTGAGACAGACACCACGCTAAGTCAATCGGAATGGTTGGAAAGATTGCTGAAGGAAGAAGGAGACGACACCACGCTAAGTCAAGGGGAAAGGCTGAAAAGGTTGAAGGTTGTTAGCTTTTACAACTATCTTATCGGGAATGGGGTGGAGCTAGATCGAGATCTACAAGCGATACCCTACGATGAGTTTGAGGCACGAGGAAACCAGCTTTTTTTCGATGGTATAAAACTCACAAGGGAAGATAATGGTGAATTTAGAATTATTGGCCCGGCGCTGCTGAAGGGGCTACGCCCCAAGCAGCGCTTGGAGCGTATGGGGTTCAAAGGCTATATTAAACCTATCGCGGCAACGGCCGGGAGGCTCTTGAACAACATAAATCATGCCGAGGCAAAGGCGGGCACCATCGAGATAGATCCACTGCTCAGGAACGTGCTCAACGAGACGGAGAGCTTCATTAAAGAAACTTCGTTTGGAGGACCCGAGATCTTCACGGATCGCGAGAAAAGGGGACTCGACAGAGGGATTCGAACGATCCGGGGTCAGCTGAGGATGCTGGACAGTAAGATACTCGTGAGGGACAGTAAGATACTCGTGAGAGATAGTCAGATTGACAAAGTACAAAAAAAGGTGGAGAGGCTCGAGAGAAAGAAGAAGACGCCTGGAATAACCAAGGAACAGATAAAGATTAAGGACGGGAATATAGCCTTGGCTGGGGAAGAGTTAAAGAAACTGCGGGATGAGAAGAAAGCCCTACGAGAGCAACACGGTATAATGTCCTCCGTGATTCAGAGCCAACTGAAGCACATCAAAGATAATCTGATGAAGATCGCTGGGGATGACACATCACTGCTGGAAAAGCTCAAAATCCTCTTCAAAGAGCAAGGGATCACCATAGCCAGTATAGTCTCGGCTATTGGCTTGCTCGTATCAACCATCGTACTCGCAGTTACAGGTGGTGGTGGAGCGGGTGCTGCAGCGGCAGGAGGAAGTGCTGCAGGGAAGGGGTTTGTGGAGAAGCAGCTTGAGAGGCTCGGGAAATTCCTGAAGTATCTAGCAGGTAAGGTAGGTGCGGCGCTACCAGGGATTATTGGCAGCGTTGTCTCCTTCCTCCTAAGGGTAGCGGCAACTGTCGTCGAATACGTGGCCAAGCATCTATATATGGCCATCGCGGCTGCTGCAGGGTTTGTTGTGCTCTATGTTGGGAAGAGTAAAAAATCATAGGGCTCCTCAGTCTAGTGTGTTGATCAACACATTAGACCTACTCCTGCGGCGCTGCTGTGGAGTCGTCAGGCGATTATTTTTTCAGCCAGATGTACGCAAGGATGAGGCCTACCCCTGTTGTAATCAAGGCAGCTTTGTTATCCTCGTGCTGATTTTTCCCGCCTCCTGGGAGGTCGGTGGCGCCCTTTCCATGGGCCCCTTGCATACTCGGCTGTGGGTGTTTTGACGACACTCCTATTTCCTCCCTTCGGGGGTTGACGACCTGCGACCTGGGTATACCCCTGTGGAGCCGCCAGGCGATGCTTGAGGGGTGTGGCAGCCGCACCCCTGTCAATAGACTTGTTGTTCACATCAACACGTACCCCCACATTGACATTGGCAGGTCCTATCAGGATATTATTGCTATACCCTACAATCATGCCTATGCGCGATTCAAGGTCGGAAGGCAGCATGTACACGCTGGGCATGACGGCAAAATTCACCGGCGTTCGGGCATATTGCAAGACCTTCTGGAATTCCGTGATATCATGCCCTACGTTCTCTTGACGCTTTACCATGGCTTCAAATTTTTGCATCAATATTTGCCTTGCTGTATAGTTGTCGGCACCTGAGCCGAGTAAGGATGCCTTTGCCCCTGCCTGTGATCCAAGCAACAAGACCACGTAGACGCGAATACTCTCACTTAGCTTGGTCAGGTCCTCTGATGTCAAGCCTTGACTTGTGGGGGTGATGAATTTGGCCCAATCCCCCTCAACTTGGGGCCACCATCTACCGTTGGTGAGCAACGCCGATACCGACTTGGTCTTGTAGAGACTATTGGGGTCCGCACCATATTCACGACATACTTGCGCATATCCGGCTGGCGAGTAGGGATTCTTATAGCGTGAGAACCCATCGTTGAAAGACATGGGTACCTTCATCCTTGCTAAGATGCGTCGCATGTGATAGTACACGTGAAATTTGAAGATGCAGTTAACGAGCGGTACGGAGCCCGTTAGATGCTTGACAGCGATGCCCAAGGCAGTGCTCGCGCAATGGGTGGCGAAGTTCACTTGGATGTTCCAGTAGTCGAGGGCTTGGCCTCTTGTCCAGCCTTGTATGACAGGGTCGTTCAAGTAGGTACTTGTCACCTTGATGGGGTATTTGGTGAACCCAGGGAATGATACGGGGATATGTGAGTCCATCGATACATACAGGTCCTGATGCTCCAATTTAGTTACACCAAGTGGCCATTCACCCCTGTTGGATGTATACTTTGCCCTTGGGTTGTACGAGTAAATGTTCATCTTTTCTTATTAGAACAAAGATGAGACAGCTGTACATCACCGATATATACAACCCCACGATATTCAAGCCCCATCTGGTGGAGAACACGAGGATCGCTCTAAAGTCGATCAGTATTCGACCTACGTGGTCAAACATCTACACTAAGAGCGAGATCAACATCTATAAGACGGGCGGCAATCTGAATATGGGGCCGTTGGAAGTCCTCATCTCTATTGAGCCGGGTTTGTATCGAATCCAGGATCTCGCGGCTATTGTCAACAACCAAGCAGGAGACAGGATCAAGCTATTCGTACTCACGAACGGACGCTGCAGGGTTAGAGTTAACAAGGGGTACGTTGTGATAATAGGTCAACCACTGCAGGACATTATGGGGCGGGCTTTTGATAATAAGGTAAAGTTTACAGCGGGCGACCATGACAGCTTCTATAAAACTGATGTTTACCAGCGGCTAAGACTCGTTTGCCCTCAGTTAGATGAAGAGGACTGCCTGCTAGATGGAAGCAAATCTAAAATTCTGGCCTTGCTGCCACCAAGGAGCTTGACGCTTGGGGGGACCTGGTTACGTGGAGTTTTAGCACTCCAATTTACCTTCCTTTGAAGGGCTCCACAGATCGTTTGGAGTTCATGCTGACAGACGAGCACCATCACGATAATAATGTGGCCTTCGTGGGACTAACGATGCAGCTGCTTATAGAATAAATGAATGATGTAACCAAGCTTTATCCGAGCTTAGCGAGTGCTCCCGAGGGGGAGCCTGAAGAAAGCCAAGTGTACAGACTCAAGAAGATCGAAGAGGTAGAGCAGTACCTCCGCAATGAATCAAAAGAGCGGGATAAACTCGCCAAAAAATTCAAGATGCATGGTACCTGGGTGAGATATACCGACCATGGATTACTAGCTATAAGTGTCATCACCTCCGGTGTTGGGATCGGTAGTATGCTGTCAGGGATCGGGGTACCGCTGCCTGTCGCGATGGGGGGTATCACGATCGCTGTGGGATTGGGACAAGCCGGTCTGCGGAATGCGGGGAAGAAGTTAGATGTCAAGTCAAAGAAGCACGAGAGCATCAGGCTATTGGCGGAGACCAAATTGAATAGTGTTGTCGATCTGATCAGCAAGTCTGTGGAGAACGGGGTGAACAGTGACTATGAGTTCAGCCTGATCATGCAGGAGAAGCAGCGATACATGCTGCTGAAGGAGCAAGTCCGACAACGAACGAAACAAGCCGTGAATGCCATCAATGATCGGGAACGTATGCAGCTTGTCGCAAAGGGGCGTGAGGAGGCCAAGGAGGAGATTATGAAAAAACTTCAATCTGCACAGTATGTCACCGGTACCTAGAAGAACCACCTAAATACACAGTCCAATATGTTGGTCAATATATTAGACAATCTCGAGCACCTCTCCAGTGTCCTTATCGATGACAAGTCCGCAGTCATGCACATCTCGAGAGAGCTGTTCGAGATTTTTCTGCCATGCGTGAAGGGTGCATGGTTTACAATAAGGTCCGTATGTTTGTGTTGAGACGTCCTTGTACTTAGCTTTGTGAATCACCTCCAGAAGAGGGGCCTTGTTGAGAGTTGAGTAGCCCCTTATACCCAGCGCCTTCGCTTCTTTTCGAAGTGTGTTCATCTTTGTTTGTTTTGTGTGATTGGAGTTCAATCACACAACACCTTGCTACTATTACAAGTGCGTGAAACCCTCGTCTTCGTCAGAGTCGCTGAAATAGCAAGACGCATAGCGGTCGACGTCTTTGTATTTGCATTCTTCGAGATAGGTCTGCATGTAGTAGTTGGCACCTTGCATGTAGATGCTCGCTAGTTTCACGATGGCCTTGCACATGCAACCATCCTCCGGTCCCTTTTGCTTGTGGAAGTTGGTTCTAATTTTAGCATCCCACATTTTGAGTTAGTGCTCAAGTATCGCCCTTTTTTTACGCCAGTGCTGGTTAAGGGATGTCCTCCCAAGGAAGCCAGTTTGGTCAGGATTTTCTCGTAGCTCTCTAACCACTTGAGGTGTTCACAGAGATCGAAGGACATTGTGAGAGCAGAACCCTCGGAGTAGCACGAGACACCCTTGGAGTAGACCTTTTCGGGGGTCTTGAGGAGTAGTGTTGTTAGGTTGCCGTCTTGACCTTGATAACCAATGACGAAGCGCACATCCTTATCCTTGTTGGTTGGAATGGGTTCGCTCAGCACGAGGTTTTCAAGTCGGAGTTCTTCGATATTTAGTGGAGTCGCATTGTCGTAAAAGTCCATTGTTTTTACAGTTTTATCACCGAATTTCATCATCATCCTTTATTGTAATGATGAAACCTCAATTAGGGTTCTTCTAAGTGGTCTTGGAACAAGCACAACTTCCACCGTTGTAGGTGATGTACTCCTGGTAGCAGTACCAGCAGAGCAGCTTGGCCTTTATAAGGAGTCTGCGTCCGCAGTGACATCGGTCGTACTCGTCGAGTACTCGATCACATTCATCGCAGTGTTCCTTCATTGTTTATTTGAGATGCTCGGGAATATACCAGAGTACATCATGATCCTTTTCAATTTTGTTGATGTCAACAATATCACTTGACAGCTGTGCGCATGCGCTAGAATTGTCGGAATCGGATTGTTTTCGGATTTGTTTTCGGATGCCGTCGGATTTTCCGATTTTGGGAGGGTGGAGGCTGGGGGTAGGGGGGAGGTGGTGGAAGCGGTGTTTTTGGGGGTCAAGGTGTGAAAGGAGCGGTTTCCTACTCATCGTGACCCCTTAGTACTACTAAAGTCAGTAAGTATCATAGCCATGCATCATATCCCTCACGTCAGAAACAGCTGTATATCAATTTTTAGGTTTTGTGAAATGACCTCGTTAATAAGTTAAAAATATATTGTTGTAGTGATGTGTAATTGACATTGACATGCGAGATAGTTTATGCGACCTCTGCATCTTGTTCAGGATTAATTTCAAAGAAACGAGTACAAAAGATATAAAAAAGAGACTGCCTTCTTCGCTTCGATTTTCCATTTTCAGTTAATCAACAACTTGTTTTCGTGAGATACGGTACGAGCATGCTAAACCGGGGGTAAAAGGGCATTATTTTTAAAATAAACTCCCATTTGGAGATTTTCTCAAATTTAGTAAATTTAAGCGTAACGCCACGCCTTAGAAGAGCAAATGTATGAGCCGTAAGAAAGTGGCTTCTTATTTTTGTATTGTGGACAACCATACTCACTCACGCAAGGGATTTGATATGATATGATAAGATAATATGATTATTGATATTTTGAGGTCAAATCTAAACACAGTTATGGCTGCAAAATGTGGGAGTAAAAAAAGTACAGCTGTATACAAAAAGTGGCAACTTAACCATAATTGTCAAACAAATCATGAAAAATCTTTAGGAGATGTGGGGTCTGTAGGCCTGGGAAATGGAGATAATAAAATCAAAGATGATTCACGTAGAAAGCACAATGTGACACTAAGAAAAGTAGAATGTATTGGTCATGCGCAACCTTGTAAAATCACACAAATGTACAAAAACATCACTTGCAGTAAAAAGAAAACTCACCAATAAATGTATCGATTCCATGCAAAGCTACTATGGTTCAGCCATAAGAAACAACATTGTCGAATTGTACGCAACGAAAAAAAAATATCTGCCATATTACTCCACTTTACCAACATGAATGGTCTATACAATAGCCATAAGTTTTGTTCCCGGGATACCAACGTGGTCTAAGGGTAATAAGTGTTATAAATCCCTAAATAAAATGTCAATGTGAATCACAAATATTCTTCAGCCTGTCTTCCTGGATTTGTTTGCTGACGATCTTTGTAAAAAATATATGCATGGTCAAACACAGAATTCAAACAAAGCTTTGAATGCCACTATCTGGTCTCGAGTACCATAAAGAACATTTGTCAGCAGAGAAATTCTTAAATAAAGTACCTACTCAGCAGTTATTCATTTCACTCTTTGATTTTGCATGAGGTGTCAGTTTTCGTCAAAAATGTGCGATAAGTTGTCAAATTAGTAGAATTATTAGATGTTGAAATCGATTGTTCAGTTGATAAAGAGGAACTGCGATTTCTTGGACGGGGTCTAGATGATTGAGTGGAAGTAAAACTGGTGCATAGGTTCAATGATGGTTTAATTCCCTTATGCAATCTCCAGCTGGTTGGTTTTCTTTGGTTTTCTCTGAAGTGAAGGTGACAAGGATATGTGTTTTTGGTAACAGAAAATCTATCTTTATCATCTTGACGCTTGATCTAGCTACACCATGCACTTTGTTTCTGGATTTTGCATGGGGAGTTTAAAAAAATGAAACGGGGTTCTACTTTTGTTTTTGTGGTGGTACGTACTGTTACATTCAAAAGCTGCACACTCCAAACCACGAGAATATTTTCCTTTCTTGCTACACCGACTGGTAGCCTTGTGGTAGAGCGTTCGCTTCCAGTGCGGGAGGTCTTGGGTTCAAACCCCGGCCGAGTCATGCCAGAGACTTTAAAAGTGTGAATCTATCCTTTCTGCTTAGTGCTCAGCATGAGAATAGGATTGATATCTTAGGCGGTTGTCAAGTTCAGCGACTGTTGTGCTTGCACGACTTTCGTAGCTCAAATGGGAGCTTTAAATACGCTAGGACCCCCTTCGCAGGACCCTCATTGATAGCAGTACCAATAGGAACTGAAGAGGCTATCCTGGGTAAATAATTTCAATAATGATAATAATAATAATACCCTTACTACTACTAGCCTCTTTGATTTTATCTGTATCCGTAATTTTAGAAAATATGGAAATAAAGCTTGACTATAAAGTTAAAATCCTGTGGTGAAGTCTTCTTCTCAGTAAAAACACGCTGTGAAAAATGAAATGTTCATAATAAACCTCGTTTTCATGTTTACTGCGACGATACTCCTGTGTATTTTGCGGAACCGGAACAAACATGTCAATAGTCTTATTGGCTCAAGTAAAATCTTCATCATGGTCGTTATCCCCCCCGCGCACACTCGGAATAATGTAATGTTGAAAACCCTCAGTATTTTATTCTGAAATGTCAAAAAGTTGGCCTGCAAGAGTTATCACAAATCAACAAAAATAAGTTATTTACACATTTTAAATATTGTCTTTCCCTTAAAAGCTTATACAAAATTATGAAAAAGCCATAGTTTGGAAAACATCAAATTTAAATCTACAAAAATCAGTCATTTCAGTTGCATACCATCCTCTCCCACAAAAATTTACACAAAATGTAAAAATCAACCAGTTAAGAAGACAAATTTTTTTCTTTTTTAGTATGATGATCCATACTGCCCTTTACCAACAATTTTGAACCTAAATGTCAAAAAATCAATAAGCAAAGAATAAACTTGAATAAAAAAAGATCATTATTTTGTAAACATTGTATACGGTTCGTAAACAAAAGTTTACACAAAATGTAAAACAGATTGGTTTTTGAGAAACACATCTAAATCAACAAAAATAATTTCATTCAGCATATCGTATATTGCCATTACCCATTAATCTTCCACAAAAAGGTTATAAAACACATCAAAATTTAGAAAAATCAGTCATTTCAGTGTATGCAGTCCTCGCCCACTAGATTACAAAATATAAAAACCAAAAGAAGTTTCAGTCAGAACATTAAGTATTTTTTTATCATCAGCAAACATTTATATATCCCTACAAAATTTTGTAAAATTCTCAAGAAAAACCAAACCTTGAAAACATGGAATTTTCTTCCACCAAAAATGACATCACATACAGTTAGTTCTCCCCAACAATAGTTTATTTTACGAAATATAAAGACATCAGCTTATACAACAGCTTACAGTGAAGTCCGATTCTACAAAAATTTGTTCTTTCAGTATATATTGCATGTGGTTTTTTTCCACAAAAATTTATACAAAATTTCAAAAAACAGCATTTTGCAACACAAACAATATAAACTGACTTAACCATACCATCCTCTCATAATTTTTTTTAACCCAAAGTCATCATAAACCCACGTAAATTTCCAATCGAATGTAAAAAAACCCTGTAAAAAAACCTGGCGTATTACATGTAGGCTGAAAAAAGTTTAACGGGATGTCAGAAACAAAACAATAAAAATAACTTAACACACACACTTTAAATTCTATAAAATTCGTTCCACTTGTGATATTGTGGTCCCCTTTATAAAGTTCACAGGTAATGTGAAAAAATTATACTCTATGGGCATAACAATGAGTCACACCATCCTAAAAGTTCAAGAAAGATTTTGTAGCTAGCTTGTTACATCATAATTCGTGTTTAAAAAAGAAGAGATAGGTTCGAGCTAGCTAAGCTTGGGATGGAGCCTTAAAGCTAACATTAGCTATCAGCTAACAGTAGCTAAGACACCCAGTTATATATACTTAAACTGGGGAGACTTAACTGTGTATATAGCTAGCTATTCATGCTTAGTAAAAGACATTATAAAGAGAAACAATAGTAATGTAAAAATGATAACAGTGAGTTCAACAAACCAAAGGTTTCCGTTTGTCCAGCAAATTAGTTTGTACAATGAAGAATGTACTATGAAAAAATAAGAAATGAGAATACAGTTTTAGCAAAAACTGAATTAACTCTGGCTTACTCTTTACTTGGTCTTTTAGCCTTACTTATGCCCGCCAGCTTTGATTTATTGAATTCGGCAAATTGCTTCACCCTTTTTGCTTTAATTCTAGCAATTTTTCGGTACTGTTTTAAGAAAGTGATTAGTTATTATTATTATTATTCCGAATATTTATACAGGATATAGCTACTTCAGTATTGGAAGCACTGTTATTAATGTGGGTCCTGTGTTCGGAATGTATACATGAAGTATACACCGGTAATACCTACCCAATTTCCCTCACATGGCATGGGTTGACCCGTAGCTGTGGTAAAGGCACTTGCTAAACATGCCCGCACTGTGGACCGAACCACGGACCTTGTGATTGCGAAGCGAACTCCATAACCACAAGGCCACGCGCCGACAGTTTTCCTATAAAAAATCAAAAAAGTTGATGATGTCAAACATTTTGAAATCCCGTTTCCACAAATCGGATTTGACAAGTTGAAAAAAAAGGGTAATACACGATCGAATTTTTTGAATTCAACAAAATAGATAGCGTATCCTTCAATTTGAACATCCAATTGGCATACTTGACATTTAGTCATGTTTGCTCTTTTTATTTTGTTATAAGGTATTAAATGAATACAATAAAGAATATAATAAAATAAAATAAATTGACGCCTGGCTTTTTCAATGACATCGCGACAACAGAATCCATCGCAGCTCTGGTCTACCATATTGCCGACAAACAGACAGCATACGGGTGTGATAAATAAAATCAAAAGAAGATCTAATACTGGATTCTTACAACCTAATCGGAGATCTACATGGAAGCTCAATACGCTGCAACGTAGATATCAACGCAGTTTCCGCATGCAGCAAACGGCCGTATGACCGTGTAATTTGAAAACAAATGCATTTACATGAAGAAGTATAGGTAGCACCCTATTGATTTGAACATTTTTTTCACATACTTTATGTAAGAACAACCATAACCTATTAAGGATGTAGAAAATACTTAAAAAATGACTCTAAACTATATACATAAAGTGACGCGTTCGTTATTTATCTACGCCAATGTATTGTACGTCGAGCCTTGTAGTTGGGATTGTATTTGTAATTCAAATTGTTGTTACGTGTATCTAAAAGGACAAATAAAAACCATTTATGTCAAGGCGTGGGTGGGTGGGCAGTATTAGATCTACTTTCGATTTTATTTATAAAATCCGAATTACATTGCGCCGCTTCGCGCCCTTACATAATTCTTCAATTTTATTTCGTAAAATCTCAATCGATATAATACTGGATTCTTACAACCCAACGGGCTCCACTACACAAAACTAGTGGAGACCGGACCTTCTTCCTCAGTTCGTAGCGTTTTGACCCCTCTTAAAAACAGAATTCTGGAAGTTGGCATTAGAACAAATTTCCTTTCTATAAAAACGTTGCCATGTGGATTCCTTAGACCATGACCCTCTCTCTAGAATATCCTTTACAAAGAGTCCTGACAGTTCTGCTTTTGATGTGGAAGCTGATCTGGTAAAATGGGCAGAAAATTTATTAATCCCTGCATCCCTTAGCACAGTTTTATTTCAGCCAGTTATTGTAGAGCTGACCACACCCTTATGAGGACTAATAATACTAATTAATAACTGTGAAGCACCACTTGCTTTCCTCCATTGACTCCATGCAAATGCATTAAACACACAAAGGTCTTCATCCTCTTGATAACTGACAAAAACAATAGATGGATTTGACTGTCCTTGTCTCACGACTTATGGAGTTTGATAAAAGTAAACGTATATTGATCATTAGTTTTAGTCATAAATTTCATATCCAGATTATGAATACCCAACACCCTAGAAGGTGAAGTTAAAGCTAATAGCACTGTAAGTTTTAGGGACAATGATCTATATATCTATGATCTACAAATTTTTGTTTAATGTAATCTATGACCACCTGAACATCCTAAATAAAAGCGTGCTTTGGTTGAGGAGGCTTTTCATTAAAAACACCTGATATAAGAGAACTAACTTTAGGATGCTCTCTCCTACAAGCCTTCCTTGAATCTTATTGTGGAAGGCAAAAATGGCTGATCTATGGGAACAAATAGTTCTATATTCATAACCCTTTTTGAATAACTCCTCCAAATAATTCATCACAAAATTTATAGGGCATTGAAATGGATCAACCTGTTTTTGACCACACAAGCTAGCCCACTTATTCCAGGACGATGAATAATTTGCATTTCGTCTAGAAGCAATAATGAGATTGGAATCCCCTGGCGAAATTCCTTCCTCAAGGAGTTTTTCCCTGAAATTATTCAAGCAGCTAACCGTAGAGCCCCTGTCACAACCATGGGGTGGTTTTCCATTTTTGGATTTTGTAAAAGATTTCTCTTCATAGGAAGAAGAAATGGATTTCTCATTGACAGACGTAACTTTTCTGGATACCATGTTTGTGACTGAAAAGGAAACTGTTCCTCTTCCACTTTTTTTAGTACTCTGTGGATCATAGCAAAAGGAGGAAATGCATAAAGACACTTTCGATTCCACTTTTGGTGAAATGCATCTGTACACAGGCTGTGAGGGGCCGGCTTCCAAGAATAATACATCGGAAGTTGATGAGATAGATGGGGTGGCAAACAGGTCCAATTTGGGATATCCTATTCTTTGACAAATTGTTTTGAAAACCACAGGACAAAGCTTCCATTTCGAGACTCCCAATCTGCCATGATATTTAGACAACCTGGGAGGTACTCTGCAGTAATCGTGATCTTGTTGAGTAATAGGAAATCCTAAATGTTCTTGGCTATTTTTATCATAGTTAAATGTTTTGTTCGTCCCATTTTGAGGAGGTAAGACAAAACTGTCACGTTGTCTGTTTGAATGTGAACTGATGCAAATTGTTTAGTTTTGTGAAAAGGCAGATGTGCTAATTTGATTGCAAGCAATTCCAAAACATTTTTATGAAGAATCTGTTCTGCCTGGGACCACATGCCTCATGTCCTGTTCCCGTGACAAACTGCTCCGCAACCAGGGAAGCATCTGTCTGTAACAAAACTTGTGCTTAAGGTTGCATAAAGGAACGTCCATTGTACAATTTTAGATTGTTTACCCACCATAGAAGTTCTTCCAGAGACTCCCTCTTTAAATGCACTAGGGTGGCATAAGATTTCGATACTTTTAGACTTTGAATTTGTTGTTGTTGTAGAAAACGAAACTCTCGACGAGCTGACAGAACTGCTAGTATGGTGGAAGACAGTACTCCTTTTAATTAAGTTAGCTCCATAAAAGTTGCTTCTCTTGCCTTGTACAAACTCAAGCACTGTTTCTGTACTTTGGCAACTTTCTCACTTGTTAGATACAGAGACATGGTTACTGAGTCCACAGACATTCCCAAGAACTTTATTTTCTGGATTGGCTTAAAGACAGACTTTTTCAAATTTCTTAAAAATCCCAAATTTTGTAACTGAAAAATCAAAGTGTCTCGTGCCGTAAAGACCTCGTTTCTGGAACGTTCCAAAATTAGCTTGTCGTCTAAGTAAATTACAATTGTTATTATTAAACGACGAAGAACTGCCACGGGAATTTCCAATAGCTTTGTAAAAATCCGTTACGCTGGTCCCAAGCCAAAACAAAGACAGATGAATTCGTATGGGTTGCCTGACCACTCGAACCTCACAAATTGTTTGGAAAAATTGTGCAGTGGAACACTGAAATAGGCATCTCTCAGATTCAACTTGCACCTCCAATCGCCTTTGTTTAATAGGAAGTTTAGTGAGTGCAAACCCTCCATTTTAAAGTGTTCGTAAGGAACAAATTTGTTTAAATGCTTGAGGTTTATTACTGGTTGATTTCCTCCATCTTTCTTTTTTACTAAGAACAGATTGCTTAGAAACTGCCCCTTTGTGGGAGCTACTTTCAAAATGGCTCCTTTTCCCCACATGTCTGCTACTTCCCCATCTGTTAAGTTATTTTCTATTAGATTTTGAACAGGGGAATGAGGTACTTTTTCATGTATTGCCTTTTAAATAAGAGGTATTTTGAACCCTTGTTTTACTGACATGATGTCTTTGTCCTGTGTTAACTTTTTCCATGCTGGAAGAAAATGTTTTAGACACCCTGCTAAGGGTACAGTTGGGATCTGCCACCCTAAGAACACATGTTTTATGGCAGGGTCAACGTGAGTGAGATCCTCTAAGTTCACCCAATTTTCGATTTGTGGAAGTGGTTGCAACGTTTGATTGTTGAAAAAAGGATCCTTTTCTAGTTTTAGAAAAGTAGGTTTATAATATGGTTGCCTTGGTTTGTAACTGGAATCCACCCCCTCATTTTCCTTTGAAGTGGAGAGGCCCCCAAGAATCGGTTGCTCCTTTGGCCAGCTTCTGTTGCTGGTTGAAGGTTTCTCGGCTGGAACTATGACACCCTGCTTGATTGACTTGTTTAGATCTGCCATGTGGTCTCGGTATTTTTTCCCCAAAAGTTCACTATCAGTTGTTGTAGGAGCGAGGCTTTGTCTTTTAAAGTTGTCGATGCTTGCACAGTCGAAAGACATTCTTTCGACGCTCATGCCATAATACGTTAATACATTGACCCACCATTGTCACTGTTTCTCTACTGCCGAAGCTACTTCTTCAGTAATGGGAAGATTTTCATCATGTCCAGCAGTTCGCACCTGCTCCACCATCATCCAAACTTTGGATAGTGGGGCCATTATGTCACCCACCTTTTCTTAGACCTTCTTGAGGACTCTATTCATTTCAAGTCTTTATAAATGCTCTTTTTTAAGATTGCTGGATAAAGTCTTATCTAAAACCTTTATTATATCCAAGTTTACTGGTCTGTGAGCCTCTAACAACTTCAGTTTTTTCCGGTATATATTCCTCGGATGTCAATTCCATAATAATAATTTTTATAATCTCTTATAATAATACGGAGAGTGTGTCTGTGTGTTTGTGTGTCTGTAACAGGCAAAGTGGATTTCTTCATTTAGCTTTGATGTTGCCAAAAAGAATATTGGATGTTGCCGTAAAATATATGTCTTCTTTGTCGTGAAAAGCTGCGAGTTTTGTGTGGTTTGTTAAATGAAGTTCTAGCACAAAGTAACGGAAATTGTGTTTGCAAAAAAGATGGCTGTTCTTTTTAAGAATTTGTCTTCTCTTGCCTTCAAAATAAATCTACAAAAACATTTAAAAAAAGGCATGGTATGTAAATGAAGTATAGCAAGGTTTCAAAGGTTTGTTTATGTTTTTTTTTTAGTTTTGATGATATTATTGATGTGAGACATGTTTGTTAGCTAGCATCATAAAGCCAACCACACCAACAACAACCTATAGCTAGCTTGCTCGGACTTTATAAATATGTAGCCATGTTCTTTATACCTAGCTAAGTCTCCAGTTTATATTCAACTATATTCAACTATATTCAACTGACCAGCTATTAGCTGCTGTAGCTAGCTTATGTTAGCTTCAAACTTCAGATTACAAGTACCTAGCTAACTTGTGAGTTTTATGTTGCTTTTTACATGTAAGCTAGCTACCGTAGTTATCGTAGTGGTCTTTGCTAAGAATGTGGCTGTAACTTATTTCACTTGACATTTTAAGCTTAAATTAACAAGCCACAACAACTTTTAAGAAAGTATTACATAATATTTAAGAATAGTTTAAGGACTGTTTTTAAGCAAATAATGTATTTTTCACATTTTGTGTATATATGCAAATAATGTATTTTTCACATTTTGTGTAACTAAACTTATATACATCGGTTACATGTAATATGACGAAACGATTTTTATTTAACATGTAGTAATTCTGGTACCTTAAGTGTAGTGATTTTGTTGTTCTAGATGTTCTGACTAAAATGTTTTTGTTTATGACAATTTGTCTTATTTAAGAAAAGTTTCAACTTTTTTGAGGGAGTACAACACTGAAAAAACTTTGACAGAGGTTTTTCACATTATGGGGAAACTTTACGTAGCTTTTTCACATTTTTTGATTTTGTTGCAGTATTTACATGGGTTGTTGATTATTTATTTTTTATTTTAATTTTTTTGGGAAAGGCAGTGGAAGGATTCACATTTTTCACCCTAAATGTAAAAAATGTACATGAAAGGCTGGGGTAACTTTTCATTTATATATATACATAGTGTATATATATATAATATATACAAACTGTTGTGTGTTTTTTGAAATGTTATGTGTTTGGATCATGCAATATAGCGAAAGAACTATTTTTTGTAGAATTTGACTTTGCAAATTGCAAGCTATTCCTGTTTTTATATGAAAACGAGAAATTCAACTGACAATATATATACAAAACGTAAAATTGCCACAAAATTCATAAAATGTTATTAACCCTGAAAATTTTAAACATTTTCCTGATTCTATTTTTGGTTTGCGAAGTTCTTTTCCTGCAAAAAGTTCTAAGAATAAAGTACAGAAATTACTTATTTTTAAGATGTATAAATTTAATTTCTTCTAATTTATGGTTTTGACATTTTCATGTAATATATAGTTTGTGGGCAAAGACTGATGTTTGTTGATTTAGAATGATTAAATACAACCGTTTTTTCTTTTGTGCATATGGCCATATTCAATACACCAAAAGGGCTACTTTGTTGATTTTGGTTTTATATATACTCTTTGTAATTTATTTTTGTCTTCTTTTTGACATTTTGGATTATGTAAATTATAGTTGCAGAATATTGTATTTAAAAAAAATGGAATTTTGCAAAGTTCTGTTTTACTACTCAATTTTCACATTTTATATATATATATTCTTTGGGACAAGATGGTATGAAATAGACAAACATCCATGATATTGGTTGTTCTTAATTTACAGGTTGTGCCTAATGAAACTTTAAGGTTCACATTTTGTCAGACAATGGCATAACATATACTGATAGAACTGATTTTTGTTGTTTTAGACTTTATAACTTAAACTTTTTTTGACATATTACAGAAGACATACAGAAGGAGAATTAGATTTTGCACATTGCAAGGTTTTTTTTTATATTTTGTATATATAAATTCTTACCGGGCAGGACTCTGTACAACATACCGAAATGACTGATCCCTCTCTGTTTCTAAATTTGATGCGTTCCAAATCGCAGTTTTTTGAAAATTTGGGTAATATTTAATGAGTACAAGATGCAAAATATCAAAAATACTGATTTTTGTTGAATCAGAAGTATTTCCTACAACCATTCTTTTTTTTACACTTTTGTGGAAAGAAAGTATGCAATATCATCAGAATAACTGATTTTGTTGCAAACTGTTTTTTTTTCTTCACATTTTGGATTGAAATATTGTTTTAGAGGGCATATATCAATAGACATATATACCAAAATAATTAAATTCTGCAAACTTTGATTTTGTCGTTCACCTCTCATCTTTTATATTTTGATTAAACTTAAAGGAAAACCATAGGAATTATTTAGAATTTGTATTTTGTGTTGCAAATTTAGTGCAAAAATTGACATAAAATGAACTGTTAAATTGATTGTTGTTGTTTTTTAACATGAATTATGACTCAAACTTTGTTTTTGCATTTCTAATTTGACTAATTAGCTTAAAAAATTTGCCAATTGGTTTTACACTCTGTTATCTTTTATATATATTTTATGTGAACATTTGTGACAGAATACTATGTGAGATTTGAAATTTTGTGTAAGGCTTATTGATGGTAAAACAGCATGAAAGTTGCTAAAAGGACTGATTTTTATTAACTTTGGGTTTAAACACTGTTCTTTTTTTTAATTTTTTTTAACAGTTTTGTCTAAAGTTTACTAAAGATATATTTTTATATATGCAATATATAACAAAATGTTTGTTGCATTATAATTTATCCTTGCAATCCATTTCTTTAAACCTAAATAAAAATTTCTGCCAGAGGCACAATTTATTGTTTATTTTCACATTTTGTGTCAACCTTTGGCAGGGTTTGTAATAACTTAACTGATCTTAAAATATACATTAACAAAGAATTTTTTTTTTTACATTGATCAGCTTTTTTTTGTATGTGACATTTTGAGTGATTTAGATTTTATGAATGAATTGTACTTTAAAATGCTTTGGTAAACTTCTTTCCAGATAATTTTTGCATTGTCAG
This sequence comes from Hydractinia echinata, assembly GCA_030067915.1. Lineage (NCBI taxonomy): Eukaryota > Metazoa > Cnidaria > Hydrozoa > Anthoathecata > Hydractiniidae > Hydractinia > Hydractinia echinata. Next base: position 259,281 of record JASGCC010000146.1, on the reverse strand, counting down.
AGGGTCGGTACAAGTAATTTTAGTAGATTTACTTTTTGCGGAGAGTAGCGGAGCCCATTTCCTCATTAAATAAGCCAAATATAAGGGACGGAGGAGAGTGTATAGGATTTCCGCCCCCACTATACATCAAAATCATTGAATTTTCGTGCCACTTTTTTTTTGGACTGGGTTGCCCAGTACTTTAATCCGGTCATTCTCTTATATAATTGCTAAATTAAGCGAGACAAGGTGTTTTTTTATTGACACAGCGAGGGAGTGCTTTTGTTTATTTAAAGATGGCCTAGCGTAATTTGTATATTGTATATATATATAAGGTCATTTTCAAGAAACGAAGAAAGGGTATGTTTAGCTAGCTAGTATATCACTATTTTTTTTTACATGTAATGAACCCCTTCTTAGCCTTAGATAGGATATAGTGTATAGCTAGCTAACTTTAAAAGAGTAATAGCTAGCTAGCATAAAAAGAGCAACAAGTGCCTTATATAGCTAGCAAAAAGACTAGCATAAAATTAACCACTTAGCTGGGATAAAACTACCAATATAGCTATACATGTACTACACAATAATTATATTTTGTCCCATCACATAGCTTGTTTCTAGCTACAATTGTGCACAAAATTGTTGGCCCTGACAATTTTATATATCAAAAACCAAAAAGTTTAGATAGATAGATAGATAGATAGATATAGATAGATAGATGTGCATATTTTACATGACTAGCCTCACAAATATCGAGGGATATACCCTGTCTATTATTTCCAGGAGGGGCCATGGCTTGATGGAGAGTCCTAGAGTATTTAATGCTCATTTTGAGCTACGCAGACCCAATTAGGGCCCGCGCTCTACTAGACAACTCCCGGCAACATCCAACGGCCCACACAGTGTGCCATCTTCCCAATGTCCCTCACATGGCTTGGGTTAACCCGGGGGTATGGTAACATTCACTCGCCCATGTTGAATCGCCGTCAAGAGGAATCAATCCCCGGTCTCCCGCACAGAGTACGAGAGCTATAACCACTAATCTATGGCGCGACATTACTATTTTAGAAAAGTCAGCAACACAAAATTTGTTGGCTCTGACAGTTTTATATATGAAAAACCAAGAACCAAAAAGTTTAGAAAAGTCAGCAAAAAAACATAGCTAGCTATAGTCACATATTCTGCAAATAGTACGTTCGGTCCCCACTGATGATCAATGTTTATGTAAAGGTATGTCACGTGTAATCGTTTACGTTGGTCAGCCACAAAAGGCAGTAGTTTTCAACATTGAGGGGGAATGGAAAGCCATATTTTTGTGGACGATTGTAGCTATATTGTACACAGGTCAGGAAATAAATTTTTTTAACCCTGCCAGTGAGCATACACCAGTACGGCTCAAGTTACAGAAACGGAAATTATTGCAATATAAATATATATATCGGGAAACTTTTTGAACATGTATATACATTTGTTATTTGTTTGAGACGTTTTAAATTCTGATGCTTACATCCAACACCTGCATTTTTTATTACCAGGGCAAATTCTGACGAACGGTTATCATGCAATCGTCAACACCTATAGCTATACTGAAAATATTTAAATATATGTATATATGGATTTGACGATATTGGTTGTTAATAACTCTAACAATATTAACAGTCAAGGTACAGAAGAAAGCTTAGTAAGTTTCTGAGTATAATGTGAAACTGTTAAAATTCTGTATGCCATGTATATATTATGTATTATGCCCTGTTGGTCTAATGGCTATGACACTCATTTATGGAAATGGGAGATCTGGGTTCAAATCCTGGACAGGGCTAGGAAAAACATAACTATAATGCACGCCTTGGTAATCCGTAATTAAGCTTGCTTTTTCTATTGTTGTCTTATCAGGGAAGTTGTTTACTGTATTTTCTATTAAATTATACTATTTGATACATGTAATGAACAACTTTTTAGCCTTTAGCTAGCTACCTAGCTAATGCAAAGCCATGTAAAAAGATCATCACTAGCTACCTAACTAAAGCTAGTGAACATATAGCTGGCTAGTATAAAAGTAGCTGGAAAAAAAGAATTGTTCTTGACAGGCTCATATCTTTTGACTACACATATTATATTCAGTCAGGTAATTTTGCCCTGATTAGGAATATCTATAGGATTAAAACTGGCTAGCTAGTATAGTATCCTAAATGGACACCGGATACCATGTTTATTTACATCTTAGCACTTTCTGATTGGTTAGATTATAAACAAAAAGTAATGTCATTGGCCCGTGATATATTTTTTCAACATATTTATATGCGATATATTGCGTCCGGAACAAACTGCGAATTTGCTAATGCAGACGCAGGTAACTACATTCTCGACCCCAGAGCTCTTTGAGATAAATTTGAAAGGGCTCTGGGGACGAGAATGAGGTAACTATAGTTTTTCCAAAAACAAACATTTTTTCCATTGATTTATTGGACAAAATGGAACACGTAGATTTTTCCAAACACAAAAATTCTTCGCTTTGATTGGATAAAGTAGAACACGTGGTTTAAGCGATGGAAATATACTTTTCTGGCGCCACTTTTTTCAAACCCTCTGGAAATTTACCGGAGTGTGTTGTGTTTGTTTGCTGGAACGAAATTGATACTTCCTGGATTATTGGATAAGTATTATTTCATAATTTTGTCCGTCTCTTTTGTGTTAGTAAACAAAACACATTTAGCTAGGTGTAAACTGCAGCTTGGTGCATCTTTATATCTGATTTTTGTCCCCAGCTGTGTCCTTGCATTTTGGCTATTATATACCTGGCTAGATAGCTATTAATCGTAGAAATTGTAGCTTACTGTTTAAATCTTATTTTTTGTTCCCTGCTCCTGTATTTTGATTCAAGGACTACATTGCCACAGTCACCAAAGTAAGAAGATATACGTTTATGTTTATATCTGATTTAGGTGCTAACTGCAGCTAGGAAGCAACCGTAGCATCATAAAATTGTGTCACATTGTAGCTAATTGTAGCATCGTAGAATAATCAAGACAAATTAATCATGATATCTGTCCAAGCATATCGTGCCACCATCGGTTCTTTTTATAATGTAGCTGCTAGTTGCTCCAATAACATTAGGAATGAAACAACAAATTTTTACAGCCGTTCTGAAATGTTTTTTGACCAGATCGATGGTAACAACAACTTCATTCATTTCTTGAAACTTTTTATTTCAATAATTTTCATGTGTTGTCTGAGCTGTAATATAAATCTTGCGTCTTTGAAATTACTGTTACTGTTATCTGGCGATATTGAAAGCAATCCTGGGCCTTTTAATAACAATGATATCGACTTCCAAATAGCACTACAGGATTCCTATGCTACGCATCTTCTTAATCAGTCAACTTCTGCTGATCAAATAGTCGCTTACGCTAGAAGTATTGGTTTGTCAAATATAACATATCGAGAAGTGACCAAAGGGGATGGCAACTGCTTTTATAGAGCAGTAGTACAGCAACTTAATCGCCCTGAGATCAGACAAATTGTGCCCCTTGGACTACATTTCCAGAATCATCTTCAACTACGAGCAGCTGTGGTCAAATTTGTTCGAGAAAATAGTAATCTAGAAATTTTTCAAAATAACAGAATCTTTTTAACCATAAAGCCGGAAGAGTGGGAACGCGACATACAAACTCAGTCAAGACCTACTGTTGATGTTGAAGAGATTTTCATACGGGCTACTGCAATAATTTTGGGCGTAAACATTTTGATAACAGCCAATACCAGTACTGCAACACGCCCATATACCCTTATTAGTCCTACTCATGACGAAACACATGATATTCCTGGTGAACAACAAGTGGCACATCTATTGACTGATGGTACTACTGCAGGTGCTTTCATTTTGCTTGGCAGGGTTAATCAAAATCACTATCAATCGTTGATCTTTGATGATAATGTGAGCGTTACTCCTGTTACATCATCCACATCACTCAGTCCACCTAAAAAAATTCCTTGTTTGTCATCAAAATATCCTGAAAATATAACTAATGAAAAACCTGGTGAAAAGGAAGTTACTACTTTGAATCAAAATCAAGACCTCCTAGTAGAGAAAATAATGAAATCTTATATGTCTGCTGCTATAATACCAAAAAAGGTTAAGCCTAAACATAAGCCTAAATCCAAGCCTAAACCCAAACCTACACCTAAACCTACAACCAAACCTACAACCAAGCGTAAACGCAAGCCAAATTATAATAAAGAACCTGCTTTAAAGCTAAAGTGTCTTCAGTTAAATATTAAATATGAAGAACCTAAAGTTAATGAAACAAGTATGGAAACATTCAACAGACACAGGCGAATAATTTATAGCTGCAAAAAAAACATTTCTAAAACAGCCGTAAGTAATCAGGAAAATGGTAGTTTGAAAAAACCGCCTGCCTCCAAACATACATATTCCCTGCCACACCTTACACTTCCAATTACTACACACAATCTAGTAAATATTTTACCAACCACTCAGTCCATACAAACCACACAGTCAGTTCCGACAATTGTCACAGACAACCAGACCAGTGATCAAATTTATGGAAATGAAACCTCCTCTATTCATCAAAATCCTGATGTTGTTGCAGCTGTAATACAGTTCGAAGAAGGTGAGAAGTTGCATAGTTTGGCAACCTGTAAAACTTGTCGTGAAACCCGACCAGTATTTCATGCTACTCCCACTATCAGTCCTACTGCAGAAAACGAAACAAAACCAATTGCCGTTAAGCCTTGGAAAATTTTCAGCGATGGAAGGTGTGACAGGTGTCATCGGGAAAGCCTTAGTCGTTTTAAAAAGAATGTAACAACACCTGCTAGATTTTCCGGTATACTGTCAGTTGATGATGATGATTTGGGCCCATTACACGATAACATCCGCCATAATGATATGCATTTTTTACCGGTACCACCATATCTTTGACCATACTGGAAGTAGCATTGATTCGTCGTATCACTGTTATCATGAATATACACCTCCTGCGATATGGCATGCTTGCATCAAAAGGACATTGTATAAGTTTTCCTCAGAGAATGCAAATTGCTAAAGAATTGCCATCGTTACCATCTCAGGTTGGAATAGTGGTTATTAAAAAGAAAGGAAGTCGAAATTCAGTTCAACAGTATACTGTGCAAAGGGGTAAAGTTGAAAATGCATTACGAGGGCTGTGTTTTGGATACCCAGAAGGTGGCACTGAATATCCAGATACTAATAGTGAACATCTATACAATGGCTCTGATCACATTGACAAACCTTTAAAAGGACGCTACTTTCAGTTCCTACCGAATGAGTACTATAAGGATGTTTCGATAAAATATGACCGCATTCAAAATTTACCAGAGATGCGTTCTGAATTAGCTGGCTTGCCTGTTGTTGAAATGCCACATATTATACCAGAGGAAGACAAGGGTCCTGCTGAAAATCAATTTCTGGAAAACTTACCTCAAGATGACGAAAGTATAACCCGTTCTGGTTTAGTTTGTCCACTTGAATCTAAAGATGCTGACAAAGAGTTGCGAGCAATACTGCAGAAGCTCTTGGGCTCTGAAGATGCAGTTAATCAAGCTCTTGAACATGGCACAATTGCGAATGCAAATTTGGAATATACACGAGAGCAGCCTATTCGAGAATTAAAAACTTATTAATGGAAATTGTGACTTAACGGTTCCAAGGTTGAGTAAAATTAACTTTGAAGAATACATCGAACATATATATTATTGTTCTGATAATCGTGTAGCGCGTCATCCATACTTAAAATTTTTCTTATTGAATATGCGTTTACGAATGCAAGCACTACAGCAGGGTAGCTTTCTTGTTTCCCAACAATTAAATGATGCGCATCTCACAATTGCTGAACTGAGAGATAATTTACAAAATGACGATGATTCAGTTCCACGAAAAATTATTAGTATTGGAAAAAACCTGGTGAATACCGATCCATACTGGAGAGACCAAAAAAAAAAAGTGGATGCTCTGTTGTTTTTCAGACGAAATGAGTTTGGCGATTTACCGGCCTATTTTGATACCAACAGTTGTGCAGAATTTCATTGGAAACCATTACATGAATTACTTATTAAGTATCATGCCTTAATAAACAATTTAAACGAAGATACTGTGCGGCAACAAATGGAAAACGACAGCAAATTCAAGCGGGAAATGATTCTACAAAATCTTCATATCGTCACACAGTATTTTGATGCAAGGACTATAAATTACTTTGCCACAGTCAACAAGAAAGTGTTTCAATATAATGATAGTTGGTGGCGATATGAATTCGCTAAAGGTCGAGGTGAGATACATGGTCACGCAATTATATCGTCCTCTAAACACGCTCAAAAGGTCAAAACAATCATGGATGGATTGTCGAATGATGTACCTGACTCACAAGCATCCCAAACTGCTGCACAAGAACTTCAAAATTGGTTGCAAACCACAAATGAAGACAGTGATGACATTTTTTCACCCATATTTACTTCACTGCATCCTGCTGGGGGAAATGAAATTATAGATCCCTCTGGAATTAGAACTTGGGTTCCAAACAAAAATCAATGGCCAACACCAGAAGGGAGTCAAGCTCCTCCAGACCATAACCCATTGGCGCAAGAACTTGCAGATGTCGCTAACCATGAAGGTGGTATAAGAGAGCAACATACTTATCTTGTTAATAGAATAGGTCTCCATAATTGTAATTCCAGTTGTTTGCGTTATCGTCGTAAGAATAATAAGGAAAAGGATACCGCTCCAAAAAAGTACTGTCGTTTTCATTTTGGTGATCTTGATCCACAAACCAAAAAAACAAGTGGCAAAGAGATTCATCCTTTTCATGCTGTCATAACAAAAGGGGAACATCCTAGATATGAGGGACCACGCGATCATCCTCGCCTAATGATGCATGTTAAAACACGTCTGCTTAGTTGGCTAGCAAATTGTGACAGTCAAGTCATTATCGATCAGGATCTTCTGGCTCTTCAAAAATACATTGCTGGTTATGCTTGCAAGGGGGCAGCCTCAACTGAAGATTTGGTACATGTTTATCGGCATCTCATTGAAAACACTGCTGATGGAAGCACTGTTAAAAATTTGGCTCAACGACTACTTCAAAAAATTGCTGGTCTAGTAGATGTACCAGGTGCTGCGGCAGATTTTATTAATAGTGGTGGCCGTTTGACTAGATGTACCAGGAATTTTCGATACATTGGTATCAGTGGCTTCCGAGCATTGGATACGTCTGGTGAAGATGGAACCGTTACAAAGAATAGCACATTGGATAAATACTTGAGCGATAAGCGTAGAGAAACTGAGCCAGAAATATCATTATGGAACTGGAGCAAGAAATGTAATTGTACCTGCAAAGTAGATCACGTGCCAGTTTTTACAGGAATATCTACAAAACCTGTTTGGCCTGTTACTGAGGACTATGCAAAAGCTATGCTCGTTATATTTTCTGTTGGAACGTGGCATAATACTGAAGAATTGAAGGGACAACATGAGTCATTTGCTGCTGCTTTGGCTTCCTTTGTTCAAACTGAAAACTGTCCCCCTATATTAATAGATGCATTGAAGGAGGCTAAACAATCATTCGATAAAAAGAGTGACAGAAAACAAAGTCACACTCGTGTAATCAATAATGAAACCGATAATCAGTCTTCATGTCAATCATCACAATATACAGATGCAAGTTCTCAAAGTTCCCAAAATTCAGTCATTGCACAAATGAACATAGGCAGAGCGATAATGAGAGATATTGCAAGGCATCACGTTGCTGATATCAATGAGCCGGATGTACAACAAGTTCTTCCCAATGGAGGGCCTACATTTGATTGGAATAATTATGCAATTCAAAGTTTTGGTAGTCAATGGCCAATTAATGCTGACACATGGTTACAATCTATATCTGAAGAAGCAGAAAGAAATGAATTGCAGCTGGCTGATGATTGTACCTTACCCCAAATAAACATTTTAAATGCTAATGAATTACAGAGAACAGTCATTGGTATAAATCTTCAGCATTTATTGCAAGTTGCAAAAGGAACTTTGCCAACAGGTACCCAGCCATTACGTTTATTAATACAAGGAACAGCTGGTGTTGGGAAAACATTCATCATTACTGCGCTCACCAGAATCGTTCGGCGTATTTTTAAGCGAAATTCTGCTGTTATGAACTTGGCCCCAACTGGTGCAGCATCAGTCCTCATACCTAATGGTCGCACTATACATTCAATGACTCCACCACCACACAAACTGAAAAAAGATAAGAATTTAAATTCTGTCCAGCTTTCTGACTATCCGTTGGGTGATGTATCTCTAAGAAAGCTGAGAAAGTATACAGGTATGCATGAAAACAATGAGCTGAAATTATTTCAACTTAATATTGATGAACGTAGCATGCAGTCGAAGCTTCTTGTGGCCTGGTGCAGCCAAAGATTATGCGAGGCTACGGGAGACTTTGATAATTATTATGGTGGTGTACCAGCTGTCAATTTCTTTGGTGACCTTGGTCAGCTTGGACCAATTCGTGCTTTGGATCTACATCAGCCACCAAAACACGATGATTCGACAATCAACTTTGCTGGCTATGCAATCTATCGCTCGTTTCAAGATGTTATTGTTCTTACAGAAACAATGCGTCAAGGCCCAGATCAGTTAGCTCTTTTGCAGCGACTACTTAGAATACGTAATGGATCGATCACTCAACAAGACTGGCAAGATATAAATAGTCGTTACGAAGATGGTTTGCCACAAACCGAAAAATGTAACTTTTCGCATGGTCGCGTCCTTACATTGATGGAAACATGGAATGAAGTTAATGAGGAAAATCACAATAAATTAGCTAGCCTCGGTGTGCCTGTTGCTGTAATTCCATCAAGAGGCAGTGGTAAACACCACTCTTTGACTGATAAGCAACTGGGTCAAATACCGCTGAGATCTTTAATGGCAGTTGGTGCAACTGTAATACTCACTAAGAACCAAAAAGGTCTTACGGGCCTCGGTCTTAATAATGGTGCGATGGGAAAAGTAATTGCAATCCTTTATTCGCCAAATATGTCACCACCTGAATTTCCTATAGCTGTCATTGTCGATTTCCCAAATTATAAAGGCCCAATATGGATTCCAGAACATCCAACATGGATACCAATTACTGCTGTTGAAGGTCGATGTGAATCTAATTGTTGCAGCAGAAATGGCCTGCCATTGATGCCAGGATATGCGATAACAATTGCTAAAAGTCAGGGTATGTCGATTGGAGATGGTAAAACTGCCACCCACATGCGTATCAAGTTACAACAATCAATTCAGATGGAAAAAAATAACCTTGGTACAGCTTACACTGCATTTTCAAGATGCGAAAAAGAAAGGAATTGGGCACTTGTCGAGCCAATTACTCAAGAACGTCTCTTGTACGTTAATACACATCCTCGTATGAAAGCCAGACAAGAGGAAGAGCAACGGCTGAAAGCATTATCGAATGAAACCATCAAAAAATTTGATATCACTATAGTAAAGTATATTAACTTGCTGAAAGACCTTGACGAGTTTTGCGATGATGATATTGAAGATGCAGTTTGTCCTTCACCATCTGCAGATTGCTCATGTATTATATGCACATCTCAATCATAATGATAATCACAACTGAAATTAACCTATGTTGCAGATAATATACATGAAAAAACATTGTATATGTTCATATATTTGTTGTGAAATCAATATGCGAAGTAAAATTTTGATTTAGAAAATAAACAAAATAAAAACCGTCTGACCATGAATTCGTAATTATTGGATGTAATAAGCCGAAGTCAAATACTTGATTTAATATCAATGTATAGTAAGCTGTATCCAAGAATCATGGTAAACATTTTTAATTCAACAGACAGAATAGTTGTTTCTCAAAACAACCGTCTGCCCATGAATTCGTAATTATTGGATGTAATAAGCCGAAGTCAAATACTTGATTATAATATCAATGTATAGTAAGCTGTATCCAAGAATCATGGTAAACATTTTTAGTTCGACAGACAGAATAGTTGTTTCTCAAAACAAATGTCTGCCCATGAATTCGTAATTATTGGATGTAATAAGCCGAAGTCAAACACTTGATCTAATATCAATGTGTAGTAAGCTGTATCCAAGAATCATGGTAAACATTTTTAGTTCAACAGACAGAATAGTTGTTTCTCAAAACAACCGTCTGCCCATGAATTCGTAATTATTGGATGTAATAAGCCGAAGTCAGATACTTGATTTAATATCAATGTATAGTAAGCTGTATCCAAGAATCATGGTTAAAATAAAGTAAAAATACTCTGCCTAACATCAGGCATCACGATGTGTGATTATTATCAACAAACTCAATTTAAAGGCAAATTAATCCTCGTTTTTTGTAAGAAGCCTAAGCATTTGTGTGCACTCAAAGTTTATTAAAGTTTTGATAATTTGTGCATCAAATTTAAATTGTCCTTATTTAACACTGAAAAATCTTTTATTTACAAGGCTTTTTGTCTAAAATACATGCTCATTAACACATACCAAGTCTTAAGTTACTGAAGGCCCTAATATAATCAAGTTTGTAACCTGACTTTTGGGTTGATTTACCTTCTTGTCTTTTTTCCTTCTAAGAATGTAAAACAAAAGGTTTTTAACATTAAGCTAAGTCAATTTAAAAGTGGGTCACTTCTTGGTTTCCTCCCCTTTTTTTGTACTAAATTTTATGTGTTAATAAAAGCATACAGTGTATGACATTCTAAAAATTTAGTTACATATATTGCGTATGTATATATACTTAAAATTATGCCAGGGGTTCATATAACTTAATTTATGGAAACGTTACTGAGAGAAAACGTTTAAGCCAAAAAAGAAATGTTTTTTTGCATAAAATGAAATTTAACATTGTGATTGACTTTACTAAGTTTCAAGTTTTACTAAGTTAACACAAAAATTAGATTTGAACTTTTTGTGTTTATTTTGCAAAAGTTTTTACAAATTAAGTATGATCCATCATTGAGTATGGTAACTATTGAAACCAATGTCAGTAAATCCTGAAATGTAAAATCTGACACTTTAATGTTCCTCAAAATGAGTATTATGAAAAGATTTTATTATATGATAATTTTTAACTGGCCATGATGATACTTAAGATATCACACAGTCTTGATTTTAAACCACGAAGGAAAAAAATTAAAAATTATGTGAGGACATTAAAGAGATATATCGGTGAGGATAGGTCCGGTTGTAAGGGGATGGAGGAGACCGGCAATTAATACCTTATGCGTACAAAATTTTTGTGGATCTGGCCCAAAATGCTTTATTTTTAGATGACTTCATTTTCCAGAAATATGAGGTATAAATTTTTGCAGATGCCAAAAAGGTAGTAAAGGTATTCAGAAAAAAGTATTTTCAAATGTGCAACAAAGAACTCGATGTCCTAGGTTCTGGTTTAAAGTACGAACAAATAGAACATTTTTACGGATAAGAGATTTTTAAAATTTTTCACAGATTTTATTTTTGCACTTTTCAGCCAAATCCACAAAAATAAGTTGTACGCATAAGGTACAATCAGTTAAAAAGGAATTGAATTTGCACTAAATATGTGAAAGTTAATGTATTTTGTAATTTGAATGATACTGTACAGTTTCAGTTCCTTCGTTGCTCTCTTTTGTCTTTTTCCTGTTTTCAGGTACTATAATAAACTTTCAAGGAATTTGTAGAAGACGTTAGCAAGTTTTTTCAAATTCTACTGGAAGATATAACATGGCAGTTATTTTAAATGAAAAACAATCAGATAAGTACCTCTTATTAATTAATTTTATATTTAAATGTGTACTATACATAAAGGCGAGACCATTTTCATTGTGTAATGTAATTTTTAAGTTAATTTAACAATTTTGAAACCACACCCTTTTTAAATTTCCTTCTGTATAAAATTTGACATGATTATGTCATTGTACCACCAGTAAAATTTTTGCTAATTTTTCACATCAGTATTTTTCATGACTACTCTGTCACAGTGAGTTTGGACAGCCAAATGATCATGTCATTTGATTTTTGGACTGCTTAATTCATAATGCAGTTACTTTGGTACGAAAATTAACATTCTAGTTGTAAATAATTTAGGAAATTTCTTTACATTAACAATGATATCCATGAAGCACCCTGGCAATTGATCACATATGAGAAAAAAGGTAGAGGATGAGACATACGTGGAGGATTTTTTTGGTAAGCATATACTTTACAAGCTTTTTTTCTGAAATCGTAGCATTAAGGGTGGGGAGTGGTAGAGCCTTAGTTCTAGCCTGTGTTTGGAAATGTGATTGTTCTAACTTTATTTTTAAGAGTTACACAATTTTCTAATCATCATAATCCTCAAATAATTCCCCTTGTTTATATCAGTTATTAGTATAGTATCTTACTGTTATAGGACCCCTCATAGTTGCTAGTGACAACAAGGCTGCAAAGTGAGAAAAATTATTAGAAGTTTACCAGTATTGCAGTTAATAGACAGATTGAACTTGTTTGTTAGGTCTACTTTTATACGGTAGCAGTAACGTCACGTAGAATTCAAATCAAGATTTTAAATTACCTGTGAAGCTACTTACGTTAAACGTCTTCTGGATACGTATGGCCGTATATAGTAGGCGAGATATGTTGCTACATTTACTTGTTATATAAAACCATTTGGCACTGAATATTTCCTTTGATATTGTTTTGTTCCATAGCATAGATTATTTGTGAGTTTAGTCAGTAAATTTTTAGCTACCACAAGGGAATTAATTTAGCAAGCTTTTGTCCATTTTGCGAAAATTCATTCTTGCTGAATTTTTCTTTATGAAAAATAAATTTCACTACGTTATTCGTACTAATTTTACTACGAATACATCTTAACTTCAGTAGTTTTATTCCATGTCCTCTACATAAAAGACGATAAAAAGACAGCATAAACAAAGAAAAATAAATTTCTCACCAAAAATAGGACTTCCGCGAAATTAATTCCCTTAAGATATGATCTTTGTACAAAGTTGTATGTAGTGAATAAAGAATATTAGTATACTAGACAGTTAAGGGATTGTTCACATATTACGTAATAAAATGTTTATATATACCCAAATAAATATGTATAAAATTGACTACTGTATTTTTTTGTCACTATGTAGCATTTTTTTACCATTAATAAGGCATCGTTGAAAAAAGAATCTTTCTAAGTATCCAAAATTATATTGATAATCTAGAAATAATTCATAGCAATAATTTGGGATGTTTTGCAACTGATTTATTTATGTTTTTTAGCAAATTAAAAAATTATGTCGTCTCCTGCAATCGATTTAGAACTTGGTAAGTATATTATTCTTATTGTTGCTATTAGTGGTATTCAGAAATAAAAAAATTATCGCTGACCTCGTCTTTTTAGTTTCACTATATGCTAAATTCGTGGAGCACAGGATTTTACATCCTGGCTCCATGAATTATCGGTCATTTGGCCGTTGGATTAAACAGGGTGGGGTCGAGTGGACCAACGAAGAAGACCCCACCAAAACGGCTGCAGACATGGAACTAAGTAAGAAATCACTTTTTTAAATATTTAAAATTTTGTTAGCATGTAAAACTAAGGTATACCTTGGGTATTATCTATGTAATGCATTTAATTAACTAAATTATTTTTCTTTAACTGAACGTATGGACGAAGTTCCTGCAATTTCGTCTTTCCCATAGCGGGTCTATGGACCTGGAGGTTTTTGGACGTTGGGTCCACAATGGCGGGCACGAATTTAGTGGTGGTCGACGTGATCGTGGAGGGCGACAAGGTCGTGGTGGGCGACGAGGTCGTTTTAAACCTTATTACAACTAATCTATAACTAATTTATCGTTATTTTTTTGTTAACCTTTCGTAGAACGAGGTACACTTTTTAATGAACAATTCTAATTTTAAAATGGACCCGAATATTGCCCAGATTGTAAACAATTTTTCAGGGCAAATGTGAAATAAATACTTTTAAAAAAAACATTTCGCTCATAGAACTTAACTAGGTAAACAATGACTAAGGTGTATGGACTTAACGTTTTGTCGGTTATAACGGTTAACCCTTGTTTTACGAAGGGTTAACCGTTATAAAATTTTGTTTTAAATATTGAATTGAAAATAGATTCAACATTTTTGTGTGAAACGAAAGTGTCTAAATTAAGCTATTCCAAAAAAATACATTTCAAAATACTACCAATTATTTAAGGCTGCTAAAACACGGTTCCAAAAGGTCTGGGTTGCCACTGACCCTTTTGAAATTAGGAATTTAAAAGAAATGCCTGACAAGCCTGAAATCGGCGAATAAACTTAGTATAAAATCCTTGGGAAAAAAGACAAGCGATATTTTCTTGACCATATTGTACTGACTAAAATGTGACTATCGTCATCTGTAATAACGTAGTAAACTCTATTAAGTATACTTACATTTTTCGTGAGGAGGAGGGGCTACATTTTTAATAAACAATTTTCAATACGGGGAGGTGTTGGTAATTTGAGTGGTAAAAATTTCCCGAAATATAGTTTTGTACTCCCCTTTACAATTAGGTCAGCAAGAGCATATTGAAAATATAAGTGGCAACCCTGGAGGTCCAGTAATTTTACCTATCTCTTTAATAATAGCCGTATTCCTCTCTCTGTGCGCGAAGAAAAAGTCGTGTTAAGAATGGGCGAACCCGTGGATTTTTCCGTTTGTCTGTTTGTGCGTCTGTTTGTCCTTCTGTTACGGAAACACGAAATACGATATATAAAGGACGGGTCACCCAGTCTCTTTAATGATACCCATATTTTGTCTCTCTGCGAGAAAAACGCCGTGGTACAGAAACAAAAAATGCTATATAAAGAACGGGCCAACCCGTACATTTTTCCATGGGTTAAAGTCTAGTCTATAATAATACAAAAAAATTCGGACTTCAAATTTTCGGACCTTAAATTAATATACTTTATTGCCTGTGCTTCCCATGCCTTGCCTACCCCTGCCTTGCTGATTCCTCTTACGTGCCCTTGCTAACCTTCCTATCTATGCCTTTTCTGGAGCCTGCCTACCCTTCCTATGCCTTTTCTGGTGCATGCCTAACTATGCCCTTGCCTGTGCCTCCCATGCCTTGCCTACCCCTGCCTTCCTGATTCCTCTTCCTGTTTTCTTGCCTGTCTTTGCCGTGCCCTTTCCTTGCCGTGCTTAATGCCTTTGCCTTGGCAACCTCTCCGCAACACTTTCTATATTGATTAAATGTCGCATTATACTGCAGTTGTTGGATACCTTCAATTTTTGGTCATTTATATAATAAGGCAAATTGTAAGCTTTGCACCTGCTGTATTGTTTTTTATGGACGTTATATCTGTTACATGAATCACTTATAAGATTCTTTTTTATTTTGTGTAAGATTTGTGTGGAGGATTTAATGCGATTTGACATTTGACATTTTGTGTAAGATTTTAAGAACATTTTTTTTATATGCACTGCTGACGTCAGAAAAACATCTGAAGCAACCTATTTTTTCATTGGCCTTTTGCCTAAGTGGATTTTTCCACGGGCCTTATCGACTAGTCTCTTATAATAATACGGAGAGTGTGTCTGTGTGTCCGTAACAGGCAAAGTGGATGTTTTCTTTTTCCTTTCAAGTTGCCGAAAAATGCATGTCTAATATGTTAAATTTTCTGACGTTACGGCGCGACGAAAATAACACTATTTTAACGTCAATATCCTATATTAAATTAATGAAGCCATTACAGTGCACCTAAAACTTTGAGGGCAAATAACTTGGAAACGAGGTGATGACGTCAATGATTTTTCACTGCGTGGGTAACTAGGGACCACCTGGGACCAATTTGGGTAAGTTTCCCAAACCTGGGTCCCCGAATCCGTTTCGGAATGGACGGGTTGATGACGTCATCAAAAAACCTTCAAACCCTAATATCTCTGCAACCGTTTGTCAAAGTACACGATCCTATACATTTTCTTGATCAGCGTTTCAAGATCTATACTATAATCTATCTATAAAGGCAACAGGTATAAGTATTTTCTAGAAAAATTTTGGGTTTTGACAGGCCATTGCTGACGTCAGCAAAATTTTTAAAACCTTATATCTCCTTAGGCGTTTGTCGAAAACACATGATCCTATACATTATTTTGATCAGCGTTTTAACCTCTACACATTACAGGCGACGAATAAACTAAACTTCGCCAATTTTTTTTGTACCTGCACTGCTGACGTCAGCAAAACATCAAAAACAACCTATTTTTCCATTGTCCATCTGCCTAAGTGGATTTCTCCGCGGGCCTTATCGACTAGTCTCTAAAATAATACGCTAAGTGTGTCTGTCCGTGTGTCTGTGACAGGCAAAGTGGATCTCTTCATTTGCCTTTGATGTTGCCGAAAAAAATCTTTGATGTTGCCGTAAAACATATGTCTTCTTTGTCGTGAAAAGCTGCGAGCTTTGTGTGGTTTGTTAAATGAAGTTCTAGCACAAAGTAACGGAAATTGTGTTTGCAAAAAAGATGGCTGTCCTTTTTAAGCATTTGTCTTCTCTTGCCTTCAAAATAAATCTACAAAAACATTTGAAAAAGGGCATGGTATGTAAATGAAGTATAGCAAGGTTTCAAAGGTTTGTTTATGTTTTTTTTAGTTTTGATGATATTATTGATGGAGACATGTTTGTTAGCTAGCATCATAAAGCCAACCACACCAACAACAACCTAATAGCTAGCTAGCTCAGAATTTATAAATATGTAGCCATGTTCTTTATACCTAGCTAAGTCTCCAGTTTATATTCAACTGACCAGCTATTAGCTGCTGTAGCTAGCTTATGTTAGCTTCAAACTTAACATTCCAAGTACCTACAACCATCCACATAATCTTTGAGACAAACTAGAAATTCTATCAAAAAACCAGAAATGGCCGTTGAAGCAAATGTCCATTTTTCCAACTAAGACGGTTTAAACATGTAAAAAGCTATAATTAGCCTATAGCAGCACTGTAAGGCTTCGTTCTAGTGAACTTTTCGGTTTCACTAGTTGAATTCAGAATTTCCTAAGTCTTAAGTCGAAGCTAAAGCTGAAGTTCCGTGAGTCTGGAGGCAGTACGTCGAGTTTGAGAAGACTTGTGGTGCGAGTTTGTGAAATTTGTTTTTGGTCAAAAATCGAAAAGTCTCAATATTTATGTGGGTGATTGTAGCTAACTTGTGAGTTTTATGTTGCTTTTTACATGTAAGAGCTACCGTAGTTATCTTAGTGGTCTTTGCTAAGAATGTGGCTGTAACTTATTTCACTTGACATTTTAAGCTTTTCACATTTTGTGTATGCAAATAATGTATTTTTCACATTTTGTGTAACTAAACTTATATATACATCGGTTACATGCAATATGACGAAACTATTTTTATTTAAAATGTAGTAATTCTGGTACCTTAAGTGTAGTGATTTTTGTTGTTCTAGATGTTCTGACTAAAATGTTTTTGTTTATGACAATTTGTCTTATTTAAGAAAAGTTTCAACTTTTTTGAGGGAGTACAACACCGAAAAAACTTTTTTTTTTTTTTATATAATTCTTATTTGACAGAGGTTTTTGACATTATGGGGAAACTTTACGTAGCTTTTTCACATTTTTTGATTTTGTTGCAGTATTTACATGGGTTGTTGATTATTTATTTTATTTTTTTATTTTTTTGGGAAAGGCAGCGGAAGGATTCACATTTTTTAACCTAAATGTAATAAATGTACATGAAAGGCTAGGGTAACTTTTCATTTATATATATACATGATGTATATAATATATACAAACTGTTGTGTGTTTTTTGAAATGTTATGTGTTAGGATCATGCAATATACCGAAAGAATTAATTTTTGTAGAATTTTACTTTACACCTTGCAAGCCATTCCAGTTTTTATATTAAAATAAGAAATTCAACTGACATTATATATACAAAATGTAAAATTCCCACAAAATCCATCAAACGTTGTTAACCCTGAAAATTTTAAACATTTTCCTGATTCTTTTTTTGACTTGCGAAGTTCTTTTCCTGCAAAGATTTCTAAAAATAAAGTACAGAAATACTTATTTTTAAAATGTAAGTTTAATTTCTTCCAATTTATGATTTTGACATATTCATGTAAGAGTTTGTGGGCAAAGACATAAATCAGCATGCTAAAAGAACTGACGTTTGTTGACGTAGAATTACTAAACACAACCGTTTTTTACATTTAGTGTAAACTTCTGTGCATATGGCCATATTCAATATATATATACACCAAAAGAGTTAGCTACTTTGTTGATTTTGGTTTTATACTCTTTGTAAGCAATTGTTTTCTTTTTTTTGACATTTTGGATTAACTTATTGTTGCAGAAAGCATATACAATATGCATATAAAAAAATTGGAATTTTGCAAATTTCTGTTTTACCACTCAATTTTCACATTTTATATAAATTCTTTGGGACAGGATGGTATGAAATAGACCAAAATACCTGATCTTAGTTGTTTTTAATTTACAGGCTGTGCCTTGTGAAACTTTAAGGTGGACATTTTGTGTAAGACAATGGCATGACATATACTGATAGAACTGATTTTTGTTGTTTTAGATGTTATAACTGCAACTTTTTTTATATATTTATGTTATTTTGTGAGGAAGGACCATACACAGAAGAATTAGATTTTACGCATTGTAAGCTGTGTTTTCTATATTTTGTATAAATTCTTACTGGTGAGGACTCTGTACAACATAACGAAATGACTGATCCTTCTCTATTTAAATTTGATGTGTTCCAAATCGCAGTTTTTTTAAAAAAAATTGGTGAAATTTACCTGGGTTTTTGACATTTGTGGTTAAAATTTCTCAGCAGAGCAGCTGTTTTTTAAATTCTGTGTAAACTTTTGTGGAAAAAGAGCACATGCAAAATACTGAAAGAACAAATTTTTGTACAATTAAACTGTGAGCTGTTGTGTAAGTTGATTTTTTTTATATTTTGTGTTATAAACTTTTTTTAAACTTTAAACTAACTGTAAGTAATGTCAGTTTTGCTGGAAGAAAATTCCACGGTTTCACGTTTTTGTTTTTGTTAAGAACTTCACAAAATATTGCGGGAATAAATATTTAGTGATGATAAAAAATTACTGAATGTTCAGACTGAAACTGTTTAACTGTTGTGAGGGAGGACCGTATGCAAGTATATATCTTAAAATAATAATTTGATATTCTACACTTTCCAAGTTGTATTTTTGTATGCACTGAAATGACTGCTTTTTTTGAGTTGAATTTGATGGGTTTCATATCCTTTTTGTGGAATACTTTATGGGTGAAGACAATATAGAACATGCCAATTGAACTGATTTTTGTTCATATTTTGATTTGCTCCTCAGAAACCTTTGTTTTCTACATTTATTGTAAACTTTTCAATGTTTTCAAAATAATAATTTTTGTTGATTTGAAATTTACTCCTTGCTCATTGCTTTTTCGACATTTCAGTTTAAAATGTTTGGTCAGTACGGATCATTAGACAAAAAAATTGTTTTGTTAACCGGTTAATTTTTACATTTTGTGCATATTTTTGCGGGAGAGGATGGTATGCAACCGAATAAATGATTTTTCAAAGTTTAACTTTTTGTTTTTTGGTGTTTTGTGTTTGTTTAAGTTTGGCTTTTTGATATTGTTCAGGTTGTATTGTTGTAGTATAAGCATTTCAGGGGCGGATACAGGCTTTTTTTCTCCTTAGGCGGATTTGCGAAGCGAAGCAAAGCCAACGCGCAATTTTTGACACGCAAAAATTGTGCGTGTTCAATCAGATGGGGGTCTTGGGGGGCGCTGTAAGCCCCCCAAGACCCCCATCAATGCCCCAGAAGCTTTAGCTTATTTACCTATTTCAGCACTCCAAAATGGAGCAGACAGGACTTTTACAAGCCCATTTCTTACATGTTATTTGAAAAAAAAAACAATCATAAAATTCTTAAATGAAAGCCAAATAATGTTTTCAGAAGAATTAAGGCTAAAATTAGCTAGCCAGCAAAACTTCTTCTTTCTTCCACATCCAGAAAAAAATATTTACAGGCTTGTTTTTGCAAGTTATGAATGTAATAGCTTTTGGCTAATATTGAGGCAATAAATTTTTGGAAACTAAGTTCAGTAAAAAAGACATACATAATTCTTATAATTCGGTAATGCAAAACGGTATATATTACTAATAAAAACTTTTCATGTTTAATCTATTCAAAAATTTAATAACATGAAAAAGGAGGCCTAAAAGAAAAATAAGCAAAAAACAACAACACAAAAATGCATATGTAAACAGGCTTTATTTGTATTATTAGATCATAGTAACAACAACATAAACAACAAGAGATAAATACAATAAAATAAAAATGGCAAGAATATATCAAGATTTTGTACAGGTAAAGGCAGCTACTTAAAATTTGGATTTTTAAGCAGCAATAGCTAATTAAAAAAACAAACTTACAACACAACAACACAACATTCAGTCAAAAAACATTTAGCCCTATTAGCCTAATAGCAAGAAAAACACTGTTTTTTTTTATCGGTAACCATTTCTGGCTCAGATTTTAAAAATGTTGAATCAAACTTGAAAATACCTTTTAGCTGTTATGCGATAATTACTATAAATAGCTGAAATTTTTAACAAAACAAAATCATTCAAGAACAGATATCGTTAACTACATTATTACACATTTTTGTGTCCATCTGGATAGGGTTGTAATAAGTATATATGCTAAGTCATTTTCGCCATGTTGGTAGAACCACAAACATTTTCCATGTCTATCAGCATGACAACTTCTTTAGTAAAAATGTGAAAAACTTTTGTCATTTCACCCATTAAATAAAACCATGCTTTTTTCTTATTCGAATTGTATAAATATAATTTGCACCATTTCCAGGAATTATTTCGATACGAGGATAGAGATTTTAAACCGAAACATCATCAAGTCTTGTCAAAGTCTTCCTCCCAAAACTAGTGTTCTCTTCCTTGGCCTTGTCGCATGTTAAAAAATCGTTTGGAAAGTGTTTATTGCCAGAAGCTTTGAAACTACAAAAGTAAACATATAAAGTTGTTATGAAGTCAACAAATTGTTATTCATTACACCTTTACCAGCTACAAAAAGTAACCAGCTGGCTAGCTATTCGATTTATTGTGTTGTTATAAAATGTCTTGTTACTTAAATAAAAAAGAAACCCAAGATAACACAAAGCTCTTTTGAATATGACACAAGGCTTTTTCAAATTTGTTGAAAGTGAAACTATAAACAGTTTCATGTTCACACTTGCTAGCACAGCAATAGAAAGCAATTGTGTATCTTACTCTAAGATTAATGGAATTAAAAGTAAACAGATGTACCTGAAAGCGTAGTCAGTGAGTTAAAGCTATTATTTTTGTTAAGTCAAAGCCTCCTTTTCTGTCAAACAGCTTTTTTGCAATCACAGGCGACACAGAGAATAAACGTTTTCCAGTAATGTTTCTTCTTAGCAACATTTCTCAACTTCATTCCCTGATCATATATTCAAAACTTCCATTTACTTGCTGCAAGTTAATACAAAACAATTCCTTTAGCCTTCTTTCAGTTGTATTGGAAGCAAACTTCGGAATTGCAGCTCGCCGAAGTTGGCCGAACCTATCAAACAGACCGGCTACCGCGAGGCAATAACAATAGGAAGAGTAAATTATTCCTACGCACCCATCCCCTAATATCAATCTTTCTTTCACCGTAAATTTCGAAGACTTCTTGTTACAGAAAGTCCAAAAGTCCACACTTCGGCGAGATTCTTTTTACGTCACAAATTCTTTTGTTTTAACCAGAGTCCAAAAGTCCACACCTCGGCGAGATTTTTCTCGACGTCATAATTCTTTTGTTTTTCTTTTGTTTAAGAGAGTCCAAAAGTCCACACCTCGGCGGCCGCCGAAGTCGACTGTTTTTACGGCAGAAAACAAAGGAATCGAGAGAAACAAAGTCAGCGAAATGCGGTAAAATGTAGTTCGACTACCGTAAGAACCATAGTACTTCGGCAAAGCACATCGAAGGAAAGTCGAGCCTCGGCAAACACTCCTGAGTGGAGATAAGAATATTACCTCGGATCCTGGGCGCAAAGGAATCTTATTAAACGCTTATAATAAAAATTATGCGTCGCTTTAAATCAATTTCTACATTTAGATACACATGATTTTCTCATTGGCAAAATTTCTCCTTAGGCGAGTGGCGAAGTGGCCGAAGTCTAAATCCGCCCCTGCATTTAGGGAAAAGACAATGTTTAAAATGCGTAAAAAACTTATTTTCATAGATCTGTGCTTACTGTTGCAGCCTTTCTTTTCGACACTTCGGATTAAAATATTGAAAGTTTTCAACATAATCACATAATAAGATGTATACATATTTGAGATGTGTTATTTCTGACATTATTATTATTGTTTCCGTAACTGTCTGGGTTGTGACTGTCAATGTTGTCACTTTCTACCAACTAGATTTTACACCTTGCACGACGTTTTTTTTTTTTATATTTTGTCTGAAGTTTTGTTGGGAGAATTTCATGCGATTTGACATTTGATATTTTGTGTTAGATTTTAAGAACGTTTTTGTTAAATTATGACTTACTTTCTTTTTATGCATTTTCAGATTATTTTTTTTTGGTAAAAGGCAGTATTCAATATACTGAAACATTTTCAAGAAGAACTTTTCAATTGTTTTTCTGCCTAAGTGGATTTTTCCACGGGCCTAATCTACTAGTCTCTATAATAATACGGAGCTTCTGTCTGTCTGTGTGTGACTTTTACACAGACGATATTTTTTACAAGCCGAATGCGCGAGTTTTTCGAGTTTTTTTGTCAATATCTTTTAACGTCAATATCTTATATTAAATTATTGAAGCCGTTAAAGTGCACTTAAAACTTTGAGGCCAAATAACTTGGAAACGAGGTGGTGACGTCAATGATTTTTCACCGCGTGGGTAACTAAGGACCACCTACGACCAATTTGGGTAACTTAAACAAACCTGGGTCCCCGAATCCGTTTCGGAATGGACGGGTTGATGACGTCATCAAAAAACCTTTAAACCCTAATATCTCTGCAACCGTTTGTCAAAAGTACATGATCCTATACATTTTCTTGATCAGCGTTTCAAGATCTATACGATGAAGGCAAAGTGTATACAAATTTCTAAAAAAAAAATTTTGGGTTTTGACGGGCCATTGCTGACGTGAGCAAAATTTTTAAACCCTTATATTTCATTAATCGCTCATCAAAACCACACGATTATATACATTTTCTTGATCAGCAGTGTAAGCTCTACACAATGGAGGAAACATGAAAACAAGTTTCTCAATTTATTTATTGTGTATTTGCACTGCTGACGTCAGCAAAAAATCTAAAACAACCTATTTTTGCGGAGCCCATTTCCTCATTAAATAAGCCAAATATAAGAAAAAAGTAGGTACGGTGGAGAGTATATAGCCTTTCTATATAAGATTTCGTCCCTATACATCCTAAATATAAAAATTCAAACAAAAAATCACAGTAATCCAGCAGTTTAATATGGTCATTCTTTAGTACAGTTTTTAGTAAGCGAGACAATGTGTTTTTTTTAGGAACGGCGATGGAGTTTTTGTTGTTTTTTAAAGATGGTGCTAAGTGTAGCTAGCTATCTAGAAAGAAAATGAGATTTTTCAAGAAAGAAGTGGAGGTTATATACCTAGTATATCACTATTTTTTAAATGTTATGGACTCCTTCTTTAGCCTTACTTACAACTAAAGCTAGCTAGCACAACAGTAGCAGCTTAGCTAGCATAAAACTACGATTTTCGAGCTAGCTAGCTGCTGCACATTCTGCACAGTGGGTCACCTAGCTTATGCTTAATAGCTACATCCGTTTTCACAAAATATGTTGGCCCTTGGCAATTTTAACTTGAATGTAACATAAAATTAGCTAGCTAGCTACATACTTAAAAAATTCTCTCAGACAGATAAATAAAGCTAGCATAAAATTAACTACTTAACTGGGATGCAACTACCAATGTAGCTAGCATAAAATTAGCTATTTTTTGAGTGAGATAATCTACTCTGTATGAATGTCCCATCGCATAGCTCTTTCTAGCTATATAGTCATCCACAATCATCCACAATTTAGCAAAGTCAGCAAAAAGCAAATATTTTGCAGATAGTATGTTTCGTCTCTTGTTAATGATCAATGTTTATTATAAAGGTTGATGTAGGTCACGTGTAATAGTTTACGCTGTTCATCCACAAGGGGCACTTTTTAACATTCAGGGGGAGTGAAGAGCTACATATATTCTTTACATTCTGTTGCATGGTTCTCATGAAATCGTACTCGTACTGAAAATTGTACTGAAAATCTTTAGATTTATCACATTCATTATTTCTTATTTAATTTCCCAAGTACAAATAATTTCCCTTTCTGTAATTTGCCATTAACTTTACACCAATACCGGATATCATGTGTAACTCCAGGCTCTGTCTAGGTACCGAGCTAGCCTAATTTAATGCTAAACTTTTGAAACTTTTATTCAGTTTGGAATAAGAGCTTTTTATTCTACTGTCATCAAAATTTATTCTACAAAATAAAACTGTTGTGTGATTGTTTTTATTACAGTATAACAATGACTTGTTTCTGGTGTTTTTATTTCAACTAAAGTAGCAATAAAAGTTTTTTAGAAAAGGTATTACACCTATACAGATATGCTACATGGTTTATTTGTATATACTAAGAGCTCGCCCTCACAATTAATTTTTGATTTTTTACTGAAACTTTTTTACAAAATAAACCAATGTTGCATGCGTTTTTTTAGATTAACAGGATAAGAACAGGTTATAAACTGTGTTTATATTTTAAAATTTTATACATATTTTTCCACAAAATAAAATTGCTGCGTTTAACTGTACTGGGTAACAACTGGCTCTTTCGTGTGTTGTTAACAAGGAGCTCTTTCCTGTGTTTTTAGTTAAACCGAAGTTGTTATAAAGTTTCTTAGAAAATAGTGTTACACCTATATGTAGATGTACAACACAATTTCCCTGTACTATGTGCTCACCTGGGATTAAATTAAATTTTAGAAATTTCACCGGAAAGATTTTAAGAAAAATAAAGGTTGGCTTAATATTTTAGGTATTAGGGCACAACGCATAAATTGTGTTTTATTTTCTAAAAAATATATTACACTCGAAACACCTTAAATGCTGTGTGCGCTTCAGTCGATTTACCATATACTGCATACCTGCACTAAAGCGCTTCACCTGACTGTTTGGCACGGTTTATAATTTGTATTAATTTTTTCATCAAGCGTTTTATGCCAGGTAACACTGTTACTTGTGTCTTAACCCAGGATTTCTCTGTGGTGTAAATTCCAAGTGTATATAATATTCATCTGTAAAGTTTTGTATATATATTTATGCCCTGCTGGTCTAATGGTTATGACACTCATGCAAATGAGAGATTCAGGTTCAAATCCTGGACAGGGCTAGGAAAAACGTAATTATCTTCCACCTACAACAACCAGATTGTATTGTATTGGCACATTATTCTGCTAAGAGGATTCACTGTATATAGACCTTATATAAATTTAATACCTTTTTCATTGAATTTGAACCTCGATATTTTCTATCCTCCTGGACTAATATGACACAGAGCTTAGATATATTGCCTTGCCAGCGCTGACCGTTCTTTTGCCTACTCTTCCTATGCCTTTTCTGGTGCCTGCCTACTATGCCCTTGCCTGTGCCTCCCATGCCTTGCCTACCCCTGCCTTGCTGATTCCTCTTCCTGTTTCCTTGCCTGCCTTTGCCGTGCACTTTCCTTGCCGTGCTTAATGCCTTTGCCTTGGCAACCTCTCCGCAACACTTTCTATATTGATTCCATTGTCCTTCTGCCTAAGTGGATTACTCCACTGGCCTTATCGACTAGTAAAATATATAATAAAATTATGCGATGATTGTGGTTAAATAACTTGATAATAACTTGTAAACAAGTATTGATATATCCGAAGCTTCTTTCTCGATCGCGAAAAAGTTGGAAAAAGAAGGAGGTCCGGGCTTCACTAGCTTTGTGTAGTAGAGCCGGTTGGGTTGTAAGAATTCAGTATTAGATCGATTGAGATTTTATGAAATAAAATTGTAACAAAAAATAGCTATTAAAAAACAAAAAACAGATTTAAAGTCGTGAGATTCGGCTACATTATTTTAATTAAGAACCCCGTACGTGTGAACCGTATCGTCGATCAAGATAGGGTGAAGTTCTAGCGATGACAGTATACCTGGTCTAACGAAGCGTTGGTCATTTGTTTCATTTGTTTTATGTTTTTTAGGTTAAGATAAATATATTGTCATGTTTACTAACCTTATATAGATTTAAACAAACAAATTTTGAGATTTCAGTCACAAATTTAAGATTTGAGCTACAAACGTAGATTTTTAAGGAACATCTTAAAGCCAGGTAGCTAGCTAGCCTTATTTGTTGTTATTCTTTTAAGGTTTTAAGGTTTTAAATTAGTTTGATATAAAAGCGGTTATCCTGGCCAATATTATTAATTTTAACGTTATCTTCACCAATCGGATTTTTACTCAGCTGCACCTGGGGTTGTGGCTGCGGTTAGCTACCTCTGGCTAGAAAGTGAAACTATCCAAATACGTTGACTGCCATCAAATTATCAATCGATAATTCCTATGTTAAATGCAGTTAGGTAGCTACAACTTTAACTGTAATAAAAACTAATAAAAGCAAATGTTTAAGTTTATTAATACAATGAGACAAGATGGTGTATTTTTTGTCTACAAATAATATTGTAACAATAGGCTGTGCTTTTTTTAAACTGGCATTTATTTTTTGCTATTTTCACGAAAACTTATTTACATTTATCTTACTACCATATTTCTTAAATTTTTGAATTTTAAAAGTTTATTTCTGCATTAAATTCTTTCGTATTTCGTTGTCTTAAAGTGCATAACCAGATAAGCAAAAATTTCACATATTTATTATAATTTTGGAAAAGTGGCGTAGTAAAAAATAACGCTGGTCAGAGTAAATTTCTCTTTGAAAAACGGTCCATTTAAAAGGATGGAAAATAACGCCATTAGGCGCTGGCGTCATAAGGGACAACAAGATACTGTATACGTTTACTACAGTATGGTAAACCGTGCCGCACATCTGTACTTAAGCGCTCAACTTGGCGTTCAACGCTTAATTACTAGTGGCTTAACCCGGCGTTTCTTTAGTAATACCTGTTGTCTGCCTGTTTATCAGTGCAAAATTCATAATAATCAGAGTCTAAAATGCAAACCCCCGTCCGGCTCTAACACAAAATGGCGTCTTGCAGTGGTTTTCATCGCCGCACGGTAAATCAACCAATCTGAAGACTGCAATATATATTTTATTCAATAAACGTATCTCGACCGTTCTCACGCACCGTTTCTGTTGCCGAGAAGCACGGTCATGGAAACTTTGGACGATAACGATGTAAGACCATTTTAAAGGAGAACTAACAATTGATAAGAAGTTGTGCTTAAAATGTTCATTATAGTGTGCATATGTACTGTGTTAAATTTTTTATATTTGTGAGCTCTGGTTCTTGAGCTATTTAAGGTCAAAGTAGTCTCACGGTCGCCGCCATGACAGTGTCAATTACTACATTCTGTTCGGTAAAATACTGATTTGTGTGATGTAAGTCCGCGTGAATGTAAACAAACGCATTGTGTATTTACGAAGCGAGGGAATGCTAAACTGTGCCTCTTGCGATTCTCTAGGAGTAATTATATTTATTATGTTTTGAAATAAATATCTTCTGCAAAATAGAATGATATTTCCCCTTCAAATGGTTATGCGCAGTGTACTGAAAGTGATTTTGTGGTAAGTGATTTTGTGATAGCAAAACAAAACAAAAAAAAGTCTCAAAGTTATTCTCTGTTTTTACTGCTTACCATGTTGCTAAATTCTTGAAAATTATTTTTTTGCAGTGATATTGTTCTACCGGAGTTAAGCTTGTCTTCCTCATCTGCCGAACTTCGCGATAAATTTTAATTACTCTAGGAAAGACCAAAAAGTGAGTGAATCTTCACAAGCCCTGTTGAGCAATGTACGACGTGTGACGTAACAATGAACAAAATATGTACGAATCAAGTTGGCCTTTGTTCGATAATGGCGGCGACCGTTAACGCAATTATCGTTTTTAGAGGACAAAATTTGGACATAAAAAATTAAAAAAAGGGAAAAATTTTTATGCCATGTTGTTTTCGTGATATGTAAGAATGTTTTTATTACAAAAAAACATATATGTAAATTTTTTCGTTAGTTCTCCTTTAACGTCGAGGTGGATATGTTAGGGTTGGTTCTAATATTTGTTCTTGCGGTTTTCTGTATTATATAGATAGTTGAATTCGTGTAGTCTGAACTTTAAAGATAATATGTAATGTGTAATACGTAGCGATCAAGGTCTTAGCATGCTGATGTCAGCAATGGGGATGTCTCAAAACAACAACAACAGATACTGTCAAGAAAGCGTTAAACATTTAAAAATGGCAGCATGTTGCAAACAAACAAAGAGGCAGGCAGGAGAGAACAAAATTAAATACAGAGCTTCTTTTAATTATACCTATAACAGGAATGCAACTTTGTATATGGAATATATTAATTATGTAAAAAGTTTTTCATAAAAATCTCCAAAGTTACGAAATATTTTCTTTAAGTAGCTAACCAGTTTTTTATATATGTTAAGCATATTAATCTCCTGTTATCTTCGGGAATCTAATAAACTAGCTGGCTACCTAGCTACCTCTATCTTAAAAGTGAAATATATAACCTTTAAATATTATTTATCATTTATGTTAGCTAGACTATTAGCAAAGGTTATAAAGTTTATTGATTCAATACGTAAAATTGTAAGTATAGAGATGACACATCTTATTAGTTCAACACGAATATATGATCAGACTAGAACATATTTACTAAGGTACCATATACAAACATAAACAACCATTGTGTATCTATGTCAATACCCATATATGCCTGTCTGTCACGCAAAATGGTACCGCAAGGTAGCGAGACGCACGTAATGCGGTATAAAAAGGACGGGTTAGCTCGTGGGTTTTTTCGCGGGCCACAGACTAGTCCTACAAATGACACATTCAGCGCACAATTTAAGTTTTAATTTTTTTTTGACATCTTTTAAATCTTAAAAAATTGTAAATACAAAAAAAATAAAAAAATTAGCTGCTTTGTACAACATCTTCACGTTGCCCTACGGCGTTTAAAGTCAAAGAGTACGTTAGTACATGTACACCGAGGATGGCTGTTTAAAATAAAAGGTCTGTGAACGAGGTTGGGTTGCCTGAATATATTTCACATCTTGGCGATCCTGACAATGTAAGTCAAAAAGCCACTGAAATTCTCATATTTTTCACCGATTTCATTAGTCAAAGCGGCGGTTGTGACGGACATTTCTAGTTTTAGATTAGAAGTATTGCTGACTCATTATAAAGTTATGCAAACACAAGCTTACCAATATCGGTTATGTTATTTGAGGACCCGTCAGTGAGCAAGAATTCCCATCTTCATTAATTGGGCAGGCTACCTTTGCGGCTCTTTTTTTATATCAATTTGACCGCTGACAGAGAGCATGCAGAGGACTGGACTTTAAAATATGTAAGAAAGAAAGACAAAAAGTTTTGTCAGTTTGATAAGACAAAGCTTTCCGCGTTGTTTTGTATGAGGATTTGCGTAGATTTTTGTTTGGATAATTTAATATATGGCAACAAACCATGAAATAAGTAATATATTCTCTCAGTTTTTATTTTTATATTGTTCATACTATATTTTTTAGTACTAGCTTGTTCTAGTAAACTTTATTTTGTTTTTAGAAAGAAACGGACGACCTTAAGCTATCTATTTTTGTTGTTGTTCATTAGTTTCTTAAGGTTGTTTGATAATCGTTCAGCGTGAAACTGACAGTTATGTCATTTTAACTTATTTTCAAATACATTGAATTTTAAAATCGCTCTACTTCATCTTTGTTGGTATTGAGCACTTTCTCAACAGAAATAACTTTTGAAAAACTAAGGTTGTTTATACAAAAATTGTAATTATAAAATCCTTTGTTTAAAAATATTCTTATTCTTGATACAAAACTAAAATTTTCCGCATACATTAGAAACATTTGTTCTAAAGCCAGTAGAAAGCTAACTGTTATTCAGAGAATTTCTTCGTATATCTTTCCAAGGAAGAGGAAAAGTAATTGCGTAGGCTCATTCTATATTAGATTCACACATCTTGAACTTGTCAAAGTTCACTTGTCAATGTTCAGAGTGGACTTAGGACGTGAATTATTTCGGTGTGCGGGCGTGCTAAAGAATGTGACTAGCAACTTTTCAACGCTCTCTGCCTGGCTTACTTGTGTGCAAAAGTAGCGACTTTGCAGCCTGCCGGCTGCAGAGTATTGACTATTTGACTCTTTTGTCCATATTTGGATAATGAGTAAAAAACTGCCTTAGTCTCAATATTTTTGTCCACGATTATAGTTTTGAAGGTCTTCTTAGTTTATCAAATGATGATTCCATCTACGATATTAACTTAGAAGTCTTATGATAGAATTATATAAATTTTAAACGGAATTTTGCCTCGTTATATGTCTTAGAGAAAATAATTATAACTGACGAAATTTTAATGTGGTAAAGCGCTCGACATACCGCACACTATCGTATGGTTTAAATAGTCTTGCTAATCGGACAGGAATTTTATGGTTATCTGTCCCATCTTCCGTCAAAAACTCTCCTTCGCTTTGCAGTTTTCGTCGTTCCATACGGTCTTGGAAGGGTACTGATTGCTCATGCAAAATATGTAGCCCAGTACTAAGATTTTGTTGAACCTTATTATACGAATATTTTTTATTTATTTATTTTTGTTAGTCGATTTAAATTAGTTTTTTTTTATAAACTATTGTAAAAAAATTGACTTTAAATAAGTAAATAAATAAATTAATAAAAAAGCCATTTAGAAAATGTCGCTATGGCGGAAAATACAATCAAGTGGAAACGAATCTTAAAGCTACATTCACATGCTCGTATATTTTTATGTAAGGGCGGCGGCGTTCATATGCGTCACATTTTGCCTGCAACACAATAATCTTATCATAAGAAGACGTCGTCACCTTCGTAAAAATACAGCAGCGACATTGTGAAATAAGAATGAAAGAGGATAGATCTGAATTACGAACTTGGACAGGCAAATCTCAGTTGCTTTTGTTTTAACTTTCATCCCTGCCAAGATGTCTGATTGAATAGAAAATTCTAATAATTTCATCGGCTCGTGTATGTTGTATGCAATTTACATACGTTTCGTTTACATACCTTTACATCGTGTTTCTTACGAGTTAAAAATTTTGTTTGTAAGAAAACTCACGTAAGAGCCACGTTGCAGGTAACATGATACGCAAGTTTCGTAAGTAGTGTCGAATGTTACGTTAAATTTTTACATAGCGTTAGAGAATAAACGAACATATTCTGCGTTAAGTATATTCTTACGTAAAAAATACGTACATGTGATTGTAGCTCAATACATGTATTTTTTTAAAAATAGATAATTTCAACATCGTCTGTTTAAACTAACCTTTGGAAAGCAAATAAAAGTCATCCCAGGATTAAAATTGTAAAAGCTTAAGTTGAAATTTAATGTTCTATCTAACGTGTTTTTTCAAAATATCTAATCATATCTAAGCAGAGAAACATGTGAATGTAGCATATATTTTAGATATAAAGAAATATAATCTGACGTTTTTAACCAACATTTAGTTATCTGTCATTTAGTGACTCTGCATTTTCCTGTATTTGTCTACACTCGTCTACAGTCATTTTGTAACTCGCCTCCACTCGTCTACATTTCATCTTATGAATCCTCTGTACTCGTCTGCAGTGACACGTTTACATCCGTACACACTCGTACACAGTCGTACACACTCGTAGACGCTAGTGAAAATTGGATTGCCGTCATTTAGAGACTACGCTCTTTTAGTAGTTCGTCTATCGTCATTTAGTAACTCGTATACACACGTTCAAGTTCGTCTAAACTCGTTTAAACTTGTCATGCCTGCACTAGTCTAGTGACTCATATATGTTTTTAGAACAGAAACAAAAGATAAGTGTTGAGGTTAAGTAAACTTAATGGCAGTTAATCTTATAGAGCTCTTCTATCCAGGTGATATATACAATTATATATACTGTAATATCAAAGTGTTGTACAAATAACTGGCACGAAGAAGAGTTTAATAAACATTACTTTCAGACTTTCAGATTTAACAGCTGACACGAAAGAGCACGACAGAGTGTTGGTTTTGGAATTTAAGTTTATTTCCAGTGCAGAAAGGGCGGTAAGAATTTTTTTCATTAAACTTGATTGGTTTATAAGCTTATTCGTTTATACTACCGAAAATATATCAAGCTAATTTATTTCTTTTTTTGCTGTCGTAATGAAACGAAATCATGTTCTTGGTAGGGAGAAATTTTAAATGTTCTTACGTATTTTTATTTTTCTAAATTTTGGCGTAGACATATAAACTGTTTTATTGCTACCTAAACTTAGTTTTATTGGCTTTAACGAGCAAGAAGAACTCTTGTCTCGTTCTGCTACCCTGGGTTTTCTTGCTGGAATCCTTAACGGAGATGGAGATTAAACTTGACTCGATTAAAATTACTCTTTTACTAGTTCAAAAATATAATTTAAGGTGGCAGTAACCCCTTTTTAGCCGTCCAAATAAATGGATTTTCCAGTCAGTGTATTATAAATACGAACTTTTATTATTCCCTGAAAATGCTAACCTACTTTTGTTTAATTTATTAATTTGCTGAGTCAGCAGATATACTCATTTATAAATAAGTAGCTTTCACCAGCTCCAACTTATGATTTTCTATTGACTTCTATTTTAAAACAAACCTTGGATTGTTCGTATCAAAAGGGTTGCGGAAATTTAGTTTTTTTATATTTTTCTCACAATAGCCTTTTGTTTGTTTTGAAAATAATCTCATTACAATATGATGCTGCGTCTAGACGCTGTCAAAAGAAAAATATTTACAAACCAAAAAATTCCGGACAACTTTTTAAAGCTTTATGATTTATAAAGCTCGTTTTAAAATTTTAAAGAGAAACGAATATGCTATCAGAAGTTAGAGCTCTTGAGGTGAGGTGCTATAGAGATCGGAGTTTATTTTTACTTTATGCACCAACTTTGTTGTTATTAACGTTTCTCTTTAATAAATTGTCATTTCGTTCTGTACAACTTTCCAAGCGTGTAAACTAAAGCTATATTTGACCGTGTAATAGGGGCTTAAGCGATTTTCTTTACGATTTAGTGTTCTTTTTTTAATTATATTTAGATAACTAGTAAAGCTAATATTCAATAAGTTTTTTTTAAACAAAACAAACTTTTGTTTATAATTTGCAGGCCATAGTTTAGTTTGGCGCCTAATGATCCTAAGCAGCATACCAAAAAGAGGGGTTTATACATTAGGAGATAAAATCTCTATAATAATACGCTAAGTGTGTCTGTCTGTCTGTGACAGGCAAAGTGGATCTCTTCATTTTCCTTTGATGTTGCCGA
The DNA here is from genome assembly GCA_030067915.1 of Hydractinia echinata. Lineage (NCBI taxonomy): Eukaryota > Metazoa > Cnidaria > Hydrozoa > Anthoathecata > Hydractiniidae > Hydractinia > Hydractinia echinata. Next base: position 225,697 of record JASGCC010000146.1, on the reverse strand, counting down.
AAAAAAATCTTTGATGTTGCCGTAAAATATATGTCTTCTTTGTCGTGAAAAGCTGCGAGTTTTGTGTGGTTTGTTAAATGAAGTTCTAGCACAAAGTAACGGAAATTGTTGTTTGCAAAAAAGATGGCTGTTTTTTTTAAGCATTTGTCTTCTCTTGCCTTCAAAATGTCTTCTCTTGCCTTCAAAATAAATCTACAAAAACATTTGAAAAAGGGCATGGTATGTAAATGAAGTATAGCAAGGTTTCAAAGGTTTGTTTATGTTTTTTTTAGTTTTGATGATATTATTGATGCGAGACATGTTTGTTAGCTAGCATCATAAAGCCAACCACACCAACAACAACCTAATAGCTAGCTAGCTCGGAATTTATAAATATGTAGCCATGTTCTTTATACCTAGCTAAGTCTCCAGTTTATATTCAACTGACCAGCTATTAGCTGCTGCAGCTAGCTTATGTTAGCTTCAGTTTTATGTTGCTTTTTACATGATGTAAGCTAGCTACCGTAGTTATCTTAGTTGTCTTTGCTAAGAATGTGACTGTAACTTATTTCACTTGACATTTTAAGCTTAAATTAACAAGCCACAACAACTTTTAAAAAGGTATTACATAATATTTAAGCAAATAATGTATTTTTCACATTTTGTGTAACTAAACTTTATATACATCGGTTACATGCAATATGACGAAACGATTTTTATTTAACATGTAGTAAGTCTGGTACCTTAGGTGTAGTGATTTTTGTTGTTCTAGATGTTCTGACTAAAATGTTTTTGTTTATGACATTTTGTCTTAATTAAGAAAAGTTTCAACTTTTTTGAGGGAGTACAACACTGAAAAAACTTGTTTTTTTTATATAATTCTTATTTGACAGAGGTTTTTGACATTATGGGGAAACTTTACATAGCTTTTTCACATTTTTTGATTTTGTTGCAGTATTTACATGGGTTGTTGATTATTTATTTTTTACTTAAATTTTTTTGGGAAAGGCAGCGGAAGGATTCACATTTTTTACCCTAAATGTAAAAAATGTACATGAAAGGCTGGGGTAACTTTCCATTTATATATATACATAGTGTATATAATATATAGAAACTGTTGTGTGTTTTTTGAAATTTTATGTGTTATGATCATGAAACTTTAAGGTTAACAATTTGTCAGACAATGGCTTAACATTACTGATAGAACTGATTTTTGTTGTTTTAGACGTTATATATAACTTAAACTTTTTTTAGATTTTGCACATTGCAAGGTTTTTTTTATATTTTGTATAAATTCTTACCAGGCAGGACTCTGTACAACATACCGAAATGACTGATCCCTCTCTATTTATAAATTTGATGCGTTCCAAATCGCAGTTTATTGACATTTTGGGTAATATTTAATGAGTACAAGATGCAAAATATCAAAAATACTGATTTTTGTTGAATCAGAAGTATTTTTCCTACAACCATTCTTTTTTTACACTTTTGTGGAGAAAAAGTGTATGCAATATATATCATCAGAATAACTGATTTTGTTGCAAACTGTTTTTCTTTTTCACATTTTGGATTGAAATATTGTTATAGAGGGCATATATCAATAGACATATATACCAAAATAATTAAATTCTGCAAACTTTGATTTTGTCGTTCACCTTTTATATTTTGATTAAACTTTTGAGGAAAACCATAGGAATTATTTAGTATTTTGTGTTGCAAATTTAGTGCAAAAATTGACATAAAATGAACTGTTAAATTGATTGTTGTTGTTTTAACATGAATTATGACTCAAACTTTGTTTTTGCATTTCTAATTTGACTAATTAGCCTAAAAAATTTGCCAATTGGTTTTACACTCTGTTATTTTTTATATATATTTTATGTGAACATTTGTGACAGAATACTATGTGAGATTTGAAATTTAAAAATTTCTCGACAAAGTTCTCGACACAAAAAGCGAACTGAAGAAGCGGTTAAAAATGTCTTATTTTCGACGATCCCTTAGTCATAAAAAAGTGCAGATATTAAAAGCAAGGAAAGTCAAAGTGGAGAAGTAGAAGTACAAAGGTAAAGTTAGAAGCCACGAGAAGTTACTTCGAAAGTGAAGAGTGGAGCTAGAAGTAGTAAAGAAAAGTTAGAAGTAGAAAATAAAAGCTTGGGTTTAAAGTAGATTTGGATTCAGAAATAGTAAGAACTTTTTAGATATTTTTAGACGTTATTGTTTTTTTGTCGCTAGAGTTACGTGTCAGGCAGACTCGCATTTGCCAGGAAAAAGACACTTAAAAGCTTCAAATTCTTTATATTTTATATTTTACCGCGTTTTTTATAAAAAAGCTAGCATATTTTTTTACACTTTTTTGCATAATTAATGTTTCCCCTGGTGCGTAACTAATGTATTTGTCCTAAAATTCAAAATGCTACATAAAGTTGTTAGCTGGCTATCAAACAAATGTGCTAGCTAAACCTTTGGTTTGTTGAACTTACTGCAAATGTCATAATTTTTATATTGCTATTGTTTCTCTTTATATGTGTTTTACTAAGCTAGCTGGCTATATGCGTCTTCCCAGTTTAACTATATTTAACTGGGTATCTGTCTTATCTAATGTTACCTTCAAGCTCCATAGCTAAACCTAGCTAGCTAACTGATGATTAATGTTGTTATTCCTCTTTTAGCTATTTATATCCACCTTAGTAGTCAAACTTAGGGATCTTATTTGAGCACGAATTATGATGTAACAAGCCACAAAATCTTTGAAAGACTTATTGAACTTTTAGGGTAATGTGAGGAATAATTTTTCTCACGTTTTCTGCAAACTTTACTTTAAGAGGAATAATTTTGTAAAACTAAAGTGTGTGCGTTAATTGGAGTAAGTTTTATTGTTTTGTTGTTGACATCCTGTTAAACTTCTGTGAGCCTGCATGTAAGTTACCAGGTTATATATATTTTTACAAGGGTGGTGGTTGATATTTTTACAAAGGTTGTTGACATTTTTGGTGAAATTTACCTGGGTTTTTTACATTTGTGGTTAAAATTTCTCAGCAGAGAATAGTATGGTTGCCGTTTATATTGTTTGTGTTGCAAACTGCTGTTTTTTAAATGCTGTGTAAACCTTTGTAGAAAAAGACCACATGCAAAATACTGAAAGACCAAATTTTTGTACAATTAGACTGTGAGCTGTTGTGTAGGTTGATTTTTTTTATATTTTGTTTTATAAACTTTTTTTAAACTTTAAACTAACTGTAAGTAATGTAATTACGGGAATAAATATTTGGTGATGATAAAAAATTACTGAATGTTCAGACTGAAACTGTTTAACTGTTGTGAGGGAGGACCATATGCAAGTATATATACTAAAAATAGTAATTTGATATTCTACACTTTCCAAGTTGTATTTTTGTATGCACTGAAATGACTGCTTTTTCTGAGTTGAATTTGATGGGTTTCATATCAATTTTGTGGAAGATTTTATGGGTGAAGACAATATAGAACATGCCAATTGAACTGATTTTTGTTCATATTTTGATTTGCTCCTCAGAAAACTTTGTGCTACATTTATTGTAAACTTTTGTGAGGAAGGACCATATATATATACAATGTTTTCAAAATAATGATTTTTGTTGATTTGAAATTTACTCCTTGCTCATTGCTTTTTCAACATTTCAGTTTAAAATGTTTGGTAACGTCAGTACGGATCATTAGACAAAAAAAATATTTTGTTAACCGGTTAACTTTTACATTTTGTGCATATTTTTGCGGGAGAGGATGGTATGCAACCGAATAAATGATTTTTCAAAGTTTAACTTTTGTTTTTTTGGTGTTTTGTGTTTGTTTAAGTTTGGCTTTTTGATATTGTTCAGGTTGTATTGTTGTATAAGCATTTAGGGAAAAGACAATGTTTAAAATGTGTAAAGAACTTATTTTCATAGACCTGTGCTTACTGTTGCAAGCCTTTCTTTTCGACACTTCAGATTAAAATATTGAAGATTTTTAACATAATCACATAATAAGATGTATACATATTTGAGATGTGCTATTTCTGACATTATTATTATTGTTGTCGTAACTGTCAATGTTGTAACTTCATACTAACTAGATTTTACACCTTGCACGCCGTTGTTTTTCATATTTTGTCTGAAGTTTTGTTGGGGGATTTCATGCGATTTGACATTTGATATTTTGTGTTAGATTTTAAGAACTTTTTTGTTAAATTATGACTTATATACTTTCTTTTTATGCATTTTCAGGTTATTTTTTTTAGTAAAAGGCATATTCAATATACTGAAATATTCGCTGATGTCATCAAAATTCAAATGACAGAACTTTTCAATTGTTTTTCTGCCTAAGTGGATTTTTCCACGGGCCTAATCTACTATAAAATAATAGTAAGTCAACATAAATAAATAACAACTTTTAAAAACAAACATTTTTAGGAACTTGGATGAAGAGTAACTTCCAGAACTAACTTCTCGTATTTCGTAGTAACTTAATATTTTTTTATATATATTTATCAATTATTTACAAAAGATATCGTAAATATCTCCATCGTAGCTGCTTTATAACTAATCTAATTATTAACATGTCCTGGACCGAATATATGACAGTTTAAACAAGGAGAAGTAGAAGGTATTAGCGTATTTAATTAAACATTCCAATGCACATGCTTTCTGTTATAACAACGTATATAAATTTCAACTGAGTCTGTAGGTGCTTATTTTTTAAAATGTTTTTATTTGCTTTCTTCCAGAAAGTTGCGAAATTAATTTTTTTCACATAGACAGTGTTGACATTGGAAAAAAAGAAATTATAAAAAAGTATATAATTGTTTAAAAGTTTATATTTTTTGTATAACAATATTAGTTTCTTTATATATTTACAGGTGGAAGAAAGAATCTTTAAAACGCTTTACATTAAATGAAAAACGTTATCCTATATTTAATTATCATTTAGGACAAATATTTCTAGATATTTTAGATGTGTGCCACAATGATTTACCGTATTATAAGGAAACAGTATTATGGCTAAACCGTACAAGCTGCAATTACATTTTACCTCATTTTCTCATAGACATGACTCTAAATAACTTTGTGTCTTCGTGTGAACTATGGCTTCGATTAGCGATGTTTATACTAGGACCACTCAGAGATGGCCTTTTAAATGTTCTTCATAACAATGGTGTACCAAAGGAGCCAAAAAAATTGTACAATTTCTTAGATTCCAAAAATAATAAAACTATATTGACACGATTGAAAAACCAGACAATACTTCGGAAACAGCAATGGAACCTGTTATTTCCACCGGGTGAAAACGAAACAGACAGTGACCTATTTGATATAACGTTGATTGTATTGCTTATTGAAGCATTAACATCAGTTGTACCATCAGTAGGAGCATTTTGCATTAAAGCAAGAAATATGCGAAACTACCTTAATCACTTTGCCGATATTACAGCTCTAAATAGTTCTGAATTTTCACTAAAATGGAGTGAACTGCTTCAGATATTACATGGATTAAACTATAACCCTCCATTTGACGTTAATGATCTACAAACAATAAGTTTAGATCTTCACAACAACTTATTATTACGATCAATTAATTTGGGCAATCAAATTAAGTTGAACGATCATGATAAAGAATTAAATGAACTACGAAATGATATGTCGTTTGAAAATTGCCATGATATTGAATTAAACGAGCTAATGAATAGCAATATCATGCTGGAAGAACATATAACGTCGAATGTTACCACTTTAAGAGAACAGTTAGAAGACATGCAATTTAAGTTATGGAGCAATTCCTTTGAGAGTGAAGATCTCCTGAGAGAAATTGAGGGAACTCACATGGGCATAACGGAGATGCAAAATGTTTTTCTTTCATTGAAAAAGAATTTTAAAGGTAATGAGTAGTTTTTTTATTATAAGCTTTGTCTCTTCTAAAAATGTTTAAAGGATTTGAAAAATAGATTTCATAGAAATCCTGCAAAGTATAAAAAGAAAACTGCGAAGTTTAGGGTAATTTTGCCCCGCAGTTATTTAGCAAATTGATTTGATATTTTGTTTCGCATACTTTCTTGGCATATTGTCTATTTAATTTTTAAGATTTATCAAATCGCACAGAAATTTTGAAAGAAGATGTAGGAAAAATAAAAGACGAGCAGAGGGGTAAGCTAATAAATCTAGGTCGAAAACATTTTTTCTCATAAGAACCTTATTTTTTTATGATCTACTGATATTAACATATGAACTGTTAATAACGAGATAGATTTTCTCACAATCGCTCTTTTTATTTTGGTGACCAATAATGACAACTAATTTACTTTTCTTCTTTAATTTTTAAGGTTTATCAAATCGCACAGAAATTGTGGAAGAGAACGTGGGGAAAATAAAAGACGACCACAGGGGTAAGCTAACAAATCTAGATCGAAAACCTTTGTTCTCATTAGAATCTTATTTTTTATTATCTACTGATTTTAACATATGAACTCTCAATAACAAGGTAGATTTTCTCGCAACTGCTCCTTTTTATTTTGGTAAGAAGTAATGACAGCTAATTTACTTTTCTCATTTAATTTTAAGGTTTATCAAATCGCACAGAAGTTTTGGAAGAAAATATGGGCAAATTAACAGATGAGCAGAAGCGTAGGCTAACAATGTCTTATGAGCACACACAATAACAAGTTTTTTTCTCAGAAGGGATTTTGTATTGTTTATTAATTTTGATATATGAGTTAGCAACAGGTAGATTTTCTCGCAATCGCTCTTTTCACGCTGGTGACCAGTAATGTCGGCTAATTTACTTTATTTTTTAAAATTTTAAGGTTTATCTAATCGCACAGAAGTTGTGGAAAAAGATATATGCAAATTAAAAGACGAACAAATTCGGTATAACGGTAAGAGACCAATAATGAGTTATAATCTGTCCAAAAGGGCCCTGTATGTTTTTCCATTTTTCCCATGCATTTACTATATAACTGTTACATTTAGAACATGAAGTTGATTATAACAAGCTCACAAGCCTCTCTGCTTTGAACATCGTCACGCAAATGATCGGAGCTGATTGGAAACCTTTAAGCAAAAAGCTGAAAATTTGTCAGAACTTCAATGAAGCAATATCAGATGAAGAGAACATGATGAAATGTTTTGAACAAGCTGACAACCGCATTAATTGGAGAAAATTAAAATATGAACTTAGGCAGATACCGCGGCAAGACATCATCGATGAAATCGTTTCCAGAACTTGTTGTACGCATGGTAGGAAACTTGAATACATTGAAATCGGCATGTGCCATCATGAATCGACTAAGTAAATAACAAAAGAAATTTCAATGATAAAAATAAAAAAATAATTATTCTGATGCTGCAAAACAACGAAGGTTTTAAGAAAATTAAAAAAAAATCCGATTATTTTGTTCTAAAATAATTTAAATTTTAGTTGCCAAATATTTGACTTTATATTATATTTTTCTGATTGTCTTATAGGATTAGAAGATTATTCCAAGAAATTGAGAGAGCATTACAAAAAGTCGTTATCACATTGGAATATTGATTCAGCATTTAAATCAGATTCTGGAAGAAAATGTACGACAAAAGATCGCAATGAAGCTTATGTTGATTTGGTAGCAGGTCCGTGGAATGAAACATATGCCAGTGATCATGAACATTTTCTAAAAACACATCCTGCTTCAAAAGAAAAGATAGAAATGAAGGACATTGTGAAAGAAAGCGATGGATGTGTTTTAATCAGAGGTATTGCTGGTATTGGGAAGACATCACTTATTGATCAACTTGTTTTTCAGTGGGCAGAGGTTAAAATTATGAATGATTTTGACTTTGTTTTTAAATTTACTTGTCGTGAATTAAACACATTAACTAGCATCTCCAGCTGGCGCGAACTCGTCCAAAGATTCTTTCCCACAATTTATCGATGAGCTAAATGAAAACAGTAGTAGAGTTCTGGTAATTATCGATGGCATAGATGAATTTCGATATCTTCATGACATAAATGAACTTTTTGAAGGAAATCCGGTCCATAGCCTTGCTCGTATTATACATGATATAATAGTACATGGGATGTCGTTATTGTCGAACAGCAATGTCATTGTATGCGGCCGACCACAAGCCTGTGATACAATTAAGAGCATAATGCAGATCAGCAAGAAACCAAAATTAATAGAAGTTTCTGGTTTTGATAAAAATAGTATCGACATGTTTGTTGACAAATTCTTTAAAGGAAACAAAGAGAAAACCCAATCTATTCACACATCACTTAACGAACTCGGAAACTTGGGGGCGATGGCTCATATACCCGTTTATTTGCATACCATATGCAATGTGTACGCATCTGAAAAGCAACTGAAAGATCTTAACACAACTACAAAATTAAACATCGCAGCCTGTTTGGTGTTCTTACGAGATCATATGAGGGAGTTTAAAGGTAAGAACTATTATCTGTCGAAATTATCACAAGACCAAGATATCCTAAAAATGATTAAAAAAATATCACAATTTGCTTTCAAGTCCCTGCAGGAGAAGAAAATATTATTTTCCCAAACTGAGTTTGAGGATGGAAATAGTGAGAGTTTAAAATTTATCGAACAATCGGGTATAATCGAAAACGTCGAAGGGGGTGACGATGGAGGCTTTTATCAGTTTAAACATTTGGTATTACAAGAATTTTTAAGCTCCTGTTATATTTTTTTTGGTGCTGTGGATATTAAAACGAGCATGTTAGATTTAGAGAATTTGCGCAACTGCCTTCCATTGATCGCTGGGTTGCACGGAATAGGCGAGGATACTTATTGTGGTCCAAATTATATTAGAGAATTTGTTAAAGGTATAATAGAACCAAGTACTCCTGGGTCAGTTGAAGTTCTATTAGAGAACTCAATTTTTTTACTGCCGGTTGATCCATTCAATATTCAACTATTATTGCATATGGCTTATGAAAATCATGGTGATGTTACTGATTCTGTAAAGAATTACTTTTTGAAACAATGCAGTCCCTTATGGATTCATTATCACCACACCTTAACACACCTAATATATTTTTATAAAAATATTACAATGCCAATAAAACTAACACTTCTAACGGAGATGATTGATGGTGAATTATTGCCGAGTGAAATGCTTGACTTTTTACTTCTACTTAACTCTCCCTTTATTTCTACAAAAAAACTCCGTTTTAGTCAAACTTATTTAACTGAAAATGAATTATTGTCATTATCTACATGTCTGGCGAACAATGAAACGTGTAATTTTTCTCAAGATGACAATACCTCATCTATCTCTCTTCATTCTTCATCGGAAACAGTCAAATCAGGCGACATCAAGGTTGAGGAGTTACAATTATTAGCTTGTAAATTAAGTGATGATCATATTAAACATTTACAGCCCTGTATACCCTATTTAAATATTTTTAATATTTCTAATAATAAACGCAATATAACGCCACAGTCAATGAAACACATATCAGAATGTATTACACAAGCTGCTGAAAGAAACAATAATCATTTAAAACATTTGCACTTAGAATGCTGCAAGTTGAGTGATGATCATATTAAACAATTGCAGCCTTGTATACCCTATTTAAATATTTTGGATCTTTCTGATAACAGCAATATGACGCCAAAGTCGATGAAATACATATCAGAATGTGTAAAACAAGCCACTGAAAGAAACACTAATTATTTGAAAGAATTGAAGTTAAGAGCCTGCAATTTGAGCGATGATCATATTAAACAATTGCAGCCTTGTATACCCTATTTAAATATTTTGAATATTTCTAATAATAAACGCAATATAACGCCACAGTCAATGAAACACATATCAGAATGTATTACACAAGCTGCTGAAAGAAACAATAATCATTTAAAACATTTGCACTTAGAATGCTGCAAGTTGAGTGATGATCATATTAAACAATTGCAGCCTTGTATACCCTATTTAAATATTTTGGATCTTTCTGATAACAGCAATATGACGCCACAGTCGATGAAATACATATCAGAATGTGTAACACAAGCCACTGAAAGAAACACTAATTATTTGAAAGAATTGAAGTTAAGAGCCTGCAATTTGAGCGATGATCATATTAAACAATTGCAGCCTTGTATACCCTATTTAAATATTTTGAATATTTCTAATAATAAACGCAATATAACGCCACAGTCAATGAAACACATATCAGAATGTATTACACAAGCTGCTGAAAGAAACAATAATCATTTAAAACATTTGCACTTAGAATGCTGCAAGTTGAGTGATGATCATATTAAACAATTGCAGCCTTGTATACCCTATTTAAATATTTTGGATCTTTCTGATAACAGCAATATGACGCCACAATCAATGAAATACATATCATAATGTATTACACAAGCTGTTAAAAGAAACACTAATCATTTCAAAGAATTGAGGTTAGAAGACTGCAATTTGAGCGATGATCATATTAAACAATTGCAACTGTGTACACCTTATATTAAGATCTTTTTCTAATAACAATAGAATGTTACTATCAATAAAAAATGTGTCAGAAGGCTTTGAAGGAACACACTAACACACTAACAAGCTAAGGATTAGGTACTGATATTATACAATTGTAACCGTCTATCCATCATAAAATTCTACAAATATGATAAACTGTATCTCAGAATTAATCACAGATGAAAGAAGAATTTGGTAGGATTGGAATTTATCTTTAAAACAGTTTGAATAGTTTTTATTCCTTTCATAATGCTCACGTTCGTCAAATAGTGTATTTGTATTTTTATGGACCATTTATAGAAATGTGGCATATTTCCGCATTTTAAAATTTAAAGTTTTTTTTTACATTGCAACATTTAATTTTTCAAAATTCACTATCACGCAATGCGCAATTCACGGAAAAATTTTCTTAAAATATCATTGTAAATAAGATTCTTTTTGCTGGGAATCTAAAGGATGTAGAAAGTTCTCGATCAGAAAAACAAATCCTTTCGAAATATTAAGTTTAATTGTATAGTTATTTACATACATAGTTAGTACATACTTAGTTTTGATAAAAATATATGTTATAATTAATGCAAAACAATAGCTTTGTAATTTACTTAACGTTTCTTATTCTAGCGCTGTAACTTAACTTTTTGTAATTTTTAATTCAGTTGTAACTTGAAAATGGGTGTTGACAATTGAAACCCGTCAAAAACTTCGTTTCGTATTAATTCTTGTTGCTGTAACCACTAACTAGTATAAATTCTCTTAAACAAATCTGGAATATTATACCACACAATACCGTACCGTACGAGGCGAAAATTTAGCCAAATTTGCGATTGTTTTTAGTTTCAAATTGTTAAATTGAGTATGCGCCAATACTTATTTTTCTTTGCCACATATGCGCGCTAAACTTACTCTTTTCCCTTCATCGCCAAATTACATTAATGCGAGTTTTTTCTCTCGTTCCTAAATTTAATCGAAGAATATCCTATCAGCCAATAAAATTTCAGTTCTTTGAAATTGAAGAATTTTTGCCATCGCCAAATTAAAAGCACGTGAAAATTTATTATACATTATAAACTATATTACAAACACATTACTTTAAATAAAATTGAAAATATTATTTTACCCAATTGTTAAATAAATCCACGCCAATTGAGGTAGCCAACTAGACGTTTAACGTTGTGCTGCAGTTCCATTGCGACATCGTAATTCATAATAAAAAAGAGGAAAACAAAACCTTCATGTATAATTTCAAAGGTGAGAAAATTTAACATAAGCGGAAACGAAGCAAGATTTTTCTGGTAGTTATCACCTGAAGTTTAAATAAAGGAACTTAGGTCCTCGTTTGCATCACAATTCAAAACACAAAATATCTAGAAAAGGTTTCTTAATAAAAAAGTTTTCTTAAGGAAATTCGCCGACCAGTAACAAGTTTATAAGCTAGCAAGAGAAATACCGATAACTCGAATGATAAACAACATTATTTTAAAACTAGTCGTTACCCCATGAAAAAGCCGTTGGTTATGCAGTCCTTTATATATCTTTAAATAACACGCTACTTGTGTGTCCGTAGCACGACGCTTTTCTTTTAATACTGTAATAGTTAAACAACTAGCCGGGAGACCCGACGTCGTAACACCGGGTTAAGCCACAAGTAACTGTGTGACATGCCGTTGAACGCCCTGGGGAACACTTAATAAGAGCCGAAAATTGTGTCACACATTCATGATGTAGTACATGTATGCAGTATGTCGTAAAAAGCGAGTAAAACACACATAACATTACAGTGCGATATTTAGCACAGAAAAGCACGAGACATGCAGTTATAAAAATGGTATCATTTTGGATCAGACGCCGAGCAAAAGCAGTTTAATCGACGGAAACGGAAATGAACGCATTCCCGTAATTCCCAGATCCAGCCGAAATAACTGAATGTATACAAAGAAACTTTTGACCGGCTTGTCCAAATTAAATAAAACTTGGCACATTTATAGTAAGCCAAAGAAGAAATAAAATGGCAGTAATAAATTTTTGCTTATGTCAGCGCTTTTTCTGTGACGTCATTGAAAGCTTGAAAGTTGTCTAATATACCACTATATGCTTAAAATTCAATTACATACGTTCTAGAGCGAATTTTTATTTTTGTTTTATCGACTAGTTTCAACATGTTACAAATGTCATAATCATGATACAGTAAAATTTTGGTTAGGTTTCAAGTGTTGTATATAAATTTACAATTCCTATGTGAATATTCACTATATAAAATAATACAAAAATACACAATTACAGTGCTTTATAATAATAAAAAAATGCATGAAAATTACAATATGTTAAAAAATTAGGTAAATAGTCATACGATACAGTATAAAATATCTTACGAACAGTAAGAAGTGCAAAGTACGAAAAAAGTTAAAAAGTTAAGTAAATAGAAACCAGGCCAAAAGATATGATAGATAGGGTGAAGACCGGAGAAGTAACGAGAAACCAATCACACCGAAATACTTACGAAAACGTGCTTTACCTGTTTGTTTAGCGATGAATTTTGCCAGTCAATATGTATAAATCTTCAAGTATAGATAGTTATAGATAAGGACAGAAAATATGTAATTTTTACAGCTAGATTTTAAATGCTGAGACGTCCGGCAAGAACGCCTTATTGTAATACGGGATTTAGTCCGCTATTTTGTTCTTGCAAGTGTCAGGAAGAGGTTTTGCCTAATATGTTACTGCATTTGTACTAAAGTGGTCTGAAATAATGTTAGATAATGTTAAAAATTATAAATAAAGGTTTCGTTTGTGGGTATAGTATTTGATATATTATAAAATTACGAAATTTTAAAGTAGTTTGGTTTCTTATAAACACAAAGCTACATCACCAGTGTTGAACTGGCATCAAATAATAAATGTGATCTGCACGCACAATTAAATAATTCAAAGAATACTAATTTTTCCTACATCAATAAAATGAAAGCTATGTGTAGCAAACTAAATACTCGCATATAGCCAGCTTCTTGTGAACCAATATTTTCCTTTCAAGCCTTTGTACGTCCGGAGATAATATTACTAATACTAAGATTCACAATACTTGTACTATCCTTCTCTATTAATTTATGTTCTTAGAAAGTAAGTGAACTCACAAGCATGTTCCAACGTTGTAAATAGCAACTATGATTAAATACATGCTTGTTTTCACTGGTAGTAACGTATCATTGCAATGGCGTTTTCCAGAAAATTCCATTGTTATAAAATTTTGGCTTTGTCCCAGTTGCATAAGGGCAGAAAATTCTTACCTATTCGTCCTTCTTAACCTCAAAATGATGATCCTCTGTATTTTAAAGCATGTTAGTCAAGAGGCTATGAGCCAAAAAAACAAATGTCACTTTAGGTGAACAATAAAAAAACTGTGTGAAACAAATTTCTTTTGCGAGGCTTGTAGACTAAAATATTTGAACGTTTAACGAGTAAGAGTATGCTGTAGAAATAATGCAATCTGAAAACAATAAAAACAGGGATATATAGCTAATAGTTTTTTACACTTTTAACATTAAAAGAGCTACAAAAAGGCTGTTAGTTTTCGATTTTAGCGACCTACACGAAAGTCAAGCTAATGGCGGTGGAAAAGTTTATGATCACTAAGAACAAAAACAGCATCTTAGATATCATATTGGGCATCTAAATGTAACTGAAAGTGACAAAAATGTCTCCTACATATATTGAATATGCATAATTTATTCATTATAAGCACTTACCTTGCCTTTAACTTAAGAATTACCTTCCTAAAGCTAGTGACATAGAATTTTCGAACAAATACAGCTCCTTGTGTTGTCACTGTTCCCTCGTCAAAACAAACTTTCGATTTACTGATATTCATTATACTTTACAGACCGTAGATTATTTTACCGCCGAGAATAATATTGAAGAAACATTTTTCCTTCTTTTAGAAAATAAAAATAAAATAGTAGAAGATTTATCATAAAAAATAATTATTCATAAACAGGTTGTTTAGACGTCTATGTGGTTTTAAAGTGTGTATAATTTCTTGCACCTTGACCTTTTGAGTGATCCGTTTATTACACGTTATTCATCGGAATATGCGGGAATTGAGCTTATTGAATCGTTTCGTAGCTCCTTTATTCGCTCTCAACTTTAATGACCAAAGATGTTTTGAATTGTGTTATCTATTTTAAACGTTAGGATAGCGAGTTAAAGTTGGCTTATTTATCTGGTACTGCTTTGGAATGAATTTTGTGTGCCAGGTATGTAAACTTTGAATGATGTAATGTAATATGTCAGAATTTTAACTTAACATAAAACTATACATAAACTATATATCACATTTTTATTTAATTATTTCGTAACTCGTTACAGCGGAATCCGTCATCTCTTGTTTATCATAAAAAATGTTATAATTACTACACTCACAAAAAATTGCCGGAAGAGATCCAATGACAACGTCATCTGGAACTAAAAGCACAAGAGAACAATGAAGAAGTCGCGAAGAAACGAGCGAGATCACAGTTGACACCTAGATCATCCACTCGCCGCAAAGATACAGGTTCAAAAAAAAATCTACGAAACTTTTTAAATACATATGCCTGCCATTAAACTCTACAAACTTTTAACTTTAGTTTATTTTTCTGAGGAAAATCTTTTGTATCTCATAAGGTTTGTTGTATTAGTAGTAGGAGGGAGTGATTTTAGGTCGGTTTTAGAGTTTTGATCAACCCCCGCTTCCACCACCTCCCCCCTCACCCCACACCTAGCCCTCCAAAATCGGTAAATCCGACGGCATCCGAAACCAAATCCGATAACAATCCGATTCCGACAAACCCGACAATTCTAGCGCATGCGCACAGCTGTCAAGTAATATTGCTGACATCAACAAAAATTCGAGCATGCGCAGTTGAGTAAGGTAAGCCCCTTACTCAAAGCTCGACCGCGCTATTTGAAAGCTACCCCTAATAAAGATGGACTATTTCTGGAACGCCATTATCAAACTATACCACACCATGTCGGCACCAGAAGACCAGGTCAAGACCCAGGAAATGTACACCGGGACAGTTCAAGAGGAGCCCCAGCGGCTGCGATATGTCCCTGACCATTTCAAGACCCAGGAAATGTGCAATGGGGCGGTTGAACGGAGGTCATGGATGCTCGGGGATGTTCCGGATCATTTCAAGACCCAGGAAATGTGCAATGGGGCGGTTGAACGGAGGTCATGGCTGATCATCTATGTCCCTGACCATTTCAAGACCCAGGAAATGTGCAATGGGGCGGTTGAACGGAGGTCATGGCTGATCATCTATGTCCCTGACTATTTCAAGACTCAGGAAATGTGCAATAGGGCGGTTGAACGGAGGTCATGGCTGCTCGGGGATGTTCCAGATCATTTCAAGACTCAGGAAATGTGTACCGGGGCTGTTGAAAAGTATCCCTGGATGCTCGGGGATGTTCCGGATCATTTCAAGACCCAGGAAATGTGTACCGGGGCTGTTGAAAAGTATCCCTGGCTGCTCGAGTTTGTTCCCGATTGGTTCGTGACCCAGGAAATGTGTAGCATTAGCACTGATCCCTGGCTGCTCGAAGCCTATAGCTCGAGAAAAAGGGAGAAGGCCAGTATTAGGGATGAGCTAGGCTCAATAACGTGGCATCCCGACAGGGTTATAGACTGGTGCTTTACGGAAGAGGAAAAGAAGGATCTCGAGATTTTGTGAAGTGGATCACGGGAGACTTGAACCATGGATGCTCAAATAAATGATGAAGGAACACTGCGATGACTGTGATCGAGTACTCGACGAGTACGACAGATGTCACTGCGGACGCAGACTTCTTATAAGATCCAAGCTGCTTTGTTGGTACTGCTATCAAGAGTACATCACTTACAATGGCGGCAGTTGTCCTTGCACTGAGACCACTTAGAGAAATCCTAGTTGAGATTTCAGCATCCAAATATAAAGGATGATGAAATTCGGTGAACAAACTGTTAAAACAATGGACTTTTACAACAATACAACTCCGCTAAATATCGAAGAAGTGAATATTGAAAACCTCGTGCTGAGCGATCCCATTCCAGCAAACAAAGGCAAGGATGAGCGCTTCGTTATTGGTTATCAAGGCCAAGACGGCAACCAGGCAACGCTACTGCTTAAGATCCCTGAAAAGGTCTATTCCAGGGGTGTATCATGCTACTCCGAAGACTCCACACTCACGATGTCTTTCGAACTTGGTGAACACCCCGAGTGGTTAGAAAAATACGATAAAATCCTGAACAAAGTGGCTTACTTGGGAGGACATCCGTTAACCAGCACTAGCGTAAAAAAAGATCGATACCTGAGCACTAAGCTCAAGACGTGGGATGGTAAAGTTAGAACCAACTTTCACAAGAAGAAGGTACCGCAGGATGGCTGTACATGCAAGGCCATCATCAAACTGGCGAGTATCTACAGGCAGGGTTGTAATTATTACATGCAGACCTACTTGGAAGAGTGCAAATATAAAAAGGTTGACGAGTTTACTGCTGCTTGCTTTTATAGTGACTCAGAAGATGATGATGACGAAGACGAGGGTTTCACACACTTGTAATAGTAGCGAGGTGTTGGCTTTTGCCGTCATGCCACATTATAGATATATAAAGCCACGGTATGTTATAAGATATTTTCATATTTTAGGATCGCAGAAAAAGAGCTAACATCGCCCATGATGAAGTGCCAATATCTTATGTGATAAAAGGTGTAGATCAGGATGGATTGAGGAAACAGTACATAAATAAAGAAATAGGTACGTTGAGTATTTGAGATATAAAAATAATAACCACAATGAAAATTGCTTTTCTTGTTTTTCTTACACTAAATAAGAAGGAAAATTACAAAGTGCAAGCACAATGATAAACTCGACCAGTTAAGTCTTAGATTTAAAGTCTAGAGGTTTTGCTCCTCTAAAGGATGTGCTCCCAAAGACACAGTTCTTCCTTTTTCCAAGGAGATAATTGTCACATAAGAACAAAACTTTGGCAAACAAACAAACAAAGAGCAGGACAAGACTTCTGTAAAGGTACAAGGGTTTCGACCCATATTCCTGAACCAAGGTACCCAAAATGTCTAGCTGGGTCACCTCAAAAGAGGTCTGTGAAGAGTCTTTAGCAGGAACTAATATGGAGAAGAACATTTCAGTTATATAGCATTGTATACTAGGTGTACTATTCATATCAGTCATTAACTTAATCAATGTTTCGAGTTTGTAAGAATCTATGGCGTACAAAATTTGTTCTTTTAAACATAACAACAGCACAACAAAGGCGGGTCATGCTAACGCACGGAATCTTCTAATTTCCAAGTATCAATCCGATATATTTTCATCGACATTTTATAGATTTTCTATGAACTAACAACTGGACTATATTCTAAAACTTGCTCTCTGGCTGTGGGCCAATTGAAATACCAGGGAGGTTGTTATCCATTATAATCGCTAAGAAGGGGGCTGAAATAGCGATGCGGAAAATGTGCTAATTTTCTGCGGCTAATACCTATGTGCTAAATTTAATATCTAAATTATGAGGCTGCCTTTCAAACTCATGGTTAAGGTTAAGTCGAATCACTTTTAACTAAAAAGTTACAGGTCTATAGAATAATGCAGTTGTCGAAACAGTAGTGCGATTGCCTTTGGTATAACTGACACCATTTTTTAAGCAATTCGAGTAGCGTTGGGGTTGTGTAAGAAAATTTCCTGTATAATGGCGTAGTTTAAAATTTTGATTTTGCTGGGGCAAATGAAATTCCTATTTTTAAAAAATGCTGTACACAATTTTATTGTAGTTTTAATGTAATTGTGTTGTTGTTAATAGCCTTGAAAATACTTCTTCAGGCTTCGGTGTTTTCGCAGAAAAGACATTTACGAGTTTCTATTGAAGTACCCGGGAGAACTTATAAGTGCAGCGGAAGGGGAAAAAAGACAGGAAACTTATGATGCAAAATTTGGTTCATTCTTGTTTTTTTTAACAAACACTGGTAAGTAAAACTAAATCGTTGAATTAGAAGTTCTAAAAATTTTGTGCCTATAATATAGCACTGCAAATCTCTCTCCATATCTTCTATAATTTCAGTATTGACGGTACTTTCTCAGAGCGTTTAGGGAAGTTTGTGAATGATAGCCCAGTGGCATTTTGCAATTCAAAGATGCGCCCAATTGAATTCAATGGCAGGGTTTATTTTTGTCTTTTCGTGCTTGTTGATAAAATAGTGGCTGGAACAGAGTTCAGATACTCTTATGGTGACATCAATCTTCCTTGGAGAACGGTTAGTTAGTCAGAGTTAGTGACTGATGAGTAAGATAGTTATTTAGTTAGTTAGCTGGTTACCTTGCTGGTTGTTAGTTGTTATCTATTAGAAAAGAAGAAAAAACAAACAAACAAAGACAAAGTAACAAAATATATATATAATTATTTATAGAATAAAAGCTCAAAGACGCCTATCACCATTACACCAAAGGCGTCTACAGTACGTCCTTGTATCTTGTACAGTGTTACTTTCATGGCAAAAAAAAATTAAAGACAAAAAAACCCTCTTCTAATCTACGTGTAATGTATCGATAGTTGTATTAGATTAATTGTTATTTGTTTTGTAAAAGAATTGTTGGAATGATTTTTAAGTAAATAGTGTTTCTTCTTGTTTGTTTAAGGACTCGGGAACGGGAGACTAAATAGCAACCTGGGACATGACAATACCGAGAACGTGCAATTCTTTACCTGTATCATATATCGATTTTTTTGTAAGCTCGAAACACGCAATAAAAATAAGAACCAATGTGTTTAAAAAAGGGTGGAACAGCCATAGGTACATCTTCTGATTAATAGTTTACCACTTCAGAGTTGATTTTAACGACTAGACCAGCTAGTTGATTCATTTTTTTTATAACAAATACCAGTTTTGTTTACATACGAATATTATTTATAGTTCAGCATGCCAAAGGTAAAAAACAGTGCAAAAGAACTTTTTTCCTATTGTGATGGTCAATGATTACGCATTTTTTCACAAATAATTAACAAGAAAAAAGCAGAACTGTTGAACTGTTGACGAACACGGTTATATGAACTTTTGCAGATTATTAAATGTTTAAACATCGTGTTTTTTTCATTTTGATCCAATGTATATAATTGATTTAGATTAAACAACATATGAAATAATTGTATTCGGTAAGTCTTTAATACAGCAGCATTAGGAGTTGCTTAAGTAAAAATAACGAAACAAAAAGAGATGGTATGAAGGTATACCTGTTGGCGTTTTATAGGTTCCACATTCTTGAAAGTTTCCTACTTCCTATAAATCCTTTCGTAAGTAAACTTTTAGTTAGCAGCAGCAGTTTACAAAGGATAAGAAGAGGAACAACAGCCAAAATTTACTCTGCCGTCCCTTCTCCACTATAAATTCCTTTAATGTAGTACGTCAGAAAGGAAAAAAATAGTAGCAGTAAGTTTTAAGTGATATCGGCACTTTTTTGTGACATTGTCAGAAGCTTAACACTATTAGCATTGAAAGTGCCCGCATCCCCTCTGATTAGACATAAACTTTCTTCAACATATAACTGACAGGTAAATTTTGTGTCTTTTTTTAACTTGGAAAAATTCCATACTTTGTAGAGGGTATTGCATTTCTCGGTTAAGACTGAATTATTTGTTACATTTTTGTTGGTTGCTAGGTAGTTACTAAGGTGTTGTTAGGTAGTTACTAAGGTGTTGCTAATGTGGTTCTTGGGAGTAAAATACAAACCGGATATGAGGGAAATCTCGATTCTGCGAAATGGCGTCATTGTATTGTCTTACTTCAAACGTTCTAATATTTTTATGTACCGACTTAATTTGCATGACGGCAAGCCATTTTCTCTATAATAACTATAATAACTATCTAATTTATTGGCTGGTTTCGATATTTTGAAAAATAAGAATAAGCACGAATTAACACATTTTAGTGGATGATATAATTACGCGATTATAAATTTAGCGCGCTAATTCCTTACTGGTGTTAATTAAAAACTACAATAATTATGTTACGCAGGAATTAAATGTACAATAATTTCTAAAAATTACAAAGAGGGTTGTGCTTTTATTTTTAACTTTCCTAAAAATAATTTTTTTGCGTTGTATCTTTTTTGTCTTTACAACTCTATTTTAATGTTTTATAATTCATTAATTCTTGGTGGTGACATTACCGCGTTAATTAGCGTAAAAATTTTTCCTTACTTCACTGCCAGGTGGTAGTACAGGCTAAAATATGGAAAAACAATTTTTTTATGGTAATTTTTTTTTTCGGATTTAGTTACTTTAACATGTCTATTTTACGATTCCAATCAGATTTGTTGATATTTATGTGTGAAATTGTCATTTCTAGGCCTAATTTCACGATCTCTCGACATCTAGCTAACCTAGCAACGCCCTAGCAACGGAAAAACAAAAGTTTTATCCCTAGTTACTGGTCTTATTTTTACAAACTCGCACTGGAATCTCGTTCGTTTAATATTCATAATATCTACTTTGCTTTTAGAGTAATTTGCCGTTCTAAAATCCATATTTTGGCATCACAATAACAATTTTTAACTGTGTAGGGTAGCTGTGTTCTGTTTTTTGGTAAAACTTTTTCTACTTTAGAAGTATAATGTAGATAAGAAGGTTGTGCGTATTTTTCTTGGTTTATGCTTTATGTTTGTGCTTTGTAGATGAATAAAAAAAAAATCAAGAGTCACACTCAATTTGGGAAAAGCGGACTTGGCAGTATTAAACATCCTGCAGTACCCGCAACAAAGCAGTGCCATGCATATAGAAAGCTGGTCAGTGACACGTCCAAACAAATCGACGACGAATTATCCATGTCTAAAGCAATCCAGCTAGAAGTACAGGGTCAATGGACAAGATGGGAGAAATACGTAAAGCAAGACCTCTCGTGGAGCTCCATCCTTGCCATGCCTCCAAATTTACTTTCTTTCTGCCTAGCTTCTACGTTCGATGTTTTACCATCCCCATCTAACTTGAAACGCTGGCACATTACCACAGAAGCTAACTGTCATTTATGCGGTAAGGTAGTCTGCACAACATCCCATGTTCTAGGCGCATGTAAAATATCTTTGACACAAGGAAGGTTTACCTTCCGACACGATACTGTGTTAAAAACTCTGGTGGAGTCAATAAATGCCTTCATTTCAGATATTCCAGCAACCGCACCAAAGCGCATCACCAAACAGATCTTTGTAAAATCTGGCCAGGCACCTGCCAAAAGGAAACGTTTGCCAACAGGCATTTTACATCTTGCCTCTGATTGGAAAGTCGAATCCGACCTAAACAACTCATATTCTTTTCCTGGTCATATTGCAATTACCTCATTAAGACCAGATGTAATTATATTTTCCAACTGCCATAAAAGAGTAATACTTATAGAACTAACATGTCCATGCGAGGAAAATATGGACAGTTGGCATTCCACCAAAACAACAAAATATTCATCCTTAGTGAATGTCATTGCAACAAACGGTTGGTCTGTCGATTTCTTCGCCATGGAAGTAGGAGCTAGAGGGTATTGTGCGAACACTGTCACCTACTCCTTAAAGCGTCTCGGGTTTCCAAACTCACTAACCACTCGCACAGCTAAACATCTAAGCCGTAAAAGCATGGAAACCTCTTTCTGTATTTGGTTAGCAAGGAACACTACAGAATGGTCCAACGATACCACCCCCTGTAAAAGCGACCGTGAACATTCTAAAAGCACCGACAAAAAACGACCTTGCAAAATCAATAACCATCACTCAAACAACATTGACAACCGAATTTCACATTCCACCAAACCGTACCGAAATTCTTTAAATCAAGGATCTGCGAGAAGACCAGGCTTTATTAACAAAGGCAACACTTGCTATGCAAATGCGATCTTGCAAGCTCTGAGTGTGTGTCCGTTGTTGTGCTCTCAATGGCCGTCTGAGTCTTCTTGCATCTCTCCAATTTCAAAGGCTGTCGTACTTAACATGTCTATGCTGAAACGTTCTCCATCCGACATCGACCCATCAAACTTTCTTTGGGCTTTAAAAAGGAAAATATCAGAACGAGACACTGCTTTTAACTACAACACGCAGCAAGATGTTCCTGAAATTCTCCATACAGTTTTGGATGAGTTAAAAGGCTCTTCCTCACGCGCTGACTATATGTCTAGGGTGACCACCACTTCAACCGTAACATGTGATACCTGTTTTTGTTCCTCTTCAAGAGAGGATACATCAAACATTTTAACTCTTCCCACTTCTTTATCCATTTCACAAGGACTCGCCCAATTTCTTAAACCCGAGTCACTATCAGGGGAAAATAAATGGCTTTGCCCACAGTGTAATACACATCGGGAAAGCACAAAAGAAACATCTATCAGTCACTGCGGGTCAGTGCTGATTGTGCAGCTCCTTAGATTTTCTGCTGCCCAAAACACTTTTGTCAAAGACACCCGTTCGGTCAATTGTTCTTCCGAAAGCGAAATCCCTTTAAATGTCCAGATTTGCTCGGATAATGACATCTCCTTCAACAGCAAGTTCTCTCTAGTCGCGACCATAAACCATTCAGGTACCATAAAATCTGGACATTACTGGGCAAACGTATATGACCAAAAATCTAAGGACTGGTTACAATGCAACGATAGATCGGTCCAAAAAATTCACCCATCATCTCTGAATAGTTGCCAGGTCTACGTCCTTTTTTACATCCGCAGGTAACAAATTGTAACCAAACAGCAAGGGGGTTAGATATTTTGTCTTGTCTTTGGGTGTGACGACCCCACTTATTACCCCAGTCCAGTAGGGAGGTTCAAGTTTGCTCACTGAACTTTCAGGTTTGACGATCCTGCTGACCTAAGTCTGTCATAAGAAGCATTGCAAGGGGGCAAACACTAACTTGTGTTGTCTTGGTGGTTTGACACCCACCCATATTACCCCAGTCACCTTCCAGGCCGGTCCTTTGGAAAACACAGCAATGATCTGTGTAACGCTGAGTGTTGGGGCCCCGTAACACGTGTAAGGCTACTGCCAGGGTCACAAGTACTGGCACACAGATCGTTGGCTGCATGATTTACCCTTTCATTCGTTTAGGATTTTTAAATAATTTATCCGTTTCAGGATAGTCAATTTTATGATAAGTTTTACTTATTCCATGTATGTTTATTTAATTCGTTTTGAATTGCCTAGTTTAATCGCCGTTTTTTTTGTTGTTGTTTTTTTTTCGCTTTTTTGTCATAAGCTTTATTTGTGTAGTCCAAGGAGGAAAAATTCGTAACATGTGTATCGGATACACCTTGAAATAAGGGGAATGACTATTCAGGTCATTTTGAAATATTATTGTCAAATCACCGACATCGTCTAAAGACAAGTTTTGTCATCGCACTACGTGCTTTGTTACTCTTAATCTCTCATAACGGAAGTCAAAATAGCAATAAACAAAACTTTGGTAGAAAAAGAAAAAGAACATGGAACGGTGTTGTACCAAAGAAGGTAACTCGTTTGACAATAATGGCAGCTGCTGATGTTTCAACTGTTGCACCAATTGCAGCAACTAGTTCTACTACTGTCTCTTGTTCAAGTGGAAGGAAACTGTCAGGCTTATCCAAGCCTAATGACTCACAAAATATGGATATTAATGAATTTTATATGTTAGTTCATTTTGGGTTACTTCAGGAAGTCTTCGCTGTATTGAACTGCCCGGACTGTGCAGGTAGTATTGTATTAAATAATTATCCGCAAAAAAGAAAAGGTTTCTCACATCAACTTTCTATTAATTGTACTAGTTGTAATTGGAATAATATTTTTGCCACATCTCCAGCAATCAAAAAAGCTTTTATAAAGCGTAAAAGTAGATTGTCTGACATTAACGTTCGTTCTGTCACTGCATTTCGAGAAATCGGTTGTGGGCACGCACCGATGACAATATTTTCAACCATAATTAATACCCAATGTTTGTCCAAAACTGCATTTAATAATATCAATAATTATGTCATGAATGCTTACAAAATTTCTGCTGACAAAAGCATGCAGAATGCAGCAAATGAAGTTTCTTTCATAAATACTGTTGCAGATTTGCGGTGTACACGTGTTTCTATAGATGGAAGTTGGCAAAAACGCGGCCATGCATCTATGCATGGAGTTGTCACAGCTATATCGGGAGACAAATGTGTGGTTTTGAAGTTAAGTCAAAATATTGTCATGGCTGCAGGATGTGGGAACACAAAAAAGGAACAGCTGAGTATGATTATTGGCTCATTGATCATGACTGTTCGATCATCACGAAAGATCTTCAAAAGCTATGGAGACGGTTGGAGCTGTTGCTATCTTCAACAGATCAACATCAAAAAACAAACTCATATATAAAGAGTATTTGGGAGATGGAGATAAGTAGTTCATTCAATGTTGTTAAATCAAGCCCATATTCTCATCAGAATATAACACCAATAAAATTGGAATGCATAGGTCATGTACAAAGGCGGCTGGGTACACGCCTACATAATCTTGCGAAGTCGCATAAAGGTACAAAGACACCTTTATCTGGAAAGGGAAAGCTCACAGATAAGTGTATAAATTTTATGCAGAATTACTATGGCTTAGCAATTCGCAGGAATGTTGGTAATTTGTACCAGGTGAAGAAAGCAGTTTATGCTATGACCGGCATAAGTTTTGTCCCAGGGACGCTGACAGCAGGTGTAAGTACTGGACAAAAGATAAAAATTACAAGCCATCAAACAGCATTCCAAAGTGGATTAGGTCTCTTCTAATGCCTGTATTTAAAGATTTGCAAGAAGACACATTGTTAAGTAGATGCCTTCATGGAAAAACTCAAAATTCTAATGAAGCGTTGAATGCAGTAATTTGGTCAAAAGTTCCAAAATCTACCTTTGTCAGCAAAGATACAATTGAAATGGGTGTCAATTCTGCAGTAATTCATTATAATGTTGGAAAGAAGGGATTGTTAGAGGTATTGAATTACTTTATGCTCAATGGTTCAGTGACAGAAATGTTAGCTAGAAAACTGGACAATTCGCGAGTACAATGGATGACAGCAAAATCAACCGAAAAGTCAAAGAAGCAGAGAAAATCCCTAAGATCCCAGAAAAAAGGGTACAGTGATAAACTTAAAGAGAGTGAACCAATTGAATCATATAGCACTGGTGCTCATTAAACATTTTAGTATAAACAATTATGCATTTTTACTTATGTTTTCACTTGATATGTTTTTTTGTTTTATTTTGCCTCATTTTTCTATAGTTTTGATTTTTGGGCCGTGTTCTATTTTTCAAAACATAAAATCTCAGGCTAGAGATAAGCTTTTGGCTTGAAATTTTCAGGATATCTTCATTATAATATTGTTATTCATTTAACAGATGGAATTTTGGTATAACCCACATCATACCATATATTATTATTAATTTTCAAATGAAATAATGACAAAAAAGTGAGATATTTGAACGTGATTACAAAAATACTAATAAATTTTGAAATATTTAGTTTTAGCTAAAACCTATCTGTTAAATGAATATCCTTAGGATAATATACAAACCTTGAAAATTTCATTTGAAATGGTGAAAGTGAAAATGTTATTTTGTGTATCAAAGTTTATCCTTTTCGGGCAATTTTTAACAGCTTTTCCGCCATTATGGATTTTCTGTAAGGTTATTTTGATATATTTTTTTTGAATTTCACTTCTTTTCAACAAAGAAACAAGGTTATTTTGTTAAAAACATTTACTGTGTTTACCTTATGTTAAATGTTTCTTGTTCAAACTTATAGTTTCTTATAAAAAGGTAAATTTAGAGATCTCAAAAACACAAACTGTGTAGTGTAAACCAAAAAATTAATCAAAACCAAATCAAAACTGACAAGCACAGAAAAACAATAATTACCAAGGTTTCTAGTTCTATAAATTTTGATTATTAAAATTAGCCCACTGATAAATGCAGGATTTCTTAAGATTTTTGTATATCGTATCCATGGCACAGAGATATAACATCGTGCGACAGAAGTTAGGTCGTAAAAGGACCTACAGCTTCGTTGTTCTTTCTCACATATTTTTAACATCCATATTCGCTCATTTTTGCCCGCTTGTTTGCATGGAGTGATCAATACATTCCTTGGGTATGCGGAATAAAACTCCGCCCAACCATTTTTTAAATAGAATACGACTGTTATTGTAAGATACATAAAATTAAAAAGAAATGCGATCTTCAAACCCTTAGGTGCATGAAGTTGCTGGCACAGTTTACTTAATTAAGGGTGGGGGAAGTTCGACATTGCAAAACGAGAAAAATAATTCCAAGTGACACCAAAAGATACAATTATCTTTTACTTATTACCATACTTATTATTTACTAAGAACTCAAATGCTATTAAAGCTGTATTTTTCTTGTATTCTTTTTAGATTAATGAGGAAATGACAGGTAGGTGTACATTTTCTTGACCCTTTTCATGTCAATAGTAATGCGACGACAAAAATTATTTTTATATCTTTAGATTTCGAATGTGTATCCCGTGATGAAGTAATTGCTATTGCGCATCCTCTCCGGCACAATGAAGTGAGTATTTTTTCCGACGGCTTGAAAATATAATGTTTCCTGGACAGTTGGTATATTATGTTCTCGATTCTTTACGTGATGGAGATATTGTTATTGGTTGGAGGCTATTATAGCGTTCTTAAGATTACAACGGAAATAATAACAAAAGTATTTGTCCATTATACTTTTAAGGTAGATTTTACAGCTGTTAAGTCCGAGAAGACACATTTTACTGTCGAAAGAGGTATTCATTATTGATTCTTCTAACACAGATTTGCGTATATAGCTTTATCTTGACATTCGCTCTGCCATGCATATTCACTATAAATGATCCTTAATATTTCTATAAAAGAAATTCCAAAAAGAAACAACGTCATTGTAAAAACGTGGTGCATAGATCTATCGTCCTTTTTTAAAATTTCTATGGTTATTGTATCAGACATATACAACACGCGCAAGTTCGTTATTAAGATGACCTAAATAGAAATTGTACATCACTAGATATTAAAATTTCTTGTTACAGAGAGATACAACGTCATGTCAAATGATTTCATGCACAAATGACGAAGAAAACCATTTTCAAACTAATGCACATATGGTTCGTTAGATTTAATTTTAACCAGAGCATAAAATTTATTCGTTTATAATATTTTAAAAAGGGACTTTTTACGTTTCACAGGATAAAAAATGTACTAATGTTAATATTATTGTTCATATTCTCATAAATCATAAACCCACGTAAATTGCCAATCAAATGTCTACAACCCCCTGTAAAAATAACCTGGCATTTTACATGTAGGCTGACAAAAGTTTAACAGGATGTCAGAAACAAAACAATAAAAAATAACTTAACACACACGCTTTAAATTCTGAAAAAAATTATTCCACTTGTCATATTGCTTGGGTCTCCTTGTAAAGTTTACAGGAAATGTGAAAATAATTATACTCTTAAAAAAATACATCCTACTATCCTGCAAAAGTTCAAGTCTTTGAAAGATTTTTTAGGTAGCTAGCTAGCTTGTTACATCATAATTCGTGCTCATAAAAGAAGAGAAGTTTGGAAACTAAGGTAGCTAGCTATAGAGGAATAACAACATAAGTCATAGGTTAGAGCTAGCCATGGGGGATGGGGAGAGTAGGACTTGGAGGCTAACATTAGCTAGCTAACAGTAGCTAAGACACCCAGTCAAATATACTTAAACTGGGAACATTTAGCTAAAACTAAAGCTAGCTATTTATTCTTAGTAAAACACATATAAAGAGAAACAATAGTAATGTAAAAATAATAACATTACAGTGAGTTCAACAAACCAAAGTTTTCCGTTTGTTAGTCAGCTAACAGCTTTATGTAGCATTTTGAATCTTAGGACAAATACATTAGTTACGCGCCAGGGCATACATTAATTACGCAACAAAATGTAAACAAATATGGCTACTTTAAGAATTTGAGGCTTTTAGGTGGCTGTTGCTGAAAAAAAGGAGCCTGCTTGCTCCAGCGACATAAAAACCAAACGTCTAAAAATATCAAAGTTCTTACTATTGGTTATTTCAAAACGACTTCAAACTCTAGCATTTATTTTCTACTTCTAACTTTACTTAACTTCTAGCTCCACTTCTCACTTCCAACTTAACTTTTTTACTTCTTCACTTGAATTTTTTTCTTTTTAAATATGCTTTTTAAAATACTCTTTTTCCTTTTTTCAAGATAAAGGGATCATTCTTTTGAGTGTTTTTTTTTGGTGGCGAGAGGACACCATTTTTCGAAAGTTAGCCGTTAAATTTATTTCAGCAAATCAAATTGAGTCGTTTTCATCACGTGATGTAAACAAAGTAAACCCGCTAGCAAAATGGACATAATTTTTTCGGCGACTTCAAAGAAAATTTCGGAGACATCAAAGGAAAATGACGATATCCACTATGACCGTCACAAACACTCCGTATCATTATATAAGATTCCGAATATTTATACAGGAAATAGCCACTTCAGTGTTGGAAACACTGTTATCAATGTGGGTCCTGTGTTCTGAATGTATACATTAGATATACACCGGCAATGCCTACCCAATTTCCCTCACATGGCTTGGGTTGACCCGTAGCTGTGGTGAAGACACTTGCTAAACATGCCCGCTCTGTGGACCGAACCACGGACCCTGTGATTACGAAGCGAACGCCATAACCACAAGGCCACACAGCGATCACTACATTTGAACCAGGTGTTATTTTGGTGCTAATAAAAGCCCAGTAATGACCAGGTGTTAAACGGGAAGTTCGGTCTAAAAAATTATTTTATTTTATTTTATAATTCCACGTATTTATACTTATAAAAACATAAAAACTTTACTTCATTAAACTCAGAGTTTTGGAAATGTCTCTAATGTTGACACATACTTCTTGAAAATGCTCCGTTTTTGAAAAAGCGCGTCAGAAAAAAAAGAAGCTGGGTTCTAACTCAAGTATGACGTTTCATAGTTCAAAACATTGCATCGCGTGAAAGAGTCACAACACAGGCTACACAGTTTGCTAAAAGAATCTACTTTTTTCTAGCTATATTTCTTTTCAAATCTGTAACAAATTACTTCTTTGAAAATACAGTGTCAATTTGTAAGCAATGGATCAATTCGCAGCAATTCAAGCTCTAAAATAATGACATACCTGATTTATCTACTCTTAGTCCCTTAAATTTCGAACCAGAACCAGAAAGAGAGTGATGAAGAAGAAGAAGTTTCTAGGATCGGCAACAATACCTGGTGCCAATGCGGTGGTCACTGTAGAGCGATGGAGTCGTACAGTGAAAGGCTTGTGTTGCAGGGATACAAATGAAATTCCTGACAATCATTTCAAAGGTAAAATAAACAAAAAATTAGCCAAGCATAATTTTCTTTTTCGTGTTTAAAACCATAACAAAACTCTACATATTCCCTTTAGATATTAGTCTTCGCGTTGATAAAAAAATATGCCTACGAGCACGACAACTGACTCAAAACTTCTCTCAAAGTATTTTGCCTAACATGAGTTTTATCTCCAAATCATTCAACTCTCCTTCGCATATATTTTATTCAGTATTATTTGCTACTGCCAAAACAACATCACAAAAAAACACAACGGTGGTTGTTTTAACCACTTAACCACTTAAATTTTAAGTTAAATTCTTTGTTTAGCGCTAAAAAAGAGCGGATAAAGTTGCAAAAGTAGTGCACGGCAATACAATGTAATATCATCCCTTTTTTGTTCAAATAAGTAAGTATCTATAGCTATAATAGATCCAGACTGTTGCCATCAAATGATTTGTTAGGTATGGTTTTCGTTACAGAATTATCGGAACACCGTGTTTATCGCGTCCTTGATAGCCCGAAATGGAGATACGGTTCCGAGTGCGGAAAAAAATAAAAATGGCAGAACAATCGAGACAACGTTGCTATATACAAACGCACGCTGTTAATATAATTCTTTTCGAGCAGGACGGCAGATCAAAACCAGCTAAGTGATTTTTCTTTTTTATTGGGAATATCCCTGTTTAATTCCTTGAACTTTGAAGGTGCCTGTCTTTTAATATTTAGTTACGTTTTATTCTCGCTGTTTTTATCGTCCGTTGTTTATATTGTTATTGTTGTGTGTTCTTTGTGTGAAGTTTGTATTTTTTTCCCTTCAAAGTTCTTTTTAACTAACAACTGGGTATGGGATCTCAACAGAAGGAATGCTTGAGTTCCATTGGGTGGAAGGATTCCTGGATTTTTAAGGAAAATTTTCCTTCTGTAACTAGGGTGGGGGATCCAAAAAAAATTACAAATGGTGTAATTTTTGCTTTGCTAAATAAATTTAGCCAGAGCTTTTTAGTTTTGTATAGTTTTGTACAGTTTGCTCCCAGTAGGTTTTGATTTGCCTCCTTTTGGTACATTTAAAAATTTGGTTAAGATGTGTAGAAAAAACATGTCAAAAACAGATTCAAAATTCAGAAACAAAGATTTGCCTTTTTTCCCGACCGTACAACTGTCACGCGCGCCAAATCCACCATCTCCCGATCCCTTCGCTAATGAAAGAATCAGATATGAAACAAGGCTTCAAGATTTGTTAAATAGGAATCAGCAGTTATCTGCTGAAAATGGCCAGTTGGTGGTAAAAATTGAAGACTTAACGTCTTGGTTAAGTAAAGTTGAAGGTGAGTTTCAGACTTTTTGGGATAGGAATGAGACCTTGCAGTCTCATTTAGGCCAGGTTAGTGGCACTTTGAAGGATAAGGACGTGTATATCACGGATATTTCTAATAAGTTAGCATCCACGCAAAAAAAGTTCGCGACGGCCTCAAAAACTATTAAAGGTCTACGTCAGTCTACTTTTCAGGCTAAAGCTTCTTTGTGTCGTTGTAGTGGGAGAGATGACCACGATCTCATTTTTGTTAAGTCGTATGAGGCCGAAAATTCCTCTATATTTAAAGATATTTTTTTAACAAAAGATGGAGGTCCCCTAAAACATAAGACTACTTTTGTCAACTTAGGCAGGCGTGGTAAGTCCAACTCAGAAGTGTCACAACGCGAGCTGCGTAGGAGATCCAACCTGTGCATGCGCCTGCTTAGTTTCGTTTCAGGTGATGGGAAGGTGGAACAAGTTTCGATGCTTTTGATGAATCTGCTGCAGAAGATTCCGTCTCTTGCACATATAGCTGCAGAGATGTCAGGTATTATCAAACCTCTGTCTCCCTCTGATGCTGTCCAACTAAGGTGCCTATTAAGGATGCCCACTGCTGCATTTCGTAGGTTAAGGTGTGTTTTAACAAATCTTGGTGCTCCTATTTTGCCATCCGAGCCCAAGATGAGAGTCGAGCAAGTGAAGATGACAAAACATGCATTTCTGTGAAGCTAGTTGATCTCTTTGCTAGTGCGGATGATTCTTCCTGCTCGCCTACTCCTGTACTAAGGGTCACTGACTTGAAACAATATGTTACTGATGTTTTTGTAGATCTTAAGACACGTAATCATGTGCGTTCTGATGACTTTGGTGGAGATATTTGGATTGTTTTTGGAGGGGACAAGGGTGGTAAGCACATGAAATGTTACTTTGAATTTGTTAATAGTGTTTCTTCTGGTTCTGTTTATGATGTACATATGTTTTGTTTGTATCAGGCTTCAGATTGTCGTCAGAACATGGCCCGTGTTCTACGACCCTTTCGTGATGTGATTATAGAAATGCAGCAGTCAGAATTCCGTATCGATGGGCATAGCGTTAAGGCTTTTCTTGGAGGTGATTTTCATTTCATCGATGATGTTCTTGGTCACCAGGGTTCGTCTGCTTCGTACCCTAGTGTAAAGGACTATGTTGAATTAAGTCACCTTCAACACCACCGTGGGTTACCTCACACGCCTTTTCATGGTGACATAGCTCGTAGAACTGTTAAAGATCTTGAGGCTAGTTACTTAAATAAACCGGTAAGTATCATGAATCTATTGTGGGTGATGTCATTTTTCCTATTACGGATCTAAGCAGAGTCGTTCCGCCCGTTTTGCATATTGTATTAGGCATCACCCTTAAGCTGTATGAACTGTTGTTAAAGTGCGTGCGCAGGTTGGATGCATGCGACGATATGCCCAACGATAGGTCAGATAATATTGAATGGGTGACAAAAAGCGTAGAGCTGCGGGAGAGCGAGCAATCTTTAAGGCAATTAGTGGGTGAATACGTAGACCTGGCCAATTTGACAGACAGGTTAAGTGCAGGGCTAAGACATGATTTTGGTGAACTTGAAAACATCTCCAAAAACTCCTCAGGAAAAAAAAGGTTTTCAGTAAATAAAGATTTTGGATCGTGCGCTGCAGAGGTTTGCTTAATAACAAGGTTTGATACTGATGTCAATTGGGTATTATGTGACACATGCGAAAAATGGTCACATCAAGTTTGTGAATTGTTTGGGGAATCTGAAGAGATTACTCTTGAGAGATTTACGTGCCTAAAATGTTCAGGAATAGGTCGATTAGATCTTCATTCACATTTAGAAAACAGAATTGATCTAAGGGAACGCCGTGTTACTCTTGACGATTCCATTTTAGAATTGGAACTTAGGTGTAAGGTCCTTCAGACTAAGTGTGAAGAAACCATGGGACATCGGGAGAAGCAACTTCTCCAGTGCCTTGATGACATCAAGGTTGCACGACAAGCATACCATGGTAATGTATTTGTTGGCAATCATTGCAAAGTTGTTCTGAGAAATCATGTTCGACTTTGTGACGTGAAAATGCAGATCTCACGAACGATTTCTTTGTGTGTTTGGTTTATTTAGTCAGATTCAACCACTTCTTTTTTGTAAACGATTTTTAACCGGTCCCGAAATAGATGCCTTAGAGAGATTTTGTAATTCACTTGGTGAGGCCTTTCCAAAACACTTTCCTGAGGAGACAATTACACGCAAACTACACGAGTTAGTTTTTGATGTGCCACGATTTGCAAAAATGCATCGCACTTTGGGACTTTTGAGTGAAGAGAAGGGTGAGAGCTTGCACAACTCAGTAAATAAGGAAGCAAGACAGTTGTACGTGGTTCGAGATCAGGACCTGAAGCTAATGTTGTTACTGCAACGTCAGGAATTGTGGAGCAAGGCCAATAGGAAGCTTCAGATAGGGGTAGAGCGTGTGTGTGTTCCTTGCAAGGGGAACGGACAGAAAAGTTTCTATAGGAAGGGTAAGTGTCCTTATTGTGGCCACTGTAAATAATAAATGTGTAAATTGATGTTCCTGTTTATATTTTATTTAAATGTATATATTGTATAAATTAAGAGAGTTAATATATATCTATTTATATATCATGAAAGATAGTTACAATGATGTAGTTTTTATTCCCTTTAGTTCCAGTAAACAAGTTCAGTTCCTTTTACAAAGTTTAGAATTAGTATTATGATCAAAGTTTTCTACACACAGTAAGTGATTTCTACACTATAAATCCATCTGAAAATGCTGTCTTTTGTCTTCTTTTTAATATTTCTTGATATATTTATTTTATATCATGAAAGATAGTTACAATGATGTAGTTTGTATTCTCTTTAGTTCCAGTAAACAAGTTCAGTTCCTTTTACAAAGTTTAGAGTTATTATTATGATCTTCAAAGTATTCTGCACAACGGTAACACTATAAATCCATTGTCTGGCTCACTGTTGCTTTGGTACTTGCAAATACTGTCTCTTTATAATCTAGAAATAATTAGACTGTCTTATTTTATGTTTAGATTTCTGCACGGAAGACTTCAAAGATTAAATTATTACAATGTATATATACTTAGATTGTATAAATTAGAAAATATTTTATTTACAAAATAGTTCTGTAAATTTTTAAAAAAATATATATTTTGTACACTATACTAAGACTAGTACTTTTTCGGACAATTTCGGACATGTTATATTTTTAGCTTAGAAACTTAAAAATGCCTCAGGATTAAAACAATTAGTTCTTTTCACCTGTTAAATTAAGCTTGAAAATTAAATTTGTATGCAAAATAGCGTTTTTCACGTATTTGGTCCCGAAACGTCAATTCGGACAGTTTTGGACGGATCATAATTTCATTAAAGGCACTCTAGATTAGAAACAATGAGGTTTCCAAACCCAGCAAACGAACTTATAACAGTAATCATGGTCATAAATGGTCTTTTTTACAAAGATTTCTGATAATTGGCCCAAAAAGGCCCAAAATATCAAATCGGACACTTTCGGACACATCATAATTTCATTTAGGACACTTTAGAATGTCTCAGGGCTAGAAACGATAAGGATTCTCACCAAATTGAACCGACCTTTAAGTTGAAATATGGCACTGTTAGCTGTTTTTCGTACATTTAGCGTATTTGGCCCCAAAAAATACCTTTGGACGATTTCGGACAGTATAAAAATGTAATTACTTTTATCCTGAATATCCCCTCTAACCTATGGATCGTAAAAAACATCTTATCCTGGCCTAATTTACCAGATATTGTGAAAGAAGTCGCTTTAAGTTACGTTTTTAAGGACGTTTTTCGACATTTTGGGTCAAATGAAGCAACTTCGGACAAGTGTCCGAAAAAAAAAATCTTATTTCGTTCTTGAGATATCCTGTTTTTGCTGACGGGGGTATATTGTTTTTTTTCCGCAGGCCATTTTTGTCCGCGCTGAAACAGCCGTGTGTGGACATGTGCTTAAAAAGTTCTCCATTATGGCACTTAGTAAAGGAATTCGGATTATGTCACAACATGAGAAAAAGGCCAGGAAAACAATAGTTTGTTGCATGGCTTCAGCAACTTGGGAAAGGTGTTTTGCCTGTTATGGAACAACAACCTTTCCAAGGCACAATTGAAGTGCCATCCCAATGTGTGATACAAAATGAATGTATTGTTGATGCTTTATTTAGGGATCTCTCACCAGAAATTATGGCATCATCTGTGCTACTAACACCTACAAACGATGATTCACTTATCATTAATGATCAGGTGTTGGCGTTGTTGGCTGGTGAAGAAAAAAATTATTTTAGTGCGGATGATGTTGTGTGTGATGATGGCGAAGAAGGCAATCAATATCCCGTGCAATTTTTAAATAGTATTACACCCTCTGGTATGCCTCCCCATTGTCTTAAGTTAAAAATTGGTGCCATTGTTATGTTATTGAGAAACCTCAACATAAATAAAGGTTTATGTAATGGCACTCGCCTTATTATAAGATATCTTCACGACAACTGTCTTGATGCAGAAGTTCTTACTGGAAATGCTATTGGAGACAGGGTACTTATTCCAAGGGTACAAATTGGCACCTTCGGATACAGGTATGCCTTTTGTTTTACGTCGCAGAAAACTTCCACTGAGGCTGTGTTATGCTATGGCAATAATTAAAGCACATCTAAACATATAAACATTTCTTTCTTAAATTATTATTTTGACGAATTATGTGCATTGCTATCAATTGTAAATAACACGTTTGGTTTCATAGGCATTACTGAGACACGGCTTAATGCTAATAATCAAACATCTAATACTAACTTAGAAAACATCTAAATTTAACTACAAATTAAGAAGTAATCTCTTAATATATGAAAGCAAATTTATCGAATCTGTTTTTTGTTGAAATTTTGCTTCCTAATGACAAAAATATTATTGTGGGACTGATCTGTAGACATCCAAGTGAGCCTGCCAACACCTTTATCCATCATAATGCTATTGCATTACTAGAAAAACTTTCCTTGGAGAACAAACGGGTTGTACTACTTGGTGATTATAATATTGATCTTATGAATTTTGAAAAAGATCATAATTCTTGTAGTCTTCTAAAAATTACTTTCCTATAACCCACTTTTACTACTTATTACAAAACCTACAAGAATTACATCACATTCCAAAACACTCATTGATAACATTTGTACTAATATAACTGAAAACCAGGTGATATCAGGCAATATCACATACACCATATCAGACAATTTGGCTGAATTTGCATCCACTAATACTGAAAATAACGCTAACTAAAATTGCAGGGACTAAAAAAAGAACTTATAAAAATTTCACTGAACAGGCCTTTAACCCTATTCGGCCGCTCCCCCCTGACGTTTTTTTTAAAGACTCCTTATTGCTATTTTATATGGCTATGAAACTTACTGAGTTTCAATATTTATCTATTAGACACCTGCATGCCCAATTTTTAGGTCCCATACCTTTCAGAGGCTTTGATATTGGCCATTACTCGAAACTACCCCTAAAAATCTCTCTGAAATCCTTATAATGGGGAAAATATAATAACTCCTGTTAGGATTATCCTTACAACTTGAACCTTCCAACACAACTTTGTTTCATCAAGAAGAATCATTTTGCATAATTCGAACATGTGACTAATCCGATTTTGTCGGGTTTTACCCGAAAATCGGAAAAAAACTGATTTTCGGGCAATTTTTGGCAATTTTTTATGCGATCCATGTAAAAACCGGAAGATATGTTAAATAACTTTTATTTAACTTTCAGAAACTTCAAACAGAATGTAAAAATTCGCTCTAGAACAAAAGTAATTAAATTTTAAGCAGATAGTGGCATTTTTAACAAATTTCAAGCTTCTGATGACGTCACAGAAAATGGGCTGACGCAAACAAAAATTTATTGCTGCCATTTTGTTCCTTTTATGACGTACTATAAGTGTGCCAAGTTTGATTCAATTTGAACAACCCTATGAAAAGTTATTGAGGGGGGGGGGGGGGGGGTTAGATTATAGACCCCCGGTCATAGTATGTTCGAAAAAACCCGGACCGAATAGGGTTAAAACAGATTTCAATGAAATTGGTTGGAATAATGCTCTTAAACTACAACACAATAATGCTGATTTTTCACTTGAACAACTTGTAAATACTATTAATAAACTTTTAGACAAACATGCTCTTTATACAACAATAAAACAGAAGGTAAAAGAAAAAAAGTTGGATTACTTCAGGTCTGTTAACATCCATTAACAAAAAGAATAAGCTATATAAGAAATATACAAAGGAAAAGAATAGCGCGAAACAGAACAAAATTTACACAATCAATTTAAACAATATAGAATCTTATCAAAATTTTATCTAATCGTAGTAAACAGGATTATTACTGAAGCTCCTTTGAAAACGATAACAGAAATCTAAACTGGTGTGGACAGGCATCAAATCTTATAATCAACAGTAATACAGCAAAGAGTGACATTCCCAGCAACATGATATACCAGTCTAAAATATAACAAATCCAAAAGATATAGCCAAAACCTTTAATGATTACATTGCTGAAAAAAACTAAGCAGAAAATAACAAGTATTTTAACCAATGTCAACCCAAATTCATTTTACTTTGCACCAACCGTCGAAGTCTATAATCTTATTTTTTTCTTTAAACATAGTATTCACACCACTATATTGAAAACATTAGCACCAGAAATGAGTGAGATTATTAACATTTCCTTTCTAACAGTATCATTTCCAACTTTATTAAAAATGGCTGATATTATTACAGTACATAAAAAGGGTTCTAAAGTTATTTTCCAAAACTATATGCCTATTTCACTACTATCTAACCTAAGTAAATTTTTTAAAAAGACTGTCTTTGGTAGGATGTTTAACTTTATGTATATGACTTGCAGTTTGGCTTTAGGAACAACCACAGCACTAATCATCACTTATACAACTAACTGAAGAAATACGGAATGCCATCTACAAAAATAAATATTACTGTGATATCTTTTTAGACCTCCAGAAGGCTTTCGATACTGTTAAACATAAGATCTTATTCCGAAAGCTGGAACATTACAGTTTAGGGGTATAACTAATAATTTTTTTCACTCCTATCTATATCACAGAATTCAGAGTGTTTCAGTTCTCAATGCGAACTCTGAATATATTCCAGTTGAGAATGGAGTTTCACAAAGCTCTGTTTTGGGCCCACTGCTGTTCTTAATCTACATCAATGATCTTCGGAATGCTATCAACTTCCCCACTTTTTATCATTTTGCAGCTGCCATTAGTTTATTATATAGTTCGCCATCACTTAAAAAAATTAACAGTCACTGCAACTATGATCTCAAGCTTCTTAGTGTTTGGCTCAGAGGAAACAAAATTTCACTTAATACTAGTGAAACAGAAGTTATATTATTCAGATCTAAATATAAAACTGTGCTGAAAAATTTGACAAAAATAATCAGGCTTCGTGGTCAAAATCTTCTTTTAACCGACTGTGTGAAATATCTTGGTTTACTCATTGACGAACACCTGTCACGGGATAAACGTACAAATATACTGCTAAATAAATTAAATAAAGCCAAAGGCATTCTTGCAAAGGTGAGACACTCCGTACCACACTCAACCCTCATGAGTATCTACTATATGCTCTATTTAATTCACATATAACTTATAGATGCCAGATCTGGGGCCAAATTAACACCATAAACAAAGCTAAAATAATTGCTCTACAAAATAAGGTCCTGCGTATCTTGCATTATAAAAATTATAGAGATAATTAGAACCCTCTTCATAAGCAAGCTGGTGTACTGAAATTGAATGATTATATTTCTCTGTTTAATTGTCTTCTGACATTTGACTAACGTCGCAACTCATTACCTAACATATTTTAAGATTTTTTCACACCGTAGGTAACAATCATTTACACCGTGCTTAAACTTAACCTGACTGTTAGTAGAACTAACACAATCTTTAATGAATCTTTTTTGATTAAAATCTCTACGTCAACATTAAAATTCGATAATGCCACGCAGAAACAACACACAGCTCAATGCGGATTTTGAAAAATTTAACAAATGACCTAGAAGCTGCAATTGTTAAAATTGAGAAACTCAAAGACGAAATCAAGAATAAGGAAGGCAAAGAAACAGGTCATGCTGGAGAGAATCGGCCAGATTGGAAGCTGAACTGACTGTCTTCAAAGCGAGAACAAACTGCTTTGACAAACAATGTAGAATCGTTTTGAAAGGTAACTAATTCAAATGCACAGTACTCCAGAAGAGAGACCATTGAGATCCAAGGCATACCAGCTGCAATACCTGATCAAAACATTGAGGACAGTGTTATCAAAATATCCCAATCTACAGGAGTTGTTTTAAGCAGCAATGATTTTCATGCTGCCCACAGGAAAAGGGGCAATCAATCCGTCAGTGGTTATTGCAAAGTTGAAGTGTAAAAAGAACGTTTACTCCGTAATAAAAACAGAAGCAATTTAAAAGATGTTGAGCTTTCTAACATATACCAGAAACTTGAAGGCAAGTCCATGAAGACTACAAACTTTCTGGTGATGAAAATGAAGAAAATTTTCCAGTTTATCACATCAATGATCTCATTAAGACTTTTCCTAGTGAAGCTGATCTTTTGTCTGTGTGAGTTATTACTACGTTTGATACATTTTCGATGTTATAAAAATATTTTCAGCTAACTATTTACTTTTGTGTTTTTTGAGACCCACCTGATCCAATTCTGGAAAATAAACTCTATAAAATCCCCTTATAACTTTCCTAATATACACAACAACTCAGCAGGAAACAGCAACACTCATATTTCTTTCCTAATTCTAGGTGATAGTACGCAGAACCTTCCATTGCTTAATCTTTCTAATTTGTACATAAGTTATATCTAATAGTGCCACAACAATTTGAGAGAGTGGTATTGAGAAATGGTCAAATTTACAATGAAACTGTTGAGGTAGCTGGTAGAAAATGAGCCTTTTCGATATTCGACGAGACATGCTGCACAAACATAAGCAATATATGAACCTTTTTTATGATTGTTCTCTGGAAAATCTACAAACACCACAACTGATGGAAATGCTAGAAAATGTTCATGAAAACACATTTTTTATAGCAAGGCTGAGCTTATTCAAAAAATAAAAACATTGCAACGGACAAGACATCTGATGTTTTGGGCACGATGGCTCTTCTTTAGCTAGCCACAGCTATTTACTAATTCTTGTTTCATGCATGTATGACCCTGCAGTGTTTTACACTGATGAAGAGATGCCCTTCAAATGACCAACAACCTCTGTACAGCGATGATTAGAGTTGAAAACGATCTTGAAATAGTTGACATATTAAGGGTATTTAAAGGTGACAGTCTTGCAGCTGCATTTGAAGCTGGCCAGCAGAAAGGAGGCAATTATTTCTGTCATTCGTGTGGAATACATGCAGAGTGTGCAAGCAGTTTAGTACATTCCTTTAAGCTGCCTCATCTGTCTTTGCAAGACAAAATTGATAAAAATTTTGTTACCACCTATTTGAAGGAGCACTTTGCGAAGAAAATCCTGATAACTTTGTCAGAAATACAAGAAATTTTGTATTTACTTGATGATAAACGCACTATACCAACTGTTTTGCGACTTATCAATGCAACACACGTACATTCCATGCTCGTTAAGATGCACATCAGAGAAAATTTTTTGGTGTGTATTACCATTCACTTATGAGACATGCATGTACACATTATAGGCTAATCTCTGGACGTACATCCAACACAGAAAAAGAAGAAGCCACCTTTAACCCTATGAAGACTGCAACAAAATTAACTTCAAACTATCATGCAGACAACATTACAAGTAACATAATTATAAGGATGCAAGCAACGTCAAAGCTCAATGACTGTGAATTGTATAGACCAATCCCTAGTACTTTGACGGGTATGTATACCTGTTGTTTTTATAAGAACCAGGAAATTTGGCTTCAGCCTGAAGTGTTCTTATTTTTTTCACTTGTTCAGCCTGAAATTGTTCTTATTTTGTTCTTATATTTTGAGCATTTCTTATTTATTTTTCAGTGAATTACTTTTTTGCCACATAAAACCTAAGTACAAGTTTTGCAAAATTGCAACAACTGATTCTTTGAAAAATCCTGCCTTGAAATATTTTCATGTTTGTTGTTTTTCAGGAAAAAAGAGAAATCAGTAAAATTACAGCCTTGCCATTGTTCTTATTTTGTTCTTATTTTTCCGCAATTCTCAGCCTCATTGTTCTTATAAAAAAAAAGTGTATTAAAATTAATATTATCAAATATAGAATCTTGATCATACCATGTCTTAATTGTTTCCTACATAATGAGTGTATCATAATTTAAATTTAAATTCTGTTTGCTTTTTTTTAACAAGTTATTTCTTTAGGCACTAAAATTCATGAACAGTTTCTATTCATTTTTAGTCCTTGACAATTAGATGTTATTAATTGATGAATTTGCTTTAGGAACTTTCATACCATTTACATGGATGACCAAATATCCAAGAGATCACCAGACATATCTTCAACGTATTTCCGAATTCTTAGTTGATAATCATAGCTGGTGGCAAGAAAATCAATCAGGTAAGATAAAATTTTACCAGTCAACATGGATTGATTGTTCTAAAAAAAAAAACCTCTTCAAATAACTGATTATATGATTGTATTATATGATTGTATATTATTGCTACTAGGAATATTTCTGCAAAATGAGGACGTTATGCCTTCTGACAGTGGATTAAAGCTTCATCATTTTCGATCTTCCAGCATTAAAAATGAAGAAGAGTATCTAAAACGGTTAGTCTTTTTTTTAAATGATGTGTAAGGTTCATTTGGGAACAAAATGTTGCATAAGATTACTTATTATTATGTCCATTTTCTATTTTATTTCCAGTATTGTGAGCGGGTGATTTGAATTAAACTTATAAAAAATGTAGCTATGAAAGAATATATAATTTCATTCTTTATTGACAGGATGTGGGAAATATGTTGCTGGGATAAATCATTAGTACCTGCCGAAAAGATAGAGACCAATGGAGAAATGGTGTTGGTGAACACATTGACATATTTCCAAAAATCATCACCTATCCCATTATCTTTGGAAACAAATAATGTTAATGAAAACATATCCCAGAGTTTACAAGAAAGTGTGTTACCTATGGAAATAATACTGGATACATCCGTAACAAAAGTAACACCAAGCTCCAGCAAGATTCCATCAACACCTTCACATTTGAAAGCAACTCCAATGACATCAACACCACTATATCCACCACCAGAAATCTTACCTACTGAAAGCCCTGTAACTTCTAGTACCTTTAAAAAAGAAGAAATTATAAGTTTGACAACAACAAAAATCAACAATGCAAGCACAGCATTATCAAGCTCTTCTAAAATGAATCTTGAA
The DNA here is from genome assembly GCA_030067915.1 of Hydractinia echinata. Lineage (NCBI taxonomy): Eukaryota > Metazoa > Cnidaria > Hydrozoa > Anthoathecata > Hydractiniidae > Hydractinia > Hydractinia echinata. Next base: position 183,086 of record JASGCC010000146.1, on the reverse strand, counting down.
CTCCAAAAAATTTCATTATGGTTTAAAGCAAATAAGTTATCATTAAATGTTTTAAAACTAAATACTCAATCTTTCATTCACAATATCAGAAGAAAAAAATCCCTTCTACCCTTCCAAAACTTCAAATTGATAATACAGTAGAGAATGTCATTGGGAATATACAACTTTTTCAAGTTATGATAAGCTACGTAAAAGGATGAAAGCTAGTCAAAGTAAAAAGCTTGTAGAAAGTTATGAAGTGTGTCTTGCTGGGGTGGAAGTTAAGCTAAAGTTAGTTGAGAGTGAAAAGTGGGAAGAGCTTCGAAAGCTGGGATTAGCTGCTATGGAACAGAACAATAATTCTATTAGTCTGAAGCCAAATAATTTACCTTATCGGACAAAACTTAGTCGGCCAAAAGTGACTAAATTTTTTGGAGGTGACTAAAATTATGTCTGACTAATATTTTTGTCCGACTAAAATTTTGTGCGACTAATTATTATGTCCGACTAAAGATTGATCCATATTGCTGCGCTATTAAAGCATCAGTCGATCAACAAGTCAAAACAGTTGGACATATACCACGAGAAATATCTCGACATGTTTACTTTTTCCTCAAAGAAGAGAATGGCAGCATTGATGGGTCCGTGAAATCGATCCAGTACAAACCCTTCTCAGCTAGCTAAATATAGCTATTATAGCAGTATTAGTTGTAGCTAAGTTAGCAGATATAGTTTGTCTATAATATTTGTTATTTGCAGAGATTGTTATACTTTAGATATATAGTAAACGTTAATGTTTTATTCCCTAATTTTCACTTTATTAGAAGAAACATAATCAAGGGTCTATGACCGAAACAATCAAACGTGCCCTTTCTTTTCAACACTTGTTTTTAGCTAAAAAGGCTAACACAAAACATGGCCAATACGAATATACAAACACAGAAATAACCTACTTTTTCTGCTTTAATTTTTCTTGCTATCTTTATTTAAAGACGGAGGAGCTTGTATAAGAAAAACAAGCCATTTATTTCTCTCTGTTGTATCCTCAATCAAAAGCGAGACATAATAAATGGCGTCGCACCACGTTTTGATGAAATTTCACGTATATTTTCATGACCAGATCTGAAAATGGCGAGTGAAAAATAGACTCGCCTTACTATCGCCGAGGATGATGGGAGAATGATCTCCTGAAACGTCGCCTACTAAACTATCATGTTCAAGAAATGATAAACTTTCCATAGTAACGCAAAACCCTTAGGGATTTAATTAAAACAAAAGACAAAAACGACTGTCGTCCTGCACGCAAAGGTGTGATATTAGCGTGTACGCGGTAGATTACATTCAGACTGTACTGTTTAGATTTGACGCTATTTTTTTGTGAATTACCTCTTTATTTTTCCTTTCTATTAAATTCTGCAAATGTCGCGTTACTCTACTATTAAGAAAATGCGTAATTTATTGTTATGAACCGAAATATGACAGTTCTTCCTTCGTCTCCTTCTAGGGCAGTTTACCTAACATAGGTAATTTATTGTCCCACGGTCCCATTAATGAAGGACCTCCCGTTCTGTCCCATTAGAACTGCTGTATACACCTTTGGCATGCTCTAGTATTGCGGGGCTAAACTTTCAAAAATTAAAGTTGTTTCGTGTCCCATTACGTAACCGTTTTAAATACTGTGCCTATTTCAATCCGTATCCCAGGTTCACTTTGCATAGAGTCTTGATAATTTATAGAGCATTTTGGCCCTAAACTTATATTGCATCAGCCTATTTAAAAATATTAGGCCTATTCCACTGGCCTTAAAAAAATTAATTCTAACTATGGCGTCCCATTAGCTCTACTATGAAAACAATTGCGTATAGTTTACATTTGCGTGATCATATTACGTGGAATTAATTTTCAGCTTTAGTACACAGAATGAATGTTGTTTCCGTTCTCGCTTTTAGTGTCCGTAGTTGCTTAAAGATAATTATGTTAACCTCTCTTTCTCCATCCAACAAGAGCTGGTAAGATGATGGTGAACGGTTTTGATGTACATATTATATAGTAGAAATGAGTTAACGCGTCAGTTTTTTTAATCTACTTTTTCATAATAAGTGCCAGCATAACATCAAGATAAGAAATAAGTACCTTAATCGGACAAATTTTCGCGCGGATTTAATTTCGCGAGGTCAAATAAATCGTATTTCGCGAGGATTTAATTTCGCGAATTTAGTCTTTTCAAAAATTTCGCGAGGATTTAATTTCGCGAATTCAGGCTTTCTAAAAATTACGCGAGGATTTAATTTCGCGAATTCTGTCTTAACTTAAAACAAATTTTCACGAAACATTTGAATATCGTAAAAATTGTAAAGGAAAGAAAATGATTTATTGTCATCAGTATCAAGAATCATGCTTTTTCTTCCGAGTTACATGTCAAAATCTATTTACAAATCATCTTCGTCATCAAAAACATCAAAAAAATTCCTATCTTCATCCTCTTCATTTTCTTCGACCCATTCTTCTTCGTCGCTTTCGTCTTCGATCCCGTAATCACTGACGTATTTTGAAGCTGTGGACAAACCAGAAGAATTGACAGCTTGAACATTAGGTTCTTCGTCTAACATTGGGTCGATGTCGTTAAACGGATCAAGGCTTGGTAAACCGGACATACCCTTGGCTACAGCATCCTTTATACCTGCTACTTGCCAACCCTTCAAGCACACCTGTTTCCCATCATCCGACCTCATTTCATTGTACATCTCAATAAGCCATTTCGCGTGTAACGGTTTGACAATCGAAAGCTTTAGTGCTACTTCAATCGTTTCGAGCTCTTGACCTTTATCCATAGCTTGGGTGATTTGATCTGCGTACCAGGTGGTAAACTTCTTTTTCATCATGCGTTTTACATAGCCATTTGGGCCTCCTTGGACGTCAAGAGGTTGGAAGAGGTATGTGAAATTGGCAGGAACGCTCTCTAGCAATACATGGTTGTCAGACAATACCTTCAAGACAGGACCGGTCATTTGCCCTTTAAAGACATCCATAATCATTAAAGCCGACTGATCTTTCTCCAATCCCAGCCTCTCTCGCTCTTTCTTGACGTACAGAACAATTATTTCATTCAACAGCTTAATTGATTCCTCTTCATTACTATAATGTTTGGGGTTCGCACTAAGTGAAAACGACGATGGAAAGCTTACTCTAGGGAGGCTTTGTAGTGTTTTCCCTCCATATATCAACTGTATTGGCAAAAATTTACCATCCAATGTTATTGTGAAGGTCGCGGTAATCATTCTTTTATCGCTCGAACCTTTAATTGGAACAGTTTTTGATCCTTTTGTGCTAACGTTTTGTTGGATACGGGTACGTATTTTGAAGGCGTTTGATCCAGATTGAGAACAAGTGATGGTGGGATATTGTTTTCCTCGATCTTTCGGACAATTCCATGTAAATATGAAGTTTCAAGCTCTTTTCGAAGTGCTTCAGGAATAGGGACTTTCCCTGTTGTACCGAATCTTTTGACAAAGCCCATCCTTCGAAACAAGCTTTGTGCCCAGTGTGAATGGCTGAGATCAATATGATCGAGATTCATCTCGGGATGACGTTTTATTAATGCTTTTGCGACTGACTCGGCGATTCCCCAAGTGATAACTCCTCCTCTTCCGCGTACAGCCGAAAAAGTAAAAAATTATGAAATAGCCACGCAGGCGTGAAGCATCCCAGCCGGCCTACGATTTACTCCTACATGATTGTCACTTTTTGAGACAAAAAGGCAAAATTCTAGGCAAAGTATTTACTCCTACATGATTGCCTAGAATTTTGCCTTTTTGTCTCAAAAAGTATATGCTTCTACCTCTATCGATAATCTTAGGTCTCAGCCTTCGGCTGAGAATTAAAAAAATGCTATTCAATTTCATTTTTAAGTTGGGGAATTTCACTTGTTGACGTCATAGTTTAGTACATACGAGGATGTTGCTTGTTGAGAAATCTTTTCACACCTCGCGGGCATACTTACCATAAGTTAGACCTTGTCCTAATGCTAAGTAAGACATTTACTTGGGGTGTACATTAATAACTGGGTCTCTTATTGAAATATATAAAAAATGCATTTACCCGTAGATAATTCTGTACCATCAAATCGATTGGCCCTAAGAGCAAAGGTCTTCCACGACGAGCGGTTTTCAATGTATTACTTGGTTGGCGTTTTTGTCGTAATGCATTCCGAATCTCCTCTTCGTATTTTTTTCGCATTGTTCGAACAGTGCTTTCGCTCAGTTCGGGAAACTCATCTTTATATCTTCTTAAAGTGCTAGCTGTACTGTATTCCGAAGCATACTTTCCAATAGCGTGTCTTTGGTTATCAGAGTACTTAGTGTATGATCCTCTCAGTTTCTTTTTCGCTCCTAGTTCACGTGATGTTGCTGCGGCAGACGCTTCATAGTCCAGCAAACCAAGTCCTGTTTCCGAATGAGAAGGTTGTAGCGTGCTAATCGGTGACGATGATGCAAGAGAACTACAGTCGTCAACTGTCAAATCTACATCACATAAAGTTTGTTTTGGCGTTGATGAATTTTGTCTACTTTTTTTAATTCTTCCAAGGCTATTAATAATAGACATCTTTTACTTCTGATCGTACACTTCCCTCGTTCACCAAAACAAATGAGAAAAAGATGTCATGAAATGGAAAACAGGTTTTTCCCCACGTACTTAAATTCGAACGTTAAATTCGAATTCCAATGGAATTCCTTCTTTGTTTAAACAACACTTCAGAAATATGGCGGACACGAACAAGGTCTTGGTATTTTCATCGGCAGTACGTGGCTTTCACGTTTACCGTGATGTTTGGAATCCCTATGAAAATGAAGAGCTTGAATGTCGTTTTTAGAAAAACAATATATTTGATATGTTCGCGATCAAAACATGTCGCATCGAAAATAATGAAACAGTTGGTCATTTACCAAGGGAAATTTCTCGCCCTACCAAATATCTTTTGGATAGAGGGGCTACGGTTGTGGCAAAGCTGACAGCCACCCACTACAGAAGATCGCCTCTATTTCAAGGAGGTCTTGAAATTGCCTGCGAAATAACAGTTTCGATGCCTGGAAGTATCAAGGGGCACATGCTTCTGAACCGAACCGAACCGAACCAGCCAGAGCAAAAAAACGCAAATGCGTTAAAAAAACAGTACAACCAACAGCAGGGAGCAAAGACATCCGAAACTTTTTTCAAAAGAGATAAAATAATATTATTTACCGTATTTTTTTACGAATTTTGTTGTAAGTTTTACATAGAAAAAAATAATCGAGAACAAAACATTTCACGAGTATTAATTTTCGCGATGGTACAAATTAAAAAAAAATTCGCGAGGATTTAATTTCGCGAATTCAGGCTTTCTAAAAATTTCGCACGGATTTAATTTCGCGATTTGACTGTTTGCAAATATTTCGCGAGGATTTAATTTCGCGAATTTGGGCAAAATTCGCGAAAACCGCGAAAATTTCTCCGCGCGAAAATTTGTCCGATTAAGGTAGTGAACGAATTTTCAACAGGCCATATCCTCGTTCGCGTAAAATCGTTCGTTTATCAATGTGATTCAATCGAAATAGGCAAAAAACGTGTCCAGTATTATAAATATTATTATTATAAGCTATTTTAACAGTGGACATTTCAGTTAAATATAAAGCAAAAAGATTGGGGTAGTTCAGCTATAAAAAGGTCGAATGTTTTGAAAATTATGAAAGTTTTACTCTGATTATTTTAAACCTTAAAAATATAACTGAATTTAATACTGAATACAAAATGTACTTTATTTCATCTTTTAGGCCATTAATATCGTTGCCCAAGAGAGTCTAGTGGAGTGAATTTGTAAACACACTTTGTGATGGATTTGAGTTGCTGGTATTTTTAATGTCATTGATTGTATTTTGATTATTTATAGTTATTTTTCAATTTTAATGTAATTAGTGATCTACTTTTTGCTATCTTTGAATTATGTGGAAACAAATATGATATAGATTTAAAATCACCTGATATCAAGAAATCTCTACAAAAAGAATCATATGCCACAAAGAAACTCAGTCAACATAATTTAGAAAAACCTGTTTCCGGTGACTTTAACTTGATAATTAACTCAATATTGAAAAAGATTCTGTCATGAACACGTCGTTTAAGTCAATATCTGAACTGTACAATTCTAGTGAAAATATTGCTATTGACGTCAATGAGGCTATTGGCGTCAAAGAGAAGTCATTGCAATGTTGATTAATACTGAACGTTAAATACCATCGAGTGGTGCAAACTGACGTATTCACTTGTATGCGACAATTTCTTATTTCTATGGCCTACCCAATTATTTAATAATTTAAATTATTTAATTATTTTAAAAAGCTGTTACGAACTCACAATTATTAAAGCTAGTAAGTAAATATGGCTTACCAGAGAGTCAACATGATAAGAACCTTGGAGGGGAAAAGCCTCGTTTTCAACTTATTTAAAATTTAATGTTAAAATTTAATGTTTTGGGATATAGAAACCGGTATATTCCCTATAGGATGGTTATCACATTTTAGACACGCGAATGCGTTACAGAAGAAAAACTACAATGCAGTTGTGTTTCGGAAGTGGTTTAGTTACTTCGTAGAATATTCTTGGGTAAAGTGATCTTGAACGGGAGTTATGACGTCACGTCGATGATTAGTTGACAAAATAGCTGTAGTGATAATACTTGTGTAAAGTTGTGTTATATGTCTGTTAGTACTTTGGGAATGTTATCCAGATAAGAAGATTGAATTGGCTAGGGCACTTGGAAATAATGGAGGAGGATAATTGGGTAAGAAAGTGTAGAGACTTGATAGTTCCTGGGGCAAAGCCCAGAGGCAGACCGAGAAAGACTTGGTAGGAGGTTATAAGGACAGACTTGATACAGAGTTTAGATCTAACACAGTCTAGATCAGATTGGAAGAGGGTCATTAATATACCCCGTCCAACCCATGCTAGCATGGAAAACGGACGTTAAGCCGAGAATGATGACGATGAAGAAGGAAATAAAATTTAATTGTATAACTATATATTTATTTTATTTAACATCAAATCGGGTTCCATATAAAAATACGATTCTTTCCCCTTTAAATTAAAAATACAAATAAAAATTTATTAATATATAATACAATAATACAATTCTAAAATTACCATAAAACTTAAAATCACGAGGTAAAACTGTGTCCCATTAATGACCAGGGAAAAGAAAATTAGAAAGATGGGCACATAAGAAAAAAAGGTGTAGGCATAATAAACAAAAAATGCGAAAAACTATGGACACAAAGAATTGAAAGAGCCAATATGACAAGCTAGATTAAAATTATGTCCCAAGAATCTTAGCTAAGGCTTTATCTAAATAAAACGTTTTAGAATCTTTAGATAAACGTTTGTAGCTTTGTGTTTTTCGAAGGCTTTCAGGAAGTCCATCAAATATTCTTGCTTGATCTTGAAACGTTTTGCTTTCTCCAATGCTAACAGTTGGTTCTCGAGATGATGATCGCAAATTTCTTCTAGGCTCGTGAAATTCAACCTTTAAGTAGGCTGGACATTCTGGGTCGAATTGCGATTTATGAACAAGTTTATATATATTAAGTTTATATTTGAGTTTATATTTAAGTTTTTATATATAATATTTTACAATCTATTTTTCATGCATTCAGATTCAATGTTTTTGAGAAGCAGAGTCAGTGCTCCTAAAAATTTATTCACCTCTAAATCCAAATAAAGGCGTTTACGTATTGTCGTATTAGGAAATTCACTCAAGTTTTAACTTGTGTTCCAGTTTTTCACGCTGTTTATTTCGCTGTGGCAAGCTGGTATGTTTATACGATTTATTACGTTTTTACTACTCAATCTTTAATTTTCATTCTAAACTGTAAATATTTATATGTTTAGTTTGAACATCATTATCATCGTCAATGTGTTACATTATCTGCAGTAAAACGTGTGGATTAACTTGTGCGTAAGTAAACAGCAGAAACTACTTGCGTTTGTAATAATTGTTTAAAATTTTGTAATGAATGACGCGAAGTGATCGTTTAAGCACTAAACCAAAATTCAACTTCAAAACGTTTTCGCAAACTGGTAAGAAAGTGTCAACGAGTATAAATGACTTATCAAGTTAATGCGTAGTATTAAACTTGACGATATGACAGAGTCGGAAATTTTACTTAAAAAACTTACAACACAATAATTACAACACAATTCGTTAGTGTCAGATATAGAATGAAAAAGGTTTACAATACAGCAAGCTGCACTGAAGTATCTTGTCTACAGGGACGGTGGATGTAAATAAAATTGGGATTAGGCTCCCAGAAGAAGGTGCTGAATACACTTTCTTGCTTGTTGTTGATTAAATCCTCTGCTAACGACATTGAGCGATCTATTGAAAAAATCGATGAATTACGACTAAAATATCGCTTTCAAAATTTAGATGATGATGAGGTGACAAAACAGCTAGCTGTAATGATATCTCTTGTCTAATAACAGCTGGTTCTACTATAGTTAGAGGTTGCAACCCTCTAACATTGACCGTAAAAGGCAGAAAAATACAACAGCAACAGAACACAACACAAAACATTAAAATCTATCTATGAGGATTATGATGAAACCTTTGGGAAAGAATTTGAAATACGTTTGTTAAATACTTTATGGTCAGAAAATTTCTCAGGAAGAAAGTTTTGCGGATTGAAAAAAACGATATTTCGCGGAAAGAGAAAAATCAATTTTTAAATAATTTCTACAAGTTCAGGTTTGTTCCTTCAGACATTTCGTTATTTCTAGCGACAGGGTTAAAAAAAATTGAGAATGTCTTTGGTTTTGACTTCTTTCTTTTTCGTTAATTTTTCTTAATTGTTCGGATTGTTTCTGGGTAACAACTGTAGACTTTTGTCTGATTCTCCAACTGTTGCGGCATGCAGATAACTTCCTAGAATTTGTTCAATGTAGGTTCAGTGTAAGTTTGCTGAATCAATTGCTTGTATCGTTCCATCGAAAGCAAATTGACACAGGTTCCAGGGATAGACATGGTTAATTCAAACGCGATTTCCATACCCCCTTGTACTAAAGGAAAGCGTCTGTAGTGTTCACTGGTTAGTTGGACGCTGATTGTGGCCCCTCTGTCGATGAAAAACTATGTCGCTAGGGAAATGGCCAACTGGAGTCTGGTTTCCCTCTTCACAAACTTTTATTGCATATTCGTCAAATGGGTTGTCAGAAAATATATTCGCACAGTGGCTTTTATTTAAAGTCATTACATTGCATAACAATCGATTTCATCCTGTTACCAAAACATTCGATTTCTTCTTTCAAGTTTACCGCCGCATAAAGAAGAAAAAATGTTGTGTAACGCGGCATTCCTTTGAAGTTAATAAAGTAGAGACATTTTTTTCCTCTTTTTCTTTCGGGAATAGTATTGAGCGCAGAAGGATGTCTTTTTTAAGAACTGCTTTGAAAAAGAAAACCGAGAAGCAGGGGAATGTTATGAAAGAACCTGCAACGAGTAACTCTGCAAGTAAGACAACTTTTTAAATTTAACAATAAACATCTATAAAATGATTTCAAGATCACTGCTATTTGAAGTGAGACTGACAAAGTGCGAAATAACATTGTACTAACGTGCTTTTTTCATTTCATAGAAGAACCTCTAGCGCCTACCGTCAGTCAAAAAGAAACTTGGTTAGGGGATTGATTTTGATTTTGGCATCATCAGTTCAGCCCATGAAGAAGGGCCGTCTACATCAAAACGATCAAAATATACAAGATGGAGTGATGAACAACGCTACGAGGTTGGAAAATACACGTCTTTGTATGGTCCTACTGCAGCTGTGAAGAAGTTCAAGCAACGTGTCCCTTCACTGAATGAAAGTACTGCACAGACTTTTCGCAGCCAAGTCGAAGCTGATTTAAAAGGAGTAGCTCCAAAGAAAGAAATCCCCAGATAAAACTGGACACCCTTTGATGTTAGGAGAAGATCTTGATTCTATGGTTCAAAAATACCTGTTGGCTGCAAGTAATTGAGGAGCAGTTATTTCAAGGACAAGTGCTGTTTCAGCAGCGAAAGCTCTATTGAAAAAATAACCTGGTGCTGTTGGGGACATCGACCTCGATTTATCACAATGGGCGAAAAGTTTATTTTTGAGAATGGGGTTTGCGAAACGAAGATTTACTTCAACCAAAGTAGACATCCCTGACAAGGCACGCAAAGAAATCGAGTATCAGTTCCATCATGTAGAACGATAAAGTATACCAAATTCACTAATTATTAACTTGGATCAAACGCCCTCAGCAAAGGGTGTTCAGCTGTCACTATTGCTGGAGCCAGTGACAAAAGAAACATCACGGCAACCTTTGCAATTACCCTCCCTGTAGAGTTTCTACCAATGCATTTGATATCGAAAGGGAAAACTAATCAGAGTCTCCCTTGTAATGATCGCAGAAGATGTAATGCACCCTTGCATCAGGAAGTTGCTGCCATCTTTGTTGGTAATGACTGGGCACCTTCTGCTGCAAGAGATATCGTTGTTTATCCACGTAATCAAACTTTGCGGCAAATTTCTTATTCAAGGAATTAATTAAAAAAAAAAAATTAAAAAAAATAAAAAGGACACAACACATTTAAAAAGATGAACAGAACTTTAACCAAGGGCAGGTAGGTTTCGACCCATATTTCTGAACCTAAGTACCCTGGTTTCATTTCGGCAATTTTTAGTAGATGCATATGTAAAAGTTGAAGGCCAACGCCGAAATCAAAACCAGCTTCGAGCAGAGTCCTACCAAGGATTTCTGGATTACCTCCAAAATGTTGCAGATCAACGTAACTTATATGCAGGTAATGTTGTTGTCTTCCTTATCCGGTTCACCTCGTAACATGCATCAATTGTACCTTGATGTAATGGCATTGGGTTCAAAGAAAGGTAAGCCGGATTTATTCTTGGCTTTTACTTGCAATCCAAAATGGCCGGAAATTGTTACTAATTTGTTACCTGGTCAATCTGCTCCTGATTGGTTGCAAGGGTGTTACAAAATTACTTGCTTTGAAAAAGATGGCGTATTAGGTGTTCTGTGTGCACATGTAGATGTTATTGAATTTCAGAAAAGAGGTTAACCGCATGTTCATATGCTTTTACACAATGAGTTTAAGTTACGAAATGCTGATGATATTGACTCCTTAATTTGTGCACAGATTCCCGATGAAAACCAAGATGCTGAATTGTATGATATAATAAAGTCATGTATGATCCATGGGCCATGTGGCCACCTTCATAATACATCTCCGTGCATGAAAGAGGGTGAGTGTACTAAGCATTTTCCTAAGCAGTTTAATGACGGAACCGTATCAATGTAGACGGATATCCAATGTATCATCACCCTGATAATGGAAGAACTGTAAGAATTCGCAATTTTGATGTTGATAATAGGTGAGTAGTGCCTTATAACCCTTTCCTATGTAAAAAAATATATGGCACATATCAACTTGGAAGCGTGTGTATCAATAAAAGGGCTAAGTATTTGTATAAATATATTTACAAAGGTTATGATACTGCACACATAAAAATCAACGAGCACATCGATCATGATGAAGTAACAACATTCTTAGATGCTAGATATGTATCTGCACCTGAAGCAACTTGGCGTCTCTGTGAATTTCCTATGCATACTCAGAGTCATTCCATCATAAGATTTCCTGTTCACCTTCCAAATCACTAACAAGTGTTTTTTAGGGAAGGCAATGAGGCTGTTGCTGCTGAAAGGGCTGAGAACTCTAAGACAATGTTAACACCCTGGTTTCAGTTAAATCAGCAGGACGAGCATGCTCAACAATTTTTGTACACTGAAATACCTTACCACTTTGTATTTCGGAATACACAACAACAAAAACGGTGGATAGTTAGGCAACGCGGTGCTGAAAAGATAGTAAGTAGAATGTATAACGCCAGCATCCCTGAAGGTCAAAGGTATTTTTTGACTGTTCTTTTCCCAGCGTTACAGGACGTCGCCGAGGATGAGGTTAATTAATAAACGATTTTATAACGTTATAATGACGTCAGAAAATAAGGGGAATTTTAGGCGTAGTCATACACGTTTTGATAACGTGATAACGACGTCAGCATTTGTGACATCGTACTTTTTTAATAAAGTAATATAAACACCTATGGTGTCTATTGTACATATCCTTATCCAAGTACATTTTGCGACCATATGGTAAAACATAGCTACAGTCACATTCTAGGAGATTGACAAGTAACAATCATTGAACCCACAACAATCATTGAACGCACAACAAGCAGTGATACCGACTTAGTCACTGAAAGTGATAGAGATTCATTGACAACCGGTTTAAGTAATCATAGTTTGTCCTCAGATGAAGAAAGGGTTGGTATATTTCCTGGGGAATTAGCAAACTGGGCTTGTAAAAATGAAATTAAAAGAACAGCCTTAAATGAACTTCTTCAGCTACTACGTAGCAATGGACATAACGATCTGCCCATGGATAGTAGAACATTGTTACAAATTCCTCAGACTGCTAATACTGTAGCCAAATGTGGTGGCAATTATTTCTAACTTGGTATAGAGGAAGGTATCAGACAAAAATTAACTGAATCTAAATTAGTGCTAAATGAAATATTATTAACAATTAATGTAGATAGGATTCCGTTATTTAAGTCTTCAAATGTACAGTTGTGGCCCATTTTAGGAGCTATATCTGGATCACAACCATTTCTTGTTTCTTGTATTTGTGGTAATTATAAACCCAGTAACAATAGCGAATTTATGAAGGATTTTATTACTGAGTACAGTCAGTTAGAAATAAATGGGATTGAATTTAATATTAAGAAAATCCCAGTAAAGATAAAGTCCTTTCTTTGTGATGCTTCAGCTCGCCAGTTTCTGAAAGGTATTAAAAATCACAATGGGTACTATGGCTGTGAAAGATGCCAAGTTAAGGGTGAGATTGTTGACCTTTTTGTGGATACGGAGAGTGAACTAAGGCTAGATGATGCATTTAGAGAGTACGAATACAAGGAACATCAAACATCAGAAAACCCATTCATAGATAGCAGTATCCTATGTATCAGGGATTTTACATTAGACTACATGCATTTAATTTGTTTAGGAGTAGTTAGGCGAATATTGTTGTATCTAAATGGTCCTTGTATATGTAAGCTTTCATCAAGACAAATTGGTCAAATCTCGGATAATCTTCAGCAACTAAATGGTACTATGCCAGAGGCCAAATGGCAAGACAGCCTAAAAGGCTAGATGAATTAAAACGCTGGAAAGCTACAAAACTTCGCCAATTCCTGCTCTATACTGGTCCGATTGTGTTAAAACCTGTTCTGGGAAAAGAGTTATATCAACATTTTTTAGTGTTATGCATTGCCATGAGAATCTTTCTAGATGCTGATGATGATTACCGTAAACATAATCTACAGTTTGCTAGTAAGTTGATGCAATATTTTGTTCAACAGTCTTTAACCATATATGGTCCTACGTTTAAGACATATAATGTGCACAGCTTAATCCACCTTAAAGATGTTCGACACTTTAACACGTTTTTGGATGACGTATCTTGTTTTCCCTTTGAAAATTTTCAGCAAATTATTAAAAAGCAAGTCAGAAATGCAAGCAACCCTTTAGCACAAGTTGTTAAAAGAGCCTATGAGAGTCAACAAGCAGGTGCCAGAAAAGTACAGAAATTAATGCTTACATGTACTTCTTCTCGAAAAAAGAATTCATGGCTCATACTAAGAGAGAGAATAGGAGTAACTACATCGCAATGCAGATAAAACAAGTCTTTAAGACGGAAAGTTTAATGAAAAAAAGGAGGTTTCTCTCCAAAGAATAAGAAGCCGCTACAAAACTTCTGTATTCTCCCTTTTACAGGAATAATCGGAAAGCTAATCGATTTTGGCTGTACTGAAACAAACACCTATGAATGTGGAAACACGAGGATTGGTGAAATTCACTCATGCTTGGGAATGGTAACATTGCCAATGTTTGCGAGATCCTTGATGGAGGAAGATATATGTGTACAATAATTAAATCCAAATTTACTGAAAGTTATTTTACAGAGGCTTGTTGTTCTCAGTTAGTTTTTGTCAGCTCAGGAAATCAAAATGGTTAAAGAAAAAAAGTTCATTCTAGTGACTTTAAAAGGAAATTAGCTTTTATAGTGGTTAACAATGGTATTGTTTTGTTGCACTCCTTCATGATGTTAACTTTGAAAATTAAACCCTTCGATTATAGACCCCGACTGTTGACAAGCAATACAAGATTGACATCTATAATTTCTTTCAGAACATTTTGTTTATTGTACATAGCTTTGTATTTTTTTTACTTGAAATATATTATCTATTTTCAACCAAAATTTTTTGAACAAAATATTTTCTGCTCTCTTTGCACTCTTTAGTATTCAGGTTAACCATACATTTTATGAATTAGAAATAATAATGTTGATGATGTCTGTTTGGTTTTAGAAACAGTTGCATTTTACAATCCGGTAACCTCTTTGGATGTTCTATTATAGTTATCATACATACGTGTATAATTAACTTAGAGAAAATATGTATTCCTTGGTTAAGTTTATAGAAAATGGTGTTTGTTCTGAAGCAGTTGTTGCCAGTAATTGGATCAGGAATGATCGTGTTTACTGGTCTAGCAGTATTAATGCAACTCGAGATTTGAAATGTTGCAGAGCGATACAGCCTGGATGGAAGAGTTATGAACTGTTTAAAGTCAAATTTGCAGATGGCAAGTATATATATAGATAATATATTAAAAAGTTGAATTGTGCTGATTATTTTATAATTCTTGTGGCTTTACTATCATTACCTTTCCTTTTCCTGCAAACTATATGTATGATTATATTTTTAATACTAGACGACTACTCGTTATGTTCCAGTTATGCGTTTACATCGGAAGAAGAACCAGAAACACCAGAAAAAAGAACTATTCCAATTAAATCCAAATCGTCTGCTGGTAAGGGATTAAGTTATTCATTTTTAAAAACATAATTGTATATATTTGATTTTTTCTTGACCAGCAATTACAGCTTGACCAGTCATGACAATATGATTTAGCAAAAAAATTACTAACACCGCCGATCGAATTTACTGTTTCCAACAAAAAAAGGCAGCTGAGTGTTTTGTGGAAAAAGGTCTTTGGCAGGTAATCAAGACTTTATTAAAACTTCATTAAGGGATCTTAAGAGATGGCACTCAATAATCATTTGTATTTTATATTTAGAATTTGTTTCATCTGTAATACGTAAGGGAATTAGGTATGTAGAAGATTCTCCAATGTTGTCACCATCACCACCAAATACACCGCGATCACCATTTGCTGCTAATCTTTGTTCCAGCTTTAATGTTTCTCCAAGGCGCTCTCCAACAATATTAAACTTGAGTGAAGGTTGTAGTTCTTCCACCTCGAAGAAACCCAGCAAGAGCAATGGAGCGGCTTATAATAAAGATAAATATCCTTTACCTGAAGGAGGTAAAGTATTTGCTGCATGTATGTCCTTATATTTCAGTGATCCTTTCCTGCATAAGCCTTTTTGTCTATTTTATCCATAAGAGCTAAAGCGATATTAGTTAACACTGCGTCATTCGAGATTGTTTATTTTGTGAGTGAATTTACTATTAATTTATATCACATTAGAGTTCCAACGTGAGGTTTTACTTGGGATTTCTGAAATTCTAAATCTCCTGAGAAGCAACAGAAAAACAACAGGTACCACCCATGACGATTTCGTTGAAAAGTGCTTGTCAGAGGAGGAATTCGAAACTCTGGAAAGAAAAGTCAAAGAAGACAAGACTGAAATCAAAAACATTGTAAGCTTTTTATTTGCTCAACATAAGTTCTTTGATTAGCTGTTGTGACAGTTTGAAACTTTTTTTGGTTAAGCATAAACTGCTTTGTAACTAAAATCTCCTACTTTTTCTCGATTTTATTAGGTCGAAAAAGTATCCAATATAGGGGGTAGTAGTGAGAGGGAATGTGCAAAGAATGTATTATTAACGTAAGTGTTTATTATTATTTAATAATCGATAAGGTCCGTGGAAAATTCCACTTAGGCAGGAAAAGAATGGAAAAAACATGCATATATATATATAATACCTTATTACACGAAATTAACGCTGTGTGGTTATTAACGCGGTTGACTTCCAACCGCGTTAATAAAAACCGCCCTTAATTTCTGGTCCGTGTTAATTAAACCGCCCTTAATTTCTGGTCCGTGTTAATTAAACCACCCTTAATTTGTGATCTAAAAAAAAAAACGAAAAAAAATTAAAAACTGCCTAGTGTATACATACATTATCATATACATCATATATATACATTTTCCTCAATTAAAATTTATTTTCGCGCATCGATTAAATTTCAAGGCTATTTCTCGCAGAGGTATGTTATCCTGAAAAGAACAAGACGGATACTAGATTTTAATAAATTTTCAACAAAAAGAAATACTAATTATAACTAATGAGTAATCATACATTCATCGCCACTACAGTTTTCAGCAGCTTCTTCGCAATTACTTTTTTCTTCATTGTCACTTTCCACTTCCTCATCGTTATCTGAATCTTCGATTTCATGGCCAACAAGTTCTTCCAAGATAGCTTTACATTGGATATTGAACTTCTGCAACTTTTGCTGTGTAAATCGAAAGTTTTTGTATGTTCAGCCAGCTTACTTCCATTTTGATTTGTATTTCAAGCCCACCCTGAAGTAATGGGGATGGCCTCCGTTTTGCATCATTAAGAAAAGCTTTGAATTTCGCTCCTCCTGCCATAGCATACCAAGTGTAACGGGAAAGTTCTTTAGGAATATGTCCAACAGTCAAGAGCGCTTCTCCAGCCACCGCAAACTTATCATACTTGTTATTGTGTTCACGCTTAAAAGATATTTTTTGCCCAACATACGGCTCCCAATTAACAGTGTTGCAGTAAACATGAAACCCTCTAAGTGCAGTGAAAAATTCAAAATGTGTATCTGCCATAACTTAATTTACTATACACCAGAAAATAAAAATAAGTTTAAATGAAAGTTCTGAGTTGATTTTTGTAAATACGCTTCCAATTCGAACGTTTTTTCTTTCTGTCTGATTATACAACAATAGGCACTAGAAGAAAAAGCTAAGTTTGAATGAAAGAGCTGGATCGAGAATAAAATTTATTTACAGAACATTTTTATTGTCTGGTTTTCCAGGTTGTTCTCCGTTGCAGAGCTAAAAATTTTTATACAGTACCCCGTTTCAATATTGTGACACGTCACAATATTGAACAAAGGAGAGCCAAATAAAATGTTCTCTTTTGAAGGAATTTTTTTATCGTGGAAAAACACAAACTGAACCAGACGAAACAAAATTCAACTCTTGAGAAGAATGTCGCTTTTTAATTATTTTAAACGGACAAAGCCAATGGATGCCACTGAAGCATGCAAGTCTGTAAAAGAAAATCTACCTGAAAACATCAGTATACTGGAAGCCAACTCTGTTCAAGAAAGGCTAAACGCACAACCAAGTATAAAACGATTTACGTACAAAGAAGGGGAAAAAGAGGACAGGTTTCAGACACAAATGCTGCTTTCAATTTCCAGGGTTTTTTTGTAAAACTACATACTTTTCCCTGAATTTTGCTTTGAAAAGTATACTTTTTTCCAGGATGACCATCGATTTTGCTATTTTTTTCCCTGAGTATAAATACTATTATTGTGAGACAAAATTACAATCCTGACAATATATAGCAATTATACTAACTGTTTGCGGAAATATCTTTATAATAATCAATATCAACTATAACTATATATATTACATGACTTAAAATAAATAGTATATATATACTATGTAAACAAGAACAGTCTTGATTTTTCAGGAAAAGTGTGTTTATTCTTAAAATTCCCTGAGTTTTCCAGGTTTTCCCTGAGTATCCCTGAAAAAACCTGTTTTTTCATGTTTTCCAGGTTTTCCAGGGTCTGTCTGAACCCTGCAGGAAATAGCGAAGTACTCACATACACATGGTACTGCAGCCGCAGTTAGAAAATTTAAAAAACTTTACCCAAGCTTGAGCGAAAGCACTATTCGCCCGTGGCTAAAGAGATACAGAGAAGTTTTGAAAGAAAAACGAACATCAGATGTGCCAGTTTTAATCGGAAAAAAACGTGGAAGGCCACTTATTTTAGATGAAGAACTAGACACGAAGCTGCGATCGATGTTAACGTCCTTAAGAACTGCCGGTGCTGGTATAAACATACATGTTATTAGAGGTGTTTTAATGGCATTAATTGAGTCAAACCCTGATAAATTTGGAAAATTCATTAACTTTGAAGTAACTAGAACTTGGGTTAGATCATTGTATCAACGCATGAATTTTTCACGGCGAGTTGCAACCACGTCCAGGCCCGTGATTACACGCTCTTTATGGAACGAGGTCAGGTCATTATTTCTTTACGAAATTTCAGAAAAAGTGTTACGTTACAAAATTCCTGACGAATTGATTATCAATGCCGATCAAACACCATCTAAGTTTGTTGCGACCGATAATGTAACAATGGCAAAGAAAGGTGAAAAACATATCTCCAGAGCGGGTTCTAGTGACAAAAGATGTATAACATTAACTGTTTGTGAATCTCTCGATGGAAAAATCCTCCCATTCCAGCTTATCTACCAAGGGAAAACGCAGAGATCACTCCCAAACTTCGGTTTTCCTGACGGTTTTTGCTTATCTTACAATGAAAAGCATTGGAGTAACGAAAAAGAAAGTATTCGCCTCATTGAGGAAGTCTTAGTGCCCTATATAGAAAAAGTGACAGACGCGAAATTTTTGTCAGCAAATCAGAAAACCCTTTTGATATGGGATGCGTTCAAAGCCTAATCTACTGAGAAAGTAAAAGATGTACTCTCTCAACACAGCATCGAGTGCGTTATGGTCCCTAAAAACATGACGCATCTGTTACAACCTCTAGATTTAACGACCAATGGTAGTTTGAAAAAGTTAGAGAAGAGAGCCTTCAGCAAGTACTTTACGTCTTCGATAATGTCAGCCCTTCGCGAAGAACCGAACCGCGATGTTACTTCAATCAAAGTAGATTTGAAGTCGTCTACGTTGAAACCGTATCATGCCAAAGTGATGGTCGAGGCGTACGAGTTCCTCCAATCAATGAAAGGAGTTAGTATTATAAAAAATGGTTGGCAAAGTGCTGGTATTACCGCCGCCGTTGAAAATACTCGGGAAATGGGTACAAATTATATTCATTTGAACCCATTCGATGCTATGGAGTAGACATTTCTACTAACTTTTACATTGAATTGTTGTTGAATAAGAAATGTTTAGTCACATGAAAATTGTCAAAACTTGTCTCTAACCGCGTTAATTTCCACACACTTAAACTAGGTCTTCTCAAGCAACCGCGTTAATTAATGACCTGTTATTTTTAACCGCGTTAATAACCACACAGCGTTAATTTCGTGTAATAAGGTAATATGCAGAGGGATAGATTAGAAGAATTGAAATAAATTTTTGTTTTATTACAAGGAGCGCCAAAGGATTAAAAGGAAAAAAGGCTTTTGAAAAGATGAAATTATTTGATGTGGTGACAAGTAAGTAGCAACAAAATACATCTTACACATTATCGTTTTTTCGAAATCCAAATACGAAATGTTTTCCATTCTTTATTCACAAAAAAAACAGTGTTATTCTTCTCGTGAAAAGGTTGGAAAAGAAATAGCTGATGTTTTAAGCAGATCAGGAAATCGGTCGAAGAGAAGAAAGATTAGTTTCTAGCAAGAATTTATTTTATTGTAAATTTTTTATTTCTACTTATTTGCGCGGTTAAGTTTTTGCGATGATTGATTACACGTAGTTGTTTTATATAAGAAACTGTGCTAAAATTTACAAGATTGCTAACAATATTTTTCTGGGTATATAGTACGATTTTGACGTCACTGTAACTTAAAACAAAATTCCGAGCAAAAATATAACAACAACTAACTTTTTTTAACGAATTTGATAGCTGCTTCGCATTTGGTTTCCCAATTTTTAAAATTCTATGTAAATTCTTGTTTCTAGTCTGCTCAGTAAAGTCGTCAACCGCAAGGGTTTATTTCTTGCAAAGTAAGTGGAAAATACTTGTGAAGAATCTTTAATATCATTTTAACAATATCATTTTTGATGACGAAGCATAGTTTTATTAGTTACACTTTTTAATAGAAATAAAATTAATTCCTAATAAACTTTTCGTCTGTTTCTTTTACTTTGCTCTTTTACAACAAAAAATAATTTTGCGCGTTGTTAGGGTTCACAGAAATTAGTGTTCAAAAAATAACCCAACAGGGAAGTATTATGCAATGGCGTTATACTGATCAAATGAGTTCTTCACACAATGCTAAAAGCCATGGCGACGACTCAATTAAACGTTATACTGACGTCATACTAACGTTACTTGACGTCATATCACCTAAGCATCACCAACTCATGACGTTCAAAATGACGTCTTTTAAACGTTATTATTACGTCGTGGACTGAAGTCATCGTTGAGTTCAAATGTACCCATATGATGACGTTATCACAACGTCATGTATGGTCACGGTGCGACGTTACTATAACGTCTTAATAACGTGATATTGCCAGCTGGGTTATTGCATGTCCTTGGTGCTACTTCTTTTGAATACTTAAGACATTTTGAAGAAACACATTATGCTTCTTATAGGGATGCATGCTCCGCACGAGGATTGTTAGCTGATGACAATCTTTGGATTCGCACTATGAATGAGTTAGTGGAATATGCTTCTCCATCTCAAATAAGGAAAGTGTTTTCTTTTATATGGATTCACTGTAAATCAAATAACCCGCATGAAGTGTGGGAAACCTTCCGTGCTGCAATGATGAAGGATTACTTACATCGCCACCCTGAAATACAAGCTGAACAAATGGTGCTAGGTAAAATTAAAGGTGTTATTTGGCAATTTGGTAAAAATCTTACTGATTTTGGTCTTCCTGCTTTGCAGGAAGCTTTGCTTGAGGAATTACCAAATGTCGAAGAAATGAGACAAGAGGCTCTAAATGTCAGGCCTTTGTTAAATGCACAACAACTTGCTGTAGCAGATTCCATTCTGAATGCTTTGACTAATAATAACAATAGTTTTACAAATGTGTTTTTCCTAGATGGGCCAGGTGGTACAGGTAAAACTTTTACATATAATTATATTATTATGGATATAATTATATTATTATGGAAGTTAAAGCAAGAAATCTGTGTGCTCACCCTCTATTTTTTCCTTCTAGTCAAACAATATAAAATTATAATGGCGCAACACGTAGTAGAGAATATTGTGTTGTAGAAGAGTGTGAAAGAGGGCGGGGTCCAGGAAGGAAGTGTGAATGAAAGTGTTGTAGAAGAGGAAAATGTTGTAGAGAAAGAAGGTGGTTGTACAGATGTAAGTAATGCTCGGTACAGAGAGTACCGGAATGTACATAAAGAGCCGGTTTCAAACCGGTCCTATCAATTTTGAAAACTGAAAACTAAAAATAAATTGAAAAAAAACATTACGAAGAATTAAAGGGGCTAAGATGTATTTTAAGTAACTAAAATACATTTAAAAAATAATTTTTTGTAAAGGTTAACAAGAACACGAAATTATTTCTTTATTTTGACTTAAATACTTACTTTTTTCAAATATGCTCCTTTCTTCACCTTATACTTTCTAAGATATAAGTAATAAACAGTTCCTTCTAGATTTTCTTATAGTTAATATGGTTCATATAGTTAATAATTAATATAGTTAGTTTATATATGTTAACTCCCTTAGAATTAGTAAACAATTTTGCCAGCATTTAAATAATTCTTAGATAATAGTTTACAATGCTCACTTTTCCTGGTTTAATAGTTAATTTAAAAATAAAAAAATAAAAAATGAATTTAATGCTTCGGTTCAGAGCTGGCTACGAGGTTAAAGATTATCCAATACTTTGGCCTTTGGATAACCTTTTGGCAAAACTGACACTCCTGTGGGAAGCAGGTAATACGAACACTATAAAATGTTCGGGGGACCAGCAAGCATGAACCTGTGACATTTTTATATTACCATCGTGTTAATTATTTCCTTTTTTCTAGAAAGATTAAAAAACTGAGTTAATAAATGAACTTTTATTTTGGAAACTTTATTCCTGATCTAAGGTAAGGTTTTATTTATTTCCGTATTTTTTTCATCTTTGTGTCTCTCAATCAGGTGTTATCGTTATCTTTACTAAAAGCAGCATGTTTACCTTTACCTAAGCCACCAGTAATCAATACCTGATAACTGGTGGCTTAATTAAGCCACACTGAGTGTTAAGCGGTCTTTTGGAAGATAAGTATGCATTGGTGATAATGGATATTTTTACAGGGCAAATGACAATGATGATGAGGTGACAAAACAGCTAGCTGTAATGATATTTCTTGTCTAATGACAGCTGGTTCTACTATAGTTAGAGGTTGCAACCGTCTAAAGATTTTTCAAAAAAGCAAAATCCCCCTTTTTGCAAGGATTTCCTAAAAACATTGACCGTAAAGAGGCAGAAAAATACAACAGCGACAGAACACAACACAAAACAATAAATATTAAAGCAATTCAAAATGAATTGAATAGGTACAAATGAGATAAATAAAACTTATCCGTTTAAGGATATTCACGTATATTATTCTAAACGGAACGTGTATAAGTTAAAGCAAACAACTATCTGTGCGCCGGGACTTGTGACCCTGGCTGTAGCTTTCCACATGTGTTACGGAGCTCCAACACTCAGCCTTACACAGATAATTGTTGCTGTGGACCTGCCTAATGACAGTACCAGCCTGTTGTAACTGGGGTAATATGCGTGGGCGTAACACCACGAAGACCAGATAAGAAAATCTAACCCCCTTGCAAAGCTTCTTCTAAAATGACTAAGGGCAGCAGGATTGTCAATCCTGAAAGCAAAGTGAGCAAACTCTGCCTCCCTACTGGACTGGGGATAATAAGTGGGATCGTCAAGCCCAAAGACAAGATATGATGTCAAGCCCCCTTGCTGTGCTTCTTACAGTGTCTCTATACAAAGAGAGGAGTGAGCAAACTCCGGCTTCACGGTGCACTGACCAACATAAATCAGCTGGGGTAAATAAAACCGCTAGGTTCATGGATTCCCTCCCCCATTTGTTGTGTGACATACAAATAAGCTAACTTCTGGAAAAGAAAAGTATGTATGACGAAGAATTATTCGAGTGGAATGTGCCTACTTGAGAAATACAGCGATTGTTGTATTTGAACCAGGTGTTTTGTTGGTCCTTAATGAAGGCCCAGTAATGACCTGCTTTTAATGTACCTGAGTGGTTAATGGTAGCAACCAAGTTGTACTTGTTGTTGAAAGACACATCGTCAGTTGGGTGAGATGGTACCTTTAAGACATGAGGTTTTTAGGCAAGCAATTGACTAACTTGTTGTCATTAAAAGAAGACCCATTTACTGATGTGTATCTTAACAATTGTACAACAAGGAAGTCCCCGCAATTAGAAATCTGAGTTTCAATTGTGGCCTCTTGATGCGATGAACACTGGGGGCAGAACCACTTGTTGTCACCTAGAAGTTCCTGAGGTTGTAAAAATTTGTTAAAAGAGTCTGCTATTGACTTACACGTTGGTAAAATTAAAATTGAATCCTTTTGTTCCCTGGAAGTGGAGAAACAACAGGATTTGCATGACGTTGTTGTGGTCACAGTTACAGACAGTAGATTGTCAACCAAAGGGGAAGATCCAATAAGTTCGTCAAAAACAACTTGAAGGATCTCGGGCACATCTTGTTGGTGATTGTGATAAAACGCGTTGTTGTTAAGAGCATGCATTCTGTTTTGCAGTGCTCGTAAGAAATTGGAAGGATCAATTGGTGAACGAGAGCGATTCAGTAGTGACATATTTAGGACTATAGACTTTACTAGAGGAGATGACAAAGAGGACTCTGATGGTAATTGAGACCAAAGTCTTGGAAGAACCGTTAATGCTTGCAAAATGGAGTTTGCGTAGCATGTATTCCCCTTGTTTATCAAACCAGCGTGGACGATGCTCACCTTTTGTTTAAGTTCCTGGCTAAGGTTATGGTGTTCCGTGGGTTTTGGCATGTCAGAGATGGGTGAAGATGGACTTTTAATGGATTTGGTAACAGACGAGGATTTTTCATGAGGTATACTATCCTTTGGTCGTGGCAATGTTGGCGGACTGCAGTGCGTAAGATCTTGTGACCACTGTGGTGAGTCTCGTGCAATCCAAATGCAAAAGGATGCTGTCATGCTTATATCGCCAAGCTTGCGGGCGGTTAAAAATGCCGATTTGCTAGCGAAACCGAGGCTTTTTAAACAGCAAGTTAGAGACCTTGAAGAGTAGCCCCTAGCACCCACTTCTACTGCAAAAAGATGCGGAAACCACCCGTTGCTACGTATTACCTCGACCAAAGGGAAGTATTTGGAAAGCTTGGTGGAATGCCAGGATCCCATGTTTTCCTCACAAGGACAAGTTAGTTCAATAATGATGATGCGCTTAGAACAATTTGAGTATATTACAATGTCTGGCCTGAGGGATGTGATTGCAATATGGCCAGGAAACACAAATCCTTCATTCAGATCTGCTAAAATCACCCAGTCACTAGCATGGTGGAATAGACCAGTTGGTTTTGATCTTTTAGCGGAGAAATAGCTACCTGCTTTTACAAATGACACTTTAAGGTGCTTTTTCGTTTCCGGGACAACTTCAGATGAAAAACGCTCTAGACTTAACAGGAGCCCGCGAAGCACAGCATCGTGTCGGAAAGTGAACCTTCCTTGTGATAGAGCAACCTTGCAAGTGCCTAAAACATGCGCTGTTGTACATACTTGTTTGGAACATAAGGCACAAGCAGATTCAGTACAAACGTTCCAGCGCTTTAAATTGCTAGGTGAGGGAAGAACATCGTAAGGCAGAAGGAAAGCAAGTGTGGGGACATGGCAAGAATGGACTTCCAAGATAGATTGTTTTTTATGTAATTTTCCCATCTCGTCCACTGACCCTGCACTTGCAACTGCAATGCTCTACCCATGTTGGCTTCCTCATCGATATCTTTAGCTGTGTTCGATATTAATTTACGATACGCATAGCACTGTTTTGAAATCGGAATCTTGAAAGATTTGTTGATCCCTAGGCCTGCTTTGCCATACTGGGGAGTTCCCACGACTGACTTTATTTTCACCTCTGTCTCTGCTGTTCTTACTGCGCTGTCCACTTTCCACATGCCAACTTTCAAAGTAGGTGCACTGTTAGACACAAGAGGATCTTTGGAATCGCGTAAAAGTAAATGGCCACTTATTTTAGAGCATGTAAGCAATGACGTCAAGCTCTTGATTGGCATTGGACAAGGCGAGCAGGAGCTATATAGGCAAATGTTTGACGTGGAATTGTGCAGAAATAGCCATTTTCTAATGAAAGTTGATATCTTCTGCTCCAGCCTTGTAACCCGACATATTGGAACTTTATAAATAAGAATTGGCCATTGGATTCGAGGAATTAGAAGGTTTTGCAAAATCCATAGTTTTTGGGTCCCTTTGAAACACGAACCGTTTATGATTGTAAGACCGGTTAATAGCTTATTATCTAGCTCGTCGATTGCAATAAGGCGACCGAGGAAACGAACTGGCGATGAATGGATTGACGGGATGTATGAAGAGAAGTCGGTTTGTGACGAGATGTGAGACACAGAAAAAGGTGTGGAGTTTACAGATCAACCTTTTATAAGGATTATGCTCCTTGACTTACGAGGGCAAAAACTCATGCCAGCCCATTTTAAAGCAGTGACGCACCTGGAAAGGAGGCTTTGAGCTCCACAGACAGAGGATGACATTAGGTTGATATCATCCATAAAAGCTCTGACTAAAGGAAGGGGCACGTTTTTAGAAGTAATATAATTTGGGGCCGGTGCGGCAATAGTGTATTCAAGAATAATGTTTATACCAGCAAGAAACAAAATGATGGAAAGAGTGCAACCTGCAAAAATACCTCGCATATGCTTGTGCCGGTTGCTTGGTGCAGACAAAGAAAACGATTTGCTATATAAACCAACGTAGTATGACTTAATGAATGATATCCAACTCTGAGGAACTCCATACCTTTCCAGTGCAAAAAATATAAGCTTGTGTGGAATAATATTGCTGAACAATGTTTCACTGAATATGACAAAGTTTTATCAACCGTTAGACTTGACAATGGTTAAGCTAAAAAGTTTATGGCTTGGAAATTCAATGATTGGTACACACAGCAAGTTAGTGCCCATATGGATAAAGGTATACCTATTGATGAAATAGACATTAAATTACGGTTATCTCTATTAAAACCTTTACACGCAGGGTGGCTGGTCGACTTTTACAACCACATGACTTCAGGAAATGCACAAAAACAGAAAGTTATTGAAAGGGGCTGGACATCATCAAGAATTAAGGACGCCATTTGTTCTGCACAGCCCAGTAATCTGCAACCTTAGCCCAGAATTTATATCCATCGCTTACTCAAGAAATAGTAATGAAGAAGATGGTGATATTGGGGATGAAGCTGATGATAACGGCGAATCAGACGAAGAAGATATTTCGGGACAGCCAGATCGCAACATTTTTGAACTAATAAATGACTTTGACGATGAAGAAGACTTTTAGGCATACAATTGTTTAGTTATTTTGTCGTTAGTCTGTTCCTTTTTAAATACTTACCTTGTTAGTCTCATTTACGACGGACATAAGGGTAAGAGACAACTTTTACTTGTAAAAGTGGTCTCGTCTCGGGAAGTAGTTAGGGATATGAGGGTACGAGACCACTTACTTATGACATCAATCGTTGGGTTCATATCCATTTTCAAATGTTTTTACACTAGCACTAATAAGACAAAAATTTTATCACCGTTAGAATTATCAATTGGGTATTTCTAGGTCGCCCAACAATCACCATAACCACCACAAATATTATCTATTTGAATATACATAAACAGGAATCCACATGGCAACGTTTTTATAGGAAGGAAATTTGTTCTAATGTGAAATACAAAAAATTTTAGAATTCTGTGTTTAGGAAAAGTCAAAACGCTACAAATTGAGGAAGGAGGTCTAGCTTTGTGTAGTGGAGCCAGTTGGTTTGTAAGAATCCAGTATTAGATCGATTGAGATTTTATGAAAGAAAATTCAAGAATTACATAAGGGCGCGAAGCGCCCGCAATGTAATTCCGATTTTATGAATAAAATTGAAAGAAGAATGTCTAAGGTCAGAAAGCTTTTCTGTTTCCAGGTTTGCTGCTTTTTATTCTTTGTCACAACCTCTCTAAGGGCTGGGTTCCAAGTCTACCTCTCTTAGCCCTGGGCTCTGTGTCAGTAGGTAAAAGCAACAACGATACGATGTGCAGCTGTCGACTTTTCTTTTTCCAAAGTTTAACAAAAGTTATTGGTTTTGGCGGACGGTGTCAATGAATTTGGCTGGTGTCCTCCTCATGTTTCCACATTCATAGGTGTTTGTTTCAGTACAGTCGAAATCCATTAGCTTTCCGATTATCCCTGTAAAGGGGAGAATGCAGAAGTTCTCCAGCGGCTTCTTATTCTTTGGAGAGAAACCTCCTTTTATTATCATTAAACTTTCCGTCTTAAAAGACTTGTTTTATCTGCATTTCGATGTAGTTACTCCTATTCTCTAATACTGCCCGCCCACCCACCCCGTTTATATTTTAGATACGTATTATACGAAACCCCGCCATGGGACATATTGGCGTCGTTAAATTGTTTTAAGCTTCATGTATATTATAAAAACACACAAAATATTTTGTTATAACAATGTTGACTTGTCTTTGTGTTTTATCCAACAATCCGTCGTTAAAACCGCGTGGACAAATATTACGTTGGATCTTTGAGATGTTACTTCATTTTCAGGCACAGGTCTAAGTTTGAGTGTAAAGTACATGAGCAACATGCGGAAATAGGTGTTCCTCGTTGCAGCGTATTGAGCTTCTTCGGTCGCCGTTTGGGTGATAAGAATCCAGTGTTAGATCTTCTTTCGATTTTATTCATAAAATCAGGATTACATTGCGGGCGCTTCGCGCCCTTACGTAATTCTTGAATTACCTTTATTTAGATATAAAACATCAATGCTTTACGCCACTAAAGTGATGTTAGTACCATCTGATCTATATGACAACATAATGGCGTACATGACGTACTACATTGATGATAAATTGGCAAGCGAAAATACTTCTTCATGTTCCGACGGTCCAAAGTCCCAGAGCCATATTTCCAATGCCTCAACATTTAAAGCGGCAAACGTCTTTGCAAATATTGAGAAAGATCATAGAATCAGCCCACATCGTTTGAGAGCATCAGTATCAAATGAGCTGGCGGGTATAGGCAGTGAAAATCTTACCGGATTCGCTGAAGTGTGTGAGATTTTGCTGTTACAAATTTATGTTGGATTCATAACAGATGTTTTTATGTGTTTGCACTTGATTTTTCTTAGGTTTATATGAAACATAGCGAGAAGGTTTGCAGGAAATTTTACGTCCAGCACTATGCAAACCGTGAGTCGCTGCTTATTTCCATGGAATGTGGCAACATGTTCCACATAAATGATGTGAAGAAGAAGGAAGCTGAGTTTGAATGCAAAAAGTTGATAAAAGCAAGTAAATTTTCATCAACCAAAACGTTAGATTGGGTCAGATAAATGAGAATAGGAAAATAATTTACAAAGAGGTGGCTAGCGACCGCAATGATGAACTCAACTTGTTTGGTCTTTCGAAACAAACTAGAGGTTATACTCCTCTACAATAAATGCCTCTAGAAGCATAATTCTCCCTTTTTCACGGAATTAATTAAAAAATAAAACCTTAATAAAGGAGCACTTCAAGCAGGACTTGAATGATGAGGAAATCATCAAAGAGTTAAAGAGATGCAGAGAAAATGACGGTTAGTTAAAACGATAGCATATATATTTGCAAAGAATTTCAGAGCATTTGCTTGCCACTATTACTCTAAGAATGAAAGTTACAAAGTGCACGCACAATGATAAACTCGACCAGTTAAGTCTTAAAATTTAAAGTCTAGAGGTTTTGCTCCTCTAAGGAATATGCTCATATAAAAGAACACAATTCTTCCTTTTTCCAAGGAGATAATTGGCACAAAAATTGAACAAACAGAGAGAGTAGGACAGGACTTCTGTAAAGGGTACAATGGTTTCGACTCATATTCCTGAACCAAGGTACCCAAAATGTCTAGGTGAGTCACCTCAAAAGAGGTCTGCGAACAGTCTTCAGCAGGAACTAGACATTTCTTTCATCCATAACTTTCATCTGTCCTACTTTGTACAATCTTGTGTGACTGGGGTAAGAAGTGGAGTCGTCACTCTCCAAAGATAAGACCAGTGCAGTCAAACCCCCTTGCTGACATAGCTTTTATTTTGTTTTTGTTTTTGTTTCGACTGGGGTAAGAAGTGGAGTCGTCACTCTCCAAAGATAAGATCTGGTACAGTCAAACCCCCTTGCTAGCGTAGTTATTCCCAAGATGTATTGTTCGGGTAAAACGTAATTCCCAAATGTGACTGTTCCTTAATTACTGAAGAGAGACATTAGATGATCAACACTTTTTATATAAAACTATACATTTCCATTTTAAGTTGACTTCGCCGTGGTAGTCGAAAGTTCCAAACAACCAAGTTTGCTCAAAAGTGGATGTACATAAGCTTGTATGTCTTTTTACTTTCGCCATAAATATTCCAGTTTTACTGTATTTGTTATTACACCTATTTCAGCCATCTCTTTGGAGACACCGACGAGTCTGTCAAGCAATACACCTGTTTGCAAAAAGCAGATCAAAGTAAAGGTAAAGTGGATTAGTGGTTTGACTGTTACACAAACAATGTTAGTAATATCTACAATCTCTTTCCGTTTTGCTAACTATTTTATCCCTTGCAGTTATCAATTTGCAGACACCAGATGATGATATTGCCTACGACAGATTGGTCAATGTCAACACGGCAAAGGCATGTTTTTTTACATTTTATGCAATTATGTTAACTGGCTCAGTGTACACAATTTTTCTGCTCTAAATTTGTTGGCATTGTAGTCTTATTTACTACATCTACTCTAGCTATCTCTTTGGAAACACCAGGTTATCCCGTCAGCAAGATACTTGCCCGCAAACAGGACATTAAAGGAAACGGTAAAATGTCTATTTATTGCATTACGGCAAGTGATTAATATTGCAGTTTTCAATGAAACACATACTCTAGGCAATAATAAGAACTTAAACATTTACTTCATATTCATAACTTTAATGCTTTTATCCTACAGCCTCAGCCCAAATCAGTGAAACAAGCTCTAACGAAGATGGTAATGGTGACGAGAAAACGTCAGAGTCCAGCGGTGAGTGCTTAAAAGTGTAATCATCTCAGTAGCATATTTTTGGCAAGTTGTGTCGTAAATTTGAAAATTAATAAGACCATTTAAATGTGTTTACTACTTATTTCGAAATAAATGAATGAAGGGAAGAAAGTTTATGCAGCATTATATGTTATTATTACAATTATATGATGCGTATTACTTAGGTCTGGTGAAGAAGACGATGATGATAACGATAAAGAGGGAAATGTACGTCGTTATTTAAAAGACATCCCTTCTTCATACCTCTTCCAAATAGGTAAGAAGTGTTGAGAAATAGTTTTCGGACCTTCATTGCAACTAATTTTGCACACTAGAAGTCTTTTATTCCATAGGAAATATCAAAGATTTTACTAAGGCAATTATGAAATGCGGAATGTTTGAGAGATTGGTAGAAGATTTTGTAAATCCAGAAATCAATGTTTTCTACGATGTTGAGGCCACTTAACAGATTGGCTACATGCAGAAAAATTAACCAAAAAGTGAATTCAAAATTTCCGGAAATCGGTGCGACGTACAGAGACGCATCCTTATACATTTGTGGCCAAATCTGTTACTTTTATGGACAGTTAAAATGCCGTAAATTGGAATATCTAAAGTCTGCTGATGGTATGTTTGTTTATATGTTGAGTTACTGAACTTTAGATCCAATGATTCTGTGTAATAGTTCATGGTTCTTCTTTGCAGGCCCATTTGGCCCATCTAAAATGGAAGAAATGGCCTTTCGTGGATACAATACAGGCTCTCAAATATGAAGAACTGCGATCGATAGTTAAAGCAATGTGCAGGAAGTATCACTTGTTGGATAGGAATAAGGTTAGGAAAAAGGTTAGATAGCTAATTATATTTTATCCAAGCTATGTGCTTAGCTCCTTGTAGTTTATCAGTCAGGAAAATCATGAGATTGAGGGATATATCCCTCAATTGAGCGATACTTGAGATTTTTTTGCTTTACGGCAGCCCGTTTACGCGGACGGAGTGCCAAAAGTCCTTTTAATACAAAAGCAACCCATTACCTTTAGATTTATCCAAACCAAAGTGGTCGTTATCCATGCACGAGAGCCGCTAACAATGTCTTATTTGCTGGAGGTGCACCACCGGTTTTATGTTCTGAGGCCACGCTGTTTTGTTTTGGAAGAGTGTTCATGCTTGCAGCAGAAATCATGAAAGTGAAGATTGTGAATTCTTCTATCAAAGGCTACCATATATACCATGTCCGTCCGCACTTGGATATAGCTATGGATGTGAGACCTGAACCAGAAAACCAGTAAGACCCTAATGCTCACTGTGTTTGGATGCCCGATCAGGAAAACATACCAAAAAATTTACTAAAAGAGGTAACTCGCCCTGGAAAGGAAAGCCAGAAGGAACAAACTGTTCATCAAATTGCAGGCAAGTTAGTTGGTCGAGTACCTGCTAATCTTGGCAGTATTTTTAATTGTGTATCAGATGCAGTTTTGAGCATCAAATGGTAAGTTTTGAACTTTTTAACTAATTCAGACTGTCAGATTTCGTTAGGGTTTTTGTTTGTTACTACTGAATAAGGGATAATTAGTATGTATTGCATTATTTTTTTAGCATTGCAACTGGGGAACCTGAAGTTAGCAATAAGCCTGCAGCTAGCACAAAATACCGATACAACCCTTGGGGTTTTAGCTATTATTCCTTGCTATTATTCCTTGCTACTATGAACTGGAGGTAGCCACTGGAAAAGTCGATTATGTTAAGGAACGATTTAACCAATTTTTTGATAATTTCAAGGGAACAGAGACTTTATCAATTGAAGATTAGCCTCATTCTTGCTAAATCAAAATCAACTGATGTGTATATTTACATGTAAATGTGTATTAAAGCAATAAATCATACATGTTACAACAACGTACAAATTGTTTTCTTTTCTGAAATTGTTTTGGAGCCTTATTTACAAATGACTATAATTTTTTTTCTACAAATTTCTATAAATTACAATTTTTCTTCAGGTAAAAGTTCAAATTAAAAAAAAAAAAAAGTAATGGAGGAGAACTTTGAGGAGGACGCCATCATCTCTTCCTCTTCCGACCAAGAGTTGAATGACCTAGAGTCAAATGATGAAACTACAAGAGAAGAGGTTATAGTCTATGATGAAAATTTGCAACCTGTAAATTTACAAGCAAATAAAAAGAAGAGACGCATTGACGGAACCAGTAATATGCCTTTTGTAATAATCAGAGGGATAACATGTGAAATCTCTAAATGAGTCTTGTATATCATTGCATCTGTTAAGTTTTGTTCTCTTTTTTTTTGTACATTAAGGTGGTAAGTATGAAGAATGCCCAAAAAGGAGGGCTGGAAAACGGTATAATCACATTAAAGGCTTCCAGAGAAAGTTCAGCGAATACAAAACTGTAACTGGAGATGATGCCTTTGTAGAATTACATCTGAACAAAAAAATCAAGGAAATAACAAGATTTGCTAGATCAAAAGAGTTGATTGTCAAGGCCATGTCTTCTATGCATTATTCCTCCTTAGTAAGCACTCCAACCCCTGAAGCTAGTGCTAGTGTAAGTGTGGGATCTGCAACCGATGTGCCAGGAAACGAAACAGAGATATCTCAACAACCTGTTATGTCTACACCATCTGCTAACAGAAGAAAAAGACATAGGACAGTAGACAGAAACACCTGTTCTAAATGCTTAATTGTCCACGGCAGTCGCACTGACAACGAATTTGATTCAATGTTGATCAACTGTAGCCGCCGCCGGTGTGACCATTGGATTCATGCCAAATGCTTGGGGATTTTTGTGAAATCAGAAAGTGTAGAGATAATTGCGACATTATTTGAATTCATAATGAGGTGACAAAACAGCAAGCTGTAATGATAATACTTGTCTAAAGACAGGTGGTTAAGGCTATGTAGAGGTTATACCCTCTAAAGATTCCGAAATAATCCAAAATCTTCCTTGTTGCAAGGATTTGGCAAATTATACGATGACCACTTTGACTAACATTAAAGTAACACAGTACACAGGAACAAAGAAGAACAACAGAAAACATTAAACAAAATAATGATAAAAACAGCTACAGTTTAGAGACAATAAAAACAAGCGATTCAGTGCATAAAATAAATAAAACTTATTAAAG
Organism: Hydractinia echinata; assembly: GCA_030067915.1. NCBI lineage: Eukaryota > Metazoa > Cnidaria > Hydrozoa > Anthoathecata > Hydractiniidae > Hydractinia > Hydractinia echinata. Next base: position 149,536 of record JASGCC010000146.1, on the reverse strand, counting down.
TGAATATCCTTTAACGGATAAATTTAAAAGGAATTCATTACGAATTCGTAGATAAGAAAAAGCAGGCAACGATCTGTGCGCCAGAACTTGTGACTCTGGCAGTGGCTTTACACGTGTTAATGGGCCCAACACTCAGCCCTACACAGATCATTGCTGCAATGGACCAGCCTAACAACAGGATCAGCTTGTCGTAATTGAGGTTTTATGCTACTAAGGTCGAAAAATTAGCACAAATAGAAAAAACAAAAATTATAACCCCATTTGGCTCTTTTAACAGGAACTCGGGTCAGCAGGATCGTCAATCCTGAAGGCCAAGTTAGCGAACTTGGTCTCCCTACTGGACTGGGGTAACAAGTGGGATGGTCAACCAAAGACAAGACAAAACGTCAAGCCCCCTGGCTATGCTTCTTACAAAAAAGAGAAAGGAGTGAGCAAACTCCACTTTCACGGTGGGTTGACCAATCAATGGTCAGCCAGGGTAAATTGCAACCGCTAGGAAAATATCCTCCCCCGATTTACTTTGTTGCAGAAAAGAAGGCTAACTTCTACTAAAGAACAGTATGTAAGCTGAGCGATTGTTAAGTTGCGATGAATCCACCGCAGTAATGGCACGATCGTCACACTTAAGCCACGTGTTATGCTTGTCCTTGATAAAAGCCCGGTAATGGCCTGCCCTGAGAGTGCCGGAGTGGTTGATGGTGGCAACTAAATTGAATGTGTTATTGAAACACACATCCTCAGAGGGATGGGATGGTACTTTCAAGACGTGATGTTTCTTTGGAAGGCACAAAACCAACCTGTTGTCTTTAAACGATGACCCATTAAGAGATGTATACCTTAACAATTGGACAACTAAAACACTTCCACAATTTGATATTTTTGTCTCGACTGTTGCTTCCTGATGTGACGAGCACTGGGGACAATACCACTTGTTGTCGCCTAAAAGTTGCTGAGGTTGGAAAAAATAATTAAAGGAGTCCGATATTGACATAAGCGTTGGTAAGTTTAAAATGGGCTCCTTTTGGGTTCTTGAACATGAATAAAAGCAAAAATTACAGGACGTTGTTGTGGTCAATGTTACCGAGAGAATGTCGTCCACCAAAGATGAAGATCCGATCAACTCATCAATAACAACTTGTAAAATTTCAGGGACATCTTGTTGGCCGTTGTAATAAAACTCTGTCTTACCTAGAGCATGCATTTTATTTTGCAAGGACCGCAAAAAATTTGATGGGTCAATTGCCGAACGCCAGCAACTTAAAAGGGACATATTCATGACTATAGATTTCTCTAATGGTGACAACAAACAAGTCTCTGATGGCAACTGAGCCCAGAGCTTTGGAAGGACAGTTATTGCTTGAAGAATGGAGTTCACATAGCAAGAATTGCCTTTGTTTATCAACCCAGGGTGAATGTTGGAAACAGCCTTTTTGGTTGATGTTTGATTAGGATGCGTGGGTGGAGGTTGGGCATTTTGATGCGGTTTTAAAGTTGAAGAATTTGCAATAGGGATGTGATTGTTTTGTGATAGAGGTGAAGAGGAACTACTGTCTAAAGGCTCCTGGGACCATTGTGTCGACTCTCTGGCAATCCACATACAAAAAGAACCCTTTCATGCTCATATCGCCAAGTTTGCGTGCAGTTGAAAATGCAGCACGGCTGCTGAAACCAAGAGATTTTAAACACCAAGTTCATTTTAGCGGTGACAATCAATGATATGTCGTCAAGATCCAGTGACAAAGGTACACCATAAATGTTTCTTATTATCAATTCTGGTTCTTTTTCCTCCAACATGTTTGACGAACGAAGCACAGCACGCCAAGCTATGATTTCATTATAGAGATCTACATCTCTGTAACTGTCTTCTTCTAGGATTTCCAGCATCTCCGCTGCTCTGTTGTGTACCAACTCAACTTGATCTAATCCGCGAGAAATTGTACGCCACATTTCATGAGATATCCTTCCTTTAGGTGCAACTGCCTTATGCCTTTTAATTTTATTTTCGAGGCAAAAGTCTCCACCTTGGTGATTCATGTCCAGATCTGACGTATTATAGCTGCTTTGGGTCTTCAGCAAATCTGTGATGCAATCTGGATACATTGCTCTATGCGACAAATCACGGTATTCCACCTCTTGATAAATCGGGTGCTTGAAAGCATAAAAGAGAGGCAGAAATTTCATCTGACCAGCATCAATGACGTTCCAATTATTTATGCGAACTCCAATTTTTTGGACGTAAACAGCTAAGACGAAGTTGAAGATCATTTGATACACAAATGCAAAAGTTTCGTTACTTATATTACTGCCCCAATTCAAAAACCCTTTTTACGCTCTTTGCTAGCTGAATCTGTTAGGAACAAGCGACACATCTCACTCGCTGTTCCCTCCAATAATATGAACAAGGCCTGGTAAGATTCTTCCATAGTTGAAGTTGACGGAGATTCAAGACAACAATCTGATAGCATCTAGAGTGGTACCACGTCTACATGTAAACATTGCAAGAGAATTTTTTTAACTGCTAAACGTCTAAATCACTAGTGTGTAAAGGGCAATGCAAAAAAGGATTTTTTTAAGAAAGGTAAACCAACCTCCTAAAATGATTATAACATGCTGTACATAGGTTAATTCCAAATTTTGGGAAAATATTTTTTCTTTCATTTCTTTTATGACAGATTTGCTGTACGCCTTCGACGTTACTACGTGTTTCACTGTAAATAACTGATCATCTGACCAAGATTATTATTTTTGCTTTCACACATTACTGAAATATGTAATGCTCCTTTGAAACATAGCCTTCGTGTGTTTACATCACGTGTTGACATTTACGATAAACCTCGTTGGCACATAATTAAAGAATGTAGATTAGTATAGCAAGTTTGTTGCCTAACTTGGCAGAAACAATTGGTGCTCGCGTATCGTGCAACTGAGGGATCCCTCAATTGAGGCATCTTAAATTCGGAAAATACGGATGTCTCAATTGAGGGATCCCTCAATCTCATGATTTCCCTGACTGTTTATGGTTTCGTTATGGAAGATTTTTATGTTATGTTGAACTCAACCTGTTAGGTCTTTAGACATTGTACGGTATATGATTTATCGTTTATGATTTGTACTATAACCCTTATGATCTAGAAAGAGACTTACTTGTAATCTGGAGAAGAGTGTTGTTGTTCCATTAGATATTCCTTATAAACAAACTCTACATGGCGCTGCGAGTAGGATCTTTGTTAGTCGTCGTACATCAAGCGAAAGTTTATCACACAATTTCACAGGAATTTCTTCTCATACACAGCATAACAGCAGGTAACCTAGAAAACACTTCACTATCGTATTAGCTACAGCACTGTTGTACACCTGTTGGGTTACGCTTACAAACATTAGCCACACCAGTTTGAGTATTGTATGATCTTTATAAACATATCAGAACTCTACTACACCTAAACTTAGAGAGGACGATACAATACTTTGCCATCTTTTATTTGATTTTGTCGCTGTTGTCCCTGGATCATCCTTCGATCGTTGTTTTTCTTGGTCACACCGCCATTTTGGATTTTCCAATTTTTCGCGGCCATCTTCCCTGCTCACACACACCATAGCAATACCGTTCTTAATTCGTACCGATTAGAGTACCTATCGCCGTGTCATGGATGAAACTACGCAACAACCAGATCAATCAACCACGTCATCCGATTCGACCCCTACCACGGACAATCCGGCTATTACCATGATGTTTAACATGCAACAGCAACAGATGGTTATGCAGCAGCAAATCACACAACTCCTTACGAGTTTTGCTCCTATCACACAACATGCTAATACTAGATCACCGCCTTCAATCCAGAGAAGCAAGCCAACTCGTCCGATTATTGAATCCGACCCCACTGACAACAAGTGGGTAATCTTCAAGGACGCTTGGGCTCGCTACAAAAATATGGCAGGACTAAATGACCCTGATATTATCCGTAACGAACTTCGGTCAGCTTGTAGCCCTGCTGTGAACGAGCTACTATTCAATTTTGTTGGACCAGGACCGCTGAATGGGGCCTCTGAGGACGAGCTCTTGACCCACATCAGATCAGTAGCAGTTAAAGCAGTCCACCCAGAGGTATACCGTCAGCAGTTCTTTACCCTTAAACAGATCGATGGTGAGACGATTACTCATTTTGTATCCCGCCTCAAATCGCAAGCGATGCTTTGCGATTTCGTCCGGAAATGTGATAACGGACATTGTCAAACATCATATTCCGAAAATATGATCACATCACAGCTTATTGCCGGCCTCCACAACCAATCCCATCAAGCGAGAATACTAAGCGAAGTCAACATCCTGAAGACCTTGGGACAACTAACCGAACGCCTCCTGACGCTGGAATCTACCGCCCAAGCTGCTTCTCACTTCCAACCCATTGATTCGATAACAAATGTCACACCCATCAAATCGGAGTATTAAAGGAGCAAATATACAAGCGAGAAGCGCCAGATTCAACGAAAGAAGTACCCCAACACGAATGTATCGTCCGACAAATGTAAAGGATGTGGACGCGACCGCCACCAGAACGGACGGAATCAGTGCCCCTCTCAAGGTAGAAAATGCAACAGTTGCGGTAAACTTAACCATTTTGCAACCGTTTGCATGAGTACCGCATCAAATTCCATCACAGACAACGATTTGCAGCAGGATGTATCTTTCATCTCAACTGTCTGTGACACCCAACCGTTATGATTAGAGGACGGACTTCCTCACGGACGTTGGTCGGACGGGAAATTTATACCAAAAAAACCCGAACCGCCCCCTGCCGCAGATGTTACATCATCATCATCATCATTCTCGGCTTAACGTCCGTTTTCCATGCTAGCATGGGTTGGACGGGGTATATTAATGACCCTCTTCCAATCTGATCTAGACTGTGTTAGATCTAAACTCAACTTAGATACTATAGATACTTAGATTACTATATCTATAAACAGACATGCATACAATAAACTGTCTCATTACGTAGACACTCCTATAACAGAATCCGTTCAAGTATCAGTGATTGCTGACACTGGCGCGCAAACCTGTACTGCTGGAGTCGATCTTTTAACAAAATTGAATTGTTCCAAGAAATCTCTCATACGGACTCGGCACCGACTACGAGCTGTAAACAACAAAAACCTATCAATACTCGGTGCCCTCATTGTGACATTAACGTACGGAACATCCCAATCCACCGAAGTCATCTACGTCTGCCAACAGGTTCGCGGACTATACCTTTCACAGACTGCACTGAAGAACCTTTCGTTTATCCCAGCCAGTTTCCCAAGCCAGGATTTTGAAATTTCGGCTTCGAGTTGCTCGCCATCCGACTTTCGTCAGCAACATAACATTGCTACATGTGGCTGTCCGAGTCGATCACCATGCCCCGAGCTTCCTTCGAAGTTACCATTCCCTGCCACGCCCGAATATCAGCATGATCTTGAAAATTGGATCAAACAGTTTTTCGCGCATAGTGCTTTTAACACTTGTGAACACCAAAAACTGCAAACTATGACAAGTGAACCATTAAAGATATCGTTCCTCCAAAATACCAACCCCGAAGCTGCCCATAAACCAATTCCGGTTCCACACCATTGGAAGGAAGATGTAAAAAGCCAGATAGACACTGACGTCGCCCTTCAAATAATTGAGCCAGTACCTAAAGGAACCCCAACAACCTGGTGCTCTAGGATGGTTACGGTGCCGAAAAAGGATGGATCACCTAGACGAACTATTGACCTCCAAAATCTTAATGCCGCCACACGGCGAGAAACCCATCACACCCAATCTCCATTCCACATCGTTAATGATTTTGACATAACAAGACAGCAAGCTGTGATGATGGAACTGGTCTAACCGTGGTGCCACCTGGGACACAAAAAACAGTGTTAGACGCCTGGAATGGCTATCACAGTGTGCTGTTATCGCCCAATGCTCGCGATGCAATGGCATTTATCACCGAATGGGGACGATACTGATACCTACATGCCCCTCAGGGGTTCCACGCATCGAACGATGGGTATACCAAGTGATTTGACGATATCACGCAGGATTTTCCCCGCGTCGCTCGTTGCGTAGACGACTCTTTATTATGGGACAGAGGTATCGCACCGTCTTTTTGGCACACCCTGAAGTACATCAAACTCTGTGGTGACAAGGGCGTTGTTTTCAACCCGAAAAAAATTCAAATTTGCTGAGGATGAAGTGGAGTTCAAGCTTTTGAACGCCATCGAAAACTTTCCCACCCCAACGAACTTGACCGGTGTACGTTCATGGTTCGGCTTGGTGAATCAAGCCTCGTATACATTTACCCAAGCTTCGACTATGGCACCAGTTCGTGATTTGCTGAAACATGACTCCAGATTTTACTGGGACGATACTTTAGATCGTCTTTTCACCGAGTCAAAAAGAGAAATCCTTGATAAGATCAAGGATGGTGTCAAGACATTCGAGACTGGTAGGCAGACTTGCCTGTCTACAGACTGGAGCAAAGGAGGAATGGGTTTCACCCTTTCACAGAAACACTTTTCATGTCCGATAGCTAATCCTTTGTGTAGTCCAGGTCATTGGAAGCTCGTTTACGCTGGTTCAAGATTCTCTACTGTCGCCGAACGTCAGTATGTACCTATAGAGGGGGAAGCATTGGCTCTGCTGTTTGGACTAGATAGTTGTCGCATGTTCGTCATGGGCTGTTCAAATCTAACTGTTGCAGTGGACCATAAACCCCTCATCCGGATATTTAATGACCGTAGTTTGGACGAAATAAAAAACCCACGTCTACTCAATATAAAAGAGAAAACGCTTATGTATCGATTTCGTATCATATCCATCCCTGGAAATGATAATTATGGGGCAGACGCGATGTCACGAATCCCTACACCATCAACCATATCGAGCATCATGGATACGGCAGATATCGAACCATCACTTACAGCAGCCACCCATCATCAATACGAGTACGACAACGATCTTCCTATCAAACTTCCCAGGATCAAGAGGATCTCTTCTACCAACCATCAATACCAACAGCTTATACGCCAAATAGAGAATGGAGTTCCTGAGCTAAAACATGAACTCATTGACAATCTTAAAGAGTTTTGGAGCAAACGAGACAGACTATATGTTGTTGATGGACTGGTTTACCTCGAAGGCCGCGTCCTGATACCCCAAGAACTGCGCCAGAGCTTATTGGAACAACTCCACATTGGCCATCAAGGTGCCAACAGCATGAGGTTGAATGCGAAACAAGATTCTTTTGGCCTGGAATAGGTTCCCAACTCAGCCTTCGAAGAACTCAATGTCAACGATGCAACGAGATAGCACCTTCCAACCCGAAGGAGACCTCCATCCTTCCAACTCAACCAACATACCCATTTCAAATGGTCGTAACTGATTTGTTCCACATGGCTGGTCGCAAATATCTTGTGTACGCCGATCGGTTCTCAGCATGGACCGAGGTCGCATCTACCAACGCCAACTCCAACGCCAAAACCATATGCGATATCTTTCGTCGCTACTTTATCAGTTTTGGAGTACCGGAAGAACTAGGCAGCAACGGAGGTCCAACTTTCGAATCAAAAGAAATTTCTGATTTCTTGAAGGTGTGGGACATCTCCCATCGTCTATCGTCTGCATACTACCCACAAAGCAACGGGCGGGCGGAGGCAGCAGTTAAACACATGAAAAGGATCCTTACGACCAACATTAAGTCTGACGGATCCCTCAACACGGACGCCGTTTCCAAGGCCCTCCTCCTACATCGTAACACACCATCTGCGGACATTGGCGCCTCTCCAGCTGAGTTACTGTTTGGTCGACCGTTACGTGATCATCATCCCAACCCTGTACGCTTTCGTCAAGAATGGGCTGACCTTGCAGAACATCGTGAAGCCGTAATACAAAATCGCTATTTGTCGTCGCAGAGAAGAAGCATGCCTTTCAAAGACCTTACTGAACTAAAGATAGGAGATCATGTATCGGTACAGAACCAACATGGTAACCATCCCCGCCGATGGAACAATACCGGGACCATTGTCGACGCATTGACACATAGGAAGTATCGCGTCTTGGTTGATGGTAGTCGACATAAGACCCTCCGAAACAGATGTTTCTTACGCACGATATCAGAGAACACTAGGAACAGGACATTTAACCCAGAACCTAGCAGTCACGAAGCAGTCAATGCACAAAAACTAACGAACACCGATCCAGAACCCGTCGAGTTGGTACACACAGCCCCATTGATGCACCCTCCTGTTCCTAATGATTGTCATAATCGTACGCGAACTCTTCCAGTCAACTCAGAAGCGACTGACGTTATATCACCTTCGACCCAAGAGCAAGGACAGGAAGGACATTTGAGGCGTTCTACACGTCCACGAAGATTGCCTACAAAGTACCAGGACTACGTGATGAACTCATAGACATATTTTTTTATATATACACACCTACATCATCATCATCATCATTCTCGGCTTAACGTCCGTTTTCCATGCTAGTATGGGTTGGACGGGGTATATTAATGACCCTCTTCCAATCTGATCTAGACTGTGTTAGATCTAAACTCAACTTAGATACTATAGATACTTATATTACTATATCTATAAACAGACATGCATACAATAAACTGTCTCATTACGTAGACACTCCTATAACAGAATCCGTTCAAGTATCAGTGATTTGCTGACACTGGCGCGCAAACCTGTACTGCTGGAGTCGATCTTTTAACAAAATTGAATTGTTCCAAGAAATCTCTCATACGGACTCGGCACCGACTACGAGCTGTAAACAACAAAAACCTATCAATACTCGGTGCCCTCATTGTGACATTAACGTACGGAACATCCCAATCCACCGAAGTCATCTACGTCTGCCAACAGGTTCGCGGACTATACCTTTCACAGACTGCACTGAAGAACCTTTCGTTTATCCCAGCCAGTTTCCCAAGCCAGGATTTTGAAATTTTCGGCTTCGAGTTGCTCGCCATCCGACTTTCGTCAGCAACATAACATTGCTACATGTGGCTGTCCGAGTCGATCACCATGCCCGAGCTTCCTTCGAAGTTACCATTCCCTGCCACGCCCGAATATCAGCATGATCTTGAAAATTGGATCAAACAGTTTTTCGCGCATAGTGCTTTTAACACTTGTGAACACCAAAAACTGCAAACTATGACAAGTGAACCATTAAAGATATCGTTCCTCCAAAATACCAACCCCGAAGCTGCCCATAAACCAATTCCGGTTCCACACCATTGGAAGGAAGATGTAAAAAGCCAGATAGACACTGACGTCGCCCTTCAAATAATTGAGCCAGTACCTAAAGGAACCCCAACAACCTGGTGCTCTAGGATGGTTACGGTGCCGAAAAAGGATGGATCACCTAGACGAACTATTGACCTCCAAAATCTTAATGCCGCCACACGGCGAGAAACCCATCACACCCAATCTCCATTCCACATCGTTAATGATTTTGACATAACAAGACAGCAAGCTGTGATGATGGAACTGGTCTAACCGTGGTGCCACCTGGGACACAAAAAACAGTGTTAGACGCCTGGAATGGCTATCACAGTGTGCTGTTATCGCCCAATGCTCGCGATGCAATGGCATTTATCACCGAATGGGGACGATACTGATACCTACATGCCCCTCAGGGGTTCCACGCATCGAACGATGGGTATACCAAGTGATTTGACGATATCACGCAGGATTTTCCCCGCGTCGCTCGTTGCGTAGACGACTCTTTATTATGGGACAGAGGTATCGCACCGTCTTTTTGGCACACCCTGAAGTACATCAAACTCTGTGGTGACAAGGGCGTTGTTTTCAACCCGAAAAAATTCAAATTTGCTGAGGATGAAGTGGAGTTCAAGCTTTTGAACGCCATCGAAAACTTTCCCACCCCAACGAACTTGACCGGTGTACGTTCATGGTTCGGCTTGGTGAATCAAGCCTCGTATACATTTACCCAAGCTTCGACTATGGCACCAGTTCGTGATTTGCTGAAACATGACTCCAGATTTTACTGGGACGATACTTTAGATCGTCTTTTCACCGAGTCAAAAAGAGAAATCCTTGATAAGATCAAGGATGGTGTCAAGACATTCGAGACTGGTAGGCAGACTTGCCTGTCTACAGACTGGAGCAAAGGAGGAATGGGTTTCACCCTTTCACAGAAACACTTTTCATGTCCGATAGCTAATCCTTTGTGTAGTCCAGGTCATTGGAAGCTCGTTTACGCTGGTTCAAGATTCTCTACTGTCGCCGAACGTCAGTATGTACCTATAGAGGGGGAAGCATTGGCTCTGCTGTTTGGACTAGATAGTTGTCGCATGTTTCGTCATGGGCTGTTCAAATCTAACTGTTGCAGTGGACCATAAACCCCTCATCCGGATATTTAATGACCGTAGTTTGGACGAAATAAAAAACCCACGTCTACTCAATATAAAAGAGAAAACGCTTATGTATCGATTTCGTATCATATCCATCCCTGGAAATGATAATTATGGGGCAGACGCGATGTCACGAATCCCTACACCATCAACCATATCGAGCATCATGGATACGGCAGATATCGAACCATCACTTACAGCAGCCACCCATCATCAATACGAGTACGACAACGATCTTCCTATCAAACTTCCCAGGATCAAGAGGATCTCTTCTACCAACCATCAATACCAACAGCTTATACGCCAAATAGAGAATGGAGTTCCTGAGCTAAACATGAACTCATTGACAATCTTAAAGAGTTTTGGAGCAAACGAGACAGACTATATGTTGTTGATGGACTGGTTTACCTCGAAGGCCGCGTCCTGATACCCCAAGAACTGCGCCAGAGCTTATTGGAACAACTCCACATTGGCCATCAAGGTGCCAACAGCATGAGGTTGAATGCGAAACAAAGATTCTTTTGGCCTGGAATAGGTTCCCAACTCAGCCTTCGAAGAACTCAATGTCAACGATGCAACGAGATAGCACCTTCCAACCCGAAGGAGACCTCCATCCTTCCAACTCAACCAACATACCCATTTCAAATGGTCGTAACTGATTTGTTCCACATGGCTGGTCGCAAATATCTTGTGTACGCCGATCGGTTCTCAGCATGGACCGAGGTCGCATCTACCAACGCCAACTCCAACGCCAAAACCATATGCGATATCTTTCGTCGCTACTTTATCAGTTTTGGAGTACCGGAAGAACTAGGCAGCAACGGAGGTCCAACTTTCGAATCAAAAGAAATTTCTGATTTCTTGAAGGTGTGGGACATCTCCCATCGTCTATCGTCTGCATACTACCCACAAAGCAACGGGCGGGCGGAGGCAGCAGTTAAACACATGAAAAGGATCCTTACGACCAACATTTAAGTCTGACGGATCCCTCAACACGGACGCCGTTTCCAAGGCCCTCCTCCTACATCGTAATACACCATCTGCGGACATTGGCGCCTCTCCAGCTGAGTTACTGTTTGGTCGACCGTTACGTGATCATCATCCCAACCCTGTACGCTTTCGTCAAGAATGGGCTGACCTTGCAGAACATCGTGAAGCCGTAATACAAAATCGCTATTTGTCGTCGCAGAGAAGAAGCATGCCTTTCAAAGACCTTACTGAACTAAAGATAGGAGATCATGTATCGGTACAGAACCAACATGGTAACCATCCCCGCCGATGGAACAATACCGGGACCATTGTCGACGCATTGACACATAGGAAGTATCGCGTCTTGGTTGATGGTAGTCGACATAAGACCCTCCGAAACAGATGTTTCTTACGCACGATATCAGAGAACACTAGGAACAGGACATTTAACCCAGAACCTAGCAGTCACGAAGCAGTCAATGCACAAAAACTAACGAACACCGATCCAGAACCCGTCGAGTTGGTACACACAGCCCCATTGATGCACCCTCCTGTTCCTAATGATTGTCATAATCGTACGCGAACTCTTCCAGTCAACTCAGAAGCGACTGACGTTATATCACCTTCGACCCAAGAGCAAGGACAGGAAGGACATTTGAGGCGTTCTACACGTCCACGAAGATTGCCTACAAAGTACCAGGACTACGTGATGAACTCATAGACATATTTTTTTATATATACACACCTACATCATCATCATCATCATTCTCGGCTTAACGTCCGTTTTCCATGCTAGTATGGGTTGGACGGGGTATATTAATGACCCTCTTCCAATCTGATCTAGACTGTGTTAGATCTAAACTCAACTTAGATACTATAGATACTTAGATTACTATATCTATAAACAGACATGCATACAATAAACTGTCTCATTACGTAGACACTCCTATAACAGAATCCGTTCAAGTATCAGTGATTGCTGACACTGGCGCGCAAACCTGTACTGCTGGAGTCGATCTTTTAACAAAATTGAATTGTTCCAAGAAATCTCTCATACGGACTCGGCACCGACTACGAGCTGTAAACAACAAAAACCTATCAATACTCGGTGCCCTCATTGTGACATTAACGTACGGAACATCCCAATCCACCGAAGTCATCTACGTCTGCCAACAGGTTCGCGGACTATACCTTTCACAGACTGCACTGAAGAACCTTTCGTTTATCCCAGCCAGTTTCCCAAGCCAGGATTTTGAAATTTCGGCTTCGAGTTGCTCGCCATCCGACTTTCGTCAGCAACATAACATTGCTACATGTGGCTGTCCGAGTCGATCACCATGCCCCGAGCTTCCTTCGAAGTTACCATTCCCTGCCACGCCCGAATATCAGCATGATCTTGAAAATTGGATCAAACAGTTTTTCGCGCATAGTGCTTTTAACACTTGTGAACACCAAAAACTGCAAACTATGACAAGTGAACCATTAAAGATATCGTTCCTCCAAAATACCAACCCCGAAGCTGCCCATAAACCAATTCCGGTTCCACACCATTGGAAGGAAGATGTAAAAAGCCAGATAGACACTGACGTCGCCCTTCAAATAATTGAGCCAGTACCTAAAGGAACCCCAACAACCTGGTGCTCTAGGATGGTTACGGTGCCGAAAAAGGATGGATCACCTAGACGAACTATTGACCTCCAAAATCTTAATGCCGCCACACGGCGAGAAACCCATCACACCCAATCTCCATTCCACATCGTTAATGATTTTGACATAACAAGACAGCAAGCTGTGATGATGGAACTGGTCTAACCGTGGTGCCACCTGGGACACAAAAAACAGTGTTAGACGCCTGGAATGGCTATCACAGTGTGCTGTTATCGCCCAATGCTCGCGATGCAATGGCATTTATCACCGAATGGGGACGATACTGATACCTACATGCCCCTCAGGGGTTCCACGCATCGAACGATGGGTATACCAAGTGATTTGACGATATCACGCAGGATTTTCCCCGCGTCGCTCGTTGCGTAGACGACTCTTTATTATGGGACAGAGGTATCGCACCGTCTTTTTGGCACACCCTGAAGTACATCAAACTCTGTGGTGACAAGGGCGTTGTTTTCAACCCGAAAAAATTCAAATTTGCTGAGGATGAAGTGGAGTTCAAGCTTTTGAACGCCATCGAAAACTTTCCCACCCCAACGAACTTGACCGGTGTACGTTCATGGTTCGGCTTGGTGAATCAAGCCTCGTATACATTTACCCAAGCTTCGACTATGGCACCAGTTCGTGATTTGCTGAAACATGACTCCAGATTTTACTGGGACGATACTTTAGATCGTCTTTTCACCGAGTCAAAAAGAGAAATCCTTGATAAGATCAAGGATGGTGTCAAGACATTCGAGACTGGTAGGCAGACTTGCCTGTCTACAGACTGGAGCAAAGGAGGAATGGGTTTCACCCTTTCACAGAAACACTTTTCATGTCCGATAGCTAATCCTTTGTGTAGTCCAGGTCATTGGAAGCTCGTTTACGCTGGTTCAAGATTCTCTACTGTCGCCGAACGTCAGTATGTACCTATAGAGGGGGAAGCATTGGCTCTGCTGTTTGGACTAGATAGTTGTCGCATGTTCGTCATGGGCTGTTCAAATCTAACTGTTGCAGTGGACCATAAACCCCTCATCCGGATATTTAATGACCGTAGTTTGGACGAAATAAAAAACCCACGTCTACTCAATATAAAAGAGAAAACGCTTATGTATCGATTTCGTATCATATCCATCCCTGGAAATGATAATTATGGGGCAGACGCGATGTCACGAATCCCTACACCATCAACCATATCGAGCATCATGGATACGGCAGATATCGAACCATCACTTACAGCAGCCACCCATCATCAATACGAGTACGACAACGATCTTCCTATCAAACTTCCCAGGATCAAGAGGATCTCTTCTACCAACCATCAATACCAACAGCTTATACGCCAAATAGAGAATGGAGTTCCTGAGCTAAAACATGAACTCATTGACAATCTTAAAGAGTTTTGGAGCAAACGAGACAGACTATATGTTGTTGATGGACTGGTTTACCTCGAAGGCCGCGTCCTGATACCCCAAGAACTGCGCCAGAGCTTATTGGAACAACTCCACATTGGCCATCAAGGTGCCAACAGCATGAGGTTGAATGCGAAACAAAGATTCTTTTGGCCTGGAATAGGTTCCCAACTCAGCCTTCGAAGAACTCAATGTCAACGATGCAACGAGATAGCACCTTCCAACCCGAAGGAGACCTCCATCCTTCCAACTCAACCAACATACCCATTTCAAATGGTCGTAACTGATTTGTTCCACATGGCTGGTCGCAAATATCTTGTGTACGCCGATCGGTTCTCAGCATGGACTGAGGTCGCATCTACCAACGCCAACTCCAATGCCAAAACCATATGCGATATCTTTCGTCGCTACTTTATCAGTTTTGGAGTACCGGAAGAACTAGGCAGCAACGGAGGTCCAACTTTCGAATCAAAAGAAATTTCTGATTTCTTGAAGGTGTGGGACATCTCCCATCGTCTATCGTCTGCATACTACCCACAAAGCAACGGGCGGGCGGAGGCAGCAGTTAAACACATGAAAAGGATCCTTACGACCAACATTAAGTCTGACGGATCCCTCAACACGGACGCCGTTTTCCAAGGCCCTCCTCCTACATCGTAATACACCATCTGCGGACATTGGCGCCTCTCCAGCTGAGTTACTGTTTGGTCGACCGTTACGTGATCATCATCCCAACCCTGTACGCTTTCGTCAAGAATGGGCTGACCTTGCAGAACATCGTGAAGCCGTAATACAAAATCGCTATTTGTCGTCGCAGAGAAGAAGCATGCCTTTCAAAGACCTTACTGAACTAAAGATAGGAGATCATGTATCGGTACAGAACCAACATGGTAACCATCCCCGCCGATGGAACAATACCGGGACCATTGTCGACGCATTGACACATAGGAAGTATCGCGTCTTGGTTGATGGTAGTCGACATAAGACCCTCCGAAACAGATGTTTCTTACGCACGATATCAGAGAACACTAGGAACAGGACATTTAACCCAGAACCTAGCAGTCACGAAGCAGTCAATGCACAAAAACTAACGAACACCGATCCAGAACCCGTCGAGTTGGTACACACAGCCCCATTGATGCACCCTCCTGTTCCTAATGATTGTCATAATCGTACGCGAACTCTTCCAGTCAACTCAGAAGCGACTGACGTTATATCACCTTCGACCCAAGAGCAAGGACAGGAAGGACATTTGAGGCGTTCTACACGTCCACGAAGATTGCCTACAAAGTACCAGGACTACGTGATGAACTCATAGACATATTTTTTTATATATACACACCTACATCATCATCATCATTCTCGGCTTAACGTCCGTTTTCCATGCTAGCATGGGTTGGACGGGGTATATTAATGACCCTCTTCCAATCTGATCTAGACTGTGTTAGATCTAAACTCAACTTAGATACTATAGATACTTAGATTACTATATCTATAAACAGACATGCATACAATAAACTGTCTCATTACGTAGACACTCCTATAACAGAATCCGTTCAAGTATCAGTGATTGCTGACACTGGCGCGCAAACCTGTACTGCTGGAGTCGATCTTTTAACAAAATTGAATTGTTCCAAGAAATCTCTCATACGGACTCGGCACCGACTACGAGCTGTAAACAACAAAAACCTATCAATACTCGGTGCCCTCATTGTGACATTAACGTACGGAACATCCCAATCCACCGAAGTCATCTACGTCTGCCAACAGGTTCGCGGACTATACCTTTCACAGACTGCACTGAAGAACCTTTCGTTTATCCCAGCCAGTTTCCCAAGCCAGGATTTTGAAATTTCGGCTTCGAGTTGCTCGCCATCCGACTTTCGTCAGCAACATAACATTGCTACATGTGGCTGTCCGAGTCGATCACCATGCCCCGAGCTTCCTTCGAAGTTACCATTCCCTGCCACGCCCGAATATCAGCATGATCTTGAAAATTGGATCAAACAGTTTTTCGCGCATAGTGCTTTTAACACTTGTGAACACCAAAAACTGCAAACTATGACAAGTGAACCATTAAAGATATCGTTCCTCCAAAATACCAACCCCGAAGCTGCCCATAAACCAATTCCGGTTCCACACCATTGGAAGGAAGATGTAAAAAGCCAGATAGACACTGACGTCGCCCTTCAAATAATTGAGCCAGTACCTAAAGGAACCCCAACAACCTGGTGCTCTAGGATGGTTACGGTGCCGAAAAAGGATGGATCACCTAGACGAACTATTGACCTCCAAAATCTTAATGCCGCCACACGGCGAGAAACCCATCACACCCAATCTCCATTCCACATCGTTAATGATTTTGACATAACAAGACAGCAAGCTGTGATGATGGAACTGGTCTAACCGTGGTGCCACCTGGGACACAAAAAACAGTGTTAGACGCCTGGAATGGCTATCACAGTGTGCTGTTATCGCCCAATGCTCGCGATGCAATGGCATTTATCACCGAATGGGGACGATACTGATACCTACATGCCCCAACGAACTTGACCGGTGTACGTTCATGGTTCGGCTTGGTGAATCAAGCCTCGTATACATTTACCCAAGCTTCGACTATGGCACCAGTTCGTGATTTGCTGAAACATGACTCCAGATTTTACTGGGACGATACTTTAGATCGTCTTTTCACCGAGTCAAAAAGAGAAATCCTTGATAAGATCAAGGATGGTGTCAAGACATTCGAGACTGGTAGGCAGACTTGCCTGTCTACAGACTGGAGCAAAGGAGGAATGGGTTTCACCCTTTCACAGAAACACTTTTCATGTCCGATAGCTAATCCTTTGTGTAGTCCAGGTCATTGGAAGCTCGTTTACGCTGGTTCAAGATTCTCTACTGTCGCCGAACGTCAGTATGTACCTATAGAGGGGGAAGCATTGGCTCTGCTGTTTGGACTAGATAGTTGTCGCATGTTCGTCATGGGCTGTTCAAATCTAACTGTTGCAGTGGACCATAAACCCCTCATCCGGATATTTAATGACCGTAGTTTGGACGAAATAAAAAACCCACGTCTACTCAATATAAAAGAGAAAACGCTTATGTATCGATTTCGTATCATATCCATCCCTGGAAATGATAATTATGGGGCAGACGCGATGTCACGAATCCCTACACCATCAACCATATCGAGCATCATGGATACGGCAGATATCGAACCATCACTTACAGCAGCCACCCATCATCAATACGAGTACGACAACGATCTTCCTATCAAACTTCCCAGGATCAAGAGGATCTCTTCTACCAACCATCAATACCAACAGCTTATACGCCAAATAGAGAATGGAGTTCCTGAGCTAAAACATGAACTCATTGACAATCTTAAAGAGTTTTGGAGCAAACGAGACAGACTATATGTTGTTGATGGACTGGTTTACCTCGAAGGCCGCGTCCTGATACCCCAAGAACTGCGCCAGAGCTTATTGGAACAACTCCACATTGGCCATCAAGGTGCCAACAGCATGAGGTTGAATGCGAAACAAAGATTCTTTTGGCCTGGAATAGGTTCCCCAACTCAGCCTTCGAAGAACTCAATGTCAACGATGCAACGAGATAGCACCTTCCAACCCGAAGGAGACCTCCATCCTTCCAACTCAACCAACATACCCATTTCAAATGGTCGTAACTGATTTGTTCCACATGGCTGGTCGCAAATATCTTGTGTACGCCGATCGGTTCTCAGCATGGACTGAGGTCGCATCTACCAACGCCAACTCCAATGCCAAAACCATATGCGATATCTTTCGTCGCTACTTTATCAGTTTTGGAGTACCGGAAGAACTAGGCAGCAACGGAGGTCCAACTTTCGAATCAAAAGAAATTTCTGATTTCTTGAAGGTGTGGGACATCTCCCATCGTCTATCGTCTGCATACTACCCACAAAGCAACGGGCGGGCGGAGGCAGCAGTTAAACACATGAAAAGGATCCTTACGACCAACATTAAGTCTGACGGATCCCTCAACACGGACGCCGTTTCCAAGGCCCTCCTCCTACATCGTAATACACCATCTGCGGACATTGGCGCCTCTCCAGCTGAGTTACTGTTTGGTCGACCGTTACGTGATCATCATCCCAACCCTGTACGCTTTCGTCAAGAATGGGCTGACCTTGCAGAACATCGTGAAGCCGTAATACAAAATCGCTATTTGTCGTCGCAGAGAAGAAGCATGCCTTTCAAAGACCTTACTGAACTAAAGATAGGAGATCATGTATCGGTACAGAACCAACATGGTAACCATCCCCGCCGATGGAACAATACCGGGACCATTGTCGACGCATTGACACATAGGAAGTATCGCGTCTTGGTTGATGGTAGTCGACATAAGACCCTCCGAAACAGATGTTTCTTACGCACGATATCAGAGAACACTAGGAACAGGACATTTAACCCAGAACCTAGCAGTCACGAAGCAGTCAATGCACAAAAACTAACGAACACCGATCCAGAACCCGTCGAGTTGGTACACACAGCCCCATTGATGCACCCTCCTGTTCCTAATGATTGTCATAATCGTACGCGAACTCTTCCAGTCAACTCAGAAGCGACTGACGTTATATCACCTTCGACCCAAGAGCAAGGACAGGAAGGACATTTGAGGCGTTCTACACGTCCACGAAGATTGCCTACAAAGTACCAGGACTACGTGATGAACTCATAGACATATTTTTTTATATATACACACCTTTGTTTTGTTAAAAAAAAAAAAAAAAAAAAAAAAAAAGGACTTGTACGGTATATGATTTTACGTTTATGATTTGTACTATAACCCTTATGATCTGGAAAGAGACTTACTTGTAATCTGGAGAAGAGTGTTGTTGTTCCATTAGATATTCCTTATAAACAAACTCTACAGACATAAGCTAGAGGTTGTACTACTCTAGAGAAAATGCCTCTAAAAGCATAATTCTCCCCTTTTTCAAGGAATTATTAAAAAATGAAAAGGACACAACACAACAGAACTTTAACCAAGTCATAATCCTGGTTTTACTTTATTCTTTAAAATAAAGGCATAATGTATACGTGGATATTTTATTTTCTTCAACATTGTAGGGGTAGACAATAGAATATACACATTGACCTATTTAGACACCTTTGAAATTCCCTGCAAAGCCAAAGCAGGATATCAGATTTGCTACACGATTTTTTGTATGGTCTTGAATCCCAGGAAACGTTACAGCAAGGTCTAAACCGAAGAGATAGATAGATGTGCATATTTTACATGGCTAGCCACACAAATATTGAGGGATATACCCTGTCTATTATTTCCAGGAGGGGCCATGGCTTAGATGGAGAGTCCTAGAGTATTTAATGCTCATTTTGAGCTACGCAGACTAAATTAGGGCCCGCGCTCTACTAGACAACTCCCGGCAACATCCAACGGCCCACACAGTGTGCCATCTTCCCAATTTCCCTCACATGGCTTGGGTTAACCCGGGGCTATGGTAACATTCACTCGCCCATGTTGAATCGCCGTCAAGAGGAATCGAACCCCGGTCTCCCGCACAGAGTACGAGAGCTATAACCACTAATCTACGGCGCCACAAACCATGCAATAACATTTTACCGTGTATTCTCCCTAATAAGATCTAACATTCACATTATTGGAGAAAACTCATTTTACTTGTAAATATATATCTTATGAATGTTAACCTAAGAATACAAACGGTAGAATAAAGATATAACAACAGAAAGTGTTTGAGTGCTACCCACTCGGATAAATCAAAACAAAACAAAGATATCCTCTCCCCCCTGAAAGTTAATCAACGTTCCCATGTCCCGGATTCAGGACAATTCAGGAACATATCGTGAAGGAGCACGAACATGCCGACGGGGTCGTGGTTCGTTAGGTGGGGTGTCTGGTGCATGTACCACGTCATCGACTACTACTGGAGGATGCGCAACATCATGTGTGCGAGACTATTCGTTATCAAATCGTGAGGAAGAATCGGAAGACAATTCGCATGGATCGTCACTAAAGAACTGTCAACGACAGTCGTGGAGCCGTATCGTTGGTTTGCGATGGCTGATGCAAATCAGGGAGCACCGTAGGACGAATGTTTTCTGGAAATTGGTCGATGGTCGTCGTCATTCCGGCGAATTTACGCAAGAACCGTCTGTTCCGTAACGTTAGCCGACCCGAACCGTCAACTTTCACAGCATATTGCTCGTGGTTTCCCAATTCCATGACAGTCCCTGACTAGAGAACAATGTTAGAGAACAATATAATGCATAAACTCAAACATTCTGTCTATGACTTTCTGTTTAAATATACGTGTTGTATTTCATATCTTTAGATCCAACATTTTGAATACAAACTTTAGTACAATATTTATGTGTTCCTTTAAATGGTTGTCATACCTATTTATGTTGGATCTTATTACTAGCTTGTGAAGTTTACACTTGAACATTTGTTATATCGTTGTTGGTTTACGCAATATTGTGATATCGTGGATACAGTATATACATCATGCCATCTGTCGGCTGCCCAATCGCTGGCTGTCCATACACAACACCCGACCTGGATGCCGTCATAGTTGCTGCACTTCTTACCACCCGTGGTACCACACACACCACACCACTGCCTGGACTCGTGGTTGATAAATCTGCCAGAGTGGAGAGAGTAAGGAGACCATCAATCTCACCTGCTGGTTCAAGCGAGGACTGGAGTTATTTCATCTCCCGATGGAAGGACTACGTCACTGCCACCAAGGTGACTGGACGAGACAAAATAATTCAGTTACTGGAGTGCTGTAACGAGCACCTTCGAAAGGACCTTACAAGATCATCCACCGATACCTTAACTGACCATTCAGAGGAAGACGTCCTTAAAGCCATCAGACTGCTAGCAGTGAGGGAAGAGAACATCATGGTTGCCAGAGTCACCCTGAACAGCATGCACCAAGATCACGATGAAACGATACGTTCCTTTGGTGCTAGACTTCGGTTGCAACGTACAAGTGAACTACACTTAAGCAATTCTCAAAGATGTACTGAGCCGTGGCATCGATGACGCCGAAATCCAGTTGGACCTACTGGGGAATGCCAATCAATACATGTCCCTAGAAGAAATATTCCGCTTCGTAGAGGCAAAGGAGGCAGGGAAACGATCAGCATCACACCTCCTCCACTCCCAAGGTGCAGATGCCATCAGAAGCTCTTATCAAAAAAATTGACGCAGTCAGAGATCGCCCACACAACCGAGAACCGGAGACAAACATGCCCAATGCTCCTACTGTAGTAGAAAGGGACATGGTGAAAGATCAAATTCAAGACATCGATCAACTGAATGCCCTGCATACAACCACACATGCAAGCATTGTAACAGGGAACATCCCTTGGAATCCATGTGCAGGAGCAAAGATAATCCTACCCTAAAAGCGACAGACGGAACACGGTGAAAGATGACGCGTTCAATGACACCATCTTTGACACCCTCTGTGCCAGCTCCAACAGCCAACTTACAACCCGCCACCAAACTACCAACGGAAAGAGGACGCTGACCCTAGAACATCACCTTCACGATCAACTCAGCAGCACCTGACGGAAACGACCATCGAAGCCCCAACCTTTCCTGAACATCACTGTCAGACTCGTCAATGAAGGTTACAAACAGCTTGGATTCACTTCCACCACCGCAGCCTCCAAATCGATCACCTTACAAGCCATGGCAGACACCGGTTATCAGAGTTGCCTGGCTGGCCTCAAATGTATCCAACGCATAGGCCTTAATAAGTCTGACCTCATCCCCGTCACAATGAAAATGCGTGCTGCTAACAACGATGCAATCAACATTCTTGGCGCCGTCATTCTACGCTTGTCCGGGAACAACGACAAAGGCGATACATTTGAGACCCGTCAGATCACCTACGTCACCGACAACTCAGAGAAATTGTTCTTAAGCAAGGAAGCCTGCATCGACCTTGGTATGATCTCAGACTTGTTCCCAACAATTGGTGAAACTGCAGTACACCACATCGAGGCTAATGCATCAGTCGTATGCAGCTGCCCTAAACGTGTCATCCCGCCAGCGACGCTGTCATACCCGGCCACATACGAAAATAGGGAGAGACTGCAAGAATACTTACTTGACTACTACAGTGCAAACACTTTCAATGTATGTGAGCACCAACTATTCCCACTGATGGAAGGCCCCCCATTGAAACTGCTCATAGACCCGAACGCGAAACCTGTGGCGTTCCACACGCCGATGCCAGTCCCCATACACTGGCAAGATGCCGTTAAAGCTGAACTCGATCGTGACGTGAAGCTTGGTGTCATAGAGCCCTTGCCAATCGGAAACCCAGTGTCCTGGTGCCACCGCATGGTCATATGCACCAAAAAGAGTGGAGAAACACGTCACACCGTAGACTTTCAACCTCTCAATGCTCACGCAAGCAGAGAGACCCACCATACTCAGTCGCCATTCCACCAGGTCCGTGCTGTACCACATGGCATGAAGAAAACCGTATTTGATGCGTGGAACGGATACCACAGCGTCCCACTATGCAAAGAAGACAGATAATACACCACATTCATCACCCCTTGGGGCAGATATCGCTACTGTACAACCCCACAGGATTACATCTCCTCTGGGGATGGTTACTCAAGACGATTCGACGCCATCGTATCGGACATACCCCAGAAGATCAAAGTCATAGACGACACCCTCCTCTGGGAAGACACCCTAGAGAAAAGCTTCTTCCAGGCATGCAAATGGTTAGATATATGTGGAAGAAATGGAATCACGCTAAATCCCAACAAATTCGTCCTAGGCGCAGATGTGGTAGAGTTCTCTGGCTTTGAGATCACCCCAGATAACGTTCGCCCGTGCAAGAAATTCCTACAAGCCATCACTGATTTTCCTACGCCTACAAATATCACTGATATTCGATCTTGGTTTGGTTTGATAAATCAGGTGACATACGCCTTTAGTATGACTGAGAAAATGTTACCCTTCCGCGACCTACTCAAACCCAAGACAATCTTCCATTGGAACGAACACCTCGAGAAGCTGTTCCAAGACTCAAAACAGAAGATCGTTGACGAAATCGAGGAAGGGGTTAGGATATTTGACAAATCCAGACCCACCTGCCTCGCGACAGACTGGTCAAAAACTGGTTTAGGATTTTGGCTACTCCAAAAACATTGCCAATGTCAAGTGATCAAGCCATTCTGCTGCAAAACCGGTTGGAAAATAACTTTCGTGGGAAGTCGCTTCACACACCCTGCTGAATCTCGTTACGCACCAATTGTAGGAGAAGCACTAGCTGTTGCAGATGCCCTGGACAAAGCCAGACACTTTGTGTTAGGTTGTGACAAACTCATCATCTCTGTAGACCACAAACCCCTCCTCAAGCTGTTTGGCGACAGGTCATTGGCGAACATACCAAACAACCGCCTGCGCAATCTCAAAGAGAAAACTCTACGATACTGCTTCGAGATGACTCATAACCCAGGAATAAATCACAAGGCTCCCGACACAGTTTCCCGCCACCCCACTGGCAGCCGCATACCCACAAAGATGCACTTACCTGATGATGTCGCCACCACCACGGACTGTACGCTTATTCTACCCCCACCAAGCACACTACGCCGCAAATTCCTCGACGGAATATGACATACGATCTGCGCCAATTCTGCAAGCATTGATATCGGGATAAAACTCTCAGCCATATCGGCTCTGCACACATTACGATCCGTAACAAGGGATAAGGTTCGTATTGCTACTAACAGTGACGCAGACATGAGAACGCTAGCCGGAATGATAGAATCAGGTATCCCTGCTGATCGTAAAGACTTACCAAAGCCACTACAACAATACTACCAACATCGCTATCACCTCTCTACTGTCGATGGGGTACCTGTTTACAAGGACCGTATCATTATACCCCCTTCCCTTCGCAAGGAAGTCCTCCACGCGCTCCATGCTGCCCATCAAGGTGTCACATCTATGACAAACAGGGCTGAATCGTCCATCTTCTGGCCTGGGATAAACCCAGCAATTGCCGAGCAGAGGTACAAATGCAACCGCATGGCACCATCCCAACCAAACGCTCCACCAACACCTCCAGTATACCCTGAATATCCATTCCAACACATGTGCTCCGACTACTTCCACTACAAAGGACACTCCTACCTTGTCTCTGTGGACCGTTACTCAAACTGGCCCATTGTCGAGAAATCCACTGGGGGAGCCCAACCTTTGATCGACATTCTACGTAGGACGTTCGTCACATATGGCATACCAGACGAACTTGAATCCGATGGTGGCCCTGAATTCGTTGCCACAGCCACTAAGATCTTCCTGGCTGATTGGGGCGTCCGACACCGCCTGTCATCAGTCGCATTTCCACACAGCAATTGCCGTGCAGTAATAGGTGTCAAGACCGTCAAGAGGATGATCACTGACAACACCGGACCGAATGGTGAGCTCGACACTGATGCCTTCCGACGTGCAATGCTCCAATATCGCAACACCCCTGAACAAGACACAAAACTGTCACCCGCGATGTTTATTTTTGGACGCCCAATCAGGGACTTCATCCCCATCATCCCTGGCAAATACCTCCCCCACGATACTTGGCGCGATGTCCTATCCAATCGGGAAGAAGCTCTCCGTAATCGTCATATGAAGTCTGTCGAGAGACTCACTGAACACACACGTCGACTGCCACCACTCGCTGTTGGAGATCAGGTGAGGATCCAGAACCAAGTGGGTAATAACACAGTTTACCGTTAATCACGAGTTCGCTCACTCGCCGCTTTCCTAGAAAGCAATTATAAGAAGCTTAGCAAGGGGGCTTGGCAATTGCCTTGTCTTTGGGTGTAATGACCCCACTTATAACCCCAGTTCTGTAGGGAGGCTAAGTTGGCTCACTTAGTCTACAGGGTTAACGATCCTGCTATACCTGATGTTAGGAAGAAGCTATATAAGGGGTTTTCATTTCTATCTTTCTTGTTTCCGTGACTTTACATCCACGTTGATTACTCCACTGTCTTCAGGCTGGTCCTGACCTACGGCTGGTCCGAAGCAAATGGCTGGTCCAAAGCGACAACTACCCGTGTAAGGCTGAGTGTTGGGATCCCGTAACACATGTGGAAAGCTACTGCCAGGTTCACAAGTCCTGGCGCTCGGGTGGTTGTCTACTCATATTTATAGTTTTATATTTATTTATTTATTTTTATAGTAAATTCTTTGTTGTATTGTTGTCGTTATGTCTGTCTTCTGTTTTCATGTTGTCAGTTTTTGTGTACCGACCGTTAGTTGTACGTATTGTATTGTGTAGAGAGGGTTGTTTGGTTCAATTACCTTGAATCTACAGATTACCCTTGCAAAAAGGGAGATCTTGCACTGCGTTTTGATCTTTAGAGGGTGTAACCTCTACAATTTTAACTTCAAGGGTCGTTAGACCAGTTCCATCATCACAGCTTGCTGTCTTGTTATGTCAAAATCATTACCTGTTCACTGTAACGGTTTCATGACTGCTAGGAAAGACTAGTTGACTCTAGGAAAGACTAGTGACACTGGGAAAGACTAGTTCTGTACGACTTGGTATCTACCCTGACCGTTTTTGACAACTCTTTTTGAATACCATTTTGTTTTTACTACTCCGGACCCTAATCTACGGTACGTGCCAATAGATGAATGGCTAATGGGTTAATTAGTCACTAGCGAATCCTCACAGTCGTGGCGAAGCTGTGAAAATTATAGCCTTGCCCTGTGCACCAGGCAACGCAGGGTGGTCTTTTGTCCTGTGCATATTCATTCACTGTAGTACTGAATTCCAATAACCCAAACCCCCAAAACTACTACAGTGACAAAGATGTTGATTTTGAGGTAAGCGAGACAGCTTATCCTTATCACTCAGATCAGTTTCCTCCCCTAAAAAAGTGCAGTGTCGTTCTCAATGATATTTTCTCTGAACGTGGTGCTGAAAAGTTTCAGACAGCGAGTGTATTTCTGGACAAGAACCACACGAATTACTCCTGTCACATTGATGAGAAATATCTGAAAGACCTGCATATTAAGACACCAATAAAATGGGGCAAGATGAACGATCCTCTTTGGTCGACCCTGGACAAGGCTGTTGCTACCAAGTTATCCAACAGTCTAAGTCTATGTGACTCTCTTTCAACTAAAGTCAAACTGATGGAAGACACTGTTTATGAGGAAGCTGCACAAATCTTTGGTCATCCAGCAGCAAAGAAGGTTAAAAATCTTTCTGGGAAAAATAGGAGAACCTTACACTCTATTAATTTAATAAATTTAAAAAACTCTCTTGTGACTCAAGTTTTATTTGCCGTAGAAGTTGCTCAAAAGTTAGCTCTGCAGCAGCTGCTTGCCGAAACAAGGGAAAAAATCAAGGTAATACGTCGGGCAGAGAGACGTCTAAGGAAGAAGGTTAGGTTCAAGAAGGCACAGTCTGCTTTCAGGACAAACCCGTTTGCAGCTGGTAAAGCCTTGCTTGATCCTAAGTGTGCAGCCACACTGCGTGTCGATCAACAGACCTTAGACAATTATAAATCTTTGGTTGTCAAGGATGAATTGTATGACGTTCCCTTGTGTAATCTAGAAGGTCTTCCTGCTGCCCCTTCTATTACGAAAATCTTTCCCTCACATTCTCTTAAATACAAAGACTTTTTAACTCTTTTAGCAACCAGAAGGAATGCGTCATCTCCTGGTTTAAACGCTATTCCCTATAAAGTTTATAAAAAGTGTCCCAAAATAAATACCCTCTTGTTCAATGTTTTTAAATCGTGTATAAAAAATTGTGTCGTCCCTGTTCAATGGCGTAATGCTCGTGAAATTTATATTCCAAAAACCAAAACTCCTATGGAGTCAAACATAAAAGACTTTCGACCAATTGCACTTCTAAATGTCGAAGGTAAGCTTCTTTTCAGCCTTGTATCAAGGCGTTTTGAAACTCATATGATAACAAATAACAAATTTATCAATACATCTGTTCAGAAGGGATGTATGGAAAAGGTTCCAGTCGATGGTTTGGTCAGCACTTAAAGATGCCCGCTCTTCTAAGTCGGATCTAGCTACCATCTGGCTAGATATAGCAAGTGCTTACCCTTCAATTCCTCATCGACTTATCTTTTTTGCCCTTAAACGCTATGGTGTTCCTCCACAGTGGATTTCTTTTATTAGAAATTATTACATTGGCATCTACAGCAAATCATTCTCTCCCCTTGCACCAAGTAATTGGCATAAACATTCACGGGGAATTTTTGCAGGCTGTACACTATCCATTATCCTTTTTCTTGCAGGCATCAATATTATTCTTGAGTATACATTACTGGCTTCCGCTCCCAGGTTTATCACATCAAGCAAAGTGTCACTCCCCTTGATTAGAGCCTTTATGGACGATATCAACCTGATGTCTTCATCAGTGTCTGGTACCCAAACGCTTTTGTCCAGGTGTACTGCAGCACTAAAATGGGCTGGCATGGATTTTCGTGCCAACAAATCACGCAGCATCGTGATCATAAAAGGTAAGTCCCTCAATTCAACTCCTTTTGCTCTCCAAAAGCCTGCTGACCCCACAGACTTCTCTTCCTACATTCCTTCTATCCATTCCATGCCTGTGCGATTTCTAGGCCGTATTATGGATGGTTCTATCTCCGATAGGAAGGCTATTGACGAACTTGATGAGAAGTTATCTGCAGGGGTCTCTATTATTGACAAGTCGTTTTATAAAGGCCCTCAGAAGCTGTGGATTTTACAACATCTATTAATCCCGCGCATTCAGTGGTCACTGCTGATATACGAAGTCTCAATGTCTTGTGTCAGCACCCTTGAACGGAAGGTGTCAGTATTTATAAGGAAATGGCTCAATCTTCACCATTCTACCACTAATTTATGTCTTTATGCTTCCAGCTCACCTTGCTCTCTACCGATAAAAAGCCTAACATCCATACTCAAGTCCGCTAAGATCAGTGGACACTTGCTGCTAAGGGATTCTAAAGATCCATTGGTTTCGGCAGCTGTACCAACATTAGAGGCCGGTAGATGGAGCGTGTCCAATTCAGTCAGAATTGCTGAAGCAGAATTAAAGATTAAAGAAATTATGGGTTCACCCCATTTCGGTAAGGGCGGTTTAGGCCTCTGTCCTAAACCTAAGGGAACTTCTCTTAGACAGTCTCATTCTTACAGGAAATTAGTATCGGTGACTGCAAAAGAAATTGATGGTGAAAAGGATATGAGCAGAGCTTTGCAACTACAGGTGCAAGGAAGTTGGACCAGATGGGACAACTACATTAAGAACGATCTCTCCTGGAAGTCTTTGCTTGCCATGCCACCAAACCTGTTGTCGTTCTGTTTAAGCTCCACCTACGATGTTCTTCCTTCTCCGAGTAATTTAAGGCGTTGGCGTATATGTACCGAATCCTTCTGTTTCTTGTGTGGAAAACAAGTCTGCACTACAGCTCACATTTTAGGGGCCTGCAAAACGGCTTTAACACAGGGTAGATTTACGTTTCGTCACGACTCTGTCTTGCGCGAACTTTCACAGTTGATCACCACGTTTTCCAAATCTATTTCCTCTCCTGTAAAGCACCTAAATAATATAAAATTTGTTAAAGCAGGTAGTCACTCATCTAGCAAAAAATCAAAACCGGTAGGCCTTTTGCATCTTGCCACTGACTGGTTATTTCTTTCAGATTTAAATGGTGAACTTATTTTTCCTGGTCATATTGCCATAACATCGCTTAGACCAGATCTTGTCCTGTATTCCAACAACAGCAAACGTGTTATTTTAATTGAACTTACTTGCCCTTGTGAGGAAAACATGGAAACCTGGCACTCCAAAAAGCTCTCTAAATACATCCCTTTGATAAATATCATCGAGCATAATGGATGGCAAGTAAATCTGTTCGCGATCGAAGTGGGTGCACGTGGATATTGCTCTCGGTCAGTTGCAATTTGTTTAAAAAGATTGGGTTTCCCAAACAAAGAAGCTTTCCAAGCCGTCCGGAAAGTAGGCGACATTTGTATGAAAGCATCCTTCTGCATTTGGCTAGCCAGGAACTCAATTACGTGGAACCAAGGCAGCTGCAATCTTGTGCCAGGCTCAACATCTGTGCCTACCCCTCTATTGCCAAAGGTTACAAGCCCGCAGCAACAACAACAGCATCAACAACGAAGGCCAACTGTGGATAAAAGTCACTCACACCCGGACCCAGAACCGCCTACCAACAGCACTCCAGCAAAACCAACTCATGCTGGTCTGATTAATAAAGGGAATACATGCTATGCTAATTCTATCCTGCAAGCATTATCTGTAACTCCTGCACTTTGGTCACAAAGTGCATCGGAGTCCTCTTTTGTTTCCCCCCTCGCCAAGTCCGTCTTGCTGACTATGTCTCTGTTGTCTAAATCCACCTCAGTTGTAGACCCTTCCGCCTTCCTCCGAGCGTTACAACGTAAGATGTCCAATGCTAGGAACAACCCATTCAATATTAACACACAGCAGGATGTTCCTGAGATTCTACCTCATGTATTAAACGAGTTGACAGGGCCATCAGTTATCGCTAACAATATTATTACCAACAAAGTAACTACAACAATATCTTGTAATTCATGCCTCTTGTCTTCCAGTAGGGAGGAAAGTATGTCCATTCTGCCACTCCCTGTTTCAAACAACATAACAGGCTCCATTAAAGCTTTTTTTGCAACCAGATTATATGTCTGGAAATGACAGATGGATGTGCCCACAGTGCTCTTCCCTTCAAGACAGTACCCGGGAAACTGTCTTCACCCAGTGTGGAGATATACTGATCATCCAACTGAAAAGGTTTAACTGTATCCAAGGAAGATCTGTGAAAAATAATAAATTTGTTTCTTGCCTCGCCCAAGGTCACGACACCCTAAAAGTTTATTCCCATCCTGCGGAGGATATATCATTCACAAACCAATATAAATTAACCGCCACTATTAATCATTCAGGCACACTGGCGGCTGGTCACTATTGGGCTTTCATAAGAGATCAGGGTGTTAATACATGGTTAAAATGTGATGATAGGGCAGTGATTAGTGTCAAGCCATCTGATCTAGATAACTCCACAGTGTATGTGTTATTTTTTGTCAAAATTTAAATAGCGTGAATTCGCACTAAAACGGGAGTACATTATATCAAAAGGGGGAGGGATCTATTTTTCCTAGCGGTTTGAAATTACCCCTGCTGTGTGTTTTACATACAGTTTACCGTTAATCACGAGTTCGCTCACTCGCCGCTTTCCTAGAAAGCAATTATAAGAAGCTTAG
Source organism: Hydractinia echinata (assembly GCA_030067915.1). Lineage (NCBI taxonomy): Eukaryota > Metazoa > Cnidaria > Hydrozoa > Anthoathecata > Hydractiniidae > Hydractinia > Hydractinia echinata. The sequence goes on along the minus strand of JASGCC010000146.1, from coordinate 118,767 downwards.
CAAGGGGGCTTGGCAATTGCCTTGTCTTTGAGTGTAATGACCCCACTTATAACCCCAGTTCTGTAGGGAGGCTAAGTTGGCTCACTTAGTCTACAGGGTTAACGATCCTGCTATACCTGATGTTAGGAAGAAGCTATATAAGGGGTTTTCATTTCTATCTTTCTTGTTTCCGTGACTTTACATCCACGTTGATTACTCCACTGTCTTCAGGCTGGTCCTGACCTACGGCTGGTCCGAAGCAAATGGCTGGTCCAAAGCGACAACTACCCGTGTAAGGCTGAGTGTTGGGATCCCGTAACACATGTGGAAAGCTACTGCCAGGTTCACAAGTCCTGGCGCTCGGGTGGTTGTCTACTCATATTTATAGTTTTATATTTATTTATTTATTTTTATAGTAAATTCTTTGTTGTATTGTTGTCGTTATGTCTGTCTTCTGTTTTCATGTTGTCAGTTTTTGTGTACCGACCGTTAGTTGTACGTATTGTATTGTGTAGAGAGGGTTGTTTGGTTCAATTACCTTGAATCTACAGATTACCCTTGCAAAAAGGGAGATCTTGCACTGCGTTTTGATCTTTAGAGGGTGTAACCTCTACAATTTTAACTTCAAGGGTCGTTAGACCAGTTCCATCATCACAGCTTGCTGTCTTGTTATGTCAAAATCACGCAGATGGGACAAAACCGGTACGGTAGTTGAGGTCCGTCAATTTGACAAATACGTAATCCGTGTCGACGGTTCTGGCAGAGTGACCCTTCGAAACAGGAGATTCCTACGACGGTACGTGCCCGCTTTCTACAAACACCCAACTACTACTATCGCCGAGGACATACATCGATATAGCACTGGCAAACCCACACCTACTACAATCCCACCACCGTCCTTTCCGGCACCTACCCAAACCAACCCCGTCGAAGGCTCCGACCATGGTAGCTCCGACCTCACGCCCATCACTCCATCACCCAAGTCCAACCTGAACACAACCGATCCGACCACGACACTTTCTACAATGCCCACTTCCAGTGTTCCGTTACGATCCCTCCCCACACCAGCACCCGAGCCGATTTCAACGTTACCGACCCGTCACTCCATCAGAGTTAAAGCACCGCCGATAAAGTTCGATGACTACGATATGTCCTGAACTACAACTGTCCATATCCTTTCCTACATTGTTACTTCGTATGTCTATCGTAACAATGACGTGGGGGAGGTAGAGAACAATATTAGAGAACAATATAATGCATAAACTCAAACATTCCGTCTATGACTTTCTGTTTAAGTATACGTGTTGTATTTCATATCTTTAGATCCAACATTTTGAATACAAACTTTAGTACAATATTTATGTGTTCCTTTAAATGGTTGTCGTACCTATTTACTGACTTGTCCCATTTCTTTGGGTGTCGACCGTGTTGGTTTTGTACGTACACGCGTTCTCCAATTGTCAATGGTTGTAGTGGGCGAGCGTGATCATTCAGCAGTTCCGAGGTGCGAGAGAATCGTGTACGCATAGCATTCTCCCGCTTTTCCCAAGCTTCACGCCAAGACTGAAGGGTTCCAAAATTTGGCTTGTCGATTGACGAAAGAGAATGCGTCACGGATCGGTCTGCCGAAGACTACCTCATCAAGAAATCCATCGACTCTGTTATTTAGAAGTGTTAATTAAGGGTGATGAATATCTGGTGAGTGGTATTCTTTTCACTTTATACACACGCCAAAACAATAATCTGGTGAATGCGTGTAATAACTCTTACTCATTTTTTCAGAAATGAACATTATACACGCAAAAAAGAGTGACATCAAGAAATCAAACCAAGTCCACGAAATTTATGGAAGTACTGCAATGTGATTCGTTCCACGATTTGTCTCTCTTTATAGCTTTTTGGAGCGTCAATGTAACTGACAAAATGCATTAATACGTATTGATTTGGAACGAAAACGAAATTCAAAAAGAACATTGTTGGTAAGAAATTTTTGCAGATATCGTTTATAACTTTGTTATGGTTTCTGAATAACATGCAAACTTTAATCGTTTTTAGATAGAGCAATCGCCTAGAAGTACGAATTTCGATACATTTCGATACAACTGATAGCTCGTAATGTTCATTCTCAACGTATAGAACTGCGAATTTCGATACAACTGATAACTCGTAATGTTCCTTCACAACGTATAGAAGTGAGAATTTCGATACAACTGATAGCTCGTAATGTTCATTCTCAACGTATAGAACTGCGAATTTCGATATAACTGATAACTCGTAATGTTCCTTCACAACGTATAGAAGTGAGAATTTCGATACAACTGATAGCTCGTAATGTTCATTCGCAACGTATAGAAGTGCGAATTTCGATACAACTGATAACTCGTAATGTTCCTTCACAACGTATAGAAGTGAGAATTTCAATACAACTGATAACTCGTAATGTTCAATCACAACGTATAGAAGTGAGAATTTCGATACAATTGATAGCTCGTAATGTTCATTCGCAACGTATAGAAGTGTGAATTTCGATACAACTGATAGCTCGTAATGTTCATTCGCAACGTATAGAAGTGGAAATTTCGATACAACTGATAGCTCGTAATGTTCGTTCGCAACGCATAGAAGAAGTACGAACTTCGATACGATTGATAGGTCGTAATACTATTTCATCCCCAATCTCAGCTCGAAAAAAACACAACAACTTCTTTCACGAAATGTTCAGTAGAAGATAAAGATGATGCTTCCGGAATGTAAAAATCGACCCGTGGAGACCATTGACTTTGTTTTACATTTGTGAATATATAATATACATACACTTCATTTGAACTGTATTATTTTGAGCAACTGATTGCCCCTTGCAAATTTCTTTGCCAATTGCGAGAGAACCTAAACGATTTTATATTAATAAGTGTGAATAATTACAGGAAAAACCTAAGAATATGAAAGTCTTTTGCCCGCAAACGTAACATTTTCTATGTATCGGCTCTCACCAATGAAGTCGAGTACTTTGCAGAAAGAAACTTTCGCTTAGTTTCACGGTTAGGGCCAACCGCGAAATTTATCGGGGTTTGCGGGAATAAACTTTCGCAGATGACGTCTTTTGACTAATTTTGCGGGAATAAATTTTCCAGGTACAACTTCGATTCCATGACTTGGTACTAAAAGAGAGACGATCCTCTGGGATCGAAGTTGGTGCAGGCAGAGAAGTATAGTGGACTATCGTTGCCAAACAATAAAGTTTACTATATATTCAAAATGAATACAAAAAAATAAAAGCATAGCAAATCAAAAAAAAAAACATTGTAAAAGTTTTAAAATATAATGAAAAATGTTTTAAAAGAAAATCCAAAATCATTTCAGAATAAAAAAGAAATAAAAAAGAGAAAATAAAAAATATATATGCTAAAAAAAAAGTAAAGAAAAAATCTAATCGGCCTATCGTTGCCACAGTATACCATAATGCAATGCGCTAAGCGACTTATGCGATCCCTCCTTCATGGATGTTGTTGTCATATCCTAGACTCCCCACGCCGCGCATGCTATTTAAAAATGGCGGATTTGTTGAAGAAATATAAACAAAATCCGATACTTCCTTGATTCTGAAAGGTGGTAGTATAGTTGTACAAAGACTGAGCAATGAGGTATCTGGGAAAGCACAAAAGTACACACGCATTGGGCCAAGAGAGTTCGTAAAGTTTGACAAAGAGGAAGTTACATTTTCAGCAATAGTAGATGCTTGTACGAAACATTTTCATGTGTATCTTGGTAAAATCAACAGGTTGGTTTCGTGCCTTCCAAAGAAACATCACGTCTTGAAAGTACCATCCCATCCCTCTGGGGATGTGTGTTTCAATAACACATTCAATTTAGTTGCCACCATCAACCACTCCGGCACTCTTAGGGCAGGCCATTACTGGGCTTTTATCAAGGACAAGCATAACACCTGGCTTAAGTGTGACGATCGTGCCATTACTGCGGTGGATTCATCGCAACTTAACAATCGCTCAGCTTACATACTGTTCTTTAGTAGAAGTTAGCCTTCTTTTCTGCAACAAAGTAAATCGGGGGAGGAAATTTTCCTAGCGGTTGCAATTTACCCCGGCTGACCATTGATTGGTCAACCCACCGTGAAAGTGGAGTTTGCTCACTCCTTTCTCTTTCTTGAGACCATGTAAGAAGCATAGCAAGGGGTCTTGACGTTTTGTCTTGCCTTTGGGGTTGACCATCCCACTTGTTACCCCAGTCCAGTAGGGAGACGAAGCTCGCTCACTTAGTCTTCAGGATTGACGATCCTGCTGACCCGAGTTCCTTTTAAAAGAGCCAAATGGGGTTATAATTTTTGTTTTTTCTATTTGTGCTAATTTTTCGACCTTAGTAGCATAAAACCTCAATTCCGACAAGCTGGTCCTGTTGTTAGGCTGGTCCATTGCAGCAATGATCTGTGTTGGGCCCATTAACACGTGTAAAGCCACTGCCAGAGTCACAAGTTCTGGCGCTCAGATCGTTGCCTGCTTTTTCTTATCTACGAATTCGTAATGAATTCCTTTGAAATTTATCCGTTAAAGGATATTCACTTTAATAAATTTTATTTATTTTATGCACTGAATCGCTTGTTTTTATTGTCTCTAAACTGTAGCTGTTTTTATCATTGTTTTGTTTAATGTTTTCTGTTGTATTCGAAGGTTGTTCTTCTTTGTTCCTGTGTACTGTGTTACTTTAATGTTAGTCAAAGTGGTCATCGTATAATTTGCCAAATCCTTGCAAGGAAGATTTTGGATTATTTCGGAATCTTTAGAGGGTATAACCTCTACATAGCCATAACCACCTCTCTTTAGACAAGTATTATCATTACAGCTTGCTGTTTTGACACCTCATTATCAATCTTTAAACCACGAAGCCTCAGGAACATCTTTAACTCATCCACATTCATTTTATTGTCCATTTCGTAATCCATGGCAAATTATAACTTAAAATAAAAGCTGCAACCAAAAATAACAAGCACTCTTCGCAGCTTGAGCTTCAAAACTACTGCATAGTCCTCAGTAACAGGCCAAACAGGTTTTGTAGATATTCCTGTAAAAACTGGCACGTGATCTACTTTGCAGGTACAATTACATTTCTTGCTCCAGTTCCATAATGATATTTCGGGCTCAGTTTCTCTGCGCTTATCGCTCAAGTATTTATCCAATGTGCTACTCTTTGTAACGGTTCCATCTTCACCAGACGTATCCACGGCTCGGAAGCCACTGATACCAATGTATCGAAAATTCCTGGTACATCTAGTCAAACGGCCACCACTATTAATGAAATCTGCCGCAGCACCTGGTACATCTACTAGACCAGCAATTTTTTGAAGTAGTCGTTGAATTTTTAACAGTGCTTCAATCAGCAGTGTTTTCAATGAGATGCCGATAAACATGTACCAAGTCTTCAGTGGAAGCAGCCCCTTTGCAAGCATAACTAGCAATGTATTTTTGTAGTGCGAGAAGGTCCTGATCGATAATGGGTTGACTGTCACAATTTGCTAGCCAACTAAATAGGCGTGTTTTTACATGCATCATCAAGCGAGGATGATCGCGTGGTCCCTCATATCTAGGATGTTCCCCTTCTGTTATGACAGCATTAAAAGGATGAGTTTCTTTACCACTTGTTTTTTTGGTTTGTGGATCAAGATCGCCAAAATGAAAGCGACAGTACTTCTGTGGAGCAGTATCTTTTTTATTCTTACGGCGATAACGCAAACAATTAGAATTACAATTATGGAGGCCAATTCTGTTCACAAGATGGGTATGCTGCTCCTTTATACCACCCTCATGACTAGCGACATCCGAAAGTTCTTGCGCTAATGGGTTATGGTCTGGTGGAGCTTGAGTCCCTTCCGGTCTTGCCCATTGATCTTTGTTCGGAACCCAAGTTCTAATTCCAGAAGTATCTATAATTTCATTTCCCCCGGCAGGATGCAGTGAGGTGAACATGGGTGAAATAATGTCATCACTGTCTTCATTTGTTGTTTGCAACCAATTTTGAAGTTCCTGCGCTGCAGGTTTGGATGCTTGAGAGTCTGGAAAATTATCAGAGAAGCCATCCATGATAGTTTTTACGTTTTGGGCATGTTTAAATGACGATATTATTGAGTGTCCATGTATCTCACCTCGACTTTTAGCAAATTCATATCGCAACCAATAGTCATCATATTGAAATACTTCCTTGCTGACTGTGGCAAAGTAATTTAGTCCTTGCATCAAAATACTGCGTGACGATATGAAGATTTTGTAAAATCATTTCCCGTTTAAATTTATTGTCGCTCTCCATTTGCTGCCGCACAGCATCTTCATTTAAATTGTTTATTAACGCATGATACTTAATAAGTAGTTCATGCAACGTTTTCCAATGAAATTCTGCGCAACTGTTGGTATCAAAATATGCTGGTAAATCGCCAAATTCATTTCGTCTAAAAAACAACTTGGCATCCAATTTTTTTTTTGGTCTCTCCAGTATGGATCGGTATTCACCAGGTTTTTACCAATGCTAATAATTTTTCGTGGAATTGAATCATCATCATCTTGTAAATTATCTCTCAGTTCAGCGATTGTGAGGTGAGCATCATTTAATTGTTGTGAAACAAGAAAGCTACCCTGCTGCAATGCTTGCATTCGCAAACGCATGTCCAATAAGAAAGATTTCAGGTACGGATGACGTGCTACACGATTATCAGAACAATAATATATATGTTCGATGTATTCTTCAAAGTTAATTTTATTCAACCTTGGAACAGTTAAGTCACAATTTCCATTAATAAAAACAGTTGGGTATGCCATAGTAAAAAAACCCGGAGTTTTTAATTCCCGAATAGGCTGTTCTCTTGTATATTCCAAATTTGCATTTGCAACAGTGCCATGTTGAAGAGCTTGATTAACCGCATCTTCAGAACCCAAGAGCTTTTCGAGTAGTGTTCGTAACTCTTTGTCAGCATCTTTATGGTTAAACGGGGCACACTAAACCAGAACGGGTTATACTCTCATCATCTTCAGGTAGGTTTGGTTGAAATTGATTTTCAGCAGGACCCTTATCTCCTTCTGGTATGATATTTGGCAATTCCACAACTGGCAAATCAGGTAGTTCAGAACGTATCTCTGGTAGATTTTGAATGCGGTCATATTTTATTGAGACATCCTTATAGTATTCATTTGGCAGGAACTGGAAGTAGCGTCCTTTTAAAGGTTTGTCAATGTGAATCAGAGCCATTGTATTGTTGTTTATTTTTAGTATCTTGACATTCTACACCCTCTTCTGGGTATCCAAAACACAGCCCTCGTAATGCATTTTCAACTTTAACCCTTTGCACGGTATACTGTTGCACCGAATTTTGACTTCCCTTCTTTCTAATAACCACTATTCCAACATCCGATGCTAACGATGGCAATTCTTTAGCAATTTGCATTATTTGAGGGAAACTGATACAATGTCCTTTTGATGCAAGCATGCCATATCTTAGGAGGTGTATATTCATGATAACAGTGATACGACGAATCAACGCTACTTCCAGTATGGTCAAATTTTGGAGATATGGTGGCACTGGTGAAAAATGCATATCATTATGACGGATGTTATCTTGTAACGGACCCAAGTCGTCATTATCAGCTGACAGTATACCTGAAAATCTAGCAGGTGTCTTCACATTCTTTTTAAAACGACTAAGACTCTCCCTGTGACACCTATCACACCTACCATCGCTGAATATTTTCCAAGGCTTAACGGTAATTGGTTTTGTTTCATTTTTTGCAGTAGGTCTATTGGAGGTGTTGCATGAAATACTGGTCGAGTTTCAAGACAAGTTTTACAGGTTGATAAACTATGTAATCTCTCACCTTCCTCAAACTGTATTACATCAGCCACTACATCGGGATTTTGATGAATGGTGGCAATTTCACTTCTAAAAATTTTGTCTTGATCACTGGACTGGTTGCCTGTGACAACTGTTGAGATTGACTGCAGGGTTGATAAATTTGTTAGTATGGACTGTTGTGTGGTTGGTAAATTTTGTGGTATCGCCTGTGTAGTTGATAAATTTGTTGACAAAATATTTTTCTGATTGTGTGTAGTGATTGGCAGTGTAACAGGTCGGTTTTTTAAATTTGAATTTTTCTGTTTACCCACAGCTGTTTTACAAACGGCTTTTCTGCATCTATAATCTATTCGAGAGCGCCTTCTTTTTGTTTCGATAATTGTTTCATTGACTTCAGGTTCTTCATATTTAATATTCAACAGAAGACACTTTTGCTTTAGAGCATATTCTCTATCATTTTTCTTTTTTGTTGTTTTATAAGAAGACATAAGAGATTCCAGTATTTTCTCTACTGAAAGATCTTGACTTTCCTTCGAAGTAGTCACTTCCTTTTCACCAGCCTGATTGGTTATATTTTCAGGCTGGATTGTACTTTTTGATGACAAACAAGGAACTTTCTTAGGTGGATTGAGTGATGTAACAGGAGGAATGCTCACATTGTCATCAAAGATCAGCGATTGGTAATGATTGTCATTAACCCTTCCAAGCAACATGAAAGCACCTGTAGTGGTACCACCAGTCAATAGATGTGCGACTTGTTGTTCACCAGAAATATCATGTGTTTCATCATGACTAAAACTAATAAGGGTATATGGATGTAATGCAGTACTAGTATCTGATGTTATCAAAATGTTGATGCCCAGCATTATTGCAGTAGCACGTATGAAAATCTCTTCAACATAAACAGTAGGCCTTGATTGAGTTTGTAAGTCATGTTCCCACCCTTCCGATTTTGTAAATAAAAAGTCTGTTATTTTTAAAAATTTCTATATCACTATTTTTGCGAACAAATTTGACCACGGCTTCTCGCAGTTGGAGATGATCCTGAAAATGTAGTTCAGGGGGTACAATTTGTCTGATCTCAGAGCGATTAAATTGCTGTACTATTGCTCTATAAAAGCAGTTGCCACCCCCTATTGTATTTTCTCGATATGTTATATTCGACAGACCAATACTTCTAGCATAAGCAACTATATGGTCTGCAGAATTTGACTGATTTAGAAGATGGGCAGCATAAGATTCTTGTAGTGTTATTTGGAAGTCAATATCATTGTTATTGAAGGGTCCAGGATTGCTTTCAATATCCCCGGATAACAATAACAGTACCTTCAAACATGCAAGATTGATGTTACAGCTCAGACAACACATGAAAATTATCGAAATAAAAAGTTTCAAAAAATGAATAAAAACATTCCTGATTGTGTGTGAAAATTTCTATCGTTCTTAATGTTATTGGAGTGACAAGCTACATTATAAAAAGAACCGATGGTGGCACGATATGCTTGGACTGATATCATGATGAATTTGTCTGCACTAAATGGTTGATCAGGTAAACAAACCCCTTTACTATATCTATGCCAAAATGCAGGACACAGTAGGGGTCTAAAAATCAGACAAAAAAATTAAGTAAATTTACTAAAAGATGCACCTCTGCAGTTTGCACCTAAATAAGATATAAACAGTAAGTAAATATACTAAAAGATGCACTAGCTGCAGTTTGCACCTAAATGTTTGTTTGGTTGCTAGCAAAAGACACGGACAAAATTATCAAATAATACTTATCCAATGAATGATCCAATGTCAATAAAGTCCCAGCAAACAAACACAACACGCTCCGGTTCCAGATAGTTTGAAAAAAAAGTGGCGCCAGGAAAGTATATTTCGATTGCCTAAACCACGTGTTCAATTTTGTCCAATCAAAGCAAAGAACTTTTGTGTTTGGAAAAATCTACGTGATCCATTTTGTCCAATCAATCGACGATATTACATTTTGTTTATAATCTGACCAATTAGAATCTGTAAAAATACGGTGTCCCCACCTTTACGATTCTTGACCTATATGGTATGGGAGCGTTAACATATTACGTAATCAATTAGGGGCGGAGGGTGGTCATCGAAATTGCTTACGCTTGAATATGGGGGAGGGGTTTGATGTGTGTGAAAAATATCAACTATCTAAAGCCGCTTTTACACGATCAAATTTTATATGACATACGATATATGATCATCTAAACCACCTGCTCGTCTCATCATATGCTGGTGTTACACGATCATATATTGTGCATCGAATTTTACTTTCACTTCTTTTTCTTCATCAACATGAGGACGAGGACTTGCGCGGCTGCTGTAATAATTGCAGTTGTGTCAAAAAAAGTCAAGAAGTAAAAAAATAAAGTATTGGGTTAAGCCGTGGCGGAGTAGGCGGTCACAACTCCATCCTTATGAGACTTGGATCTCGGAATTGCGTTTAGAAGAGGAGAATGACTAAGAATTACTTGCAAATGGCGGCAGAAATTTTGACGAAATTCTTGGACTTATTGAAAAAAAATTTCTGTGTTTTTAGATTTTCTTTCTGCAATGTTTTTCTCTTGAATATTTCCTCGCTCTTCTGTATGTTTGTTTCATGTTTACATAACTTCGGTACAATTGAAAGCGCGTTATCATTGGTTAACATCTCAATTTCAATAGAGGACAATAGGTTTATATGATCATATATCATATAAAAAATAGGACGTGTTCTATCTTTAAAAATTCGATCATATATATATGATCATAAAAATTATCATCATATAACGTATGTTACACGATCAAATTTATAGTATATGTCATATAAAATTTGATCGTGTAAAAGCGGCTTAAAGCGTTTGTATTCGCCATATTCTATATCTTGCATGTAAAATATAAAAGTAAAATATAAAACTGTAAATATCTAAAACTTTTGTAGGGTCTGGTATAACCGAGAAAAGGAAATATTGGGGGGATGATGACGTAATTTTGGGAGGGGGTCGACCAAATGATTACGACTGATTACATGGGGGAGGTGGGAGTAGAAATTAGGCAAAAAATTGATTACGTAATATGTGAACGCTCCCTATGGCAATTTATTTTTTGGAAACAATATAGCTAACTAAATATCTATATAATCGGTATTCCTAATCAAAACAGAATAATCTCAATTATTGTGTATTATTTGCAGGTAAAATAACTGAGCATGTCACAAACAATTTTCCTAGTGGCCACTGCTGATATACGAAGTCTCAATGTCTTGTGTCAGCACCCTTGAACGGAAGGTGTCAGTATTTGTAAGGAAATGGCTCAATCTTCACCATTCTACCACTAATTTATGTCTTTATGCTTCCAGCTCACCTTGCTCTCTACCGATAAAAAGCCTAACTTCCATACTCAAGTCCGCTAAGATCAGTGGACACTTGCTGCTAAGGGATTCTAAAGATCCATTGGTTTCGGCAGCTGTACCAACATTAAAGGCCGGTAGATGGAGCGTGTCCAATTCAGTCAGAATTGCTGAAGCAGAGCATTAAAGATTAAAGAAATTATGGGTTCACCCCATTTCGGTAAGGGCGCTTTAGGTCTCTGTCCTAAACCTAAGGGAACTTCTCTTAGACAGTCTCATTCTTACAGGAAATTAGTATCAGTGACTGCAAAAGAAATTGATGGTGAAAAGGATATGAGCAGAGCTTTGCAACTACAGGTGCAAGGAAGTTGGACCAGATGGGACAACTATATTAAGAACGACCTCTCCTGGAAGTCTTTGCTTGCCATGCCACCAAATCTGCTGTCGTTCTGTTTAAGCTCCACCTACGATGTTCTTCCTTCTCCGAGTAATTTAAGGCGTTGGCGTATATGTACCGAATCCTTCTGTTTCTTGTGTGGAAAACAAGTCTGCACTACAGCTCACATTTTAGGGGCCTGCAAAACGGCTTTAACACAGGGTAGATTTACGTTTCGTCACGACTCTGTCTTGCGCGAACTTTCACAGTTGATCACCACGTTTTCCAAATCTATTTCCTCTCCTGTAAAGCACCTAAATAATATAAAATTTGTTAAAGCAGGTAGTCACTCATCTAGCAAAAAATCAAAACCGGTAGGCCTTTTGCATCTTGCCACTGACTGGTTATTTCTTTCAGATTTAAATGGTGAACTTATTTTTCCTGGTCATATTGCCATAACATCGCTTAGACCAGATCTTGTCCTGTATTCCAACAACAGCAAACATGTTATTTTAATTGAACTTACTTGCCCTTGTGAGGAAAACATGGAAACCTGGCACTCCAAAAATCTCTCTAAATACATCCCTTTGATAAATATCATCGAGCATAATGGATGGCAAGTAAATCTGTTCGCGATCGAAGTGGGTGCACGTGGATATTGCTCTCGGTCAGTTGCAATTTGTTTCAAAAGATTGGGTTTCCCAAACAAAGAAGCTTTCCAAGCCGTCCGGAAATTAGGCGACATTTGTATGAAAGCATCCTTCTGCATTTGGCTAGCCAGGAACTCAATTACGTGGAACCAAGGCAGCTGCAATCTTGCGCCAGGCTCAACATCTGTGCCTACCCCTCTATTGCCAAAGGTTGCAAGCCCGCAGCAACAACAACAGCATCAACAACGAAGGCCAACTGTGGATAAAAGTCACTCACACCCGGACCCAGAACCGCCTACCAACAGCACTCCAGCAAAACCAACTCATGCTGGTCTGATTAATAAAGGGAATACATGTTATGCTAATTCTATCCTGCAAGCATTATCTGTAACTCCTGCACTTTGGTCACAAAGTGCATCGGAATCCTCTTTTGTTTCCCCCCTGGCCAAGTCCGTATTGCTGACTATGTCTCTGTTGTCTAAATCCACCTCAGTTGTAGACCCTTCCGCCTTTCTCCGAGCGTTACAACGTAAGATGTCCAATGCTAGGAACAACCCATTCAATATTAACACACAGCAGGATGTTCCTGAGATTCTACCTCATGTATTAAACGAGTTGACAGGGTCATCAGTTATCGCTAACAATATTATTACCAACAAAGTAACTACAACAATATCTTGTAATTCATGCCTCTTGTCTGCCAGTAAGGAGGAAAGTATGTCCATTCTGCCACTCCCTGTTTCAAACAACATAATAGGCTCCATTAAAGCTTTTTTGCAACCAGAATATGTGTCTGGAAATGACAGATGGATGTGCCCACAGTGCTCTTCCCTTCAAGACAGTACCCGGGAAACTGTCTTCACCCAGTGTGGAGATATACTGATCATCCAACTGAAAAGGTTTAACTGTATCCAAGGAAGATCTGTGAAAAATAATAAATTTGTTTCTTGCCTCGCCCAAGGTCACGACACCCTAAAAGTTTATTCCCATCCTGCGGAGGATATATCATTCACAAACTAGTATAAAATAACCGCCACTATTAATCATTCAGGCACACTGGCGGCTGGTCACTATTGGGCTTACATAAGAGATCAAGGTGTTAATACATGGTTAAAATGTGATGATAGGGCAGTGATTAGTGTCAAGCCATCTGATCTAGATAACTCCACAGTGTATGTGTTATTTTTTGTCAAAATTTAAATAGTGTGAATTCGCACTAAAACGGGAGTACATTATATCAAAAGGGGGAGGGATCTCTTTTTCCTAGCGGTTTGAAATTACCCCTGCTGTGTGTTTTAGATACAGTTTACCGTTATTCACGAGTTCGCTCACTCGCCGCTTTCCTAGAAAGCAACTATAACAAGCTTAGCAAGGGGGCTTGGCAATTGCCTTGTCTTTGGGTGTAACGACCCCACTTATAACCCCAGTTCTGTAGGGAGGCTAAGTTGGCTCACTTAGTCTACAGGGTTAACGATCCTGCTATACCTGATGTTAGGAAGAAGCTATATAAGGGGTTTTCATTTCTATCTTTCTTGTTTCCGTGACTTTACATCCACGTAGATTACTCCACTGTCTTCAGGCTGGTCCTGACCTACGGCTGGTCCGAAGCAAATGGCTGGTCCAAAGCGACAACTACCCGTGTAAGGCTGAGTGTTGGGATCCCGTAACACATGTGGAAAGCTACTGCCAGGTTCACAAGTCCTGGCGCTCGGGTGGTTGTCTACTCATATTTATAGTTTTATATTTATTTATTTATTTTTATAGTAAATTCTTTGTTGTATTGTTGTCGTTATGTCTGTCTTCTGTTTTCATGTTAGTTTTTGTGTACCGACCGTTAGTTGTACGTATTGTATTGTGTAGAGAGGGTTGTTTGGTTCAATTACCTTGAATCTACAGATTATCCTTGCAAAAAGGGAGATCTTGCACTGCGTTTTGATCTTTAGAGGGTGTAACCTCTACAATTTTAACTTCAAGGGTCGTTAGACCAGTTCCATCATCACAGCTTGCTGTCTTGTTATCTCATAATCATATACTTAGTAGCCAGCAGCTATCGTGGTGTCTGGATGATCAAGTATACCCGCCTTTTTTGACATGACATTGTGCTGTATAAATGAAAATGATGAATGTATGCAACTCTCCCCTCCACGATTCAAAAATTACTATTATTCTCAATATAGCTATAGCATTTAGTCATGATTACCTGGTTATTGTAGGTGCAAGATAATTTGTTTTTCTCTGCCCTGTCCAGGATTTGAACCTGGATCTCTTATTTACATGAGTATCATAGCCGTTAGACCAACAGGGCATGAATAAATATATATACAAAACTTTACAGGTGCACATTTCAACAAATAACTTGTTATAAATAAATAATGTTTATGATAAATTTGGTAATTTTTATTTTCTAAAAAAGAAAATTTTCCTCCAATATTCTTTTTGGCGGTAAAATAAGCTATGGTCTGTAAAATATACTAAATATCATTATAACAAAGTTCTGCTAAAAAGAATATAAGTTTTAAGACTTTATGTCAGCAAGGGGGTTTGACTATCCTTATTTATTTTTTTTTTAATTTTTTTTTTTTTTTATATTTCTATTTTTTTTTTGTAGTCTTGTCTTTGGAGAGTGACGACTCCACTTATTACCCCAGTCAAAATAAAAGCGAAAAACAAATAAAAATTACGCCAGCAATTTGGTTTGACTGTACCCGGTCCTATCTTTGGAGAGTGACGACTCCACCTATTACCCCAGTCAAAAAGGAAAAAAAAAATAAAAATTATGTTAGCAAGGGGGTTTGACTGCACTGGTCTTATCTTTGGAGAGTGACGACTCCACCTATTACCCCAGTCAAAAAGGAAAAAAAAAATAAAAATTATGTTAGCAAGGGGGTTTGACTGCACTGGTCTTATCTTTGGAGAGTGACGACTCCACTTCTTACCCCAGTCACACAAGATTGTACAGAGTAGGACAGATGAAAAGTTATGGATGAAAGAAATGTCTAGTTCCCGCTGAAGACTGTTCGCAGACCTCTTTTGAGGTGACTCAGCTAGACATTTTGGGTACCTTGGTTCAGGAATATGAGTCGAAACCCTTGTACCCTTTACAGAAGTCCTGTCCTACTCTCTCTGTCTGTTTGTTTGTTCAATTTTTGTGCCAATTATCTCCTTGGAAAAAGGAAGAATTGTGTTCCTTTATATGAGCATATTCTTTAGAGGAGCAAAACCTCTAGAATTTAAATTTTAAGACTTAACTGGTCGAGTTTATCATTGTGCGTGCACTTTGGAATTTTCATTCTTATGCTTTAATTTGTCATAAAATTTTATTTTTGTGTGCTATGAGGATAGACTTGTATGTAATCTTTCCCTTTCTCAAAGATCCACTTGTCCTCAATTAATTATTAGATAGCTATCGGTGCAAGATAATTATTTTTTCCTAGCCCTGTCCAGGATTCAAACCTGAATCCCTCATTTGCAAGAGTGTCACAGCCATTAGACCAACAGAGCATGAATGCATGCACAATTTTACAGTTGCACATTGTTTTTGCATTCTCCAATTCTTAAAACATGTACTCCAAAATTGGCCACAACAGATAATAAGATCAAAATTTCAAAATATATATATAAACAAAACCAAAGCAAAAAAAAGATTTGATTTGAAGCCATATGTCCCTTCTATATATTATTAATATTCCATGGGCCGGTGACACATTTTATTTGGACAATGATGCTAGAATGGTATCTGGCAATGTCGTATATACAGTTAAGGTCAAGTTACAGAAAGGGAAATTATTTCCCGGTGTAGAAATTATGAGATTTCCCAATTGCAAATTCTTTTTGATTTCTGAAAGGTGGTCTGACTGCAAAAATGAATGTGATATAGATGATGTACAAGAAGCGCTTGTCTGAGTTTAGATGAGTTGCAGCACAACTTAATATTTTGATTTGCATCCACACCAACGGACATCATGCATATGCACAGGCAGAAAATATCTTATAAATCAACAGAAAAATGTTTGTTTTTGGAAAAACTAGTTACCAGTGTCTGTATTAGCTAATCCACAGATCGTTCCGGGCACAATATTTCATGAGCCAATGATTTTACAGTCTGTTTATAATCTGCCGAATTAGAATCCGTAAAAACATGGCACCTAGTTTGGTATATTTAGCTAGAAAATCTGAGTCACTAAATATGTTTTATGCTTTAGTTAGGGTGCTTTAGGGGTGTGAATGACCTAAAAGTGAAAAATAGTGATAGCTCTACATAACCTTCCATTTTCACTATAGTTTTCAAATAAATACTATGGACAAGGTTGCAAAAAACACATTATGGAGGTTGCATTTATTCTTTTATTTATAAAAAAGTCCAGGCTCTTTTGCTAAAAAGAATATATGTCTATACCAATGTTCTTTTGCTGATTTGGCTAAACTTTTGGTTCTTAGTTTTTTGTCTAAAATTGTTAGAGCCAACATATTTTGTGGATAATTGTAGATATTTGATGGTACTTTCCTAATCAGAGCATAATTAACTCATTGTGCAGTATGTGTATGACTAGAAAATATGTCTTAAGGATCATTTAAATCTAGCTACATAGCTAATTTTATGCCGGCCAAGTAGCCAGTTTTATGTCAGATAAGTAGCTAGTTTTATGCTAGTGAGAAAAACAGTTTTGTACTAGTTAACTACCTAGTTTATGCTGCTAATCTAATAGTAGCTAATTTTATTTGGCAATTTCATGGCGTTGCTAGCTAGCCAATTTGGTAGTGTTATACCAGCTTATTTTGCCACATATGTTGGTAGTTATTTGCTAGTTAGGTGTGGGTGAGAAGAGGTTCATTACATGTAAAAAATAGTGATATACTATATTCCATTCTCCTCTAGTCATTAGGGTATAAAGCAAAAACGTGAAATTGTAACAGAAACAACGCAAGGATTGGGCTTGTGTAAAATTAGCTGTATACAATACATGCCCTTTTCCAGAAGATTTTGCAACAGAATAACTGGAATACGCTCTGTACGATCTCCGCTGTCTTTATCATAGTTTAGATCTTCATTATCATTGCAATGAATAAATTGTAAGATCAATAAAAATCTATCTCTTCGCATCACTTTCGAGAAAATTGCGGTGTGGAAAATCTCGTTCGTAGACCAATACATATGCAGGCTTGGCTTTTTTTCAATACCCATTAGGAACAATAATCCAAAAAACTTTTTCACCGTAGGTATGTCTAATGGGGTCACCGTACCAGCATATCGATCATCCTGGGCGAGCATCAAGATAATGTTGAGCATACCTATTAGTTCATCTACAATCAATTGTTGTACTGTGTTTGTCAAATACAATTCAAAAAAGTCAATAGGTGATGGATTGTCCTTTATTCTGACTCTCAAGCCTTTACTTTCATTGAAGGGAAAATCTTCAAACAACGCAAAGTCATTTCTATTTATTGCATGCCATTGTAAATCATCAGCAGGTTGCGCATTATCAGGACCAACACCGTCTATATCAGCAGCTGCACCACGTCCACATACACCACGTCCATGACCACCACGTCTGCCACAACAAGGAACACCACGACCACGAACTACAGCATCAGGAACTCCTTCATCTGAATCACTTTGATGCTCTTCACCACCATATGCAGCACCTCCTCGAGTTCTAACTTCACCGCCCCGACGTGTTCTAACTCCATCGTTCGCCAATTTTTGTGGCTTTGGCTCTGTCTGCTCTTCACTTTCGGTGTCAGTTTCAGTTACACTGGTTGATTCCGCAGACACACTGGCTTCTTGTTGAACTGTCTCAATGTTATTGTCAATAGGGGGGGTCTATCAGGTCGTTTCCAATTGTATCCTGATCATTTATATCAACGTCGCATTCAGGGTTGATAATGTTTTGGTTTATTTCAGCTGCCTCCGGTTCATGTTGGTGAGCCAAAGTACTTTGAAAAGCATCCTCGTCATCATAGTCGTCTTCTGAACTTACTTCTTGATCAGAATCCCCCTCAATTTCACTATCAGAGTTCATTACATACTCTAAAATTTCGTCCATATCATCAATTCGACTTCGCCGAAGTTGCAATTGCAACAAAATGCTATTTTCACGGAACCGATAAGGATATTCACAAACGGTTTTTTGTTGCTGAAAGATATACTTTCGGAGTTTCTGGTGTGTTTTTATTGATCGGTGAAAAATGTAGCTAAAGCACATGCCAAATAACAAGAAAGCAAGCTATAGCTAGTAAAAAAAATACAATTTTGCCCTTTACCAACCGTCTGACACATTTCATTTCAGCATGGAAAACAAGCGCGGATATTCTTTAAGAAAAAACACGTGAATTATTCAACCATGTTTCCAGGGATCCCGGGAACGAGGTTGGTGACTATTTACCATTTTAAAAATGGTAGAATAAGGTCTTCATCGTAGAGTGCGCCTCTTATGACACTTCTGTCATATAAATAAAAGGCTGTACGAAGAAGATTTTGAAAGACTGAGATGAGCCTGGAATATTACGTAGCTCATAAGCCAAGTGTCTATGGTACTTTTCATATTTTTCATGCTCTAGTTCCAGGTTGAATAGAGTATGTGAGACAGCTCGCAACCATATTAGCTTTGCCAAAATCAATAACCTTGAGAATGCTTCCATGAATAACTATATTGTCAGCCTTAATATCATTATGCAGGATATTTTTCGAGTGATGCCAAATAAATGATTCCAAAGTAGCCCTGGATATGCCTCGGAACATTATGGAATCAAAGGAACAAATAGCTTTTGCAAGAAGCTACCCAGGCACCTAAATGTAACTTTCCAAGAAACTGCATTACAAGGTTTGTTTCGTTTAACAATCCATACACGTATGGGAAATTAGAATGACCACAAACAGTCATGCCAATAACAGTTTCAACATCTATTGCTTTCTTAGAGTTATGTGAGTTGCATACCTTAGCTGCTGCTACTATACCAGATCCAAAATAGCTGCTAGATGTACTGATCCCTTGAATATGTTTTCCTGAAAGCGATGCTAATACCGTTTGTCTTGCTTTAGAAATACCAAAATGTCGTTTTCCTTGCGTAGCAATAATAGTAGTTTCTTCTTGTCTGATTGTTGAAGTTTTATAATAGCACATTTGAGGTTTTGCACAAGGTAATGTTCTTTTATCCGTATGTTTGAGCTTGTTTTTATAAACCAACACATCGGCTTTCAAGTTCTCAATTATATTGTCCTTTTGAGCTAGCAATACTGCTGAAGCAAATGTTTTGGCTTTCTTTTGTCGTATTTTAGTTTGTTTTTTTGTTTTTCCGCTTCTTACTTTCCACACTACGTCTTGTCTTTGAACTACAAAAAGTATATAAAAAAATTATATATACAAAATACATAAACATCAAATAAAAATTTAGTTTAAGAGCTAGCTAGCTAGATAACAAAATGAAGGTTAGGAAGAGTAATTCCTACATAACATAACATAACTGCATGTATAAACTATGTTTGTGGTCGGATAAGTAGTAGATCCTTCCATCTTCCTTCATCCAACGGACTTACCTTATTTGTGTGTTTAAATATCTTTCTACCAGAACATCACCTCCAAGTGGGCGCATTTTAATATTGGCAAAGATGATGAAACATCAAGATATTAAACTTCGTATATCACTGAATAATGCGTTAGATAAACTTTAAAAATGTTAAAGTATAATCATATTATATACCTTAACCCTATTCGTGCTGGGGGGGGGGGCTCTTAAACTTTTTTTAATAACCTTTGATGTGTTTATAGTTACACCTTCCAATTTTGTGACTTTTCCTGACTTTTATTTAGCTTTATTTTCCAAAAAAAATTTTATGGAATTATGCCGAGGTGTTGCCATGGCAACACTTCTTTTATGTTGAGTAAAGTTCTAAAAAAAAAGAAATTTTACTAAAAATTTGTTTTACATCTTTTTAAAAGCTTTATGTGACTTCTTAGTTTATATTGTTATATTATTTTGTGTTTTAATTATTATTGTTACTAAATTCATCGCAATTATACAACAATTAACAAAATTCAAATTTAGTGGCTTATTCTATATGTCACCGATATTTGATGACGTCATCACCAAAAATGCTGACGTCACCAATTTTTTTTTCATCAAATTGTTTAATAGTACCTGGATAACACTTGTGGTAAGTTTCTAGTCCAACGGACAACAATTGTAGAAATTACACAGGGGGGGTCGAATCCCCCCCCCCCCCAGCATTGAGGAGCCCCTAAAAGGCCCAGCACGAATAGGGTTAATGGTACTACTTTCTGCGGGTATTAATTTTCGCGGATGGTTCGTTTGAGAATTTTTCCCTGGTATTTATTTTCCCGAATCGTCAAATATATATATGTTATCAAATATTATTAAAAATTTTCTCAATAAAACATTCACAGAATTAATTACACATTTAATAATCTTTTATTAGGAATTTCACGAATTATTTATATTCTTGATTTTTTTCGCGGGTATTAAAGAATATTTCAGGAAAAACACAAAAACAAAAGATTCTTTAGTATGTTTTCACACATGGTTGTTGATCTTTTTTACTTCTAAGTTTTACTTTAATGAATTTTTAGGTTTCTTAAAGCTTATTAGCTCTCACTTGAAAAGATTTCTTATAAAAGGGCTTGGAAATTTGACTTTTATTTTTTTGAAAAATCTTGATCGGTTTGTAAGATTTTGGACTTCGAAGTTTTGCTAATTATGCTAATTATGTATGACGTTATGATCAAAGTGGGTGTTTTATTTTATATGTGAGTAATATATATATATTCAGCCATTTAGTTTGGTATTTTGAATATATGTATATGAATAGTAAAATATTTAGTTATCATGATGGATTATCAATTATTTTGGCAATTGTTTTAGCCCTATTTTTACCAGCCTAAATTTAGATTAAATATTCCGCCACCGTGCCTTAATGTACACTTGCAGGACGTCAAATCAACTTCGCGAATTTTAGAAAAATTTGCGAAACCGCAATATTTTCATCCAACGAAAATTTAACATAGCCCCAACGTTGTCGTAACGTTGTAAAGTTAACGTTATTGTTACACAAACGTTACACAAAAAACGTGAAATATGGTTTTTTATGCAACATTGTCCTAACGTTGTAAAGTTAACGTTATTGTGGCAATGTTAGCTTAACGTTACACAAACGTTACACAAAAAACGTGAAATATGTTTTTTTATGCAACATTGTGCTAACGTTGTCATAACGTTATAAAGTTAACGTTATCAAGGTAATGTTAGTCCAACGTTGCTGTAACGTTGCCTAACGTAAAACCTAAATACAACGTTACTCTAACGTTAATATAACGTTGTGTGCCGGCTGGGATGTTATAAAGTTGTTGCGTTACGATACGTTGTATTTCTAAGTGGAAAGCTTGTTCAGGTAGCATGTGACTCTGGACCTTTTCCTTGACACATTCCATTATCTGTTGATTGTGATAATTATAACGGTACGGTAATTGTGCTGTGATAATTGGTAGAGTACCGATGAGTGAATTTAGGTTGTGATTATCATTATGTTTGAGATGCATATAATACTTGTGCAATCTACAGATGGTGAGAGAAAAACTGCATCTTTACTACCATCATTACAAAACTCTTCGAGTTCTTTCAACAAGCTTCAATAGTGATATTGAATTTTTTGGCGGTTTCATTTGATAATAGCTTCAGCCGTTTCTCTTCTTCTTGTCTGGCTTTCATACAGAATGTGTATTAATGTAATTAGCTCGACCAATGCTCAATTTCTTTCTTTTTCGCATCTTGATGCAGTGTAAGCTGTAGCAGGGTTATTATTTTCCATCGGAATTGATTGTTGTAACTTACCACGAGGGAAGCGGAGTGTAACAATGAACATGAACACAACACCAATTACGTTAACACACATAATGACATAACCACATACGTTTGAATTCCAATATCCAACAGTGCCAACATTTTGAAAACAAGTATATGACTGTTTCATGGAGATGTATATTCGAAAAATCAAGTAAAGTAGAACGTAAAACTTAAATGAAATTACAAAACACGACAAGATTCATCGTTACATTCTGTATTTGAAGCTTTCGGTAGAACTTCTACCATTTTCGATGTACAGTCGTATAATTTTCAACACATTTTTTACAGACCGTTACAATCAAGTAATAAAATAAAATTAAGTTCTTTTTTGACCAAATATGGTGAAAGAACGAAAAGATTCAATGATGAGAATCAACATACGCTCGTGGGCAGTATTCCCAGAGAGATGATCATTGAAACTTATCAAATAGGTACAAGGGAGATGTTGATATGTTCTTGTTAAGAACAGGTTTGGGTCTATATATCATTCAACTCTCTTTTAATTCTAATAAGAAGTTATTACGTGCGGATGTAATGACCGTAAAATCATTAAGGGAAGGAGATGCTCCACGAAAGAGAAAATGATCCTTAACTGCTGTAGGCTGAGCAGACTTAACAGGTTTACCCGTTTACCTGAAGCTCTGACTTTGAAATGTCGACAGGTCTTTCTTGCTTCATATTGTGGAAAGACCTGTCGACATTTGAGCTTCAGAACATATGAGCGTATCCTCCTTAACCAAAAACTGGTCATGCCACACCATGTACGAAATCTTTAAATGGAGTATGTAACGGACGACGAACCCGTGGATTTATGCACGGACCACCGACTTTTTCTGATAATTTTAGCACTTTGCGATACATATTTCAACTGGAAAGTCGTCGTTACCACTTCGAGATAAATTTTTTTAATCTCGTAAAGTTATTACTACTACAAGATTTCTGCATTGTTTGTTTGTCAGTTGTTGTTTTTTGTTGGTTTGTTTGTTTATTTGTTTATTTTTATATTTAGTGATGTTAGTTGATACTCCAAGGTTATAACTTCTAAATAACAGCAATTCTTTTAACAAAATGGTAAACGTACTGTGAAGTTTTGGGTTAATAAAGAATAACTTACCTTAACTGTACCAATTTCATTTAAATCCATTTATACGGTCATAACAAACGTTACGTAACTTACCATGATGCTACACGAAGCAACTGTGTTTTGTAATAATGTGATTAGGTATGGATATAGTATTTGTGCTGCACTGCAAACACCTGATTAAATCGGTATTATTTACGCCTTCTGACGTAAACTGGACTAAAAGGAATGCCAAACTTGACATGAGAACATTGACGTAATGAGTAATTAACAACAGTACCGTTTCATAGACACAAGGATTCCTCTCTAATTTATGGCTAATTAAATGTGAAAAAACAATTAGATAGAAGAAGTTGGGTAAAATAAAGTTAGATTACCATTTAAAATGTTTATTCTAGATATAGCCTGTAATTACTATTTTGCATTTTATGAAACTGATTAGAGCATGCATGTGACCACCCTACGTAACGGATAAAATAACATTAGTTGGTTGGGTGAACTGTTCAAAAACTATTGAGTTCAAACAATTGGGAAGGGAAAACTAAAACACATTATTTCATTGGTCGACTTTTGTAAAACTGCTTATTTCACAATTTATGATTTACACGGGGTTTTTTATAAGAAACCTGGCGAAGGGCCTAGTTCTAAAAGTTTCTTATTTTTAGGCTAAAATTCCATGTTTTTAGTTCCAAAAGTTTCTTATTTAAGTTGTTAATTTTCGTAGTAAAGTAAGGATTTCTTATAACTAGTTAGTTTCAATATAAAAAAATATAGCATTTTTCGTTTCAAAGTCTCTTTTGTTAAAAGTTCTCAACAACACAACAGCACAAAATATAATCAATACAACGCAAGAAGAATCAAAAACATAACCCTAGTCCACTTAAATCACGTCCACTCCATTGAAGTCATCCAATTTGAGGTAATATTCTGATTTATCTACGAAGAGGACACGGCACTGTTGTTGTATGACTTTTTTTCAGCAGCTCTTCTCCTTTTCTTTAATGTTGATACGTTTATAGAGGAGGGTTCTTTGGTCACTTCATCCAAAATGTCATCCAAAACAATTTGGACTTCTTTTTCAATTGGTTTTGTTTCGGTGAAACTTGCAGTTGTTATTTTTTTACCATTCCAATTTTTATCGGTTGAAACCACCATTTTACATAGTTAACAAGTTTCGTTTTCATAAATAGACATAGAATGTAGTAGTAAAAGTTTCTTAATTTTTGAAGATTCTACATGTAGGTTTCTTATAAACATGTTTCTTTAAAAAAACGTATTTTATCAATTTATTATCAGAACGTTTCTTATAGATTTTAAACATCCTCGAAAACTTAAAAAAAATGAAAATTTAAGCTTTTTCATGATATCAGACCTAATAAAACTATCAACTTTTACGTTAAAAAGCTTATTTTTAAAATAATATATTTCCTCCTCCTATGCCTAATGTAATTCATGTGATGAAAAATTCTAAGGCGCTTTTCAAGGTACTGTTATTTTTGACCGCTAACATCTTGCACAAAGAAATAACATTTGAATAAGATGCCGATTTATATAAGAAAGCAAAAATGTTTTGTAGCCAAATTTTATGCCCGTTCTTTGTCTGTTTTTTAAAAGGGCTACGTAAGCACACCGCAGGAATAATAATGCTCTTATATTACTGCGTCATACAAGTTTTTTGTAGAGTATTTCAGATGTAATGTTATTGTGTTGTTGTTTTCTGTATCACCATGACTATTAGTTTAATTGATCATTAGCAGCAGGGTTCTTTTGTTATATTCATTCAGTTTAATAACAATATTGTTCATTAAATGTGATCAAGCTTAAATTTCTCGCGGTTTTAAACCGTGTCACCACATCCCATAGAACACGTAAAATTGCTTAAATAGGAAAACGACCTAGTCACAATGACGTCATATGATCTAGATCATAGTTTCTGTATAACGTGTGCAACATGAGAACTTTGCCAAAGCTATAAAATGCGTTTTGTCTGACCTATCTCATCCTATAAAACGCGTTTTGTCCGACCTGTCTCATCTATAAAACGCGTTTCGTCGGTCGTGTCTTAGCTATAAAAAACATTTCGTCGGTCTTTTCTTAAATTATAGCTTCGTTTAAATGCTAACTGGCCAAATATTAAGAAAAATATTTAATTAACAGTGCACTTTCTAAAAAAACATTATAGGGGTATCATAATTGGGTCAGGCTCTGTAAATTTTAAGAAAATCACCTTTAGAGTTAAAAACGATTAAGGTTCAACCAAGAGGCATATTTTTATATAGAAAGTATCATTTGATGTTGTTTAAAATGCTGCGTGAAAAACAATTTTTGACTGGAAAAATTCAATATGATAGATACTTATACCAAACGCACCTTTACAGCAGTCTTCCAAAGTATCAACTAAATCCGTCTTACTGGAACTTTTACAAATCTGAAGCAAAGTCACCAAATTCTGTAATATTTGTCTTAGAAAACCAAAAAATTGATATCTTTGAATTCTATTCTATATTCTGGACTATAAGTCCACGGCGAGCCTAAAACAAAGGGTTCAATTTTTGAGCAAGACACCAAATAAAGCGTATTTCAACCAATTGATAACACAGACCTTAATCTGCACAGATGTCCCCACAATGGTGAGACTATATTTAGATCATGGAATTTAGTACATCAAAGCACAAGATAACATAATCCATCAGCTCCGTTAATAACTTATCCTGTTCTAATACGCTATGAAAAGTTGCTAAGGTTACGCTTCATAACATTATTATGCGCCTCTAATTCAAGTTTTAATATACAGTACTTTGATAGCATTTCATGACGTCATTATCAACATGCTGACGCACAATGTCTTTTCTGTTAATTATTTGAGTGCAAAATAGTCAGAGTTAAATATGCATATACGTAAATTGATTTTTTTATTATTACTAAATGTCAGGCCTTGTCAGAAATAATGTAAAGGTAATTAGGCACGGTAATTTCAGGACTCGACAGATTTACGAAGTAAAACTATTTACAGCTTTTTGTCCCGCATAATAAAAAAAGGAAAGTGAATTATTCAAGATGTGTTCTAACATATTGTTACTACTAACTTTCTCTCAGTGTCCAGGCTTTTGTGTTGCTAAAAAAAAGGAATCAACTGCGTCAATGCAATTTATGGACCCTTATAAGCGATTTTACTGTATTCCAATAACGTCTTGTGAAATAAGCTGGTGTCGATATAGACCGAATTCATGTAATTAAATTGAGAAAATCCACACACTGAACAAAAAAATCTCAACTGTCGTTTGTAAATCAAAAGTCATCGCACCCAAATTCTTTCACAACGTTGTTTGTAAAATGTTTTGATCTGGTCTTGAAATTTTTAATTATGCACTTAATGATCTTTAAAAATCTATGCGAACAGGAATAATTAGCTGGGTTTTTATTTTCGTGATTAGTTTATTTTTATAATGGCTGCTTGCAGCGGGTTTGTGCATTATTGTGATAAAGATAGCAAAGGTAAGAGGTGCAACACATATGCAGTAACATGCAGCAACAACCAGAGCGTATAAGGTAAGCTTATTCTCGGCTGTCGTTATTTAAGTGCAACATAACTGATGAAGCTTTAGTAATTAATTGCAAATCCAGAAGTATGGCAACCTGTTTCAAACAAATTCTTTAAGGTAGATTTCTCTAAAATGGCATTTTCTGTAAGGTTTGACAACTTGTTTAATCCTGTTACAGAAGTTCTGTCCCCGAGATTGTCATGATCTCATGTCATTATACAAGCTGAGCCATCTTTGGAAGCAATTTTTTACTAAACATTTAGAACAGATCACAAAAATATTTTTTCATTTTTGAGACATATTGCATTTTGTTGCACAAACAGTACTGAAGCCACAATGCTGCTAATAAAGTTCCAGTACTTGGCCAAAAACGTATATTCTGCTTTTTAAAAAGTTTTTGAAGTTTCTAAAACTTTATCTATTCTGCACGTCGTAAATGCTCAATGTAGAAAATAAAAGGCATGATCAATTCTGTAATTTCATTTTTTCAAAATATATAAATATTTAAATGTAAAACAATGTACACAATATACAGTGTGTTATTGAAATTTTTGTCTTATTGTTTTGTTGTTGTTCATATTTCGATATTATTTATTAACAACAATATAAATTTAAAATGGTAGAGTATCTGTGCCACGTTGTTATAAAATATAATTGACATTTCAGTTGAAACAACTTAAACATTCTGTTAACGAGATAACAGTTGTGAAGATAAGAAGTTCGGTCCTATACCTTACATTAGGTAACTTGTTCATTTGCCATTTTTTACCCTTTGCTTTATCTTTTGATTACAGAAAATAGGTACTTGCAAGGTAAAGTCACTATGTGGCAATCATAAGCTTTTCATATGATATCAAAACCTCTGTTGGCGTATGAGTTCTGGTTCAACTAGTATTTTCACATAGAGAAATTGGAGATTGTGATATATCTAGTTGCTCTTGCTTTTTTTTGAGTATACTCCCACTGCATCAGCATTATTCACGTCTTATTCCATGCTATACATAATGAAGCTGCTAGGTGTGACTAGGCAAAGACAGCATAAACAGGACAAAGCATTTACAAGTATAAAAGTAAATTCACTCAGAAGCATGTTTTATAAATATAACTTTTCTTATCTTATATTCCCTGCCCTGAAGTTTACTAAACAAAATAATACTAAATATAATACAACCTATGAGTATCATACAACCTATAGCAAGCAAGAGGAATGTTGTAAAGCTAAAATATGTACATATTTGTAAACTTTTAAACAACAGTTTTAAAAATGGCATCACTGTGCTGTGGAGATTAAAGTGGTTATTGGCATTTTCTCTGGTAAGTCAAGTAGTAAGTTGAACCAATGCACAAATGGTTAACTGTTTCATATGACATAAAATGGACATATATGACTAACGAGACGAGCATACATATTTTCTCGCATTAAATGTTTGCTTTTAAGTCCAAATTTTCAAACTGAAATTGCATTGATTCTATAAAACTTTAAGGAGTAAAAGATTTGAAACTTAAATTGTTGATTATTATTATTATTATTTCTGAATATTTTACCAGGATATAAACACCTCAGTTAAAAACCTGCCCTTGATATATATAGAAATACAATTGAAATAATATAAAATATAAAATTAGTAAATAGGTTAAAGCAGAAAGAAAGATAGAGAAGAAATAAAAAAAATTTAAAATAATAATAAATAAAGATGCTTATTAGAACTAAAATGTATTTTCTAATTTCTTCTGGGAGTAAGTTGTTTAACTTTACTTCCATGACAAAAAACCATAAAAATATTGAAATATTTAAAATATTGATTGTGTGATCATGCTCGCGAAATGCGGGCGAAAGCTAACATGAACTTGTCACAAAAATAGTCGGTTTTTTGGTGGGTTTTTTCACCCAGATACCGTCGCACTTATGCTAAAACATTGATTTAAATTTCATTCAAACGAAAAAACCATTACTAGCAAAATCAAGCTTGACTTAAGGTTATTGGAATGAATTCTTGGTTACTTTACAATGATGCTTCAATTTCAAATAATTCGAAAAGTTCGAGAAAACTCTTTCTTTTATGCATTCTCTCACTAGTTTGACAGCATCTTTGGAAAAGTTCTTTTACAACAAAACAGTTTCTATTTCCAAGGTCTTACACGCTCAATTTTCAATACATTTCAATACATCTTCTTGCGTTTTTGTTAGGTATAATTGAACAACACAATTGTAATGTAAGGTGTTAGTATGTTACTAGTTTGAATTGCCTTCGCAGCATCTAATATTAGTTGCTTTTTAAGCCTCTTTAGTAGACGTTGGGAAAAGAAAGATTAGACTAAGTTTAGAAGAAGCTTTTTTGGCCTTTGCATCAAATTTTCTACCAAGATTTACCTTTTTATCGATGGTGGCTCCGAGGTATTTATAACTGTTAGTACTATCTATATCTTTTTACCGTTGTAGAAAAATTGAAATTCTCGAGAAAAAGCTAATAGTCTTTTAACCGTTCCAAGGAGCATACATTCTGTCTTGTTTTCTGAAAGGTTGATAACAAGGTTGGTTTTTTCGAAAAAATAAGCTCTATTTTGCAAATCTTCATTTAACCTTTCTGAAATTCAAATTGATGAGTAAGTTCAGAAATCTTAGGAGCTTTAATTGTGAAAGGTGTTAATAAACTTTAGGAGAGCGAATTACTGTGTAAATTAAAACAAAAACATATAACTCAAATGGTGGCTATTTTTTAGGCACCATTAGCCACCAAATCCTTTTTTTAGCTAGTAGAACTCAAGAAACTTTAATCTCACAAATTGTTTTAAAAGTTAACGTAAAGTGCAAGTCAATAAAATTTGAGGTCTCACCTTGCTGTAGAGTTAAAAAATAATTAGGCTCAAATCAAGGTTATAATTACCAATTATTTGGGGTGAAAGTTAAAACTTTTCGACCTCTTGTTGCATTCGTAGTTGGAAACCTTATGGAAGATATGTTGGGAATTCAAGTTGTGATAAAACTTTTGGTCTTGAATTAAATTTGCAGCAGGGATTAGGATATCTGTGTAACTAAATTGTTAAACTTCTTTAAAAATTAGAGTACAATTTAAGATATATTTTATGAAACCTTTCAAGCTTTTAATATGTAATACCTGTTAGAAAACTTTAGGAAGATATGTTTGGATATGTGAAAGTAAAAAAGACTAGTTTGGAGATAAAAGAAAAAAAAAATTGTAGCTTAAAGTTGTTGTGGAAATCAGAAAAGTTTTTGGAATTTAGATTTAGTAAAAAAAAGAAAACAATTATGGGGCTCAAACTCTGTGCAAAACAATTTTCCTATTCTTAGGAGCTTAAGTTATGTATAAAGTGAAAAAATGTAGAAGCTCGAATTGCAGTGGCAGTTAAAAATATTGGTAACTCTAAGTGATGTGGGGTTAGAAGACATCTATAGACTAAATTATAGTTAAAGTTAAGACACATTTAAGACTTCTATACACCTTTACTGAATTTCATCAATTATAATAATTATGACGTCATCTAAAATTTTATAATGCTTCTATGCTCATCAAATAAGGATATTCAGATAGAATATCAAATTATCATGACAAAAATGAAGTATTGAGAGCAATATAATATTCTAGTTGAATTTTATTTAGATTTAAAGAAAATAATTATTTTGAAACCGAGACTATTCTTGGAAAGCTCATCTATATAAAGAGTTTGACCGTAACTTTAAGCTCGCAATTAAGGCACTTAAGGAACATAAATATTTACGAAATTAGGTAATTTGTTCTACCTTTTGCTTAGGAACTTAGGGATCAGAATTATTTTTAGTATCGACCTCTTTAATTGAGTTTGACATAATTAGGAAATTCGGGAAAGGTCTATTATAGTCGAGAGCACAAATAATTCGTGCTCAACCTGCCGCAGTTTTTTTCCAATTTTGTTAAAAAATGAATGTGATGTTCAATATTCTCATCTGAAACAAACTTGATAAATGCAAACAAATAACTTTTTGTTAACTTTCAGCAGAATCTTAGGCTGAATTTTGTCATAAATTAGGTTCCTATAAAAAATGAATGTTGAGTAAATAAATTCGTCGAGGTTTTTTTATCATTTTTTTTATCGTTTCATATTGGTTCTTCTTTTCAAGGTATTGCACATCTTAACAAAACAGTATTATACATAATTAAGTTAATTACATATCGCGTACAGTTTTAACAAAACATAATGTTTTGATTAGAGGTTGTGTCAATCGATCTGAGCTGAACGATTTAATTCTTATACTTCTCATAAACACAACTCGTTTGCAAAACGGCGAGAAAAATATGGAATTGTGATAGAGTCATTATATTATTTTTCTTTTGCATTTGTTTTGCCTAGCTATTTCTTTATTTATTATTATTTCTTTTGTTTGCCTCATAAAGGGAAGAGCGTCTCGCCACAGCTTTTTTCGTTACATTATGAGAGAAGTATATAGCTACACGAATAAAGTATATGACATATATAACCTATTTACAGCTGACACTAAAAATATACTATGCTGTGTTAAGGCCCTTTTAGACAATGAACTATTCGATAAATTTTACATAAAGTTTAATACTTTTGAATACTTAACGGAATAGTTATAGTGTATTGTACCGAAAATTATTGTGAATTATTACCAGAAGCAAAAAAAATAGTTTAATTTAGCTACGAATAAAATCAAAAAGCAAAGATCGAAGAATACCGATATCCGATAGTACATGTAGTTTTAACGTAACAAACTTAACAGATGAGGAATAATTTATTGAATAACTCATAGTGTATTTGAAGTTAAACTAAATTATTACAATATTTTTCTGTTACCATATTTAGTAACTTTATAGCTAAACTCATCGTCTAAAAGGGCTTTTAGAAAGTCATCAAAAAAGCAAATAATAATGATCAACAAACAAATAATAATTTCTAGTCTAAGTCTATGTATTTTTGAATGTTTTTTAGGTAAAAAAATTCCAGGTGCATAGATCTCAAAAATCTAGGAAAGTTTTTAAAACAAGATTTTTGGGATCTACGCATGCATTACTTTTTGCCTACTTTTTAGTTAGTGGCTATTGGGATGAGTTTGTACGATACCATTCTTTTGAAATCTAATATATAATCTAATCTTTAGGCTCTTGTACTCAATGTACTCAAGATGAAATTCTTTGTGTGGAGAGTAATTCAGCCAAATAAATGGATAAACAGGTTGTAACCTGTATAACAAAAAAAATCACCATCAATATCATTCCGTATATGCCATCCCTAGAAATAGTGCTTTCCATTTACCACGCTTCGTTTTTATTAAATTGATTAGTAAATATATCTCTTTAGAAAGAGGGTGACAGTTGCCAGGAAGGAATCGTCGAATAAATGTGCTGGATGTCAAAAAACGAATCAGAAGCCGGTTTCTTGTACAAGCGCTTGATAAAATCTGGCATGAACGATGTCTAAAGTGTGATGTCTGTAACGAAATATTGTACAGTTTTGGTGAAAATAAGCTGTACTATAGACAGGAGATAAAACTTTGCAAACTGGATTATATGAGGTAATCATAAAAGCAGGACAATTCGTACAGGCTTAAAAATCAAATTTCCTATATTTGATTTTCGCACATATCACGGAATACTCTGCTGACACTTTTTCGCATCAGACGTTAGTTAGAAACTAATCAAAAATCAAAAATTTAGAATCACGTTTTTATTAAATTACGTTTTACAAAGCACTAATGCAAGCATTTTGATATCTTTATTACGCTTACGATCCCCTTTAAACAAGGTCTTAGTATAAAAGTAAACAAACGTGACTATCAAGCAGAAATTTTAAATACATTCTGAAAAGCTAACATTTGACGCCCTGTAATGATACTACGACTGCAATGTCTGATAAAAAGGTGGTGAAGGTACACTATTTTTATATAAGAATTTTTTTATAGCAACCATCAAGGCCCAAATTCCAAAAGTTTAAGGCCGGATTATGAGACATCAAGTTCTTTAGTGA
This sequence comes from Hydractinia echinata, assembly GCA_030067915.1. Taxonomy (NCBI): domain Eukaryota; kingdom Metazoa; phylum Cnidaria; class Hydrozoa; order Anthoathecata; family Hydractiniidae; genus Hydractinia; species Hydractinia echinata. The sequence goes on along the minus strand of JASGCC010000146.1, from coordinate 86,104 downwards.
AATTCAAAAAATCTGAAATATTCGTTATCTTGTTGTGTCTCTGTATTAGATGTCAGCTTTTCCTTTTTGGTCAATTATGTATAGCAGTTTTGTAACGGACTAGTCCATTTTTGGAGCAATTATTTAAGAATCACTTTTTTTGTCAATATTTAATGTCAATTTTATAAGGATCAGGAGTATCAAGAAAAAACATAAACGATTCCTATAAAAAAAGTGTGCAATGCATTTGCCCATCTTCCCTTTAGTTTCCTAGTTCCTGGTTCCCACCTAATATGGAAACACTAAGGGAATTTGAGGCGATAGCTGAATAGTCTTGGACATTTGTATTCTGTTTACTGCCAGAAGAAAGCAAAAATACGCGGAATTCCTGGTTTTAAATTACATTTTTGTTTGACAATTATTTACACGTGTTCTCTTGATTGTTTTGTAAAAGCTACTGACAAGAAGGAAAAGCATGCGCAAAAAAGGGAGGAAAGGGGCAGACTAAAAAAGCAGTGTATGACGCAATAATATGTTGTAGGGCTCAAAAAGTTGTTTAACAAGTCTCTTAAAGTTCTCTTTTTGTTCTCAAGATAGTCACGTTCTCTGCGAATGTTATCTTCTCACAAAAACTAATTATCACAAAAATAAAATATCGCTGTACAACTGCCATTATTAGCTACATTTCATGACAATTAACAATTTAACCGAGGCTAAGCTAATGTTAATACTTTTCATATAGCTATATTTACTTTTTATTTATTTAGACTCTTTGTGCCTGGTGGACAATGTTCTATTTGTGAATACCCAATCCCATCGACTGAGAAGGTAATCAAGTACAAGAACAATATAAACTACCACGTGTCTTGTTTCAATTGTGTTATCTGCAAATACAAATTTGCTGCAGGAGATATTGCCCACATACCTAAGCCGAACATAATACTCTGCACTGAACACCAGGTTGAAGACGTACAAAAATTAGAAAGTGTTTTAAAAGAAAAACAAATAAATGAAGTCAATAACAACCACACTTACAGAGACAAGCGACTTGACAACACAAAATACGACAACAGCGGCGACGGCGACAACAACTGACGAACTTTATTGACCTCGATCATAAATGGTTTAAATCTTGTCTGATAAAGACACCAACTTACCAATGCTATCAGGAAAAATGTAGGTATGATACAAATTTCTTTAAGCAAGGAATGGCATTAGTTAAAGAAGATGACTTAAACCGATTTTAATGCTGAATGTTCGAAGAAGAAACACAGCTCAAAATATTGAGTAACAAAAGCTCTAGAAGTACACAAGTTGCAAGAAAATAATGTATTTTAAAAGGTTCATTGCAAGAAGTTGTGAGGAAAGCTATATATTTTGGTCATGGCTTTGTAATTACATTGCTTGTAATGTACTTTTCATCGTGATACCACCACATCGAAAAGTATGCTAAAAATGTGACTCGGGAGACCATATTGTTTCTTTATTTTACAAAAACTTTGAAAGCCAATGCACATTTTTGTTTATTAAACACATTTTGCATATTTTATTGATGTTGAACTGTAATATCTGATTTCTTTGCTACCAGCTAACACACACTGAAAGACAGATTGATTTAAGGTCAAACTTTCTAAAGGGAATTTTGTTAAAACTTTATATTTCATTATGCTAAAAGTAAAATATAGAGATCTATTCCTTGGCCCTTTTCCTGCTAGTCTTGTAAGCCTTAAATGCTACAACTTTATATTTGCTAGCATTGCACTAAATTGTTATTTAAACCTAGAAGTAAATATTATTTACTTCTAGGTCACAAAATAATTTGTATTATATACGCTGTTCTTATTTTAGTTGGGATATTGTTCTCAAATTATATGCTGCATTTAAAATATATGCAGCTAAGTTTAGTAATTTTTTATAATTATAAAAGCTACATGTTTTTTTATAAGCATGACATTTAAGCATCCGTAGGCTTACACTTGGTAATTTTTTAAGCATATGCTAAGCATTATGTGAAGCCTAAGAAAAGTTTCTAAACTTTTTTTGTTTTTTGGTTCGTGAGCATTTTTTTTTTCTTTATGTCTGAATTAACTACTATGTAGTAAACCTTACAAAGTTATTTTCTCGATGATGTATGATGTAACTTGCATCAAAAAGTAATTCAAATGATAACATACATAGGCGTGTCTACTTTCAAGATAGACAAAAAAAACTGACGTATTACGGCATTTTTAGTACAAAAACCGCTAAAATTGTCTTCCGTTATTATATATTTTAAAAAGATCGTAGTTGGCTAACCATACAAAAAAATGTTGTTTTTAATTTGATTTTTAGTATTAGCTGCTTATATATTATAAATGTGAACAGGAGCGTCGTGTTTCTTGAGGTTGTCTGTATTTCGTACCTTATTTAAGCAAAGTATGCCTTTTGTACATATTACGGCTGCAACAAAACAGGCATACATTTTATGGGAAGTTCGTTTTACTTGTTTTGTTTTTAAAATTTGTTTTTGTTTACAATAAAGTATGCATAATTTATACCTAACAAAGTTTTCTTACAACGAGGGATGCATAATTTATTCCTTGATAGATAGAGCAGTGACGAAGGTAATTAGACAGTATCGGACCATTGACGTAACATAATGAGGCACTTGATGTGATCAATGTATAAATAGATTACCGTTGCTGTGAAACCAGACGCAAATAAACCAACCGAACGTCAAATAAAGCACTGATAATGTACATTCGTTTTAAAAGATGCATTATAAGTTACACGAACAGTTATTAAATGTAGTTAGTAAAATGTTAACACGTCACCACTACATCTGTTAAATTAAATGGCACCAAAATGAATGTATTCTGAAAAGTAGGAAAAGTACTGTTTATAAATATTCACATAAAAATATTTCTATAACAAACTGAGTTCTAAAAATTGGTAGGAATATAAAAAATAGTATTAAAAATAATATATAAAAAATTCGGACATGTCACATAACCAAAACGTGTATTTTTCAGACCGATAAAAGATTTTGCAGACCAGCTCCTAAATTGCATATAAGCTTTATGGGAATCATGAAAATGCATTAGCTTCTATTAACTATGACAATGGAAAAATATTTCACGTTTCAGGCATGTCACATGATCAAAATGTGTATTTTGCAGACTGAAGCAGGATTTTACAGACCACCACATAATGATATGTGAAAGGCAATTATAAAAAGGAAATGAGAACTATTTAAATGTTTCAGATATGTCATGTTATGGAGATGTGTATTTCAAAGACAACAGGTGTATTTTACAGACTAGCTTTTACTACAAGGACAAATTAGTTATATATAATACAATTAAGTAGTTATAAAATTCAACAAAAAACAACTTTCAAACATGCCTATGTGAAAATGCAAAAACATGTGGCAATTTAAACAGATAAAGTATATATTTCAAGCCTCGAAAATCTAAATTTCAAAGACGCTCTAAAAACGCAATTCTGAACTACAATATAAAACTTCATATACTCCAAGTCCAACAGTACCAGACAAATCGAATGATGTAAACAGGACATCTAAAAAAGACAATAAGATTACTGGACAAAACAAAAAGTAAAAAAAGTAAAATAGATCTGAAGCCAAGGAGAAATGGAGAATAAAAAGTTAAATGCTAAGCAATCTGACGACTATATTTCGCCTGCTTGGTCAGTCTGTTTATCATAAAATCGATAAAAATGGAGGGTTTTACATCTTAAAAGGAACTCAAAAAGTCCATTAACTTTTCTAAAACACTCAATGATACTCAATGCGGTACAACGGTAGTTGGTCAATTAAGAGGTAAAACACAAAATGTATAGCCGTAGCAAAAGTCCATCAATGCAGTAGAAAATGGTTGCGGTTTAATTACCGGTTCTCCTCTGCAAGTATATATATGCAACAACCTTATGGAAACCTATGAATACAAATATATAATGCAACTGTTTCTTACAACCATAAACGTTTTAGCTGCATCTACTAGTTGAACCCCTTCCCTAGCTAGTACGGAAAACAAATAGAAAAACCACACCAGTCTTAATAATTCCTGAACAACCTGTTGAAGTAATATTAACTGTAAGACTGCTAACGTGATAAAAATTCATACAAAACTGAGCCAGGTAAAAACAAAATGGCGGCGTCTTTACGTACTTTTTTCCCGATAATTATTCCTGACGAAAAGTTGGACAGGATCCATGGGTATACGAAACATAAGTTTCTATAATTTCTTTAACTTTTCCGTTCCGGATTTTTCTGTTTGTTTAACAAAAAATCTAGCAAAATCAGAGAACGAAAATCCGAATACGCGCTTAGTAAAAAACCTTAAAAAACATGTTCATACAAAGCAGAAATAAAGGTTAACTGAGCAATGTTACGTGTACTCTCATAGAGCATTCTGACTTTTGGCCTGCATTGCAGTGTCGTCAAATTCGATGAATCGAACAAAACTTGGATGAATCAAACCAAAGCATAAGGTAACGGACAACATTGTTTTTCAGGAGTTTCTTGTTGTTTTAATTTACATCGCAACAACCGTGCCTGCGTTTAATTCACATTCACAAAAAAGTAAAAACAACATCAATATTTAATTCTCCGAGTTAAATTTTTAAAAAACTGAATGAACAGGAGGTGTTTAACTTTTACAATAACAAATTTAAAGTTTCTCTCCTAACAACTGATGTTGCAGTTTAAAAATTTTACGAGAACTATTCTTTCCCAAAACAACGGTCACCGTTTTGTTCAGGTTGTACAATCTGTAAAATAGATAACGAAGAAAGAAAAAGTTGGTTCGGACGATTGGTTTACAGAAAAAGTTCAAGGTAATACGCTTTATGTGTAAAGATGATTTTTTTATCTTCATTATTTATACGTATCACAAAAGTCGAAAGAAAATCGTTAAAAATCTCAATTCATTTATCTAGCTAATCCATACTTATCAGAAATTACAAAAAGCTGCAGATCAAGTCAAAGCTATCTTTCTTTGCTTGTGTCTTAAGTAGAAAATTTTAGCTAACGTTGCCTCTGTGCAAAGACTAATCAAACTTTATTTGAACTACTAACCTTGTTTGACATTCATTTTGAGATGATGCTATATAATTCCAATCATTTGTTGTACTTTGTGACGTATTGCATGAGCTGTTGTTGTTACCTAACACAAACTTAAGTTACGCAATTCATATGAACAACGCAAAAACATTTTAAGTTTGTTTTTTCAGTTTTATTCGAATGATATTTTCGAACGGGACAGTGTTCTTAAAAATAGCGACCTAGTTCTCACAGTGTAAATTAAACTGGAAAAAATTTGGGATAACCGAGACTGATGGAATTTGACTTATCGAGTGAAAAAGTGACACTTTCGTCAAAAAAAATTAAAATAAATAATACGCGGGTAAATGCCAAATGGGCTCCGCTGCGCTCAGCTCGCTAGGCTCGCTTCGCTTAGCTCCGCAATAAGTTAGGCGTTTTAAATTGACGAGAGTGTCATATATTTGCGATTTACCAGTACTAGTCAACAATTGATTTAAACCTGCGCCGCATTTGTTGGCTGAACACAAGACCTCATTATTCATGTTTGATAATATCACTTCATAAAATGTTAAAATGGCTTTACTTTTTCTGCCTTAACAAAAAATGTTGTTTCTGAGACCGTATTAGTAGCTTTTCACACAACAATGCAAAGACAAAAAATAATGAAGAAATCCCAATTGCGATGTAAACGATCTCTTTTTGCTATTTTAAAATAAAAGTTCGTTGTTCGTTTTCTTAAAATATCTTTGGTATAGCCCAATTTATCCTCTTTCTTAAACACGTGTAGAAATTTTCATAACAACCGACCTTCATTAGTTATGGCGGCCAGCTGTTTTTGCGGGATTCGTCCTGTAGCAGTTAATAAAAACAAAAATGTAAAGCAAGGAAGAAATATCAAACCTTATTTTTTAAATTCAATGTTTACAATTTCTAAGTACGTATTCAAATATTAAAATATGAGGCGGAATTTTCAATTCATATCAACAAGCGGGATTACTAGAGAGGCGGAATAACAGAGAAGCGGGAACAATAGAGTAAATACAGTATTTGCGAATAATACTCTTTAACATTTTTTGTTTTGTTTTAGCACGATTTGTCAAGCGTGACAACAAAAGTTAATTCAATAAAATGTACAATTAAAATTTGTCTCTTTCTATTAAAACTAGAGAATGCTGCACAGTGCGTAATTACTTCATTTTTACATTCGTGTAAGATCGCTTTAATATTTGCGCAGGGTACTGTGAACAAACATGCAATCTCACTATAAATAAAAATATTTTCAACCTCAACAAAAGTGAAGACAATCTAAATATTATTTTGGCGGGAAAAAAGTTGACATCTAAACTGAAACTACAATAAATCAGTGCGTAATAACTTCATCTTTACCTTTGTGTAAAATGGCTTTAATATTCCCGCAGGGTACTGTGAACAAACATCTTCATAATTAAACTTATTTGCGGTCTCAACAAAGAGTGAAGACAATCTAAATATGGTGTTTGATTGACTTCAAAACTGAAACGTACAATAAGTTTTTGGCGCATTATTTTGTTTAAAATCATAGCTATGCATACGAGTAGAATGAAAAAAGACAAGAATATTTCTCTTCGCATACTCCAAATGTTTTATAGAATTCCGCATTATTTTGATGATAGAAGTGTTATCCTCAAGCGTCTTTTTAGACAGTATTACAATATTACCTTCGCATGCCTACCTCAATTTCCCAAGCGGAAAGTTTAGTTTAATGACTTTTCGATTTTATAATAACTACCCAGTAAAAAATGAATATTGACATTGCATCTTGTTCATGTAGGGAGTTTATACCGCAGTTACTGATATCCCACGACATTTAAAGTAAATAACTTAATTAACCAGAACGATTGAATTCCACGCCTTATCGAGATAAGCCACGTTGAGCGAGAGAGAAGAGTTTCTAAAGTGAAAAAAATAAAAAAAATAACCAACATTGGCTAGGTAGAAGTTTGTGGTAGCCGATAGTAGGTTGTGTTTTTACTTATTTATTATCATTTTTTTTCATTTACCTGATTCAAAGAAAGCTGCATCTGTTGTTAACTTGTTTATAGAATGAAGAAAGAAACTTAAGAAGCAAAAAAGAAAATATGTCAAATTGAACGATGGTAAGTCGAATTTTTACAATTCAAACAATTTTACAATCCTTGTAAGTTATAACTTGCTGTATCACTTTTTTAGTTTGGTTTACCAGCATTTTATGGAGATGTGGTACGAGCAATTGTGGAAACCCAGTAAAGGTTGGAATCAAGGATTCTAGATTGCTGTATGTGATTTTTTTTTACTTTCTAGTATATTACGTATCGTCTGCAATGAACTCGTACGCGCACGCAAAACTGCAAACTACAAGGCTAACATATACTTAAACATAAAAAGTATATACATATTTTGCGCGTGTGAATTTTTTTTCCGCGCATTTATTTTCCCACACCTATCCATTGGGACAGTAACATTAAAAGGAGATCAGCCACAAAGCAAAAACCTTTTATAAAAGTAGGACTGGGGCAAACACACAAGTAGGAGTTCGTGTATATATATTTAGTCATAAGGAACTCGTCAAGAGAAGTAGGTCAAAAATCAAAGCATAAGGCCAAATACAGGAAATAGGAGGCAGATACAAACATGGGTATTGACAGTATTTTCTTGAATGAAATAAGTATTGAGAAGGAATGCTAAATAGAACACTTGTTGCGGGCTTGGTGATTTGGAGCTACGTAAGGAGATGATAGACTTTTTATAATTGAATTCTTTTTTGGGTTTTATTGGGTGTTTTTTTAAAAAGAACAGTCTTTAAGATGTGATTCGAGAAAAACAGACATACAAACAAGAAAGTGCAAGAAAATTGTTTTAAAATTTAAAACAGATAGTCATGTACATTTAAAATACATACCTAAGAAACAGGAGTAACGATACAATTGCGCGTTAGCTTTCCCGCCATTATGGTTTTAATAAAGATTAAAAAAAAACAATTACAGCAGAAGAATTAAATTCAAGTTAGCAAATAAGTAAACTTCAAAATATTTATTTAGGTCTGATAAGTGGCTTTTTTTTATTTTTCTGGATCGTCAATAGATATACGTATGAAATCATTATATACCCAAAATCGTGTTTTTGATATAAATTTTATGGCTATAAATACCCATCTTTTTAAGGTCAACTTGTCTGAAATCTTTTTTCTTACGCAAAGTTAGAATTAGATGCGGGCAATCTTAACAAACTTTAATATTTATCATAATAGATATAATAAAACAAACTTTAAACGAACAAAGCTAGCTTAATATAATATCGTTGTGCAAGATGGCTTTAAAACCTTTAAAGCACGTGGCTGGCTATAAAGCTAGAACCTCCAGCTAGGACAAACGTCTGTCTTTCAGTGCTGTTCTAGGAAAACCTATTTGTTAGCAGGTACAATGTTAGCAGGTACAATGAAAACATTGCATCCTTTATTTCTTGGTTTAAAACAGCCAGTTGGATTTCAATTCTCGGCTAATTTGTACTAAATCTGTCTTTCTGAATTTATTTATTTTATTGTTGCTTAAGGAAATGCGCTAAGAAGATAAAAGAAATGCCAGACCTCAAACGGAGCAGCACTTATTTCAAAACAGTTGGATTTTCAACGACTTTCTGTTTCAGCATCTGTCACATTTCCCTTTAACGATATTCAATGTGTCTTTACTGCTTCCCTATGGAACCCGTTTTATCACCGAATGCATTATCGATGCGTGTTTCGTAAGGTTTCGTAAAACGCAGAATGATACGCAACTTAACATCTAAGTGAAGTGAATTACATAATGTGCACAGAAATGAAAGAAGTGGTATATGTGTGTTTACCCTTTGAGAAAATTTACTCTTTATTTTTGTAACGTAACTGGTGACGCTGACAGCCACATATTTCTGCCATTGCATAATTGCACATCCGTTTCTTTGACCTGCATGAAAATACATTCTTACATCATTTCTAATCATTGATTCAAGACGATTTTCCCCTACCAACTTGCGAGAGGACATGAACAATGTTTTAAAATAAGGTGACTTGACTTTATACCAACCAACGTTTAAACGTTGTCTATGAAAATAATTTCTATTACTATAACATTATATAGAACATAAGCTACTTGAAACTCGTTTCACTTAAAATTTGTATTTTCTATTCCGCTGGAGAAATGGTTCGAAATGTGGTACAGCCAAATAGCAATTTCGACACTTGATATGAAATGTGAAGGAATTTCTTCATATAATAATACTTTATTCTCAACTAAGAAACGAGTGCAATTTTTCAATTCTATAGTGCTTGTATGTTTTCTCTGATTGACCGAACAGCGTGCAAAAAGCTGATTTTTTTCCTGATTGGTTAATAACTCGCTAAGTAAAGTTATTGTTTTCTTGAAAAACGAGAACTTGTCGGTAAATTTGTTCCATAATTTTCTCCTTATAAAAAACAAAAATTATTTTCACAAAACAAACTAACAACCGAAATTATCGACCGTGCGAGGTCATACAAAAATGGAAGCAAAACATGTGAGCACGGTCCATCCAGAGGACGTCCTTACTTGGTTCTATTTTGGTCTGGACGTCCAGGACTAAAATTAACAGTTTCGCGTTATCCGAAGTTACGCGTTCAAGTCAGAGAATATGGTTCGAGTTTAAAATAATCTTCGAGTTAAGGCGACGACGAATTATGAGGAGTTTGTTAAACTTCGGGAACACAGAAATAAAAACAACTAGAAGATGTAACAATGTTCTTTGTTATTGCTCGTTGGTTATTGTTATAAAACGTTCAGAAGTTTTTCAACTTGCTTTTTGTTTGTCATTGGTGCTGCTAATTGCTCGCCGATTGCAACAAAGAACAGGATTTGTTGCAATCGCATGACATTTGTTTTCGTGTCTTCAAAGATTTAAGCAAAACCAGCCCCTTGGTGGAGTTGAAAGAAGTTCGAGTAAAGAGAAATTCGTGTTATCCTGTATTCAAATTAAGGTTGAAGAAAGATTTAACTCGAACTTTTTAACTCGAAGCATATCTTGTATCTCTATGCGTACACGGTTTTCTTATAAGCAACATCTTGAAAGTAACATGGCTTAAATCTTTGATCAACAACAGAGCTTGTTAGCAACATTAGTAGAGAAATTTAAGCGACATCGAGCCACAGCCAGAATTGTGGATTTCTTATATCAGAAAATGTCTATGTAAATACTTATCTAGAACACTACAAGATGTAACCAAGGGAAAGGAAAAAATAGCAAGAACTGTTGCATTTTAAATGCCATGATTTTTATTGTTTTGTTAGACAGAGAGTGGTAAACTCTTAAAAAGCAAAATATTATTGATTTGGCGTTGCAAAAAAAATCGTACTGCATTTACTCAATTAAGGTGGTAGTAACCCTTTTTTAGCTGTCTAAACAGCTGCTTTATTTACTCAGTGTTTTATGTATATAAGTTTTTTTATTACTATATCTCCAAAATATGGACCGAAGGGCCGACATATATACAAGAAAGCGCGATGGCTTTAACAAAAGCGTCAACATTCAACAGAATTCAAATACTATAGAACTACCTTTTTGGTTGTTCCAAGAGCTAATGGAAAAACAGCGTGGTGTTAACCTCGTCCCCAGGCCTTTTTGCTTTTTAACCGGGTAACAGGTATCGAAAAAGGTTATTGACTTATTATCTAAATTGCTGAATCAGCGGAAATTTCCAATTAAAAATGTATTATAAACAAGAAAATTCGGCTTTCTACAACCAATTTCTGTTTTTAAATGAACTTTGGGATAACCAAGTTGAAGGTATAGGCTTTTGTACTTTTTTAAAAATTCTTGGGTGACATCCTCTGCTGCATAAATCGCTGTTCAAAGAAAAATATTTAAAGTGAAAATATTTCCGCACACTGCATCATAGCTGAATGATTCTCCAAAAATATTTTAATAATCAAGTAAAATGCTATCAGAAGTTTAAGCTCGCGCAGTGCAGTACTATATCGTCGATCGTCGTAGAATTTTATGCTATGAGCCATCTCTGTTGTTATTACAGTTTCTCTTTAATAATTACTTCATTTTTTTCTGCATAATTTTACATGCCGTGACACTGGAGCTATATTCGGCAGAATATAGAAGGGTTACTACTACCTTCAGATCCAACCCTTCATTGAAAAAGAAAACCAGATGAGTGTAAGATATTTACCCTTAGAACAACAAATTACTAAACCTTTTTTTATTATTATTATTATTATGGTACAAGTATGGCTGTTTGTAAAAATATTGAAAGGAAAACGACAAGATCTACGACATATCCATTTTTTACTATAACGATGACCTGGGTGCGAGTGAAAGCTTACTGAGAGTCGTAGATCTTGTCGTTTTTCTTTCAATATGGTACAAATACATAACCATGACAGCCTTTTTACACATCAAAAGATTTAAGCTAATTAAATTTGCAGCAAAAAAAACAACAAAATGTGTCAATGTTCTTTGTTATTGTTAGCTATAAAACGAAAAAAGGTAACCAAAAATACCTCTCACAAAAAACAGAACAACGCAAAAAGTGCCATAGTAAAGCACACAAAAAGAATGCACAACAAATGTAAAAACATTAAAACAATGTTTTGATTATATAGAGCTATAGCTATAAAAATAGTTACACACATTTGTGTCTTCTATAACTTGACCGGTGAGCATATTTATGACATTTCGAACACTCAACTTTCATTTTCTTGTGGAAAGGTTTTACATGTTCTGAAAGATAACAATGTTTGCTGAAGCTTCTATGACAACCTTCACAAGAACAATAAATAACGCAAACTTTGGATAAAACACCACAGCACAAATTTTCTCTCACATTTACCACAGGAATACTGGTACAAATTGTGAACACAGTAGAAATGTGAATCCAAATCTCTTTTTTGAATAAACCCAATGTTACATTTTTCACAAATTGTTGTTGCAATTTCTTTATGCCCTTTACAAATATGACTTTGCAAACCTGATCTACTACGGAATCTTTTGGCACATAGCGAACATCCAGAGTGTTATTTCGTATAGTGGTTTTTCGAGATATTTCGTTGTTATTACGAGTTACTTTGTGCTTATTATTCGTCGTACCATGGATCATATTCAAAATATCTTTTAACTGGGTAGGAAACTTTTCATCATCGTCGTATCCGACTGTGAAACGTGATTACTTAACAAATTTATTACAGCTTTAATGTCGTCTTCATCGTCATCAGTTTCGTCGAATTGGATGTCTTCTGACATTTCGACGAGCGTAGCTAACTTTCTTCACGAATCATGCACATGAGAAAGTTTAGCTTTGTTTAGCGAGAAAACATGAAGGGCGACGAGCGTAGCAGTGTAATGCGCATACTTGGAGTTGGGTTATGCCTTTGCCACTGTTCGTTCTGCTGTGACGGTTTTGGGGAAAACGGTGACAGCCTATAATATCGGTAATATATACTGTATTGATACTACCCATAAAATTACCGATACAATGTATTGATAGCTATGTATTTTACCGATACTTTCTAGATTAGTATCGATACCTTTTTTTCATTTACCGATATTACCAATACATTTTCATTCCCATTACCAATACATTTGTACGGATAACAACTACCAATACCTTATTATCAATACCACATATAATAACAATACCAATTATCGATACATTTTCACCGATATTAATATTATCAATACCACCTATAACTTTTAATAACAGGTTTAGTATTGGCAATAAATTGGTATCGTTAATATTGGTAATAATTACGTGCTACGTACGACTCACGCGACTGACGTCATTTTTACATCTTTTTTACGTCCATTTTTGATACCATTGTATTGTAATTTTTGATACCATTGTATTGCAACTTTTACGGTTAGGTTTTATTACTACCGAAGATTGTCGTCCGTGTGGCGGCATGAAACTATTAGTTTAGAAAATACAAACCATTGTTTTCTTTACTTGTGTAATAATTACCGATACCTTTGGTATCGATAATAGATTGGTATTGGTAATATCAATACAATCATAAGAGAAGTATCGATAATATTATTAGCACTACCGATACTTGCTAAAAATTAACGATACTTGAAATCTTTGATACCAATACTACCGTTATTTCTTTTCTTTTATTATCAATACTACCGATAAAATAATCACCGATATTATAGGTTGTTACCGTTTTCCCCAAAACCGTCATGCAATTGAGACATATTTGCTTTGTGATTCAAGCGGTACCTAGTTATTACAGTTATTAACATAATGATCAATTGAATAAGACACAAAGTTAAAGCGCGCCAATAAAATTTGTGTTTCAAAAAATGAGACATACAGCATGGTCGAATCGATTTTACGTTCTTTTCGGAGTAGCTAACAGAGTGACAGAAAACGTGAAAGAATAAAAAGGTAATCTCAAACTCTTTAATTTGTTGTTCAATTTATGTAAACTAAAAAAAGATATTTTTTAATCAGTTGAAAATATAACTAACATATCTGAATTGTTCTTTTTAGTAAGGCTTCTTGTGTCTCTAAAGAAACATTTTTGACCTAATCTAAATTTCGGTTTAAATAATGTTTTGTGTTTTTATAGTGTTTTATCAGGAAATGAAATTGTTTTAGCTAGGTAGCTAGTTACATGCCTTTTATGGCAGTTGGCACATAGAATATTGGGTTATTAAGGCAATTCTTTTAATCAGAAAGTCACATGGCACCAATTTCAGTTATTTAAAAAGACTGACCTGTTGTCTTTCAAGCTGTTCTAATACAAAATAACATGAGAAAAATTGTGTAATAAATTCAAATACACAAAATATATAATTATTTCTTTCAATTTGAAATAAGGTACAGGTTTGGAAACAGTTTACCTGTTGAGAAACGGTTTCCATATTCGGAAGCTTCTTTTGTGTAAAAATAGGAAATAGTTTCTGAATACAGAAACCAATTTTAGTTTTTCATTTTCCACAAGCTACTTTCAGTTTTTGTATTATAATCTTTTGATCAATAAAAAGCCCTGCCAATAGACGACTTTTATGGTGACGCGTGTTTTTTATAATCCCCAGACCTCTTACGCAAATCGACAGACAAAATAATGCAGGCAGTAAGCCGTGGACCAGTCCATTCCAAACTGTATTTTCAGGTAGAGGCATCTTTTGAGCTTGAAATTAGAATATAGCTTGCATGTACTTTAGATTTAGATCATATATAAGTGAAAAGATGCTGGTAGCCACAGTACAAAAGTTTTTCATAATTTAAGTTTCTTCACGTAAGGTTTGCATTTTTTTGGCTGTTGATTTTTCTGCTTTTTTTCGCACATGCGCAAGAATCCCGTAAAAACGTAAACATTGAAACTCGTCTATAAACATAAAACTAATATATGAAACTGGGGTGTACTTCAGTGGTTCTTTTACCATTGGAATTCTAATCAAATTTATCCCTGTCTTAAGCTAATTTAACCCCAACCAAACCGAAGAAAAGTTTTCAAAGTCGGAAACAATTTTTTGTGAAACAAAAACTATTTTCCAAATTCAAAAAAATTTTTAATACGAAAACTGTTTCCTTATCCCAAACTGCTCTTGTCTAAAACAATATTATTTATAATATTATTTCAAATCGTGATGTTAAAATTCAAGTTAGCTAATCTTGAAATGTTCATAACATATTAAAATTAAACACTTGTGTATGCTTCATAAGTGTGATGAGGATTGTGAATAGATTATCAATAATATTATTATTCATTTGTTAGTCCTCCGTATGAGGGTTCATCTTGTGCCAATATTACTATTTAGTCTGTTAGTCACGAAACTTATAATTTATTCTGTATACTTTGTTTCGTGAACCGTGTCAAATGCTGATTATATGAAATTTTACAGAAAGAGAAAAAAAGAGCAATGGAACTTGTAAATGCAGATGTACTGGATAATAGTACTAAAGAAACTGATTGCAACAATCTTCAAAACCCTGTCCAAATTGACGGGCTGGAACAACCCTTAAACGATGTCGGTTCTTCAGACCTATCAAATGAAGTGAACTGCAGTGACGATGAACATGTCGGTTCATTACACCTGGTAGTGAATGTAAATGTGAGGCAAATATTTGCTCAAATACATTGGCAGAAGATATTTCATCATGGGCAGTTCAAAATAATTGTCTAGTACAATGGATGCATAATATACAACAAAAGTGTGGTGGTCAGTATATCTATTTAGGGCTAACTACAAATAGAGCAAAAGAGTTGGGACAGATGGAAAATATCCCTCTTAAATTGGAACTGTTGGTAAATATAGATGGTTTACCCTTATTCAAAGCTAGTGGTTTGCAATCATGGTCAATTCAGCAAACATGTATGTCTTGTTTATATACTGTTATATATTTTTGATATGTTGAATCATGATGACATTACTTTTCTCTTCTTTGTGAAATTATTCTCGGGATTTTTTTCTTGGAAAAAGAGGATGTTTTAAATTCTCTGCTGAACAAAAGTTTTAACTTAGAGGATAATTTTTTGCGTGGATTCATTTTAATATGTCAAATAATTTCCGTGTTTTGCCTGGACTTCTTTTTGCAAATTTAATTAGGTTGAAAAACACTTTTCTCAAAATTTCCTTTGCACATTCACATAGTACTTTACATAGAAATTCTTCCAATAAGCTTTATTGCCTAAATATTTGATACAACATATTATTGACGAAATTATGTCCTGTTATTCCCTATAGGCTAGTTGCAAAAAAAGTGCCGCTGTATGGCAGGACAAATGCTTTGATGTATTCAATATAGTTTATAACTTATTATAAATGGATGAAAAACGGTCGGGAAACAGAAGGAACAGTTCCCTACATTTGGGTGAATGAAGAAACAAAGGTAGTCCGATATCCTAAGGGTGTATCGAATACAAAGCTGAGAAGGAATTAATGGAGGCAAGACCAAACTGGATGACATTGCAATTGGTCAAAGTGAAACTTATTGATAGTGAGTTTTCGTACTCTTATGAAACATGTAATTTTTTTTTTAAATTTGTCACAAATTCTTAAAAAAATAATTTTGTTAGTAAATAATTTTAAGAAATTCTGATTTTCCCTAATTTGGAGAAATTTTTCGGTCCCTTTGTGTTCGAATTTGTATGTTATTTTACTTTTTAGAAAGCAGGGAACTCTGTGAAGAATATGCTTTCACAACTGATGATGAAACACCCAATCGGTCTAATAAAAAGAGAAAAGGTCTGCAATTATATTCTTCATTGTTGTAATATATTTTACAATTTCATTTCAATAACTCTCTAAAATGATCTATTTAGATGGTAGTGATGATGAGGATTCACCTGTCAAGAAAAAGAAATGTAAGTAATGGATCTCCACAGCGTTTTTTTCATCAAATTGTTGCATATTTGTTAATTTTAAGAAGTTTTATTTTTCAGAGTACTAACTGTCTCTATTTTTTTTGTGATGGCGCCAACACCACGCCGGCTTAACTCCACTTCTAAATATTTTTCAGATGAGTCACCATCACAAAAAGTTTCAGTGTAAGAAGCACCACAAATACAGATTCAGTATCCACTAATTTTAATCGCTCCATCGACAACATGGTGGCAGTAGCAAATTCATTAAGCAGTAGCAGTGATGCTTCTATATTGTTCAAGAAAAATGTGACAACTACTGGATATCCATTATCCACTGAAAGTACGTATATGTCCACTTAATTGTACCTTGTTTAGTGTAAAAAAGGCAACAAAAAAAGTTCAACATTCTAGATACTTAACTTTATCGTTTAGAGACTATAACATTTCCTCTCTTCTGTTAGGATTTCAAGGAAAGGTTATTCAAGGGAAAGCTGATATTCTTGAACTAGTCGAACGATGTGGAAACATGATGGAAAACAATAACACAAATAATTTTGAAGCGCCTAAAATGGATGATATCAATGCATTCGAAGAAAATGAGGATAACTTGAATAGCAATAATAATAGCCTAGCAGCGGGTGAGGCTGTTTTTATAGTATCTTATTTTCATAATTTTGACGTGAGAAATTTCAACGACATATTTCAATCTTTTTTGAGGTTTCATTTTATAAAGTACGCTCTGAATTTACAGTGGTGTTTATTTTTTAAGTTTACAAGATAATTGAAATAAAAAGCAATCTTGGAGCATTAACAAAAATTGGACAATAGCAACTCAGTTACCTATGCTACGATCCCAAAAACTTTAGGCAGTTACGAAATAACTTTATTTCAAGTCTTTTAAATAATTTATGAGGATTTTAAATTAATGCATTAATTTATTACTAGTCGATAAAGCCCGTGGAAAAATCCACTGTGGCAGGATAAAAATGAAAAAGAAGCGTTATTTGAATTTTGATGACGTCAGCAACCATCCACCAAAAAAATAATTCAGAAGCTTGTTTTCACGTTGCCTCTCTATTGTGTAGAGCTTAAAGCGCTGATCAAGAAAATGTATATGATCATGTGCTTTTGATAAGCGGTTAATGAGATGAAAATTTTGCTGTCGTCAGCAATGGCCCGTCAAAACCTAAAATTTTTTGGGGGAAATTTGTATACCTATTGCCTTCATCGCATAGATCTTGAAACGCTGATCAAGAAAATGTATAGGATCATGTACTTTTGACGAACGATTGTAGAGTTATTAGGGTTTGAAGATTTTTTGATGACGTCATTAACCCGTCCATTCCGAAACTGATTCGGGGGCCCAGGTTTGAAACACTTACCCAAATTGGTCCCAAGTGGTCCCTAGTTACCCACGCGGTGAAAAATCGTTGACGTCACCACCTCGTTTCCAAGTTATTTGGCCTCAAAGTTTTAGATGCACTATAATGGCTTCATTAATTTAATATAGGCTATTGACGTTAAAGTAGTGTTATTGACGTCGCGCCGTAACGTCATAAAATTTAACAAATAAGACATAACTTTTTCGGCTACATCAAAGGAAAGTGAAGACATCCACTTTGCCTGTCACAGACACACAGACAGACACACTTAGCGTATTACTATATAGACTAGTCGACTAGGCCCGTGGAAAAATCCACTCAGGCAGAAGAACAATGAAAAATTAGAAGATTTTAGGAATTTTGATGACGTCAGCAGTGTCCTGTTCATCTACATAAAAATTGAATGCGTTTTTGATAGTTGGAAAGGCCTGTGGAAAAATGACAAAAGCAGTAAAAATAAGGATAACTTACGAAAACGATAATGTTACGAAAAAGAAAACTTGGGATTTTGTTTTCCATAAACCTCCATAAACCTAAAAAATAATAAATTATGATGATAATACTTTCCTAATTTTGTTTCCTGTAAAAAGATAATTCAATGGCTACATACAGACCGTATAATATGAATATATTGGTAAGTAAGTTACCTGCAGTTGATGCTTCTTGAGTCTTTTCAATACCAAAAATATGTGATGCAATTTTAACATGGCATGCCCTCACTTTTAGTTCATGAATTATCTCCTTAAAAAGAAAATAATCCACCTAACAAAGCGCGCCACGGGAAGGCAAGTCATGGGGCTTTGCGCTTCAACCTAAAAAGGAAAAAGAAAAGTACCTAGTGTGCTTTTGTACTAAAGAGAGTTAATAAGGTAAGTTTTGGGCAATATGACCAATTCCAGTGGCTTGTGAGCCCCCAATACCAGTGAATGTTGAAGTGAACTAAATGTATTTTAATGTTTGTATACATAATATAGATAACATTAACAGTTTTTTATAAGAACAAAATGTTTGAACATATGGCTTCAGAGGCCCAAAAGTTTAGAACATGTTAAGAACATTTAAGTCTTTTTAAGAACAATTTGAAAAGTTGAAAGGCCTTCTTTGAGCGTTCTTATAAAAAAGATGTACCATAAAACATTGGTTGAATTAATTTTTTTTTGTTATGAAAATAACTATTATAAATAACTATTATAATTACTATATTAAAAATAAATTATCATTAAAATAAACCACTCAACAGACAAACAAAAAAACGAACCTCTGAGGTATCGATTACAAAAAAACTGAATAATAGCACATGCATGAAATTGATAAAAGTAGAGTATACAATGATCAATAATTATCGTAAAGGGTGAAATAATGGTGCAGGGGACAAAAATAAAAACAAAACAATTGAATAAACATTTTTTACAAAGACAGTGTTTGTAAACATTGCTTAGATATAAATAATAATGCCAAATAGAATAACTAATTACCGTTGTGGTATTATTAGATACCTCAGAGTAAAAAATCTAAACACATACATGAACATAAAATCTAATAATTTTAAAATTTAATACACGCATTTGTTGTTTGTAATGGTGCAGTTGTTGTACTGAGTTTGAACAGTGTATGTGTGTTGATGTTTGTGCTTTCGTCTTCGGTGTTTGTTTTTCCACGAAAAATTAGGTAAATCCTGACCCCCATGTGCTCTCCACCACTTAAAGGATTTATTGGACAGGGGGCAAGGATTTTGCTTTCTATAAGCCACGTAAGCTGTATACGTCAAAACTAAAAAAAGATAAAACAAAATGGGATATATTATAAAAATAATAAAAATAGACATTATTTATTATGAACATATCCGTACCTTCTTTCTTTTTGTTTACTTGTGTTTCTGTGTTATCTAAAAGTAATAATATTTCTGTTATAATAATCTGGAAAAAAAATATTAAAAAAATTGAAGCCGGAGGTGACAAAATAGGACAACAAAATATACCGTGTACACTTTCAACTTCACCTTCTAAAAAATTTAAGAACAATAAAAATATTAATCCCATTATTTCACTTATGCTAGCCTGGAGTATAAGAAAATATTAAAATGTAAAAAATAAGAATACCCTGCATTTCTGCAACTCGTCCACTACTCTCTAAAAAACAAAAATTTACGACAATAAGAACTATTAATCACAATGTTTTCCTCATGCTGTACGAAGAAAATATTAAGATGTAAAAAAGTAAGAATACCCTGTCTGTTTTCAACTTGTCCACCTTTTTAAAAAAAAGGAAAAACTATTACTATATCACAATAAAAAACGGATACTTCCTTTGTGTTTGTGTGATCATGGGTGTGTAAGTATATGAAATGTTTGTGCTGGCTGTTATTATGCTCTAAATAATAATGATGTATAGAGAAATAAGGGCGATAACAAAATCAAGTTTGGTTAAATAAGGCTATGCCAAATACCTGATTTATCCTCCATCACTACTTCCATTATATTATTATAGAGACTAAAAGAGAATGTTAAGAATAAAATGTATATTTTACGACAGTAATGGTTCAGTGGTAACTGTTGTGACAATAACATTTGTGGCCGAATAGGAAGAATAATGTAAAAATAAGAGCAATGTGAATTCATTTGAAAATGTGCCTTGGCTTTCAGTTCATGATTAGCATATGTAACGCAGCTATTTTTCTACATAAAGTTTTTGTGTGAGTTATAGTATTAGTTGAATTAGTAAAAATGCTTTTTAAGCTCAATTTTTCTGGCAAAAACCTTTTATTCACATAACGAAAAAGAGCATCCTAAAAACTTCAATCCGGTTTTTGGTTAATGAATTTCAGTTGAATTAAACCCAGACGAATAGTTAAAGCTTGACTTAACCCTATTCATGAATTTCAGTTGAATTAAACCCGGACGGATAGTTAAAGTTTGACTTAACCCTATTCTGTTTATCCATCATTCAACCTTTTTCGTATCTGAATGTTTTTTTTCTATTTTTACAGACTTCCTACTTTAAAAATTTAATCAAATAAGGATTTTTTTACCTCATATTTTTCATTTTATAAGATTGAGTTTAAAATTCAATTTCAAGATTGAGTTTTTACTACCGTTTAACGCCCTGAAATGAACGCTGATATTATTTTTAAAGTTGTTAGAACACTTGATTTTAATGTTTCCTCATGTTCAAAAGGTACAAAAAATCAGTAAAGCCACAATCATTTCATATCGCAAAATTTTCTAAGTGTTTCTAAGTGTTTTTTGTTTGTTCTGATATATAAAGATTTAAAGCTAGTTTAATTAAAACTACTGCACAAAATTGTGCACAGCCTTAAACCGCAATAATTGATGTTGCAGAATATATGAGAAAGCGGACTTAAGAAATAATTTATGTTGCAAATTTCTTTTCTTAATCCTTAGTTTACGATAAATCATTTTTAAATTTATGCGTTCATATGCTAATCACTTAACAAAGTGCACCACGCGAAGGTAAGCCATAGGACTTTGCACTTCACCTAAAAGAAAAAGAGATGCATGTGCAACACAACATTTAAATAAAATGCATCATTACTGTACTTTTAGGATTCACAACATATTTTTGGCATACAATAAGTTTGAAAAAGCCAAAATAAATATCCGCAAAAGAGTAGTATCATCAGCTTTTTGTAAGGGTTGTAGCACTTTTCCCAAATTCACTGTTTTTAAATGTGAATACGAAATTACTATCCTGTTGAGTACAGTCAAAAGATATTATTTTGTTTTCCAAGACTTTCCTTATCAGATAAAAACCTCCCCCCCTGACTTTAGGATACTGCTGAACCCTGATTATTCTGATGAGCCTTATAAATGTATAAGACATGGGTGCACCGAATAGGAACATTTACCCCCATCAACAGTGCACGCTACTCTCATGTTGGCAGTACATTTTGCACAACACGGCGGATAGATATAAAGAGCAAATTATCTATTTTGTTTATTTTATATTTGCATTATATACTACAACACAATTGTTCAATAAATTATGTAAGAACCTGACGGTAAACCACATTTTGAGTATAACATTCCCTATTAAAAAACCCTTGCCTGGATGAAGGAACAACACTTACTCGAACATCACCAAATGCTCTTGCTCTAGAAAAAACAACATACAGCTGACCATGAGAAAAACATGGCCTGCGCAACAATATTCCAACCTTTTCAAAGGTTTGACCTTGTGCCTTGTTTATTGTCATAGCATAAGACAGCCTTAGTGGAAGCTGTCTGCGACGTAAAACAAAAGGCATACCTGTATCCGAAGGTGCAAGTTGCACCCTTGGAATAAGTACCCTATCTCCAATGGCATTGCCAGTGAGTACTTCAGCATCGACACAGTTGTCATGAAGACGTCTTATAATTAGTCGAGTGCCATTACATAAACCATTATTTATGTTTATGTTTCTCAATAACATAACAATGGCACCAGTTTTTAATTTAAGGCAATGAGGAGGCATACCTGAAGGTGTGATACTATTTAAAAATTCTACCGGATATTGATTCCGTTCCTCCTCATCATCACACACAACATCATCTGCGCTAAAATAAACTTTTTCTTCACCAGGCAACAGCGCCAACACCTGATCATTAATGATAAGTGAGTCATCATTCGTGGGTGTTAGTACCACAGATGATGCCATAATTTCCGGTGAGAGATCCCTAAACAAAGTATCAACAATACATTCATTTTGTATCACACATTGGGATGGCACTTCAATTGCACCTTGGAAAGGTTCTTGCTCCCGAACAGGTAAAACACCTTTCCCAAGTTGCAGAAGCCATGCAGCAAATTGTTGTTCTCCTGGCCTTATTCTCATGTTTCGATGTAATCGAAATTCTTTAACCAAGTGCCATAATGGAGAACGTTTTAAACACATGTCCACAATTTCAGTTGGTTTTCCTTTTCTGACAACAGGCAGTAACTGTGAAAAATTACCACCTAAAAGAACAACTTTACCTCCAAATGGAAGCTCATTATTACAAATATCTTATAGAAGACGATCTATTGCATGAAAAGCATGCTTAGGAATCATGGAAGCTTCATTAAGTAAAAAGAGACTCTTTTGTCGCAATTCTGCAGCATAAGCAGAAACCGGGGTTATGCTGCATGTACTGTTCTCTACAATAGGAACAGGTAACCGGAATAGTCTATGAATGGTGGTACCCTTTTTCAAAAGTGTTGCTGCTATGCCAGTAAATGCAGCAGTTCCAACTTGAAAACCTCTACCTGTAAGTTCAGAAATAAGGTAATTATAAGTAAAGGTTTTACCAGTACCACCAGCACCTTCTAAATAAAACAGACGGTTGTTTTAGGCTGCATTGTTAGCAACATTTACAACAGCTTCTATGACTGCATTAGCCAGTGCAGTCTGTTCGTCAGTAAGTTGAGCCCTTAGTTGAGAAGCTCTTTCAGCCTCCATAGCTACATCAATGTTTTCAGCTGGGGGTAATTCAACTAAATGAGGAAGATTATAATCAGCAAGAGATTTACCAAATTGCCTAAGTACAGAATTAATATCTTGAAGCAGCCTGTACTCAGCCTGTTCCTCATTCATTTGGCGAATATAATCTTCATACATTGCATCCTTGTACCTTGTCCACAAAGTAAAAGGATCAGAAGGTTCGCGGTGAGTAAGTATCACAGCAAACAGTTGCCTTAATTGTCGAGGCATCTGAAAGTTAACAGCTTCCTGCAAAGTATTGTACCATTCAGTATCATCTTGCAGGAGACCACGCAGTAAACAGGCGTCACGAAATGTTTCAGCAACATTGCCATTGACAGTTCGTAAATCTTCAAAAGAAGTTGCACCAGGTGTATGCAATAGCAACATACGTAAATAAAAAAGCTCACCTGCGCGTGGACCCAAACTATACATTCTGGACACTACCATGACCGCGTTGTCTTGGTTTCCAAACTTTGTTCTTATTAAAAACAAAATGAAGAGGAATATCTGGATACATATATTGGCAAGCATCATGATTCTCTGCATTTAACCCAAACCAAGCTGTTAATTTTGTAGCCTGATCTGCAGCTCTATCCAGAGCCTCTTCAGCCTGTCCTTGCTGAAAATAAACAATATGGTTATTTGGCAAGTGCACTGGCAATCTATGGACAACATGAGATTGTTGGTGCATGTTAAATTCAAAAAGACGCCATATAGCTTCCGGTACACTGACGTACCGCGCATCTAAAAATGTCTGCACCTCATCATGATCCATACGTTCATTGATCTCAATGTTGGCACAATCATGACATTTATAAATATATTTATAGAGGTATTTAACAGATTTAACAGACATGCACGCCTCCAAGTTTATATGTGCATTGTATTTCTTGGAAAGCCATGGATTATATGGAACAATCCAGCGATTATCTACGTCAACATTATTGACATTGATATGTATACCATTATCACGACGTCTATATAATGGATATCCGTTGACTTCAGCTACCGTAGATGCTAAAAAGTTTTTTGGAAAACTTTTCGTGCAAACACCATCTTCCATACATCTGGAATTAGGATTCAGATGTCCACATGGTTCATAAATCATACACGATCGTACAATTTCAAACAGCTCAGGGTGTTCCTGTTGATTAGGAATTTCTGCTGAAATAACACTGTCTATGTCATATGCATCCCTAAGTTTGTCATTGGGATCTAAATGAATTAACAAATGACAATGAGGCAAACCCCTCTTTTGAAATTCTATAACATACACATGTGCTATAGTCTTACCTAGAACTCCCATTTCAGTAACATCTTTAAGGAGTTCATTTAGTTTCAATTTAAAATCTCGAGAAACTAAATCAGGCCGATCGTGTGCACGTTGGCCTGCAAACAAATTTCCTTAATTTCACGCCATTTTGGATTGCACGTAAAAGTCAGAAAAAAATCAGGTTTTCCAAACTTACCAATGACAGCCATAGCATTTTTGAGCCATGGCACGTGGACTTCCTTGAAAACTCGAAGGAAGAACAACAATACGACCTGGTTGAAGGCTTCGCTCTTCAGCTCGTGCATTCAAATGGTCAGCTAAACCTTCATAACTATCAACACGAAGGTTGGTTTGATTTGCTCGAATGTAATTTAAATTATTACCTTCAACTTTAACATAAGAATCAACACAATACTGCTGAAACAATTTCTTACCATAATGAATCGGGCTGAAATATTCCCGAGCAGCTAAACGGTAAGTATAATACTGCAACATTGTAGTAGTGTTGCGAGTACCGGTTGCACGTACAGCAACATGAGGTATCATATTATGCCAACCTGGTTCACCCCTTGGAAAAAAAAGAGGATACACCATTGGCTCCAAGTTTGCAGACATTGTGGAAATATTCTGTAAATCACCTCCACGCGGGTAGATAACAACATCCCTGTTTTCAGGAGGTGCTCCATCTTGCCCAACAAATACTGCCGCAACTTCATCATGATGTGGCAAGTTGTAGCGCCTTCGGTCATTGCCAACTCTCAGGTACATAAGTACTTCAGATGGAGCACGATTTTGTGCTGCTGACTGATTTAATTCTTCAGCTTCAACTTCAGCCATGTACCTATAGGCAGCAGCAAACGGGCTTACCATGTCCATGACATTTTGAGCAGTTTGCATCACATCTTCACGACAGCCATTATTTTCTTGGCGTGCCATTCTTTCGTTAAGTGCCCTACCTGCTTCATAAATATAAAGTTGGTTAAAAACAGGGGTTTGTCCTTCAGGAGGGTGAAGGCCCCCAGCACGATGCCATATTTGACCACAGATACGAAAGCATGGTGGTCCACGGCCAGGTGGGGGGCGAAGGTTTGCTCCAAAAGAAGCAAATGCAACGGCACTATTATACTTACGTATATTTGCCTGAAAGTTTTTTGCCTGAACAGTATCTGTATTTGTTAATAAGTCCCTAAGCTGCAGAGGGTAAGGAGACAGATTATCTAATGCAACTTTACCAGTGTGACAACATTTAAAACAATTTTCATTTTCAAACTTTAGACAATACTCACATTTTTTGTCCATCACACCTAAATAAAAGACATTAGGCAATACATGTTGCCGTGCAACATTATAGTATGGCGCATTTCTGCGAGCACGAACCGCAACATTTCGTTGTGTATTTGCTCGTCTTCTATTTGCAACTTGTTCAACATTTTGCCTTTGTCGAGCAACAACTTGCCTTTAAGCATCTCGAGCACGTCTATTGGCAGCCTGATCAAGATTTTCTAAACAACGTGCAGCAGCTTGCCTCTCAGCATTTTGAGCACGCCTATTGGCAGCTTGCTCATTACTTTCTGTTAATGCCGTTTTAATTAGTTTATATTATGTCGGGTATATGTCTTGGGAACAACGCACGGTTGAACTGCTAATTGTTCCCAGCGCGTTTTTGCTTATAAGGGCGTTTTTTGTCTGTTTCTGCACAGAAATTAAAATTTAAACAAGCTGTGTGAAGCTTTTTGTGATGATAGAATCTGAATGTGGATTTAGTAGAGTTCAGTGGAACTCTTGTTTTACTTAGTGGAAGTGTCTTGTTTTACTTAGTGAAAGTGTACGCGGGTGAATGTTTAGTGTCTAATCGCGAACAAGCTAGTAAGTTATATTTTATTTGATTATTTATTTTATTCTAGTTTGTGTCCCTGCGTCTGTTTCTTGATCCTTTGCACCCACTAGTGAGGCACACTAGAGGGTCGGAGGATCGCAGTAGGATTTAAACGATTTTTTATGTCAATTTTAGTTTGTTTGGATACTATATTTTTTGTATCTTGTTTAGCAAAAAAAAACTTCAACGTGTGTCGAAGTAAGCGTATCTTGATTGATTGCACACGCCCCAACACTTTCAGCATTACGAATTGCTGCCTGCCTTATAGCATCACTATGATGTCTGCTGTTAACTTGGTCAACAGTTTCAGTACAACGCAAAGATGGAACACGTTGTGCAAGTCTATGTCTAGCTAAAAACACATCTTCATTAATTGATGCACGTGGTATGACATTATGCACTTCATGTGGTAATTCACCAAATTGGGGAATATCTGGCATTTGGCCCATAATGAGACCTACTAAGCTCTGATTATTTCCTGGGCGTTGCAAGACAAACCTACCAGCATTATTGAAAAGCCTAAAACCACGTACAGGGTTGTTATTGTTATTACTACTCTCTAATGGGTTTGACATTATTGGAGAAAAATACAACCTTAACAATACAACCTAGTAGCTAATTACCACAAATCCTGAAAAAATAAAATAAGAAAACAGTTCAATTTTGCCGAATAGCTATCACCGAATATCTTACTGCAAAAGTTTTAAAAGCTTGGCTGAAGATAAGTTTGAAATTGCTTACTTCTTACACTGTACTGTCCTCACCACTAACCTTGCTCGTTTCGTCTTTAACCCTTGACAAAAAAGTCAAAGAAAATTTATGTTACTTACTTAAAACTGCTTTTAAAAATGAATACAGCTAAAGCTAGCTATAGCTATATATACTTGATTATCTTCTTGATTCTCTCTGTCTGCAGAATTTAAAACAACCTTCTAGCCTTCTTTTAAAAAATTATTTCGCGCTTAAACCAAAAAAAGAACGTATCACAACATATAAATTATGTTTTTCTTTGATATTAAATGTATATATATCGCAAGCAACCTACTTCTTTCCTTCACCTTCTTGAATTTCTAAAAATTACGGCTGCTTTGGTCGTCAAGGGAAACATGGATTTTCCGACAAATAGAATTACTTTATTTTGATCACGTGATTTTTTTCAGCAAATTAAATTTTTTTATGTCGAGCACGTGATTCAAAATGTAAACAAACAAAAAATCGAATATGCATTTATCAGCAAAATCGAATATGCATTTATCAGCAAAAAAGACACAAACGTTTTTTTTATATAAGAATATGCTTTATAAGAATGTCAGGCTGGGAAAACAACAGGTCCTTTGGTTCGGAAAAATAGAAAAATTAGAATTAATGACCAGCCTTTTGGTTATCTCAAATATGTATACATCTTATATATTATGTGATTATGTTGAAAACCAATATTTTAATCTGAAATGTCGAAAAGAAAGGCTTGCAACAGTAAGCACAGATCTACGAAAATAAGTTGTTTACGCATTTTAAACATTGTCTTTTCCCTAAATGCTTATACAACAATACAACCTGAACAATACAAAAACACCAAACTTAAACAAACACAAAACACCAAAAAACAAAAAGTTAAACTTTGAAAAATCATTTATTGCATTTATTGCATACCATCCTCTCCCACAAAAATATGCACAAAATGTAAAAATTAACCGGTTAACAAAACATTTTTTTTGTCTAATGATTCGTACTGACTTTACCAAACATTTTAAACTGAAATGTTGAAAAAGCAATGAGCAAAAATTATTATTTTGAAAACATTGTATATATGGTCCTTCCTCACAAAAGTTTACAATAAATGTAGAACACAAAGTTTTCTGAGGAGCAAATCATAATATGAACAAAAATCAGGTCAATTGGCATGTTCTATATTGTCTCCACTCATAAAATATTCCACAAAAAGGATATGAAACCCATCAAATTCAACTCAGAAAAAGCAGTCATTTCAGTGCATACAAAAATACAACTTGGAAAGTGTAGAATATCAAATTATTTTTTTAGTATATATACACTTTCATATGGTCCTCCCTCACAACAGTTAAACAGTTTCAGAAGTTCTTAACAAAAACAAAAACGTGAAACCGTGGACTTTTCTTCCAGCAAAACTGACATTACTTATATACAGTTAGTTTAAAGTTTAAAAAAAGTTTATAAAAAAAATCAACTTACACAACAGCTCACAGTCTAATTGTACAAAAATTTGTTCTTTCAATATTTTGCATGTGGTCTTTGTCCACAAAAGTTTACACAGCATTTAAAAAACAGCAGTTTGCAACACAAACAATATAAACGGCAACCATACTATTCTCTGCTGAGAAATTTTAACCACAAATGTCAAAAACCCAGGTAAATTTCCCCAAAAATGTCAACAACCTTTGTAAAAATATCAACCACCACCCTTATATAACCTGGTAATTTACATGCGGGCTCACATAAATTTAACAGGATGTCAACCACAAAAGAATAAAACTTACTCCAATTAACGCACACACTTTAGTTTTACAAAATCATTCCTCTTAAAGTTAAGTTTGCAGAAAACGTGAGAAAAATTATTCCTCACACTACCCTAAAAGTTCAATAAGTCTTTGAAAGATTTTGTGGCTTGTTACATCATAATTCGTGCTCAAATAAGATCCCTAAGTTTGACTACTAAGGTGGATATAAATAGCTAAAAGAGGAATAACAACATTAATCATCAGTTAGCTAGCTAAAGATGCCTATGTTTGACTACTAAGGTGGATATAAATAGCTAAAAGAGGAATAACAACATTAATCATCAGTTAGCTAGCTAATAAGATCCCTATGTTTGACTACTAAGGTGGATATAAATAGCTAAAAGGGGAATAACAACATTAATCATTAGTTAGCTAGCTAAAGATGCCTATGTTTGACTACTAAGGTGGATATAATGGCTAAAAGAGGAATAACAACATTAATCATCAGTTGGCTAGTTAATAAGATCCCTATGTTTGACTACTAAGGTGGATATAAATAGCTAAAAGGGGAATAACAACATTAATCATCAGTTAGCTAGCTAGGTTTAGCATGGAGCTTGAAGGTAACGTTAGATAAGACAGATACCCAGTTAAATATAGTTAAACTGGGAAGACGCATATAGACAGCTAGCTATTTATGCTTAGTAAAACACATATAAAGAGAAACAATAGCAATATAAAAATTATGACATTTGCAGTAAGTTCAACAAACCAAAAGTTTCGCTAGCACATTTGTTTGATAGCTATCAGCTAACAGCCAGCTAACAGCTTTATGTAGCATTTTGAATTTTAGGACAAATACATTAGTTACGCACAAGGGGAAACATTAATTATGCAAAAAAGTGTAAAAAAATAGGCTAAAAGAATTTGAAGCATTTAAGTGACTTTTTCCTGGCAAATGCGAGTCTGCCTGACACGTAGCTCTCGCGACATAAAAACATAACGTCTAAAAATATCAAAGTTCTTACTATTTGTGAATCCAAATCGACTTTAAACCCAAGCTTTCATTTTCTACTTCTAACTTTTCTTTACTACTTCTAGTTCCGCTCTTCACTTTCGAAGTAACTTCTCGTGGCTTCTAACTTTACTTTTGTACTTCTACTTCTTCACTTGGACTTTTCTTTCTCTGAATCACTTTTTGCACTTTTTTGAAGACGAAGGGACCGTTCTTTTGTTGTTGTTTTGTGTGTCGATGTTAACCCTGTTCCAAATTATATGCTTTTTTAATCCACTCCACTTCTTCACTTTGACTTTCCTTGCTCTTAATATCTGCACTTTTTTATGACTAAGGGATCGTCGAAAATAAGACATTTTTTATCCGCTTCTTTAGTTCGCCTTTTGTCGAGAACTTTGTCGAGAGATTTTTATGTTTGTTTGTTTTTACGCCAAGGGAACTTTCTATTCGAATGCCGTCCCGTTCGAAAGTACGAATTTGAGCGAATCATGTTGTTTATTTTGTATCACGTGGTTTCTAACGGTTGCGAGACAAATGTAAACAAAACAAAAAAACTCGAAAAACTCGCGCATTCGGGTGATAAAAAATATCGTCTTTGCAAAAGTCACAGACAGACAGACAGACGGAACTGGAGTATTATTATAGAGATTATATTATTTTAGCCAGATATGTATCTAATTTAGGTTTTAAAATATTTTTTAGAACTAATTATATTTATATGTTTGTTGTAAATTCTTTGTAAATATGTTATCCAGCTGTTTATAATAGAAATAAAGTAATTTATTTATTTATTCGAAATTTGTCTTCTCCACTTTAACGGTCCTACGATGTACATCTTAAGGATGTTGTGCGCATCCTGTGGTATAACATATATGGCGTATAGAGGACACCCCCTGGCAGTATCCTGAGGAATGTCCTCAGGTTATACAATAAAAGGACTTCCTCCGGACGACTTTTTAAAACACCCCGAGGACGTCGTCATAAGACAACCTTAGGACAACAGTAAAGGACGTCTCAGACACGTCCTATTTGGACAACCTTCGGACGACAGGGATAGGACGTCCTCCTGTCTAATTTCAAATTAGTAAAAATGGGTTCCGTTGGGAGTTAACAATGTCCAGAAGTATGATGATTGTCACTTTCAACTTTCTTATTTAGGTCGTCGGCGAATTTTATATTATAACTCATTGAAACATCAAAAATTTCTAAAGCGAGTTTTTGTACTTGCGGCCTCCTGCTGCCTACTATTATTCGAAACATTATCCGAAAACCATTGAACTGAATCATTTCTTACACGTGGGCCTACCGCTTTTAGAATAAATGTAACAGCTAAAAGTTTCCAGTAAGTAGAAATTGTACTTCCTTCTTCCGCAGTAAAATTTTCCCTGGCTATAATATCTCCCAACCGTTGCACAACATAACCCCCATAACCACTATCACTAGCGTCGAAGTAAATAACCTTGGTTGTTAAAGCGTTCTTTTTAATTTCATAACCGCTTGTGTTGAAGTGGTTTCTGTGCCAAAAAAGAAAATTCAAAAGCTTCTCGATATTATGCGCTACACATTCTTTATGTTTTAGACTCGAAGTAGTGTTCTTAGCGGCAAATAGTGGCGGTTGAAGCTTAAAAAGTAGGCGGTAGTCATGCTGTATCACACTTGAAGCAAAAAGGTGACGTATCAAGCTATTCCCTACTGCAGAATTTTTTTGTGTACTGCTTAGCTCTGTTTCCCAGTTTCTATTTTCTAAAAAAAATAAAACCGCAGAATTAATCAAAATTAAAAACGTTTTAAACGTAAAAATTAAATTCGCAAACTAAGATAGTTTTTCTAAGATAGACAAACGCTCTTAGTTTGCGAATTTATTCAATTAGTTATGACTGACTTGTGGTACCAATAAACTGTTTGAAGAGTTTAATTCGTTTAGACAGCAATCTTTGTGCTTTTTCGAGGGTCCTATTCGCCAAACTTTCCGCTGCCATGGCGGACTTGACCATAACGTTTTGAAAAAAGTTAAATTGGGGTTGATTTCCATTAGACTGACGCTGTTTATCGACTTTTAAATGTTGGCTTGCCAAGAAATATGAAGCAATCGTTTCAGCAACAGAGGTAGCAGCGGCCAATGTTTGTTCTTGATGACGTTAAAGTTTATCTTCCACCAGCTGTTGGATACGTGTATCAAATTCTTCAGCATTCGATGCCATGCTGTGTTAAAGTTTGCGATGCTTTCCACGCTACCAAAGACCGAGGCTTGCCCGAGGATACGACACGTACATTTATACTATTCTGATGCGCATGCGCATAACCTGAAATTCGGGTTACATTGTAGTGCAGAATCCGAAAAGAAACTTTGTTCGCGACTTATCGCAGAACGTCGGAAACAGCGCTTAGGTTTTTCTGTTTTATAGGCTTGATTTTGCTTATCTGTTGCGCATTGATCATACACTAAGGAAAGTCCCTCTTTTAGAACAACAAAAGTAATGTTTTTTGTTTTCCTTGTTGTTGCTTATAAAAAAGCTTGTATATCATATTATTTTATTTTATATAAATAATAAAAATATAAGTTTTCTATTAAATACTTCATCATTTTCTTAACCCTTTTCTTGTTTTGGTTTGTCACACCTCCATCAGAATTAAAATTACTTAAATTCTAATAGGCTACGATTATCTAAAGCAGGCCTGCCTTGGCAGTATAACGTTTGAAAGAGATTAAATAAAGGCGTCTTTAAGACGTTTTAGTACCTACTGGAAAATCTCTAAAACGTCTTTAATACGTCACAAAAAGACGTCTTTTTCAGAGACGTCTCATCTGGTCTTTAAAAGACGTTTTAAAGACGTGTTTAAGACGTATCGTGTTCACTGGGCGGTACTGGTTACGTAATCTAAAATATTAAAAGATTTTATTTCATTTTTTCATTTGATAACGCCAATAACATTAAACTACCTTGCGCGTGTTGACTTTTACTAAGAGTTATTAATCAATAACAGCAAAAATTTAAATTACAAAAAAAGAAAAGGTACAAGAAAACATTTTCTTTACCAGGCAAGCAAATTTAATATTAAAACTATCTATTCCTATCGGTACTGGTTACGTAATTCTAAAATATAAAAAGACTTGATTTTATTTTGGTGTAAAAAGAAATAAAAAGCAAGTTAGGAAGATTGTTGAAAAATTCGTTAGCTAGCTATATAAAAGATAAAAGAAAATAGTTCCCTGGAAAGAAATATTTCGCTTAAATGACAAATGAACTTCTTTGCTCTGCAATTATTACCCAATGTTATTTTAACTCGTTGCTGTTTAAGTAAATTTTGTTGACAAATTAAAAAAGAGGGTCACTGATGCTGTATCCCACTCGATCGATCACCTTTGCAGCACTTGATAAGCTAATGCGCATTTTTATTTATACTAACATAACTCAAATATTCATTCCTGTTCCTTTAACGTGTCTTTCATTTTTTTTCTACATGGTGATATGTAGCTAGCTTAGCTCTTTATCAAAAGTGATTTACATTTAGTTGATTACATAGTTTTAACACCGTACATCCGCTTTACTAATATTACGGAGGTCGGACAAAAGTACTAACTTTATGACCCAAATAGACTTTGACGATGACCTATTAGTTGCAAAGCTAACCTAGAGCTAAGTTTAACGAAAATTCAGTTGACTTAATTTTTGATATCATACCTGTTAGCCCAAAGACGGAACATTGAGAATACTTTTTTCGTTCCATGGTCATTCATGCAGTGTTTCTTTAATATTCAGCTGCACAAAAATCAAAAAAAAAATTAATTTATTGGTCTGGAAAGGTCATTCACAAATAAAACGTTGATAATTTGGTGTTATTTTTACGGTTTATAGGAGAATTAATAGCAAGTTCACCAGTGAAATTTAGCTAAGCGCCCTTTTGTTTAAAATTCGCGTCGCAAAAGAAAAAATACTTCCTACTTTTCAACGGTGAAATATGTTGCTGTAAACTTTTAACAAATCAAAAGGAACCACTAGTGTTTATTTTTATAAAAACTCAAAATAATTTGTTTTTAACGCTATAACAAATTTTAGCATGCGACCTTGTAAGTGTATGCATATTTTTTGTTTCTTGTTAAAATTAAAAACGGTGTGACATCGCAGCTGATTTGACGCTGAATTCGCCACTGTTAAAACGCCGCTTCATTCGGTTTGGCTTTGCTTGTGATTAGCGTTACTTCTTATACAATTATATGTTCAGAGGGTGCATTCATTACTGTTAAAAAAACTGCACGTGTGCTACTGTGTAGTCAAAAAGAAGTTTAGAAATGATTGATAAGCGTGTGACCAAAATGCGCTATTAAGTTCTAAAAGGATCTAACTGCAACTACGTATTTTTGTTGCGATGCATTATGCGCAATAATAATTTGTGAGTTTCTAAATGGGAATTACTTTTATTACATCATTGCGATTTTTATTGCGTAATTTAGTTCTATCTTTTGGAACAAAATAGATACATTATATGGTTGTTATTTATGAGCAACTTTTACGCTGAACAAAGTTTGTTATACTCGTCTGCATGTAAAAACCAGGTCCATCATTTCGCGCGCAGTGGCGCAATTCCCTTGGCGCGGTATTACGCTATAAAAACAACAGACTGCAAAGAAACTTGTTCCTCAGTCTGTTTATTATCGTCACATATATCGCTAGGAATACGGTTTATCGCAAGTTATCATAATGGTAAGTTTTACTATATAAAAGCCTTTTCTTAAGTTTTATGAAAAATAAGTTACTGCTAAACGTGTTGAGTTTTCTGTCGCTTCGTTTTCAAAATAACAAAGTTATGTATTTAAAAATGGTTTCAATACTTACAAATTTACTTGCACCAGTCTGTTAGGTTCAAAACACAAAAAAGGAAACAACAATGAACGAAATATTGCCTGTTTGTATACTAAGACTGCTTTGGTAGCAGGTAACATCAAGTTTCTTTTGATCCTTTCCTACTAAGCCAACGAAACAGCTTTCTTAATTTTTGAAGAGGCAGGTGATAAAGTTGCTTAAAATCTGAGAAAGAAACAAAAAATTATAGCGCATAAAATATAAATCACAGATGAAACGCCCAGAACTAATGAAATGAAAAGTTTGTACACCCTAGCGATGGAGGTTGCAAAGTTCAAAGTTTGATTTTCTTAAAAAAGCAGTAGCTAAGAAATGGCGCCAAAAGGTCAAAAAATTCTTAGCTAAAATTCGTTTAATTTTAAGGATATAATGTTCAATACAAAAGCCATTTGTCGTTAAAATAACTTCCAAAAGGTTTCATGTGTTAGATTTCGTAAATAAAATAAGAGTAAGATATTATACTAAGATTTCCTTATGATATTTTTAAGTGGTCTATTTAGAAATCTCAGCATAAAATCTACAAACAGTTTTTTTATATTATCAAGGAGCTTTGAACTATGTAAGTTTTTTTTATCAAACAAAAGAAGTAATGTCAGAGTTATCTAGATCAAGATTAATGTAAAATTTGAAATGTTGTACAATATTTGCTATCCTGGTTATTTCTGATTTTCCATTTTTACAAAATCTTAAAAAGCCTTTCATATAAAAACATGGCTGATGTATCCTTTTCATGCTACAATATACAAAAATTAATATTCGTTTAAAGTTAATTGGATATTTTTCTTTGAAAGTAAAACAAACTGGAGTGCAAAAATTACTAAGTAAAGACAAAAATGAATTAGTGAAGAATTGAAAATGTGGTAACCAAAATTCTTCAATTTTACGTCAAATATAGGAATTTACCTGACAACCAGAACATGTTGTTGGACAAGCTTTTTTTTACAGAAATCTCATATTGCCCAACCAAAACAAATCACACACAAAAAATATCAAGGAACTTTTCAATAACCTGGCTTGCCATACTAAACGATGCATATCCTTTTGGCAGAGATTTTTTGCTTTGAGCTATTTTTTTGTAAATGTAGACCTTGTTACTGTTCATCTACTTAAAATAATTAAATCCTATTATTGTCCTCAAAAAATTATTTTTTTGTTCAACTTAGAGAAATCACAAAAAACAAAACAAATTAACTTAAACCTACGGTTTAATACCCTGTAAACAGAAGTTTTTCCTCGGAAAATATATTTGGTATACATAAAGATAGATTTTGATCCACTATACCTGCTTAAAGTTATTCTAACTGATATTTTCCTCAGAAAATTATATTTTTGTCTAACATCAAAAAAGCAACATCAACACAAACTCTTTAGAAGCGCCATTTTTTACCGAAAAGGAAAGTTTATATTATTTTTCCCAAAAATCTATTCTTATGTGAATTAAATATTTAGAGACAATAACAAGTTCTTAATCCAGGTAGAGTATAATTTACAACCTTTCATTCGATGATAACAGTACCGCTATGATCTGAGACAATACTACCCTAGAGAAATGTCGTTGTAAACAAAACAACAATGTTTACTGATACAACATTTACTTGCAGTAGTAATTACATGGAGCAGAATAATTTACGATTGAATTTGGATGAGTATTTTATGTAGGCTACAGTTTTACGAGTCTGCAGAGTCAGAAATAAAAGTCATAATTGAAATCTATGACATGAAATTACGAGCTGATAGCACGATTCAAAAGATATTTCATTAAAAGAGAAATTCTAGATAATAATAAAACCCAATATTTTTAAATATGCTTAAGAGTGAAATTTCAGATTAAATATGCTTAAATGTGTTTAGCATAAATATGCTATGCATGTTCATTCTAGTTCATTGATTCTTTAAGAAGAAGTAACAACTTCGTTTTATATTTTGATGGAATTCAACTTTGTTGAGTTTACATGCTCATCACGGATAGCTTTTTTTAATTTTTATTTGAAAAAATGATAAATTAGGATCGATACTTGACTTCAAATGCATTTAAAAAGAATCTTGTAGTTGTTTAATTAACTTGAATGAAACACATGGAATTTTCCATAGATAACACGGTTACGCACTTACCATATTTTAAACTATGCATAGCTAAACTAGAATTGTATTTGGAAAAAATCAGAATCAAATAAAAAAGATGAATTTTTTTTTGTGTGTATGTAAACCAAATTCTATTCCGATTCATTGACCAACATTATGTCATATTTTGTGAGAATTATTTTAACACATTTTCTTGAAAAAAAGTCTCAAAATTGTTTTACAATTGCGACATAATGCATACGCAAGAAAAGGGTACGTAAATGTTTTATACGAATGCAGAGACATAACGATCCTAGTAGCTATGTCGCTTTTTTAAATGAAGAATAAAAAAATATCTGTGAGTATGTAATCCCAACAAAATTAAATTCTTTTAAAATTATAATACGATTGTAACTTTTCCTAAAAAAGCAATAAACCTTTATGCAAAGAGGCACAACGACTATATAAATCGGGCTTCTTTAAATCGCGAAAGAACAAAAACATTTTGCTACTTCTTTGGTGACTTTTAATATAGAGAAAAGCGAAAAAGAATAATTTTGGCGAGAACTTAATTTGGCGGGTGTTAAGAACTAACTATCGGTGGTAATTTAATTCAAAAATTGATCGATAGGCAGGAGACAATGAAAAAATATACGTGGTTTTGGGAGTTTTAATGACGCCAGAAGTTCAGAAACAAACATTCATTATCAGTATTTTGTTTAGCCGTTGTCTGTGATATGTATAGCTTAAAACGCTTGATCATGTATTTTTAATCAACACTTAAGAAGATATCCTTTAAATTTTGATGACGCCAGTGAAGACTCGCCAAAGTACTATTTTTTTTAAAAAACATTGTATGCCTATTTTTCTAGTGTGTAGAGCTTAAAACGGCTGCAGATAATGCAGTTTTCATAACGTTATTAATTTGTCTGTTATTTAAAAGGTTTGGTTAACCCAGCCAGAAATTAGTCCTTTTTATAGGTTCTGGTAGCCTCTAGTTACCCACTCAGCAGATGATTTCACTTAATTCCACATCTTTTCAAGTTAATTGGCCTTAAACTGCAAACTACACTGCAAAAGTTTCACCAACTGTAATAATATCATTAAAGTTAATCTTTGTAATTACGTAATGTTAAAAACCTGATGAACAAATTGACCTACTCTTCTGAATTTGCACATTCTTTATAAGGGTAAAACATCTCGTTTGCAAACCAGAATTTTAGCATGTTTCGGTATTTAAGTCAGAGACAAATTTTTCGTATTAACGTAACAGATCTTAAATTTTTTCGAACGTGTTTCGATTTAAATTGAATAACCTCCTTTTGCTTTTGAAAGAACAAACACACAAAGAAAACATCAATAATTACGGAGTTTCATACCGCGCAGGTCTGGGCACTAGCGAAGCGCTTGTAGGGAGAAATTTTTATATCCCCCGCAGAGCATAAGGCATTTGCTAGAGAAAACATGCAGAACGCAGAGAATTATTCACTCTTTCCTTTGTATTTTCACTTTTTAAACTGGTGCGATATATTGATCTTACAATTATTTAAAGGAAGGATACTCAGTATTGACATAAGAGTGTATATTATGAAAGTACTCATCATGAAAAGTTGGCAGTCAAAAGAGAAAGAAACCTTATTTTTGGTAGCTAGTTAGTACATCACAAGTTTTTACTATTGTCTAAAATATCACAGTGCTGATCAAAGAGGAGTTGCTAGCTTGTCATTCAAGATTTATATAGCTACTAGTACAGCAACAATAATGTAGCTCATTAAACAAATACCTAGCTAGCTAGCTATAATATTAAAAACAATTCCAAAAGTCCTTATTTTGTATTTGCTAGAAACTTTATTTAACTAACCAGGGCTGGGCTACCTACATTTTTGATACACCAAATTAAAAATTGTCAAAGCTGGCTGTATCTGTCTCGATGTAGTTTTTCTTAGCTAGGAATCACACTGGGTCACTCATATATATCGTAGCCTTATTCGTACAGTAATCAGATATATAGGTGAGCAAGTGCCCAGACGCTAACAATAGGATCATAAAAACTCATTTCTAATATCACTCAACTTCAAGAGACATCAAACAGTGCAGTTCTAACACCAACTAAACTTTAAAAATTGCTACGACTCAATTTCTCAGTAATTTTAATCTGTAAAGTACAAAGTTCCAACTGCTGTGAAAAATGAAATAAACATTATACTGTGGTTAAAATAAACAAATAAATGGAAAATAACTTTTTAAACAAATTTAGTGACTGTTTTCGTCAAATATTTTCGGTTGCCAATTTCGAAGAATTGTGCAAAATGTGTGCACAATTTTTTCTTATGTCAATGTACCAAAATTACTATAGCTATCACAAAATTGTAAAAGTGGACCTTGCCAAAATTTATTCTTGCATCTTACCAAAATTAAGACCAAAAAAATTAACAGTACAGTGTAACATGCTATTATATATATCCATTCCTAGCTAATTATGTAATATATAGCTATATATACAATAATAATTTCTAACAAAAAGTCAAAGCCACTCATTATATCATTGAAGTGTGTATTTTATTTTTAATCGATTTCATCTGTGCTCTTTTTTATATAGCTAGTTAGCTATACTTTGCAAATAAATCCTTTATTAAATGCTCTACCACGTTAATCCATGTCAAACTTGCAGATCCATATATAGCTAGCATAGCTTACTGTAGAAAAACTTCGTTCAAGTCTTTCCAGCTAGCTGTAATTTTTATTTCTTCTTGTCAAAGTGCACTGATAATGATAGAATAGTGTTTCTTTTTAACCATTACTTTATTCCTCACAACACAAAATGTATGGTATATGTAGCTTGCTACAGCTAGCTAACCCCTAAAACCAACGTCAACAATGTCTTCTCTTGTCTCTCTGTAAAAGTCAGTAATTTATGTTTTCTTCGATTCCAACATCTTACCCATGTCAATATACCACAAAGAGGGCTAGCAACACCATTTAAACGTGTTATTAAAAGGTTAAACGTCAGTTAAAAGTAAAAAATTAGTTGAAGAAACATCAGGCAGGATTTTGCATTTCTGCCTCTTTTCGCAGCACTAACCAGAATAGTTGTGAAAAACTGACCATGAAAATTATTTGGGCTATCGAGACAAAAGAAAACAAGCCAAAAATTTGTCCCTACAAAGCGCTTCGCTAGTGCCCAGACTTGCGCGGTATGAAACTCCGTAATTGAAAAATCTCAGCAATATTACTAAGTAAAATAACAATTATAATTGTTAAACGATTTTTTTTATTATTTTTTTTATTTTTTGTTTTATATTTTGTTTTATCGCCTTTTTAGAACACTACCAAGAAAAAAAAAGAAAAAGAAAAAGAAAAATTTAATTATGAAAAAGAAAACCCTCAAAAAAATCAGAAAAAGAAAAAAACTCAAAAACAACAACAACAACAAAAACAACAACAACAACAACATATTCAGCAACAGCAACAACAACAACAAATGCAGCAACAACAAAAAAATCAGCAACAACAACAACAACAACAAATGCAGCAACAACAACAACAAATGCAGCAGCAACAACAACAACAAATGCAGCAACAACAACAACAACAACAACAAATTCAGCCACAACAACAACAAATTCAGCAACAACAACAACAACAAATTCAACAGCAGCAAAAACAACAACAACAACAGCAGCAGCAACAAGCCCCAAAAGAAGTGTGGAGGAATGGAGAAAAATTTATTCTACATTCAGTTGTCCGAAGGGTAAGAAACCTGATATAAATCCTCATTCGCTCTAATGACTATTTAATCCTAATGGTTTACTTATTTTTTAATTATTTTAGAATCCGAGGAGAGCAGTGAAGAGAGTGGCGTAAGTTTTTGCTACTTATTCATGTTGATATGTTATCACACTGTGCTATATACTTATAGAGATATTTGTTGTCTGTTGCAGGGAAAATGATGGTGCACCAGTTTTGGTTAGAGCTAGGCGGAGGAGGTTAAACCGA
The DNA here is from genome assembly GCA_030067915.1 of Hydractinia echinata. Classification (NCBI taxonomy): domain Eukaryota; kingdom Metazoa; phylum Cnidaria; class Hydrozoa; order Anthoathecata; family Hydractiniidae; genus Hydractinia; species Hydractinia echinata. Next base: position 45,339 of record JASGCC010000146.1, on the reverse strand, counting down.
GAGGAAAATCGCGAAATAGGAGAAAATGAAGATGTCCATAATGAGTAGGTTTACCGTTCTACAATAAAATGATATTCTCGTTTTTAGTATTTATTTTGTACCTCACAATGTAAGAGTAATTACAAAAATCTTCGTATTTTATTGTGCATTTTGAATGTTTTTAATAAAAAGAATAATCATGGCGAAGAAAACAATTTCTGTATTGAGTTCCTTATAACGGAAAACTGTATACGTTGTAATATTGTGCAATAATTTTATTAAGGGCCTTTGAGCAACCACCACCAATTGAACCAGTAGGACCCATGCCAGTGGAGGAGGAAGATCGACCATACATAGTCCCGTAAGTAAATTATTATTTAGTTAAAAGAATACTTGAGCATTGCACAATCAAAGTGTTTAAAAGCAAAATTAGTTAAAGAAGGCACTCATTTATAATCCCTATGAAAGAACTCACGAACTAAAAAATCTGAAAAATGATTTACACAAATTCACTTTGCATTAAGATTCCCTACTTACTATAAATAGGTGCTCACTTCTGTGTGTTGGGCATGTTGTTCAGTATCAATTGTCAGTTTCGTAATTCATTGTGGGAATAATATATTTATAAAATCTAAAAGCATATATGTATTAACTCGTCGCTTTCGTCCAATTCTACAAATAATTTTTTTTGCGCCTTTTTCACAATTTTATTTCGTCCTTAAAATGTTCATGTAACAACGATTTACCCGAAACGAACTCATTGCACACATGTATACGTGTGCAATGAATTAACTTTTGCTCATTTTGGCAATGACCACATTAAACATGAATAATAATTTCGTATATAACACGACTGTTAACTCTGATTTTGCTTCTCCACCTCGAAGCCTAAGGAGTTTCGTTTGAGTTCAATTCAGAGAGAAGTTCAACATTCTGATTGAAATATTGATACCAAATTCCATTTTTAGCCACGAGATCGATATACCTAAGTATACATACATAATATACAGTATATATAATATATATAATATATAATATATAATATAATATATATAATATATAATATAATATATGTATATTATATAATATAATATAATATATGTATATAATATAATATAATATATATAATATATACATAAGTATAAGTATACGATACAACTCAGTTGATTCGAGGTTTTTAATAAAATTTTTTTTTGTCCGATCTCTTAATTTCTTTCTTTTTTATAAACAATGCAGATATAAGATAGGGTTAAATAAACAAACAAATAAACAATTTTTTTTTATTTATGGCTATAAACAGATCATCCGCAAGTTAAGATTTCAGCAATTATTCACTTGAGCTTATGATACTTCACAACACACACCGAATTGTTGTAATAGTCGGTGGTGAGTAGAAAATTCCCCGGTTCGCCCATCTTTTTTATACCGCATTGCGTTCGCCTCGCTACTGCGCAGCTAAGCTACCATTTTGCGTGACAGACAAACAGACGTTACGGGTATTATAATATAGATTTTTTCTTTTGTGAAGGATAAAAAAATCCCTTGGCAAGCGTGTACTTAAGTTAATGTTACATTTTCCTAAAAACACTTATTTTCATAAATGTCTGCATAAAATAAATATACAGCTAGCGAAAACACGTTTGATAATAGTTAGGATGGAAATCGTTGGACAAACGAAATCACGTAAAATCATGTAAAACTTTCTTCGCGGTATGAATTCAAATTCGAATTACTTTTGGACATAGAACGATTAAACGACTTTTGATGAAGAGGGGGTAAACTAGAAGAACGTTGAGGCTGTGAATACTTTGTTTAAAATAATCACACGTTGGAGCTGCCTTATTTTAGGCGAGATAATAAGAAATACACCAACTTCTGTTTAGCCTACAAATTAAAATTACAAATATGGTATTTCTCACTTCAGAAGAAAAGTTTCTTTTATTAAAGCGCACACGACTTTAATTATTTTGATGTAAGTTCTATTTCGAATGTTTTTAGCAAAAACTAAGACGCGCAAAAATCAGTTTTGTTTTTTCAAACGGGTCAAAACCCTTCACATAAAAATGTCTTGAGCTATTTCTATGCGACGCAAAACAGGTAAAACAGTGGATGACAGTAATGTCGTGTGATGTTAGATATCCCATTAAACTTTGCCAGTGGACTGATTATCGTATAAAAAGCATGGTCTCTTGGTAGAATGAAATACTCAAAGAACTAATAACTATTGTTTCAAACGTGTTGATTCTTTTGAAGATATCGCATTATTCTATTAAATTATTTCTAACATCTTTTTTTATTTAACCAATTTCTCTAACCCAGTAGAAATCCGTAACTAGCTCTATATAAACGATTTCTCAGTATTATTTTTATATTTTTATAATCCGCATGCTCTAATTCTTAAAACTTTTCATCCCTCTAAGTTACAGACAATATCTTGATAAATTACAGTAAATTAAGCTGTATACTATATCTCCTAATTTGTTGTTCCACCATATTGTCAGTGATTCATAATGAATATTTTTTATATAGACTTGATCCTCCTCCAAACTTACAAAATTGGCTTGAAGTAAGTAATTTATTTTTACCTTTAGTCGGAATTACATAAATAAGGTACGACGCATTAAAATGTTCAGTTAACCTTTGCAACAGACATGTTGATTACGAGTTTGTTTTGAAACGACATACTTGTTCCAAATTAAGACCTACTTGCAATCCTTGAGAGTGGAGTTTCGAATTACAGAATTTAAGAAACGTTACAGCAGCAAATCAAAAAAATGTTTTCTTATATTTATTTTTTACGCACTTGTGATCAAACGAATCCAATCAAACAAATAAATGTAAGCGGAATGAATGTAAAATGAATGTATTTCTAAACAGACAATCTTTTAGATTGTATGTTTAGAATGAAATACTTTGTCAAAACTATACCGTGATAAGCACATAAAAAAATAATCAAGTATGCCTTGGGTGAGTAATAACGAAGTTTATGTTTAACATATATTGTGTCTTGTTACTTGGGTACTGCTTAGTGTGTGTGATATTTAAAAATAGTCCAATATTCTTAATAAAATAGCAAAAGTTTTAATTCTAAGATGACAAAAATGTTAATCATTTCTACAATTTTTACAATTTAAAAGAGATATTATAGCAAACTTTTTTTCGTAAGCTACTCGTCAAAAATTAATCCCAAATTACATTGTGCCCTATATACTACCACTAATTAAAAAATTCATTTTACTTAAAGTCAATAAATTAACCATTTGCGTCATAAAAGTATTTCTTAGTAATATTGATACGAAAGTTTAAAGCAATTATTTTATTTTCAGAACGCACCAGAATGGCTGAGATTATACATGCGCACACAAGAGGAGAGAGTTGCTGCTTTGGAGGCTCGCGTGGAGGTAATTTTTATAAAATAATAATTTGAAACTCTGTACAGAACTGCACCAGTTCTTTTAGAGATACCTTAAAGAAACTTTAAGTTTAATGACTAACCAAGATAACTTTGATAGCCTTTCTAAAATGTCATGTTTACTTGTTTTGCTGCCTGTGTTAGTGACAATGTAAAATATATATTTTTTTATTCCGTCTATAATATACTTCACTATTCGTTATAAGTACCCAGTATAAAAGAATTCCATAAGTTCATTGAAATTGCAAACACTCGTACAAATAAGAAGCCAGTAAGATAACATTTACATTTGGTTCATTTTCGAAACTTCTGTTCTTTATAAATTAGGCTTCGGACGAACAGTTGTGATTTTTTGATCATTTTGGCGCTACTGTCTTAACATTTATCTAATATGCTTACGAATTATAATCAAGAAGAGAAAATTAACTAATATTTCGAAGCAATGTAAATAAAAACAAGAAAGACCTTCGTCTTGAACCATCTGCGAAAGTGACCAAGTTTTAGCTCTGGGACTAATACTTTGTACCGATGTCTTGTGCCAACAAACCATTTTAACCGACTATATTTTCGACCGAGTAAATCTTTTACCGATTATTGCTCAAATTTTATTAACACATTAAGATTCCAAATGTTCCAAAAATAAGAAGATTGGTTGGTTATTTTCTGTTCACAATTTACGTTGAAATTCTTGCCGGCTTGTTTTACTGATCGATGCCGGCTTAATTTACTCTGCTTTTATAATGGGGAAACAGATTAATTTATTTTTTTTAATCTTTACAAATGTAAAACTGACATCATACTCTTTTCTCTATTTGTTATAAGGCAAGGTTAACTACTGCAATAATTCATGGATTTTCTTGTGGCACACTTAGTGGTTCCTTGTTCTGTAGCGCAAAATTTGTACTTTATTTATCAGCAATACATTAAACTTTCTACAAGGAAAAGTCAAAAGTGAGATAATTGACTTGCTTTTTATGTGGAACATTTTTCAGAATATTTATGCATTTTTTACATTTAATGCTAGGGTTGTTGTTACTCATGTTTGACATTTATCCAACCTTTATTTTAGGCACTAGAGAATGCCGTACAACAGAGGGGGACAGCCAGGGATCGGTTTCCACCACTTTCCCATCCACCATCACCCCGTTCCAATATTCCTAATCGTTGTTTACCTGTTCCACAACTTCCACCAATACCCCTTTCTTTATCATCGTCATCTGTAACTGTATGTGCGCCTCGTTGTTTGTCTGTGCCGTGTGTTTCGTTGTCCTCGTCTACGTTATGTCCGTGTTCGTCCTCCCCACAGAATCCACCATGTGAACACCCTAACTCTCCAGCATACTCCCCCGTTCCACCACCAATCCATCCAACAAACCAATCAACACCCATTTCTTCCAAACGCCGTTATCCCCGCTTCTCATTCCACACTCCTACTCCATCAATACCTCCAGGCCCACCTACACCACCTCGCCCACCAACTCCACCACGCCCACCAACTCCACCTCATTTGCCTACTTTCTTTCCTCCGGTAACGTCTAATTCAACACCATCTACCCCCCGCCCATTGTCATTTCGTGTTAATCGTCGTCCCGCCCTTTATAGCCGTTCCACCCCTCCATAGCCACCTCCTATTTAAGTTTCTTGTAAGTTTGGTATGTAAGTGAAATGATTGGCTGTGGGGGGACAATTATTTCTCAATTTCTAAGAAGTAGTGGTTTATACTTTGTTCCGTTTTAACCTTAGTGATACCGAACGTTTTACTAATGCCTTTACCTTTTTTCTTGTGAAAGGGAGTATACGTCGTTACATACAGTTGTATATTGCAGCATAAATGTTTTGCTTTTCTCAACAGTTTTGTAGGAAGACTAAAATGCAAGTACTCTTAGAGGTTTAGGCAAACAGATTTCATATTTGTGTTCATTACGTAACAGTGTGAGTTGCTCGTCATATCAATTCTGTCTTTCTGTTTGAGCCAAATGCTAACATCCAGAACTATGAGAATGTTTCAGAATGCAGAGATAATTCGCACATAGATTGTCTGTTAAATAGATAGCTTTATTGAAAAATATATGCATAATTACACGTATGAGGGGAAAATGTTGATCACGCTTATATGTATCATTTTGACTTTTAAAATTGTAATATTTTTGTTAACATATATCATCAATATAGAGACAACACGAATAATTTAACATTTAAATGTTTAAATGATATCTAAATTTATTTAGCAGCAGCTCTCATATCTTGCTTACGTTTTCTTTTCGCTTATGATAACGGTGATAGCACTGTGCAATAATAAAAAAAAGATATAAAATGTTTCGCTAGTTTCAACTTGAATGATATAAGATGTCAAGTAGAAATTGATAATATCGCAGCTCAGCTAAATAATTATAGATCTCCCTTTACACCCTTTTATTAAATAACAATCAGTTGCTATTACCTTTAGAGGAGAAATTTATCTCGAATTCTGTAAAATTAAAGTTTAAAGCCATGTGGATTTCTAAAAGTGTTAAAACAATGCTGAAACTAAATTATTTAACAATTCGTTGTATTTAATTCACGCCAAAATGCTTTTTAAACCGTTTGTCAAATTGACTCTAATCAAATGTTCTTCTCAATGGTGACTAAGGAGTTTCAACGAGTCAATTAGATTTTGCAAAAAAGTAAAAGTTCCTCTTTGCTTTTATTTGGAAAATGATTTTAATTTTTTTTAACTTTAACTTTAGATTTAAAATTCAACTTTAACAGTACTTTTTGAAATTTACTTTTGCAAGAATTATTTTACACGTTGACACTCAGTACTCAGCATTTATACTTTTCTAAAGGTAATAAAATGTTAAGGCAAAACCAGTGTTTATCATTTTGGCTCATCACAAAAATCTAAATAATCATCTAAGAATCTACAACAAGGTCAGAAAGCATTCCAAATATATTTTATTAATAAAATATTCATTTTTTAAAAAGGGTTTATTTGAGTATATCCATTCTGGTTGTTGCCTTAATTATTTTTTTAACGACGAAAAATGGGTTATTAAGCATGATCTCCACTTTACAATGTTTTTCTTTTGCATTGATATTTCTGCGTTAAATTCCTTCCTCACAGAGACACATTTGAGAATTTCTTTCATCTAAATTTCGCATTTTTATCAATTTTCTAAACTATTCTATATCAGTAAGATTTTTTTTTTCCAAGACTGTTGCAAAAGCATGTTTATGGTGCAGTTTAGATCGTTGAGAAAAAAAGGAAGCCTTAATTGCGGTTATGTCAAAATCTTTAGGCAGAAATCTTGAATAACTAAATATGTTTTTCTCTTCCTGCAAATTTTTGAAAAAAAAGAAATTACCAAAACCTCTTCAGATAAGCATTCCTTTCTCTGAGAGAGCTTTCAGCATACACACTTCCCAAATTTCATGTTATTTGAAACTTTTGATTCACGAATTTTTTTCTCATCTTAAAATTCAGTATAGTTAAATTAGCATGCGTTCAAATTTTTTATTGTTTCAGGAAGTGATGTTTTTATGGAAATATTGGTCAAACGCTTCTGAATGTTCAATGTTTTATGCGAGCCTCGCTTTGAAGCAATGTTTTAGATACAGCATAATTAAATAAACTTATGTAGCAGGCTATATTATTTCAAAATTTCGTACTTTTAAAATGTCTTGTCCATTTTTCACATAAAAAATAATCGGAAAGTGACTTTTTTTAAAATTGTGCAACATGACAACACAAAACCTATATTGATTTGTGCGATAAAATAGGTCTATAAATCAATATCGCATTTGATAAGGCGCCATTTTAATAAGTATTTTGAAATTAAATCTCTCAAAAACCATTAACCTTTTTTACTGGCTGCATAAATTAAGAAGAGTTCTCAAAATTCTGTGATTAAGAATAAGGTAACGAAATATAATAATCACAGCATTTGTTGCGTGTTAATCCAGATATTTTGTGTTTGTTGGAAGAATTGTGATTCATATATGTATATACCTTCTACAACAGCTACAAGAATATGATATCTAAATTCACCACTATGGCTTTTAATCTAAATAAAAGTAGATCTCGTTTCAGGCAAGAACATCCTTAAAAAACCTTATTAGGGAGAATCTATTGTTTCTAAATGCGAAAAAAATCAGGATGGTTTATTGCTTTTTGACTGTTTAAACCTTTTTTGCATTTAAACCTTCACGACATGACGACAGCTTTTTCACGAGAAAAGGTGAATGATTTAAAATGCTGAATGTCAACCTCGTCTCCAGGTCTTGTAAGGCTTTAATTCGAATGGCCTTAACAAACGCCCTGGCCCTGACTGGTCACATGACAACAAAATGTCCACGTATAGCGGAAAAATGTTTTGATCTTGGCGAGTTACAATTTTAGCGCCAAATACTAAAATGCAATATTTTAGAGCCAGAAGTAAAATCTTTTTTCTTCTTCTGCATATTTCTGTTAGCCTGTAAAAATTGAAATAAAACTTAAATTCTCACACCTGATTTGTGAACCTTCATGTTGGTAAAATACTTTTTGAATAATTTATTTATTTCTCTGTTTACGTTTTATATGAAAAATAATGCATGCTTTTAATTTTAATTCCTATATAGCAGACCATCAACAAACCAAATGCAACACTTTCAACAACAGAGCAACAACCACCATTTTTAAAGTTCTCAAAGTTTGATTTTTCTCGATACAAAATTATGCCTCTTAATATAACTCGTTGCACACATTTTAATTATGCGAGTTTTTACGGAGTAAAAACAAGACAGTTTTTTCGAAATCTTAGCTCTAATAATTTTTTACTATTTCTAAATTTGCGCGATATTTTTTAAGCAAAATTAAAACAAACGGTATTGCGCATGCAAATTGACCGTCTAATTCAACTTGTTAAAGTCCTTCCTAATGTAGATTTATTTTAAGAAAGCAGATCATGTTTTTTAACTCCTTAATTTTATTTTTCTGCTTGTATAGTTTATGTTATCCAAATTGCTGTTGAAGGCAAATATACACAAATACTGAAATGCAATTTTTTGAAACTTTGTTCCAAAGTTTAACATTTGCCATGCACAAGAGCATTAGCTACTTCACCATTTACATATACTATCTTTATTATTGCTGATGATCTACTTTACTCAGACATTCTTCAACCCTTTTGCATTGCCTGCCATTCCCTGAACGTGTGATCACGGTTACCATGTTGGACAGGCTATATCCATAAATTTTGTGACTTTTGGACCCTTTTCTAACAGTAAACTTAATTTTCTATAAAATCAAGTGGTTTTAGAAGCTTTTTACACTGCCTGACAAGGTGTCGCAGAGAAACTATTAAAGTACTTACTTTTATAAATAAAAGGGAAATGAAAGTTAAACCTTCTTTTGATCAATGTCTTTAATTCACATTTCAATATTTTTCATAAATTTACATTGTTCAAACTCAATAAACGTTTGACCACTTATAATACAATCTAATTCTTTTTCTTACAAGTCTTTATTTTATGGCATGTTGGAACCACGGAATGAAACCAATGTATGTCATTATTGTCTTTAGATTTACATTGTTCAAACTCAATAAACGTTTGACCACGGAAAATACAATTTAATTCTTCTTCATACAAGCCTTTATTTTATGACACTTGGAATCAAGGAGTGAAACCGACATGCAACATTATTGTCCATCTAAATTTAAAATAATTTGTTTCAGTGAGAGCCTTTCGAAAAAACCTAGAATTCAAACACAAAAATGTTTTTTTTATTCTTTCATTTTTGTACTCAATTATATCTATATGTCATTTTTATTTATTTAATTTCACATCAGTGTATCTTTTTTACATCAATTATACCTTTTTTATCTGCTTAAGATCTTTTATCGTTTCTTTTTATATTTTTTTATCACGTTGGTCAGATTTTGTTACTGCTCAGAAAAAATCGTTTATGTACTCGACCACCATTCTTCAGGAATAGGACTTTCTTTTATAACTTAGTTGAAATTTTTGATATGATATTTAAAACCAACAGAGCTTTCCTACAATTTTTTTTCGTTCATTATCATTTTTATGAACTGTACTGCAGACTAATTACTTCTATTTAATTCTATTCTATTCTCTTTGTATTAGCAAGATTTTACGTTATGAATAAAGGTTAGCTACTCTTGATAAACCAACACGTTGACCGGGCGGAAACATTTGGCTGAATGTAACTCTCAGTGACAATTACTTACCTAATTCTTTGGTTGCGTGAATTCTTGATCCATCTAATGTTGGTTACAATTTAGGAATTTTCGTTAATACAAGTTTCAAACGGTACCAATTTCGCTGGAAATGTGTTGGCATATTTAAATGTATCGTAAGAAAGAAAAAGATAAATTTAACAGGTCTTAGATGTCAAATAAAAGTTTGCAGTCCATTCAAGAGAAAGAGAACAGTCAATAATGAAATATTGTTATTGGCGTTGTGATTAATTTGTTCGAAAACTACATTACTTAACTCTACTTAACGCAAATTACTTAACTCTGGTTTATTTCTTTACACTTTTATTGTTATCTGAAAACACTCCATCCTCAATTTTCTGTCTGTACAAGATTCCGCTTTGAAAGTAATAATGATCAATATTTCTTCAATTCAGTTTCCAATGGTGAATGGCAAATATTTGATTCTGAAATAGTTATTTTACAAAGTCCTTATTAGTGTATATTTGCCTTTGGTGTTTTTACTTTCCTACACATAAGGTAAAACTTTTCCTGCCTGATCATCTTATTTCCAGGACTTCTTGTTTTGAATTACGTTGTCCTTTTGAAGTTTGTTATCCTTTTTCTCTTTTCCTTTTTCTTTTTAGTAATTTTTGTTTTTAATTCTTAGAGAAAATCATAAAAAATTAATGGTGCGTTTAGAACAGCAAAAGGACTATTTACCGATACTTCTGGAATTCTAATTTCGCATGTCAGTGTAGGATTTTTGTAGTATATAAATTGCCAGAAGCTTTTGCTCTTTCTCATATCAAAATGATATTTTTAACATTTAGAAGTGTGAAAACTTACTGATTAAAACGATAATTAAAAAAACGAATTAGTCGTAATCTATCTTAAGAAGAGGCGGCGTATTCTTTTTTAATAACATCTTCAAAGCTAATTTAGATTGCCATAATCTTACCACATCGCTAAATTGCAAAATTACGTCTCAAAGAAGAGCGATTTATTAAAACAAAATTTCACGGTTATAGTAAGCTCATATTTTTGGCCTCGTCTTCACACAGGCACATTTGCACAAAGCGTCGTTCTTTTCTAGAATGTGCCCTTAGTGGTGTTTATTTGACTTCAGGCTGTTTTCCACTTCAAGAAATAAAACAGATTTCAAAAGAACACTACCGAACAGATACTTGTAATTTCCATATACTGTTGCACTCATTTCCATGCAGAGAATTTGCGATTTGTAATTCTCGCGAAACTAAAATTTTCACGAAATAGAACGATCTGATTGGTTTACTAATTTTATTTTTAATTTTTATTTGATCTCGATTCTACTTTCCCCGGATCAGAACAGGAAGGGGAATTAGCGTGGTGTAAACATTTTAAACATGAAGAAGCTTTACCGTTCCTGTCTTTAGTGGAAAAATACCTTTTACTGACTAAGGCTATATTTACGTTAAAAATTGACATTATAAATTTAATAAGGTATGCTGAAAGTGATTACTTGTTTGAAAATTCAAAATGTTTTGTTTTCTAAAAGATTTGTCATTCTGATCAAAAACGCATAATGGACACGAATATTTTTTTTTGTTATCACCTATCGGTTTTTAGGACAAAAACCAAACAAAAAGTATGGTCCTACGCTAATTAGAAAATAAGATTAATTTTTAAAAATATACCCACAACAAAACACAAAATATTGATATCCGTTTTTGAACATTAGATGAATCTTGAAAATAAAATCAAAAATTTCGTAGTTACTTGTAAAATGAAGCTAAAATATAAAATTGGGTAAAAATGTATAAAATTCAAGTAAGTAAAATGTGCAGCTTATGTTTTTTTCCCACTGTAAAATTTATCAAAAAAAATAATATTGTTTTCAGTTTGATGCAATAAAATTTTTTTTACCTTTTCTTGAATCTTACAACACCAACATTTCACTCAATGATTGAAAAAAATTACTAAAACATTCATGTCAATAAAAGGACCAATAGTTTTTAAAGTAGGCATAATATAACTTTTAAAGTGTCATATGGTTCAAAGAAAGTATTAACACTATTCTTTAAAATATTCCTAAATCTTTGGATAATGAAAGTAATGATTCTTAAAAAACAAAGTGTACCTATGTACTTTTTTCTTAAAACCAGATATCGTGAATCATTCTATAGCTTCATAATTGGTTGTGTTCTGATGATGGCAAAATTCAATTAAAATTAGGGAGATTAGTTAAAACAAATCGCCGTTTGTATAAGTTGTTATTTAAAACTAAATAAATTTATCGCATATTATAACTTTCTCTCTGCCTTTAAAACCATATATTTATATGCCACAAAAAAGCCTACAATGCACTATTCTTTGAAATTTATATTTGAGAAAAGTATCGGTAAATAGATTGCTGAAAAAAAAAAAATAGCTCGAGACTTTGGCCATCAATGTAAAAAAACAAGAAGTTCTGTAATAAAGATGCAAAGGTAGCATACTAACTATGTGTATAAAATGACAGAGCTGATCATTTTACAGCAATATATGTGCGTTCTCTGTTTTCAGCAAAACATTTTCGTAGAAAGAAATGTTAGCATGACGCTTAACAGGAACGTAACAGTTTTGACATGTTGAGTGAAAGCATTGCTGCAGTAACTGTACACAAGTAATATCTGTCTGCATTCATCTCTTCGGTGCATTGCATTATTTTCTTGCTACAAGACTGATTGGGTTAAGCTGGGCATTTGTGCTTTCAATACAGAACTGTGTGTAAGGGTGTATTGCTCCCAATGCTAAATAATAATAAAAAAGGCATTTTTAAAACGTTCGGTCAAAAGGGAAAAGAGTTTTAACGTATAAGCCACTACTGTCTATATGGGACGGCTTTGTTTTAATATCCCCATGTTTTAATATCCCCATGTTTTATGTTTGTGTTTTACGTTATGTTCAATGCATAGTGACGGATTCAGGAATTGTGGAAAAATTCAGAAAGTAGTTAATTATTATAAAATCACAATTTAGCTATGTCAACAACCTGCAGCCTTTTTAAAATCAGGGATTAGGGAACTTTTTTAATGCACTGATCTCCACGAAAACTATGATCACAATTAAAATATCCAAAAAGAGAAAAAAGGAACAATGCGGCTAAGGTTAAACTTTTTTTTTTATCATTATTACATTTAATTTTAACTTTTATATATATTATTTTAATCTATCTCATCTTATTACCCATAATTTTAAATTTTATTATTTTACTCCCCATATCTTTTACAATTATTCCATTTAATTTTAACTTTTATATATATTATTTTAATCTATCTGATCTTATTACCCATAATTTTAAATTTCATTATTTTACTATCCATATCTTTTTATCATTATTACATTTAATTTTAACTTTTATATATATTATTTTAATCTATCTGATTTTATTACCCATAATTTTAAATTTTATTATTTTACTATCCATATCTTTTTATCATTATTACATTTAATTTTAACTTTTATATGTATTATTTTAATCTATCTGATTTTATTACCCATAATTTTAAATTTCATTATTTTACTATCCATATCTTTTTATCATTATTACATTTAATTTTAACTTTTATATATATTATTTTAATCTATCTGATTTTATTACCCATAATTTTAAATTTTATTATTTTACTATCCATATCTTTTTATCATTATTACATTTAATTTTAACTTTTATATGTATTATTTTAATCTATCTGATTTTATTACCCATAATTTTAAATTTTATTATTTTACTATCCATATCTTTTTATCATTATTACATTTAATTTTAACTTTTATATATATTATTTTAATCTATCTGATCTTATTACCCATAATTTTAAATGTTATTAATCTATCTGATTTTATTACCCATAATTTTATATTTTATTATTTTACTATCCATATCTTTTTATTATTATTACATTTAATTTTAACTTTTATATATATTATTTTAATCTATCTGATCTTATTACCCATAATTTTAAATTTTATTATTTTACTATTTATATCTTTTTTATCATTATTATTTTAAATAGCAACTTTTATATAAATATTTTAATTTAATTTTATATTTTATTATTTTATTTTATATTGTCTTTTATCATTATGATTTTAAATTTTAACTTTTATATAATAATTTTTACTTTATCTTATATTTTATAATTTTATATTATCTTTTTATCATTATGATTTTAAATTTTAACTTTTACATGCATTAACAAAAATCTAATATCTGAATAAATTGGACCAAACAACACTAAATATATCGCAAGACTTTTTAAAATATTCTGAATCCGTCACTGTGTCTCTCATTTTTTTTACCAATACCTCTCCCTTTGTACCCTGGCTTCCCCAATGATGAAGATGATAGCTACAGATACACGTCTCCACATGCTCTCTGTAATCCTCTAATCAATATGTGTCTTCAGCAAATATGGTGAGAAATGTTTATTTTATTTCTAATCTGTATTTGATGTTCAAAAATGTCTTTAAAAATAATTTCTTCCATTATAGTGACTCTGGTGATTGTTCAAGCTACGTCCTACTGTTCACGCATTCGCTGTTAATATCAGAATATATTTAAATTTTAAACTTTTTTTTTTCTCTTAATTATTTTAATGTCTAATATTTTAAGATTTTGTCTTTTAAATATATTTAAATACTATTTTAACATTATATTTTTTATATATTTTAAAGTGCAATTTTAACATTTTATCTTTTAAATATTTTTTTATGCTATTTTAACATTTATCTTTTAAATATTTTTAAATGCAATTTTAACATTTTATGTTTTAAATATTTTTAAATTCTATTTTAACATTTTATCTTTTAAATATTTTTAAATTCTATTTTAACATTTTATCTTTTAAATATTTTTAAATTCTATTTTAACATTTTATCTTTTAAATATTTTTAAATGCTATTTTAACATTTTATCTTTTAAATATTTTTAAATGCAATTTTAATAATTTTATCTTTTAAATATTTTTAAATTCTATTTTAACATTTTATCTTTTAAATATTTTTAAATTCTATTTTAACATTTTATCTTTTAAATATTTTTAAATGCAATTTTAATAATTTTATCTTTTAAATATTTTTAAATTCTATTTTAACATTTTATCTTTTAAATATTTTTAAATTCTATTTTAACATTTTATCTTTTAAATATTTTTAAATGCTATTTTAACATTTTATCTTTTAAATATTTTTAAATGCTATTTTAACATTTTATCTTTTAAATATTTTTAAATTCTATTTTAACATTTTATCTTTTAAATATTTTTAAATGCTATTTTAACATTTTATCTTTTAAATATTTTTAAATTCTATTTTAACATTTTATCTTTTAAATATTTTTAAATTCTATTTTAACATTTTATCTTTTAAATATTTTTAAATTCTATTTTAACATTTTATCTTTTAAATATTTTTAAATGCTATTTTAACATTTTATCTTTCAAATATTTTTAAATTCTATTTTAACATTTTATCTTTTAAATATTTTAAAATTCTATTTTAACATTTTATCTTTTAAATATTTTTAAATTCTATTTTAACATTTTATCTTTTAAATATTTTTAAATGCTATTTTAACATTTTATCTTTTAAATATTTTTAAATGCAATTTTAACATTTTATCTTTTAAATATTTTTAAATGCAATTTTAACATTTTATCTTTTAAATATTTTTAAATTCTATTTTAACATTTTATCTTTTAAATATTTTTAAATGCTATTTTAACATTTTATCTTTTAAATATTTTTAAATGCTATTTTAACATTTTATCTTTTAAATATTTTTAAATGCTATTTTAACAGTTTATGTTTTAAATATATTTAAATGCAATTTTAACATTTTAACTTTTAAATAAACTAAAAGTATTCAGTCTAAGAAATAAATTAGCTCATTATCGGACACTTACTCCTCTCGGTTTGCTGTAATCCTCTGCAAGATCGCTCGCACAATAACACTGCACCACCTCCACCTCTGCACCACATCCACCTCTGCACCACATCCACCTCTTCTCGGTTCCAAGGGGTAAGTTAATCGTTGACGTGTTTTTGGTGTCATTTTTCTTTTGTTTGCCTCTTGTTAATTACTTCACTTTAAAAAGTGCTAACAAATCATATTTATAAAACTAAAGACATAAGAACCTGAAATTGTGTGAATTAAACGCCAACATTTAGTGAATTAAAAGACTTAAATTAAAATATAATGGTGTTAAAGGTCACAAAATTGCAGCAGTAAACAATAACAAAAAAAAAAAAACTTAAAGATTTGCGTGCACATTTCTATGCTAAACATTTTGTTTAGTAAAATATTCAGGTGAAAATCTTTGTATTTATTCCTACGATTTCTGATAGTACACATTACTGTTATAGCATTGATGACTCCATTCCTCCTAACTGCTTCTACAATATATTATCAGGTGAAAATCAGCTTCAAAACAGGTATTTCATTTCAAAATTAGTGCTGCTGTTGTCATTATTATTTTAAAATTTACGTTTTCTACATATTTTTTATCATTATTATTTTACTTTTTAACTTTTTATATGTATTCTTTTACTTCATTTTAATCATTATTTTATAATTTTAGCTAATTTTTTTAATTATTTGTACTTTTATGCTTATTATTTAAAATTTTAACTTTTATCAGTATTTTATAATTTTATATTTTATTAATATATTTTATCAGTTTTATCATTTTAATTTTAAAAGTTTTACTTTGTTTTCGATTTTCCTATTTCATTAAATATTCTGTTGTTACAAATGTTAAAATTATATTGCTGTTGTTACGAATAATATATATTTTCAGAAAATGCTGCGAATGTAGAGTGAATTCCATCTCCTCCATTCTGTTTTAACAAAAGTGTTGTTGCCACTTAAAATTTGTTGCTATGGGTAAATTCCATCACCCCAATTTTGTTGCTGATTCTTAAAATTTGTTACGATAGGTGAATTCCATCTCCCTAATTTTGTTGTTGCTACTTAAAATTTGTTGCTATGGGTGAACTTCATCTCCCCAATTTTGTTGTTGCCACTTAAAATTTGTTGCTATAGGTGAATTCCATCTCCCTAATTTTGTCGTTGCTATATAAAATTTGTTGCTATAGGTGAATTCCATCTCCCTAATTTTGTTGTTTCTGTTTAAAATTTGTTGTTATGGGTTAATTCCATCTGCCCAATTTTGTTGTTACTTTTATAATTAGTTGTTCCGGGTGAATTCCATCCCACCTGTTTTTGTTGTTGTTTATTTTTCAATGGGTGAATTCTACCTCCCCAACCAATTAAACTGTTGTTTCTATTTGGTGAACTCCATCTCCCATCACAAAAATATTTTTGTATATAATTACTTATAATTTTTCTACGTTTTTAGAATAATTTATAACAAAAAAATATTTTTTATATATAATCAATTTATAACCAAAAAAATATTTTTTTATATATAATAAATTTTTCGTTACGAGTTTTTATTATGAGTGTTAAATATTGAAAAAAACAGAAAGTACCACATTTTTCATAAAGTCGACTTATTATCAAAACGTACTTTTGTTTCCACAACATACAATACAAGTACAGTTAATAATATCAGCAAAAAACGTTTACATGTATTTATTCAATTTCTTTATTAAAAAAATATGCCAATTAATTTGTTCCCTTAAAAAAAAAACTTGCTGCATATCAACAATTTCAACAGTTGATTATACCTCTATATGATTTGTACCTTAAAAGAGTGAACAGCATACAATACAAGTCCAGTAAATATCATCAGTAGAAAAAGTGCTACATGTATTTAATCAATTGGTTTATTTACAAATATGTCCGTTAATTTGTTCCCTTCATAAAAACTTGCCACACGTCAAGAATTCCAATAGTTAATTATACATCTATACGATTTGTCTTTTCAAATGAACATTCGTACCTTGCAAGATCAAAACAGTGCACTTTTTCTAGAAAGACAGTTTTTTAAGTTGTTCAGCTATTAAATAGTTAGTTCACTTCTTGAAATAGTTACGTTTCAAATATTGCAATGTATACCTAATTTCGACAATTTGCCGTCCATGTTGTCAGAACTGTTTTTACCAAAAGACATATTTCCAGCAAGCTCATGGTATCGGATATTGTTCTCTATACAAAGGTAAAATTCTAAATAACTGCAATTACTCTGTTTTTCAAACATTCGATTTTTTAACATTTGCGTCTGATACTTACTAATACTCTTAAAAGTCCTAATATGTACTTCTTAATACACAATGTGGTATGTATTCCTCAAACTGAACCCTTTTTTTCTTTGTCATGATATTTATGTGTTAAACATTTTATTGTAAAATTTTTAGAAACGAAAAAAAAAAAAAAATGGGCCAGAAGAAATATCCTACACCTAATGTGCTGCCATGAACATATATTTAAAAGATGTACAAGTTTGCGGTTGGTTTATGGACTCAACAAATTTAATATAAGGTATCACTTTATTTCTTTTTACATTTTGTTTTTTCTTGTAAATACACAATCAGTTCGAAAATCTTTGTTACGCAAGTTTGCGATACAGCAATGCAACTACTCATCTTTACAGTATATTTGCATAATTGTGTTCCCATTAAAATACATTTTTCTGTTTCCAATAGATCATGTTGAAATTACCTGATTTGAATCGTTGCTACACGTTATATCATGCGCATAAAAGATTGTCAACTAATAACTTCTTCGTTTTGGGACATAGCAGTTAACATATATGACATTGTACAATTCGTCATACACCTTACAGACCGAAGAAATACGTTGATTCTCTTTGAAAACATTACATTAACATTACCTGAAATCTGACGATTAAGTAATAGTGGGTAAACTTGTGCCAAACCTTCGCCATCAGGATGGAAGACCGTTGTATAAACTGCTGACGAGTCATATCAGAATATACAAGTCTAAAGAGAAAAAAGACTTTCTGAGTAGGGATAAGCACGAAAATATCATTGATGTATTACTCAGTAGTCCAATCAAGCGCTGTCACGGTTTTTGTTGCAGTATTTTACTAACTTACCAGTTGCAACTGAAGAAGCTATGTTGCGTAAAAAGAAAATAGGAGTAACTACATCGCAATGCAGATTGAACTAGTCTTTTAATTCGGAAAGTTTAATGACAAAAGGTTAAAGTTTCTTTCAAAGAATAACAAGCCGCCAAAGAACTTCTGCATTTTTTCTTTTTCAGGGATGAAAAGTGATTGAAAAGTAATGGATTTTAGCCGTACTGAAACAAACAGTTATGAATCGCAAAACATCGGATTGGTGAAATTTACTATGCTTGGGATCTGGTGCGTTACCTTGAGTTAGCATCCCTTGCCTGTCGCAAGACACCAGTCACATGTATTGGCACTACACGCAATAACCCATATTTTTTGTTAAACGTATACAATTATTAAAATGTTATATTTAATGAAATTTTAAGGAGTGTCTGGAGCTTGTCCATTATTAACATCTTCGATTGTGGACACAAATCTCACCATAAATGATGTTATTCCATTTCATCATGCGTTGTACAATATGTAAAAAGCTCTTGCTTTAATTTTATCTCATAAAATAACATTCTATGAGTTGGTATTGTTGTGGTTAAACATTCACATTCGAATTGTACAGATTAAATCGATGCCTTACTGCACCATTCCACATGAAATTCGATTGACAATTTATTGGGTTCTACAGTGAAGCTGTGGCTATGCTTTCATGTTTTTTGTAGTTTGCATGAGAACATTGACGTACTTGCAGGACTCCTACTTATAACAGTATCAATTACCATTTCATTGTGGTACCTGAATATGCCATGGATAGACGTCTTGGGCAACATTTAATGCGGGGATCAGTAGGGGACAGCTTTGTCGAAAATGTCTCATGTTTTATTCATTGTCTCCCAAAGAGGTAAGCTTCTCTCATTTTAATAATCTGTTACGCTAAAAAATACTGCATGTTTTGTTATTGTGTTAAAATAAATGTTTCTTCCAACACTGCGTCTTATTTTATGGCTTAACCAAGACTAACTTTATGACTAAATAATTTTCTCAGTTTTGCATTGAATACAAACGCAAAATGTTGCCATACTTATTTCTGTTGAAATTTACTTTACCTGCTAGTCTTTACCACTAAGCGGACAATCTGTAATAAAGTTATATGAAGTTCCAGCAACATTTTCATCAAAAAGTCAAATTATTTCCTGGCAGTAATAAAGGTTTAACATACAGCTTAATCATTGTAGGTTCTGATGGACATCGCAGAAGTGAGAAAACAACTGCTCTTTTGCAATCTGACAACACTGGTTAATTGCTGTTGGTGGAAAAAACATACCGCATGAATGAAATCTCCTGCAGAATGTGATCAATAATTGAAAAGTTATATTTAGTGCTAAAGAAATGTAATTATGATGAAAGTTGTGTGTTATGACAACTTATTGTAATATTGTTTTATATTAACATATTAATGAAGTTGCTTTTACTGACACTGTTGCAATGAATTGAAAAATAAATTGAAAGTTGTTCATTGCCAGGAAAATTTTTCTGGGGATTTAAAAAATATGTTGTTTACCATGTCTTTGTTAACTGTGACATCTTATAAATATTGTTCTACTTTTTTCTGTTTTGTTAAAAATATGCGACATCATGTGCTCTGGAAAGGATGGTAATGTTGGAAGCGCCGCAGACAACATGCACGGCAATACGGAAAACACTTTATAATTGTTCACATTTTTTTTGTTGCTGTATGTTGTTAACAATAGTCAACTTTTGATAAGGAATAATACGAGCTTACGCTTAGCAAAGTATAACGAGCAGGTAAAAACAGCCAGACAGTAATTTTAAAGTTTAGACTAGACTGCATTGAAGTATATCGAAATTTGTTTTTCTGTTCTAGTTTCGTCCCCTGTAATAACTTACTACGTTTAAGGCAGGTGTTATTGAAGCCAAGTATAGAGTGGCCATACATTCAGCAGTTGCGATATCAAAATGCTGTTCATATAACCAAATGTTCTCCTAAATATCCAGATGCTATCTTACATCAAAAACGTGTATTTTTTATTATCTTTTTCTAATATTTCTTAGAAATAGTATTCATATATTTTTTTCTTTTCTTTTTCTTTTCTTCTGTATTTTTTCGTAATTAATCAGCCTTTATGAAAGCACCTTATGTTATTATGTTATTATGTTATCATTTTCTAATATTTTTGGAACTGTGATATCGGACACATAGCTATAACTACGATTTTTAGTTATATGTATTTTTAATTGACTCGTTTTCGTATATTTTAGAATTTATATGGAACTTTTTACAATCATAGTACTTTTATCTTCATGTTATATTTTCCAATTTCTTTTATTTTATGAAATTGATATATTTTGTCACGGGCTATTTAACCGACATTTTTATATGTTTACATGTTATTACGTATACACGTGTGTTTTTTATTTCAAATTTCAAGACTCACTTTCCATTTTATGAATATTATGAACTTAGTGTTTTGACAATTATTTTAGTAAGATTTATTCCCGAAAGGTGTGTAAGGTAATGGTCTGGATATCTGACCTTACTATATGCCATTTTATAATATATTTGTACGTGACGTGAAAAAGATTTTTGTTGCTGATTATGGGTGATCATACAATAAAACGACCACGTCTTGAGATTGAACAATGCGATTGTAACTGAACGTTGGCTGGTATGTAATGCTGCTCGTGCTGTGCTAAAATACGCTTGTCGTAATGTCAAACAAAACTATATAACGAATGTTTCCGAATAAATTCTGAGTGAACGTTGGTTTGCAAGTAATGCGGAATTTGATTTTGCATGCTCGTGTAACGATTATAATACGAAAACACGTATACAGAGCGAATGTGAGTAACAAAATGGGATTGATATGGTAAACATGATTTGAACGAAATTTATGAATGAAGTTATTCTCTTTACAGTAATCCGTAAGACGACTTAGTCACACTGATCATTATAACGGTGAGTTTCACTTAAATGCGTGTCGCGTATGTATATCATGATTAAAAGCATCAATTGACTTAGAACTTTCTTTCTTATTTTGAAGATGATCACTATGATATATTTTCTCATTGTAACCCTGGGAAGGGGGGGGGGGGCTGGGTGGGTAGGGGATGGTGGTATGTATCCTTGAAGACACAACCATTCATTAGCATATAGATAAAATTATTTTAACATCAAAACAGCGCAAAAAATGTTTTAAGTTGACCTGCCGAAAAAATAATTCTAAAAAACAGACACTTTGTTCAAAAATGGCGGGAAATTTCAGGATATGTCAGTTTTTCCACCCAAATATTTTTTTCCCGATGGATAAATAAAACTTAGAAAAAGTCACCAAATTTCAGCACTATCATCAGCGCTCTTTTTGTGACTTATTCCTGGATAAGCATACAATCATTAACACGGGATCAGCACAAAAAAGATTTTGTCGTCTCTAAATTTGGCGTCCTGTTTAACAAATGCGCATGATACTGGATTATACATCATGTCAGTTGTTAAAAGCCGACTCTTTGAATATGAATTGTTTACTTTTAATTTCCTAACCCTTAAAATACTCTCGCGTTAAAATGGTCCTCTTTTGTACCAAAAAACAATTCGTCTTTAAAAATCCCAGTTGTCATCGGTTGCTAAGGAAATGACATAGATAGTTTGTTTTCGAAAATAAAACAACAACATTAGTATCAATGAAACTCTCAAAATTTGCACACCACATTAATTAAAATGATGTTAAATTTAAGTTAGAGTCAAAGTTATTTTTCAGTTGTTTTGTTATTTTTTAGAAAATAGATTCTTCGAAGATGGTTAAATTCATAATTTTCATCTAAAGAAAGAAGTCTTCTCGAAAACGTATGTAATTGCCATTTTAGCATTTTTGTTATCTAGCTTACTTTTAATGCATTTTTGTTTTCAATTTTCTTGGCTTAAACAAACACTGGTATTATATTACCACATATTGCTAAGAAAATGAATTTTTTTAGGTCAAGGCTGCCAGCAGATAGAGAAGTGGTTTAAATATGACAAAATTACATGTTGTTATAATGGCTTCTAAACATATTCTTTTAATTTGTCATTTAAATCAAAATTCAGCAAAACAATTCAATTTTTTGGCTACTATGGATGACCTCAAACAAATTGTATAAAGACGTCGTTGGGTAATTACGAAACAAAGTTGTCACATGGAATGTTAGAGTTACATCTAGTGTCAAATTGATTGGGATGTAACGGAGTGACATCTAATGCTAGTGAGTTCGATCTGTCAGTTGCTTACACACATTTTACAGTATCAGAGAGTTTAAAAGAATCATTTTAACCTTTTTAGAAGCTGAAAGATAATAGTGTCAGCTACGTAATCCAAACAGAAAATCACATAAAGAATTGTCTAATTCGATTTAATGTTGCTGGTGGCAGTAGTGGCTGATTCATATTAAGGGTTATTTAGCATTGCTGGAAAATCAGGTAGTTATAAAACGAGAATGTCTCATGGAACTCATTCAGTTTGGCGATAAAAGTGATGGATTTTCTTTTATTTATGAAACCTTCTATTGTGTTAACTCGTTATTTTCATCAAAAATAACAAAAATAATTTATTTCATTAAAAACACTCTAAATATTAAATAATATTAAATAATATTTGACATAATCGTTTATATTTCAGGGGAACTACGTCCAATCGCAAAATGTCTTTCATAATTTAACCATAAAATATATACATAAATTTTACCATTTTTATAAATTATTGGTAGTGTAAAAAGTGCAGTTCAATTTCATTGAGATGCTGTTGTATCGCTGCTTGTGGTTATTGCTGCTGCATAATTATTAACTAGATTGTCGCGTGATAAAGATATGTGCCTGCGAAAATTTTATTGGATGGATCCATCCAATTGATACATTGCGACTCCGTCATACTGATGTTCTTTCAATGTAAAGATTTCACTCATACCTGCAGAACTAAAATTTCACTAACTTAAGGTTTTGTTGGTATTATAAGAAATTACAAACAATTACAATATCATGGAGATGAATATTCAAGAAATTAAGTTGCTGATGGTGATGATAATTTTAAAAGTATACTTTTACACCTCATTCTATAATCTATGAAAGGATACACTCGTTTTGTCAGGTCTTTTTTGTTGGCTAGCCTATAGTGCTAAGGAGAGAAATTAAATTATTAAATACCTACTACAGCGCTTCTTCAGTTTTCATTGGCGGGGTGGTGTCTTTCATTACGTGGTTGTTTAGTGTTTTTGCACCTACTGTAGACCGGCAGGGGAAGTTGATTGA
Source organism: Hydractinia echinata (assembly GCA_030067915.1). Lineage (NCBI taxonomy): Eukaryota > Metazoa > Cnidaria > Hydrozoa > Anthoathecata > Hydractiniidae > Hydractinia > Hydractinia echinata. The sequence goes on along the minus strand of JASGCC010000146.1, from coordinate 21,459 downwards.
TTGAATACTTTAGCTAATTAATTGTACACATTTTAATAGTGGTGCTATAAAAATATTCAATGTGGTAGTTTAATCCACACTAATTCGTGAAATATATCTATAGTTAAGAAATAACTACCGCTGGTGGTTAATGTGGAAATGTTTAAGGATAAATCCAACAAAGTTTTAGTTAACTGTTAACTTGTGCTTTTTAAGCGAAAATATCATACGTTTTATTTCTTAAATGCTGCTAAAGTATGAAATGACGTATGCACATTCAATAATATTTCTTTTTCGAAAGACGCGTCCTATTTACCCATTTACAAATTTTTCTTTTTTTTTGTCAATTTCCACTTTTTATTTTTCCCATATTTTACATTCCCATATTTCCATATTTTTATTAATAATATTGATTTTACTAGGGCTAGTTCAATTTGTTCAATTTCTAGTAACCAACGTAAGTTGATGATTTATATACCACAATACCGACCAAAACGTTGCCACAGTCCATTCTCGATGGAATAAGTCTCCTAAATTTTCACTTATTTATATGCGGGTTTTTGCTTGAAAGAGCCGTAGAGTACTAAAGCCTTATTTCAACACCCAGAACTTTCCAAATTGTGAGTTAATCAACTAATTCTAAGCGAGAAGTTTTAATATTATCTGATACATCATAGTAAAAATTAAATAAAGGATAATTCTAACGAAAGTTATTGTATTTTCCGATTGTAAGTAAGTATTTCATAGAAATTTGAGTAGTTGCTTCAACAAGTGGTCAATTTAGCATACAGGTGTCTAATAGATAAACATAATAACACAGTAAGTATCATAACTATGCAGCATAGCAAAATTAAACCGGAATTTGGCACAATCGTGCGATGTTTCATTGATTTGAGGAAGTAAGTTTTGTCGATAGCATTATTTATGAAGTGTGTTGGTAATCATGAAACTGCATCACTGACATGTTTGATAATATAAAGAAGAATTTTATTTTGTAGCCTGTAGAACAAACAAAAATTCGACAATATTATCAGTACTAATACTGTTGTGTGCCCGATAAAAAAAATATTGTTTTTCGGAAACAATACCTGAATATCGGCTTATCGTTGAGATGTGTAGGATTTTTTAGCTAAAAATAAATAAAAATTATTTAAAAAAAATAAATCTTTTTTTACCTTCTTACTATTTTACTATCTTTTTAGAACTTTTTTTATTTTTTCCATATTTTATTTTTTTGCATTATGTGTCTTTTTTACTCATTTTTTGTTTTTTTAATTTTTGTCCATGAATACGATCAACGTTTGTTTTAATCAAGGACTGGCAATCGAATTCCTTCCTATACATGATAATTGTAAAATTAGTTCATCACCAAGTAATCAAGCTCAGTACACAGATGTCATGGAGACTGTAAAGAAATAAGGTGCTGTTATGGAGCTGATTTGTTGAAGTTATAACTGTAACTTATAATCGAGTTTACAGTTGATATAAGCTGAAGTGGAACAAATATGCGACTGTAATTGCACAATCTGAGAAACATATTACTTAATAAATATACGTAACTATTTCATATTATTTTGAATTCAAAACGATCCTGGCAACGCATAGCATAATTATATTGTAATGACGTATTGGCGCGCGCTATCCGGTCATGACCAAATGAAACTGTAACAAGTGATGTCATCAACTTTTTTCTATCGTTATTCTTAATATCGGTGGTTGTAGTGTTGATGCAGAAACGATGTATGGTATCTTTCCTCACATGAAAATGTACAACTGCTATGAGTTTTGACAGGTACATGTTTAAATATTACATTAATCTACTTTCCGTTATAATTAAAATATTGACAAACGTTTTAAGTAAAATCACCAATTAAATTGTTTGGTGTTGGCAACCTCACTTTTCCTATTAATTTGTTTATTTTATATGATCCAAAATAGAATTTATTACTATCTTTCTAATATTCAGACTATGAGACCATGATCTAACCACGGAAACGCTTTTTGCTCACTTATAAAAAAAACGTTTTTCCACTTCCGATACCAGCTTAGTCATCGCTTGATGAGCTTACATCTAAAAGCAAAAAATATTTTTGCCTGATATTTTTTTAATAACAGACCCTGAGGTATCTATTAAGTGCGCGTTCCTAATGTTTAGGAGAATTTGAAACTATTTTGCTTTTTTGTTTCTTCCACCACGTATTTTTGTTCAAAATTTTTATAAGCTGTAACTAAAAGAAAGTTTTTCATATTTTTTGGTATTTTGACCGTAATTCAGAACGTACGAAAGGAATTAATAAACACCGCGGACAAAAAATGCATTTGAATCAATTTGAATCCTTTTGAATCGTCCAAAGTAAGAAAGTTTTGACTCGACTCTTTCACTAATCAGTCCTCCAGTTCCAGTTTCTGTATTTCATTTGATATTGCGTGTAAAGCATCTGCTTTTGTATGTGTGGCATAGCTCAAGTCTTTAACGCATTTCTCTGGAAATGAAAAGTATTATTTCTTATTTCAGGTTTTGAAATATGAACGAAATTCTTGTTTTTGAAAGTAACTCTAATGTGAAGTAGTGAAAAAAGAACTTTCATCAATGGGCTCAACATTGCACATCCGGGTTAGTATCGCCCTATACGGAAACTGCGGAAAAATTTTGAACCTCTCACGAACTTAAACCTCAATCAAGGTGAAGAAGATGAAGATTATATTTTGCATGAAACTTCTATAACAAGGCACCTGTACCAACTGCGCCAGGCTACCTGAAAATTTGATTTCAAGGTTAAATAAATCAAACGTAGGTATTAGAATTTCGGCTAAAGGTGTTAGAGAAAAACCTTTTTCCTATTAATCAATCGTCTGCCAAATAATCATGTATTTTTAATTTATTTTCTCTATTTAGTGTGTGAATATTTCAACACACAAAAAATTTTGCACAGTCGTTACAATTTTTGAAGAAAAACGAATCAATTTAGAGTTAACAGATACTGCGTTTCTCTGGCACAATGGCATCTATAACAAGATCAAATTCTATGCAAGGTGATAATATATTTTGTTATCAATCTTGTTCTAAAACTTTTAACCCGAAATATCTGATATTCTGACAAAAAATGTTCTTATAACAAATATGTGTAAAGTTTCAGAAATGTGCAGCTACTTAATTTATAAATAACATGTTTTAGTCCCAAGAGAATCGAGACGGTTTGTATGCTTTTGTAAACTTCAATATTTTATGTGCGTACAAATCTTTGCACACTTGCGCAAAAACAAAAGAATTAGTACAGGAATTACACGCTAAGCGTTTCACTTAAACATTAAAACACGCAATATACGTTTATGACAGTATTACACCAGAATTTATTACGCGCGAAATATATCTTCTTTAGCTAAGTGTACACTAGGCGAAAATGAATTGCTTCCCATTTAATTTCTGGGCATTGGTTTATTTTTGGTTTTAGTCAGTCTATTTACAACTAGCATGACTGACTGAAATGGAGGCATATGGTGGTTTCGTAAAGTTCACCCCAACATGTTTAATCTCATTTTGATGCTTCTGGTAACTGCGTATATTTATTTGACGTTCATTTCTGAACATCTGTAAGCTATATTGGAAACTAAGGCTCTTGTAACCGAAATCGCACCTATATAATCATAGCAGTACTAATTTTCGTCGAAAAATAAAATGTAATGACGATATGCTCACTAAATACACTTATACAGAACACAATCAACACATTATACAAACTGATCAAAAACAAACAATTGACTTAATCTCAACACTATCATAACCGTTGCATACAATTAAAGCGATAAAAACGTCACTAAGTCATGCTCAATATCATAACGAACAGCAGCAGCAGTTTGTTTGTTTGTCTATTTTCTACGTTTTCTTTTTGTATATAAACAGCTTGTTGGCCATCCGAATGCGCCCAGCGAAGCGCTAGTTTGATATCGACATGCTCACAGAACTTTAAGTCACGGGTTGATTTTTATTACCAGAACGTTTTGCAGTTATACGCATAAATACGTTGTATTTTTACTCCACAATCTATATTCACTGCGCACAAAGTTGTTTATTACTTCATTGTATGCAGAAACTGGCGTCAGCGTCCTTTTTTGCTGCAGTGTTGTAATGATGTACTCATAATTTTTGACTAGGCCTGTGCTACATACTTAAAAAGAGAAATGTTTTCTGAGCCAGTTCTATGTTTAAAAAATAGCAGGAGCGATTTGTTCTTCGACGTCATGTAAAGCGGACTGGCATGTTAATTGTAATTGTATTACTGTATTTTATTAGTTTAATTGGCCTAGTCTCTGACTAAAAACATGTTAAACCTGAAATATCATCTAAGAAAAGGATTAAACTGTCCAGAATATTTATGCACTTACATACAGCGCCAATTCGCAATTGAATTTTCTCAATACGGACCCTCACAGTCAATAACTGATGCAACACGCCACCAAATGCACGTCCTTCCAACGATATCCAACAATTTCAGTCGATATATTTATCATAGCAAGCATAACCATGTACCGTTCCACTTATTGCTAACACGCCACCGACTGTGCATAAGAATAATTAACGGAAGGAATTCAACTGTTTCAATCTAAACATTTACCATGACAGAAAAACCGTGTATGTAATGTGGGCGTACTACTGGTGCTAGTGATAGCCCTGAGTGGTTCCTTAGATAGTTTTGCAGCTGCATCTAGATTTCATTTGAAAATATTTCATTAGGCCGTGTTATATTAAGCAAATATCACACATCGATTTAAAGGTTTATTAACAACATGTCCAACAAAATCAAATGTGTTTAACAACTGTTAATTTAAAAGCCAAATCTAAATACTTACTTTGCCATGCCTCAATCATTGCCGTATATTGCATATCTACAGCAATATTTCAATTCAAAATATTAAAAGGACAGCTTGTCATAATTAATAATAAAAATAATCAATCATTTTGATATTATGTATAAAAGAATCAGCGCAAGCGTGCCGAGCATGATAATAATGCGGCGTTTTTTGTCTTCTACTTTTTCCACTTTCCAATTTTCTTTTGTCTCCCTGTTTTCAGCCTTTTCTCAGCGTTCTGTTCCAATTACCATGTGTCTTGACTTATCTTAAGTGTAGGATTTTATAGTATTTTATTAATTGTATTATATGTATAAATTTATCATAACTTATTTGCAAATAACTTTTAACCTTTTCTCTTTTTTTTTTATGGAGAAGAACCATTTGTAAATAATGGAACCAAATACATGATTATTATTAATGGAAAATTAATAGGAACAGAAAATTACATTTTACAGTTTATATAAATTCTTCTTTAGGATGTACTTGCTGTTTTTTTAAGAATAGTGTGTTTTCGTTTTAGTCTCCATTATATAATGTTTTAATAAAATAAAGGCTGCTATAACTTGCTATAGCTAATGGAAAATTAATAGCAACAGAAAATTACTTTTTACAGTTTATATAAATTCTTTTTTAGGATGTACTCGCTGTTTTTAAAAGAATAGTGTGTTTTAGTTTCGGCCTACATGTTCTTATGTAATTTTTTAATAAAATAAAGGCTGCTATAACTTGCTATAGCTAATGGAAAATTAATAGCAACAGAAAATTACTTTTTACAGTTTATATAAATTTTTCTTTAAGATGTACTTGCTGTTTTATAAGAATAGTGTGTTTTCGTTTTAGTGTCCATGTTCTTATATAATGTTTTAATAAAATAAAGGCTGCTATAACTTGCTATAGCTAATGGAAAATTAATAGCAACAGAAAATTACTTTTTACAGTTTATATAAATTCTTTTTAGGATGTACTCGCTGTTTTTAAAAGAATAGTGTGTTTTAGTTTCGGCCTACATGTTCTTATGTAATTTTTTAATAAAATAAAGGCTGCTATAACTTGCTATAGCTAATGGAAAATTAATAGCAACAGAAAATTACTTTTTACAGTTTATATAAATTCTTCTTTAAGATGTACTTGCTGTTTTATAAGAATAGTGTGTTTTCGTTTTAGTCTCCATGTTCTTATATAATGTTTTAATAAAATAAAGGCTGCTATAACTTGCTATAGCTAATGGAAAATTAATAGCAACAGAAAATTATTTTTTACAGTTTATATAAATTCTTTTTTAGGATGTACTCGCTGTTTTTTTAAGAATATGTGTTTTCGTTTCGGCCTCCATATTCTTATATAATGTTTTAATAAAATAAAGGCTGCTATAACTTGCTATAGCTGATGGAAAATTAAAAGCAACAGAAAATTACCTTTTCCAGTTTATATAAATTCTTCTTTAGGATGTACTTGCTGTTTTATAAGAATAGTGTGTTTTCGTTTTAGTCTCCATGTTCTTATATAATGTTTTAATAAAATAAAGGCTGCTATAACTTGCTATAGCTAATGGAAAATTAATAGCAAAAGAAAATTACTTTTTACAGTTTATATAAATTCTTCTTTAGGATGTACTTGCTGTTTTTATAAGAATAGTGTGTTTTCGTTTTAGTGTCCATGTTCTTATATAATTTTTAATAAAATAAAGACTGCTATAACTTGCTATAGCTAATGGAAAATTAATAGCAACAGAAAATTACTTTTTACAGTTTATATAAATTCTTTTTAGGATGTACTTGCTGTTTTTATAAGAATAGTGTGTTTTCGTTTCGGCCTCCATGTTCTTATAATGTTTTAATAAAATAAAGGCTGCTATAACTTGCTATAGCTAATGGAAAATTAAAGCAACAGAAAATTACTTTTACAGTTTATATAAATTCTTCTTTAGGATGTACTTGCTGTTTTTATAAGAATAGTGTGTTTTCGTTTTAGTCTCCATGTTCTTATATAATGTTTTAATAAAATAAAGGCTGCTATAACTTGCTATAGCTAATGGAAAATTAATAGCAACAGAAAATTACTTTTTACAGTTTATATAAATTTTTTTAGGATGTACTTGCTGTTTTATAAGAATAGTGTGTTTTCGTTTCGGCCTCCATGTTCTTATATAAGTTTTAATCAAATAAAGGCTGCTATAACTTGCTATAGCTAATGGAAAATTAATAGCAACAGTAAAATTACTTTTTTACAGTTTTATATAAATTTTGCTGTTTTTATAAGAATAGTGTGTTTTCGTTTTAGTCTCCATGTTCTTTATATAATTTTTTAATGAAATAAAGGCTGCTTACACTTGCTATAGCTAATGGAAATTAATAGCAACAGAAAATTACTTTTTACAGTTTATATAAATTTTTTTTAGGATGTACTCGCTGTTTTTTATTAAGAATAGTGTGTTCTCGTTTCGGCCTCCATGTTCTTTGTAATGTTTTAATAAAATAAAGGCTGCTATAACTTGCTATAGCTAATGGAAAATTAAAAGGCAACAGAAATTACCTTACAGTTTATATAAATTCTTCTTTAGAATTGACTTGCTGTTTTTATAAAGAATAGTGTGTTTTCGTTTTAATCTCCATGTTCTTATATAATGTTTTAATAAAATAAAGGCTGCTATAACTTGCTATAGCTAATGGAAAATTAATAGCAACAGAAAATTACTTTTTTACAGTTTATAATAAATTATTTTTTAGGATGTACTCGCTGTTTTATAAGAATAGTGGTTTTCGTTTCGGCCTCCATGTTCTTATATAATGTTTTAATCAAATAAAGGCTGCTATAAACTTGCTATAGCTAATGGAAAATTAAATAGCAACAGAAAATTACTTTTTACCAGTTTATATAAATTTTTTTTTAGGATGCACTCGCTGTTTTATAAGAATAGTGTGTTTTCGTTTTGGCTCCATGTTCTTATGTAATGTTTTAATAAAATAAAGGCTGCTATCAACTGCTATAGCTAATGGAAAATTAAAAGCAACAGAAAATTACCTTTTACAGTTTATATAAGATTCTTTCTTTAGGATGTACTTGCTGTTTTTATAAGAATAGTGTGTTTTCGTTTTAGTCTCCATGTTCTTATATAATGTTTTAATAAAATAAAGGCTGCTATAACTTGCTATAGCTAATGGAAAATTAATAGCAAAAGAAAAATTACTTTTTACAGTTTATATAAAATTCTTCTTTAGGATGTACTTGCTGTTTTTATAAGAATAGTGTGTTTTCGTTTTAGTGTCCATGTTCTTATATAATTTTTAATAAAATAAAGGCTGCTATAAACTTGCCTATAGCTAATGGAAAAATTAATAGCAACAGAAAATTACTTTTTACAGTTTATATAAATTATTTTTAGGATGTACTCGCTGTTTTTATAAGAATAGTGTGTTTTCGTTTCGGCCTCCATGTTCTTATGTAATTTTTTAATAAAATAAAGGCTGCTATAACTTGCTATAGCTAATGGAAAATTAAAAGCAACTGAAAATTATTTTTTACAGTTTATATAAATTCTTCTTTAGGATGTACTTGCTGCTTTTATAAGAATAGTGTGTTTTCGTTTTAGTCTCCATGTTCTTATATAATTTTTTAATAAAATAAAGGCTGCTATAACTTGCTATAGCTAATGGAAAATTAATAGCAACAGAAAATTACTTTTTACAGTTTATATAAATTCTTCTTTAGGATGTACTTGCTGTTTTATAAGAATAGTGTGTTTTCGTTTTAGTCTCCATGTTCTTATATAATGTTTTAATAAAATAAAGGCTGCTATAACTTGCTATAGCTAATGGAAAATTAATAGCAAAAAAAAATTACTTTTTACAGTTTATAAAAATTCTTCTTTAGGATGTACTTGCTGTTTTTATAAGAATAGTGTGTTTTCGTTTTAGTGTCCATGTTCTTATATAATTTTTAATAAAATAAAGACTGCTATAACTTGCTATAGCTAATGGAAAATTAATAGCAACAGAAAATTACTTTTTACAGTTTATATAAATTATTTTTTAGGATGTACTCGCTGTTTTTATAAGAATAGTGTGTTTTCGTTTCGGCCTCCATGTTCTTATGTAATTTTTTAATAAAATAAAGGCTGCTATAACTTGCTATAGCTAATGGAAAATTAAAAGCAACTGAAAATTACTTTTTACAGTTTATATAAATTATTTTTTAGGATGTACTCGCTGTTTTTATAAGAATAGTGTGTTTTCGTTTCGGCCTCCATGTTCTTATGTAATTTTTTAATAAAATAAAGGCTGCTATAACTTGCTATAGCTAATGGAAAATTAAAAGCAACTGAAAATTATTTTTTACAGTTTATATAAATTCTTCTTTAGGATATACTTGCTGCTTTTATAAGAATAGTGTGTTTTCGTTTTAGTCTCCATGTTCTTATATAATTTTTTAATAAAATAAAGGCTGCTATAACTTGCTATAGCTAATGGAAAATTAATAGCAACAGAAAATTACTTTTTACAGTTTATATAAATTCTTCTTTAGGATGTACTTGCTGTTTTATAAGAATAGTGTGTTTTCGTTTTAGTCTCCATGTTCTTATATAATGTTTTAATAAAATAAAGGCTGCTATAACTTGCTATAGCTAATGGAAAATTAATAGCAAAAAAAAATTACTTTTTACAGTTTATAAAAATTCTTCTTTAGGATGTACTTGCTGTTTTTATAAGAATAGTGTGTTTTCGTTTTAGTCTCCATGTTCTTATATAATTTTTTAATAAAATAAAGGCTGCTATAACTTGCTATAGCTAATGGAAAATTAATAGCAACAGAAAATTACTTTTTACAGTTTATATAAATTATTTTTTAGGATGTACTCGCTGTTTTTATAAGAATAGTGTGTTTTCGTTTCGGCCTCCATGTTCTTATGTAATTTTTTAATAAAATAAAGGCTGCTATAACTTGCTATAGCTAATGGAAAATTAAAAGCAACTGAAAATTATTTTTTACAGTTTATATAAATTCTTCTTTAGGATGTACTTGCTGCTTTTATAAGAATAGTGTGTTTTCGTTTTAGTCTCCATGTTCTTATATAATTTTTTAATAAAATAAAGGCTGCTATAACTTGCTATAGCTAATGGAAAATTAATAGCAACAGAAAATTACTTTTTACAGTTTAATATAAATTCTTCTTTAGGATGTACTTGCTGTTTTATAAGAATAGTGTGTTTCGTTTTAGTCTCCATGTTCTTATATAATGTTTTAATAAAATAAAGGCTGCTATAACTTGCTATAGCTAATGGAAAATTAATAGCAAAAAAAATTACTTTTTACAGTTTATAAAAATTCTTCTTTAGGATTTACTTGCTGTTTTTATAAGAATAGTGTGTTTTCGTTTTAGTGTCCATGTTCTTATATAATTTTTAATAAAATAAAGGCTGCTATAACTTGCTATAGCTAATGGAAAATTAATAGCAACAGAAAATTACTTTTTACAGTTTATATAAATTATTTTTTAGGATGTACTCGCTGTTTTTATAAGAATAGTGTGTTCTCGTTTCGGCCTCCATGTTCTTATGTAATGTTTTAATAAAATAAAGGCTGCTATAACTTGCTATAGCTAATGGAAAATTAAAAGCAACAGAAAATTACCTTTACAGTTTATATAAATTCTTCTTTAGAATGCACTTGCTGTTTTTATAAGAATAGTGGTGTTTTCGTTTTAGTCTCCATGTTCTTATATAATTTTAATAAAATAAAGGCTGCTATAACTTGCTTATAGCTATGGAAAATTAATAGCAACAGAAAAGTACTTTTTACAGTTTATATAAATTATTTTTAGGATGTACTCGCTGTTTTTATAAGAATAGTGTGTTTTCGTTTTAGTCTCCATGTTTTATATAATGTTTTAATAAAATAAAGGCTGCTATAACTTGCTATTAGCTAATGGGAAAATTAATAGCAAACAGAAAATTACTTTTACAGTTTATATAAATCTTCTTTAGGATGTACTTGCTGTTTTTATAAGAATAGTGTGTTTTCGTTTTAGTCTCCATGTTCTTATATAATTTTTAATAAAATAAAGGCTGCTATAACTTGCTATAGCTAATGGAAAATTAATAGCCAACAGAAAATTACCTTTTACAGTTTATATAAATTCTTCTTTAGGAATGTACTTGCTGTTTTTATAAGAATATGTGTTTTCGTTTTTAAGTCTCCATGTTCTTATATAATGTTTTAATAAAATAAAGGCTGCTATAACTTTGCTATAGGCTAATGGAAAATTAATAGCAACAGAAAATTACTTTTTACAGTTTATATAAATTATTTTTTAGGATGTACTCGCTGTTTTTATAAGAATAGTGTTTTTTCGTTTCGGGCCTCCATGTTCTTATTAATGTTTTAATCAAATAAAGGCTGGTATAACTTGCTATAGCTAATGGATAAATTAATAGCAACAGAAAATTACTTTTTACAGTTTATATAAATTTTTTTTTTAGGATGCACTCGCTGTTTTTATAAGAATAGTGTGTTTTCGTTCGGCCTCCATGTTCTTATGTAATGTTTTAAATAAAATAAAGGCTGCTACAACTTGCTATAGCTAATGGAAAATTAAAAGCAACAGAAAATTACCTTTTACAGTTTATATAAATTCTTTTTTAGGATGTACTTGCTTGTTTTATAAGAATAGTGTGTTTTCGTTTTCGGCCTCCATGTTCTTATATAATGTTTTAAATAAAATAAAGGCTGCTATAAACTTGCTATAGCTAATGGAAAATTAATAGCAAACAGAAAATTACTTTTTACAGTCTTATAAAAATTCTTCTTTAGGATGTACTTGCTGTTTTTATAAGAATAGTGTGTTTTCGTTTTAGTGCCTCCATGTTCTTATATAATGTTTTAATAAAATAAAGGCTGCTATAACTTGCTATAGCTAATGGAAAATTAATAGCAACAGAAAATTACTTTTTACAGTTTATATAAAATTCTTCTTTAGGATGTACTCGTTGTTTTTATAAGAATAGTGTGTTTTCGTTTAGTCCTCCATGTTCTTATATAATGTTTTAATAAAAATAAAGGCTGCTATAACTTGCTATAGCTAATGGAAAATTAATAGCAACAGAAAATTATTTTTTTAACAGTTTATATAAATTCTTCTTTAGGATGTACTTGCTGCTTTTATAAGAATAGTGTGTTTTTCGTTTTAGTCTCCATGTTCTTATATAATTTTTTAAATAAAATAAAGGCTGCTATAACTTGGCTATAGCTAATGGAAAATTAATAGCAACAGAAAATTACTTTTACAGTTTATATAAAATTCTTCTTAGGATGTACTTGCTGTTTTATAAGAATGTGTGTTTTCGTTTTAGTCTCCATGTTCTATATAAATGTTTATAAATAAAGGCTGCTATAACTTGCTATAGCTAATGCGAAAATTAATAGCAAAAAGAAAATTACTTTTTACAGTTATAAAAATTCTTCTTTAGGATGTACTTGCTGTTTTTATAAGAATAAGTGTGTTTTCGTTTTAGTGTCCATGTTCTTATATAATTTTTAATAAAACTAAAGACTGCTATAACTTGCTATAGCTAATGGAAATTAATAGCAACAGTAAAATTACTTTTTACAGTTTATATAAAATTATTTTTTAGGATGTACTCGCTGTTTTTATAAGAATAGTGTGTTTTCGTTTCGGCCTCCATGTTCTTATGTAATTTTTTAATAAAATAAAGGCTGCTATAACTTGCTATAGCTAATGGAAAATTAAAAAGCAACTGAAAATTAATTTTACAGTTTATATAAATTATTTTTAGGATGTAACTCGCTGTTTTATAAGAATAGGTGGTTTTCGTTTCGGCCTCCATGTTCTTATGTAATTTTTTAATAAAATAAAGGCTGCTATAACTTTGTTATAGCTAATGGAAATTAAAAGCAACTGAAAATTATTTTTACAGTTTATATAAATTCTTCTTTAGGATGTACTTGCTGCTTTTATAAGAATAGTGTGTTTTCCGTTTTAGTCTCCATGTTCTATATAATTTTTTTAAATAAAATAAAGGCTGCTATAACTTGCTATAGCTAATGGAAAATTAATAGCAACAGAAAATTACTTTTTACAGTTTATATAAATCTTCTTTAGGATGTACTTGCTGTTTTTATAAGATAGTGTGTTTTCGTTTTAGCCTCCCATGTTCTTATATAATGTTTTAATAAAATAAAGGCTGCTATAACTTGCTATAGCTAATGGAAAATTAATAGCAACAGAAAATTACTTTTTACAGTTTATATAAATTCTTCTTTAGGATGTACTTGCTGTTTTTATAAGAATAGTGTGTTTTCGTTTTAGTCTCCATGTTCTTATATAATGTTTTAATAAAATAAAGGCTGCTATAACTTGCTATAGCTAATGGAAAATTAATAGCAACAGAAAATTACTTTTTACAGTTTATATAAATTCTTTTTAGGATGTACTTGCTGTTTTTATAAGAATAGTGTGTTTTCGTTTCGGCTCCATGTTCTTATATAATGTTTTAATAAAATAAAGGCTGCTATAACTTGCTATAGCTAATGGAAAATTAAAGCAACAGAAAATTACTTTTACAGTTTATATAAATTCTTCTTTAGGATGTACTTGCTGTTTTTATAAGAATAGTGTGTTTTCGTTTTAGTCTCCATGTTCTTATATAATGTTTTAATAAAATAAAGGCTGCTATAACTTGCTATAGCTAATGGAAAATTAATAGCAACAGAAAATTACTTTTTACAGTTTATATAAATTCTTTTTTAGGATGTACTTGCTGTTTTTATAAGAATAGTGTGTTTTCGTTTCGGCTCCATGTTCTTATATAATGTTTTAATAAAATAAAGGCTGCTATAACTTGCTATAGCTAATGGAAAATTAAAGCAACAGAAAATTACTTTTTACAGTTTATATAAATTCTTTTTAGGATGTACTTGCTGTTTTTATAAGAATAGTGTGTTTTCGTTTTAGTCTCCATGTTCTTATATAATGTTTTAATAAAATAAAGGCTGCTATAACTTGCTATAGCTAATGGAAAATTAATAGCAACAGAAAATTACTTTTTACAGTTTATATAAATTCTTTTTAGGATGTACTTGCTGTTTTTATAAGAATAGTGTGTTTTCGTTTTAGTCCATGTTCTTATATAATGTTTTAATAAAATAAAGGCTGCTATAACTTGCTATAGCTAATGGAAAATTAATAGCAACAGAAAATTACTTTTTACAGTTTATATAAATTCTTTTTAGGATGTACTTGCTGTTTTTATAAGAATAGTGTGTTTTCGTTTTAGTCTCCATGTTCTTATATAATGTTTTAATAAAATAAAGGCTGCTATAACTTGCTATAGCTAATGGAAAATTAATAGCAACAGAAAATTACTTTTTACAGTTTATATAAATTCTTTTTAGGATGTACTCGCTGTTTTTATAAGAATAGTGTGTTTTCGTTTCGGCTCCATGTTCTTATATAATGTTTTAATAAAAAAAGGCTGCTATAACTTGCTATAGCTAATGGAAAATTAAAGCAACAGAAAATTACTTTTTACAGTTTATATAAATTCTTCTTTAGGATGTACTTGCTGTTTTTATAAGAATAGTGTGTTTTCGTTTTAGTCTCCATGTTCTTATATAATGTTTTAATAAAATAAAGGCTGCTATAACTTGCTATAGCTAATGGAAAATTAATAGCAACAGAAAATTACTTTTTACAGTTTATATAAATTCTTTTTAGGATGTACTCGCTGTTTTTATAAGAATAGTGTGTTTTCGTTTCGTCCATGTTCTTATATAATGTTTTAATAAAATAAAGGCTGCTATAACTTGCTATAGCTAATGGAAAATTAAAGCAACAGAAAATTACTTTTTACAGTTTATATAAATTCTTCTTTAGGATGTACTTGCTGTTTTTATAAGAATAGTGTGTTTTCGTTTTAGTCTCCATGTTCTTATATAATGTTTTAATAAAATAAAGGCTGCTATAACTTGCTATAGCTAATGGAAAATTAATAGCAACAGAAAATTACTTTTTACAGTTTATATAAATTCTTTTTAGGATGTACTTGCTGTTTTTATAAGAATAGTGTGTTTTCGTTTGTCTCCATGTTCTTATATAATGTTTTAATAAAATAAAGGCTGCTATAACTTGCTATAGCTAATGGAAAATTAATAGCAACAGAAAATTACTTTTTACAGTTTATATAAATTCTTCTTTAGGATGTACTCGCTGTTTTTATAAGAATAGTGTGTTTTCGTTTTAGTCCATGTTCTTATATAATGTTTTAATAAAATAAAGGCTGCTATAACTTGCTATAGCTAATGGAAAATTAATAGCAACAGAAAATTACTTTTTACAGTTTATATAAATTCTTTTTAGGATGTACTCGCTGTTTTTATAAGAATAGTGTGTTTTCGTTTCGGCTCCATGTTCTTATATAATGTTTTAATAAAATAAAGGCTGCTATAACTTGCTATAGCTAATGGAAAATTAAAGCAACAGAAAATTACTTTTTACAGTTTATATAAATTCTTCTTTAGGATGTACTTGCTGTTTTATAAGAATAGTGTGTTTTCGTTTTCCCATGTTCTTATATAATGTTTTAATAAAATAAAGGCTGCTATAACTTGCTATAGCTAATGGAAAATTAATAGCAACAGAAAATTACTTTTTTACAGTTTATATAAATTCTTTTTAGGATGTACTTGCTGTTTTTATAAGAATAGTGTGTTTTCGTTTCGTCTCCATGTTCTTATATAATGTTTTAATAAAATAAAGGCTGCTATAACTTGCTATAGCTAATGGAAAATTAAAGCAACAGAAAATTACTTTTTACAGTTTATATAAATTCTTCTTTAGGATGTACTTGCTGTTTTTATAAGAATAGTGTGTTTTCGTTTTAGTCTCCATGTTCTTATATAATGTTTTAATAAAATAAAGGCTGCTATAACTTGCTATAGCTAATGGAAAATTAATAGCAACAGAAAATTACTTTTTACAGTTTATATAAATTCTTTTTTAGGATGTACTCGCTGTTTTTATAAGAATAGTGTGTTTTCGTTTCGTCTCCATGTTCTTATATAATGTTTTAATAAAATAAAGGCTGCTATAACTTGCTATAGCTAATGGAAAATTAATAGCAACAGAAAATTACTTTTTACAGTTTATATAAATTCTTCTTTAGGATGTACTTGCTGTTTTTATAAGAATAGTGTGTTTTCGTTTTAGTCTCCATGTTCTTATATAATGTTTTTAAAATAAAGGCTGCTATAACTTGCTATAGCTAATGGAAAATTAATAGCAACAGAAAATTACTTTTTACAGTTTATATAAATTCTTTTTAGGATGTACTTGCTGTTTTTATAAGAATAGTGTGTTTTCGTTTCGTCTCCATGTTCTTATATAATGTTTTAATAAAATAAAGGCTGCTATAACTTGCTATAGCTAATGGAAAATTAAAGCAACAGAAAATTACTTTTTACAGTTTATATAAATTCTTCTTTAGGATGTACTTGCTGTTTTTATAAGAATAGTGTGTTTTCGTTTCGTCTCCATGTTCTTATATAATGTTTTAATAAAATAAAGGCTGCTATAACTTGCTATAGCTAATGGAAAATTAATAGCAACAGAAAATTACTTTTTACAGTTTATATAATTCTTTTTTAGGATGTACTCGCTGTTTTTAAGAATAGTGTGTTTTCGTTTCGGCCTCCATGTTCTTATATAATGTTTTAATAAAATAAAGGCTGCTATAACTTGCTATAGCTAATGGAAAATTAAAGCAACAGAAAATTACTTTTACAGTTTATATAAATTCTTCTTTAGGATGTACTTGCTGTTTTTATAAGAATAGTGTGTTTTCGTTTTAGTCTCCATGTTCTTATATAATGTTTTAATAAAATAAAGGCTGCTATAACTTGCTATAGCTAATGGAAAATTAATAGCAACAGAAAATTACTTTTTACAGTTTATATAAATTCTTTTTTGCTGTTTTTTATAAGAATAGTGTGTTTTCGTTTTAGTCCATGTTCTTATATAATGTTTTAATAAAATAAAGGCTGCTATAACTTGCTATAGCTAATGGAAAATTAATAGCAACAGAAAATTACTTTTTACAGTTTATATAAATTCTTTTTAGGATGTACTCGCTGTTTTATAAGAATAGTGTGTTTTCGTTTCGGCTCCATGTTCTTATATAATGTTTTAATAAAATAAAGGCTGCTATAACTTGCTATAGCTAATGGAAAATTAAAGCAACAGAAAATTACTTTTTACAGTTTATATAAATTCTTCTTTAGGATGTACTGCTGTTTTATAAGAATAGTGTGTTTTCGTTTTAGTCTCCATGTTATATAATGTTTTAAAAAATAAAGGCTGCTATAACTTGCTATAGCTAATGGAAAATTAATAGCAACAGAAAATTACTTTTTACAGTTTATATAAATTTGCTGTTTTTATAAGAATAGTGTGTTTTCGTTTTAGTCTCCATGTTCTTATATAATTTTTTAATGAAATAAAGGCTGCTATAACTTGCTATAGCTAATGGAAAATTAATAGCAACAGAAAATTACTTTTTACAGTTTATATAAATTATTTTTTAGGATGTACTCGCTGTTTTTATAAGAATAGTGTGTTTTCGTTTCGTCTCCATGTTCTTATATAATGTTTTAATAAAATAAAGGCTGCTATAACTTGCTATAGCTAATGGAAAATTAATAGCAACAGAAAATTACTTTTTACAGTTTATATAAATTCTTTTTAGGATGTACTTGCTGTTTTTATAAGAATAGTGTGTTTTCGTTTCTCCATGTTCTTATATAATGTTTTAATAAAATAAAGGCTGCTATAACTTGCTATAGCTAATGGAAAATTAATAGCAACAGAAAATTACTTTTTACAGTTTATATAAATTCTTTTTAGGATGTACTTGCTGTTTTATAAGAATAGTGTGTTTTCGTTTTAGTCTCCATGTTCTTATATAATGTTTTAATAAAATAAAGGCTGCTATAACTTGCTATAGCTAATGGAAAATTAATAGCAACAGAAAATTACTTTTTACAGTTTATATAAATTCTTTTTAGGATGTACTTGCTGTTTTTATAAGAATAGTGTGTTTTCGTTTTAGTCTCCATGTTCTTATATAATGTTTTAATAAAATAAAGGCTGCTATAACTTGCTATAGCTAATGGAAAATTAATAGCAACAGAAAATTACTTTTTACAGTTTATATAAATTCTTTTTAGGATGTACTTGCTGTTTTTATAAGAATAGTGTGTTTTCGTTTTAGTCTCCATGTTCTTATATAATGTTTTAATAAAATAAAGGCTGCTATAACTTGCTATAGCTAATGGAAAATTAATAGCAACAGAAAATTACTTTTTACAGTTTATATAAATTCTTTTTAGGATGTACTTGCTGTTTTTATAAGAATAGTGTGTTTTCGTTTTAGTCTCCATGTTCTTATATAATGTTTTAATAAAATAAAGGCTGCTATAACTTGCTATAGCTAATGGAAAATTAATAGCAACAGAAAATTACTTTTTACAGTTTATATAAATTCTTCTTTAGGATGTACTTGCTGTTTTTATAAGAATAGTGTGTTTTCGTTTTAGTCTCCATGTTCTTATATAATTTTTAATAAAATAAAGGCTGCTATAACTTGCTATAGCTAATGGAAAATTAATAGCAACAGAAAATTACTTTTTACAGTTTATATAAATTCTTTTTAGGATGTACTCGCTGTTTTTATAAGAATAGTGTGTTTTCGTTTCGGCCTCCATGTTCTTATCTAATGTTTTAATAAAATAAAGGCTGCTATAACTTGCTATAGCTAATGGAAAATTAAAAGCAACAGAAAATTACTTTTTACAGTTTATATAAATTCTTCTTTAGGATGTACTTGCTGTTTTTATAAGAATAGTGTGTTTTCGTTTTAGTCTCCATGTTCTTATATAATGTTTTAATAAAATAAAGGCTGCTATAACTTGCTATAGCTAATGGAAAATTAATAGCAACAGAAAATTACTTTTACAGTTTATATAAATTCTTTTTTAGGATGTACTCGCTGTTTTTTAAGAATAGTGTGTTTTCGTTTCGTCTCCATGTTCTTATGTAATGTTTTAATAAAATAAAGGCTGCTATAACTTGCTATAGCTAATGGAAAATTAAAGCAACAGAAAATTACTTTTACAGTTTATATAAATTCTTCTTTAGGATGTACTTGCTGTTTTTTAAGAATAGTGTGTTTTCGTTTTAGTCTCCATGTATATAATGTTTTAATAAAATAAAGGCTGCTATAACTTGCTATAGCTAATGGAAAATTAATAGCAACAGAAAATTACTTTTTACAGTTTATATAAATTCTTTTTAGGATGTACTCGCTGTTTTTATAAGAATAGTGTGTTTTCGTTTCGTCTCCATGTTCTTATTAATGTTTTAATAAAATAAAGGCTGCTATAACTTGCTATAGCTAATGGAAAATTAAAGCAACAGAAAATTACTTTTACAGTTTATATAAATTCTTTTTAGGATGTACTTGCTGTTTTTATAAGAATAGTGTGTTTTCGTTTCGTCTCCATGTTCTTATATAATGTTTTAATAAAATAAAGGCTGCTATAACTTGCTATAGCTAATGGAAAATTAATAGCAACAGAAAATTACTTTTTACAGTTTATATAAATTCTTTTTAGGATGTACTTGCTGTTTTTATAAGAATAGTGTGTTTTCGTTTCGTCTCCATGTTCTTATATAATGTTTTAATAAAATAAAGGCTGCTATAACTTGCTATAGCTAATGGAAAATTAATAGCAACAGAAAATTACTTTTTACAGTTTATATAAATTCTTTTTAGGATGTACTTGCTGTTTTTATAAGAATAGTGTGTTTTCGTTTCGGCTCCATGTTCTTATATAATGTTTTAATAAAATAAAGGCTGCTATAACTTGCTATAGCTAATGGAAAATTAAAAGCAACAGAAAATTACTTTTACAGTTTATATAAATTCTTCTTTAGGATGTACTTGCTGTTTTATAAGAATAGTGTGTTTTCGTTTTAGTCTCCATGTTCTTATATAATGTTTTAATAAAATAAAGGCTGCTATAACTTGCTATAGCTAATGGAAAATTAATAGCAACAGAAAATTACTTTTTACAGTTTATATAAATTCTTTTTAGGATGTACTTGCTGTTTTTATAAGAATAGTGTGTTTTCGTTTCGGCCTCCATGTTCTTATATAATGTTTTAATAAAATAAAGGCTGCTATAACTTGCTATAGCTAATGGAAAATTAATAGCAACAGAAAATTACTTTTTACAGTTTATATAAATTCTTTTTAGGATGTACTTGCTGTTTTTATAAGAATAGTGTGTTTTGTTTCGTCTCCATGTTCTTATATAATGTTTTAATAAAATAAAGGCTGCTATAACTTGCTATAGCTAATGGAAAATTAATAGCAACAGAAAATTACTTTTTACAGTTTATATAAATTCTTTTTAGGATGTACGCTGTTTTTATAAGAATAGTGTGTTTTCGTTTCGGCCTCCCTTATATAATGTTTTAATAAAATAAAGGCTGCTATAACTTGCTATAGCTAATGGAAAATTAATAGCAACAGAAAATTACTTTTTACAGTTTATATAAATTCTTCTTTAGGATGTACTTGCTGTTTTTATAAGAATAGTGTTTTTCGTTTTGTCTCCATGTTCTTATATAATGTTTTAATAAAATAAAGGCTGCTATAACTTGCTATAGCTAATGGAAAATTAATAGCAACAGAAAATTACTTTTACAGTTTATATAAATTCTTCTTTAGGATGTACTCGCTGTTTTTATAAGAATAGTGTGTTTTCGTTTTAGTCTCCATGTTCTTATAATAATGTTTTAAAAAATAAAGGCTGCTATAACTTGCTATAGCTAATGGAAAATTAATAGCAACAGAAAATTACTTTTTACAGTTTATATAAATTCTTTTTTAGGATGTACTTGCTGTTTATAAGAATAGTGTGTTTTCGTTTTAGTCTCCATGTTCTTATATAATTTTTTAATAAAATAAAGGCTGCTATAACTTGCTATAGCTAATGGAAAATTAATAGCAACAGAAAATTACTTTTTACAGTTTATATAAATTCTTTTTAGGATGTACTTGCTGTTTTTATAAGAATAGTGTGTTTTCGTTTCGTCTCCATGTTCTTATATAATGTTTTAATAAAATAAAGGCTGCTATAACTTGCTATAGCTAATGGAAAATTAATAGCAACAGAAAATTACTTTTTACAGTTTATATAAATTCTTTTTAGGATGTACTCGCTGTTTTTATAAGAATAGTGTGTTTTCGTTTCGGCTCCATGTTCTTATATAATGTTTTAATAAAATAAAGGCTGCTATAACTTGCTATAGCTAATGGAAAATTAAAAGCAACAGAAAATTACTTTTACAGTTTATATAAATTCTTCTTTAGGATGTACTTGCTGTTTTTATAAGAATAGTGTGTTTTCGTTTTAGTCTCCATGTTCTTATATAATTTTTAATAAAATAAAGGCTGCTATAACTTGCTATAGCTAATGGAAAATTAATAGCAACAGAAAATTACTTTTTACAGTTTATATAAATTCTTTTTAGGATGTACTCGCTGTTTTTTA